>OW569345.1:0-690886 GCA_937625935.1 Tetramitus jugosus | reverse complement strand
CCAAACCCAAACCCAAACCCAAACCCAAACCCAAACCCAAACCCAAACCCAAACCCAAACCCAAACCCAAACCCAAACCCAAACCCAAACCCAAACCCAAACCCAAACCCAAACCCAAACCCAAACCCAAACCCAAACCCAAACCCAAACCCAAACCCAAACCCAAACCCAAACCCAAACCCAAACCCAAACCCAAACCCAAACCCAAACCCAAACCCAAACCCAAACCCAAACCCAAACCCAAACCCAAACCCAAACCCAAACCCAAACCCAAACCCAAACCCAAACCCAAACCCAAACCCAAACCCAAACCCAAACCCAAACCCAAACCCAAACCCAAACCCAAACCCAAACCCAAACCCAAACCCAAACCCAAACCCAAACCCAAACCCAAACCCAAACCCAAACCCAAACCCAAACCCAAACCCAAACCCAAACCCAAACCCAAACCCAAACCCAAACCCAAACCCAAACCCAAACCCAAACCCAAACCCAAACCCAAACCCAAACCCAAACCCAAACCCAAACCCAAACCCAAACCCAAACCCAAACCCAAACCCAAACCCAAACCCAAACCCAAACCCAAACCCAAACCCAAACCCAAACCCAAACCCAAACCCAAACCCAAACCCAAACCCAAACCCAAACCCAAACCCAAACCCAAACCCAAACCCAAACCCAAACCCAAACCCAAACCCAAACCCAAACCCAAACCCAAACCCAAACCCAAACCCAAACCCAAACCCAAACCCAAACCCAAACCCAAACCCAAGTCAGAATCCATTTTTTCATCAAAGTCACAAAATCATCTCAAAATCAATTTTTATGCCGGAATACAATGTCAACCATTGTAATCTTGTATCGTATTTCTTCTTCCTTCATATTACTACATCTTGAAACATCCAGTCGTTTGCTTTTTGTCTCACTCTCTGTGCAGAGTACAACCGCCGTTGTATTTCAGGTTCAACTCCTTCATAGTCTTCTGTCATATTCATGTTGCTGTGTTGTATTCCTTCTTACTCCGTTACAATTATTGGTCGAAATTCTTTGCCGGAGCCAAAAAGCTCCACTGACAATCGACCTGACAAGAACAAGTGGAGCCAAAAAGCTCCACCAGAAAAGCTCTTCCTACCATGAGGAAGCTCCACCAACAAATTTAGGCAGAGCCAAAAAGCTCCACCAGAAAAAAGCTCAGTCACTGGAGAAAAGCTCCTCAGTAATTTCAGGTGGAGCCATGACAATTTTTACATGAGAAAAACAGGTGGAGCCAAAAAGCTCCACCAGAAAAAAGCTGCCTAAGAGGAGAAAGCTCCACCAATAAAATTAGGCAGAGCCAAAAAGCTCCACCAGAAAAAAGCTCAGTTGCAGAAGAAAAGCTCCTTAGTCATTTTAGGTGGAGCTTTTTAGCTCCACTGGAAACCCAACTTGAAACCCAACTGGATACATGTACTTCGCAGTACAGTTCAACAACAACAACATATTTTTTATTGGTAAGCTTAGTTTGAGGGTTTCAGAGCATGACAAACACGATGAGTACTATTTCATCCAACTACGGGTTTGGGTTATACAATA
This sequence comes from Tetramitus jugosus, assembly GCA_937625935.1. Classification (NCBI taxonomy): domain Eukaryota; phylum Heterolobosea; class Eutetramitea; order Acrasida; family Vahlkampfiidae; genus Tetramitus; species Tetramitus jugosus. The sequence goes on along the minus strand of OW569345.1, from coordinate 689,314 downwards.
TTGGTTTGTCTTTATGTCACAACCCAAACCCAAACCCTTATCTTGTAAAGCATAATAGGAGACTTAATAACACTCTCGGTATCAGACAATCTATGACTTCACTCTTGCACCAATCATGACATAAAGTTGAGGTTGGGTAAGGAAGGGTTTATAAGATGGTTGGATACAGATTGAACCTCTGACATGCATTCTCAATGTAAACAACTTCAGAACCAATAGATTACGAACATATATGATAATTAGGACGTAGAAATGCTCTGAGTCCTGAACAGTCAAAAAGAAAAAGGTTGGGTAAGGGCTTTTACACTGGTTGGAGGAGAAGTCAACCCTAAATGTTCTTTTGACATAAATGGTGTGCTATTCAACAGAGATACAATTGAAGATTCATTGAATGACTACAGAGCCCTACGACCTATTCTGCAGATAAAATCAAAAAGTAAAAAAGGGTGGGATTTGGGTTTAAATGCTGGTTGGAGGTCGATGCAACCGAAATCTGCTTTTCAACAGAAATCACTTGCACTTTAGTACAGATACTATTGAAGGCAAGTTGATCCAAAAAATAGAGTCGAAGTTTGAGGATGTATCGCTCTAAAAAACAGTGTTCATGATAAAACAAACGTAAAATGCAACAGGATACAATGGAGGAAACAGATAGATCAGAAAGACATCAAATCAAACTACTGAAAAATCAGGTTGCAAGTCGTAATTAGTAGTCACAGATCATGATCAAGACAAATAGCTAACTATTGACTGCCATTGTATTTCAGGTTGAACTCCTTCAAAAGTCTTCTGTCATATTCATGTTGGTGCGTTGTATTCCTTCTTAATCCGTTACAATCACTTCGCCCATTGGTCGAAATTCTTTGCTGGATCCCAAAAAGCTCCACTGACAAATGACCTGAGATGAAATTCAGGAAATCATTTCACGGTCCTGGACCGTGAACCTCCCTGTTCGTTGAACCTCAATATCTCCGATCTGATCATAGACTCCAAGAGTCATGCAGCTCTTGTCCTATATGTCTTCTTTTTACTCCCTCAACCTGTAAGCCACAACTCAACCGAACTCAATTTTTTTTTTTTACACTAAACTGTAAATTTCAACGCTCTGATACCTAATACAGCAAAGTTCTCGGGTTTTCCTTAACAACAAGACAGACCCAAACCCAAACCCAACCCATAGATTTCACTGCCATTAATCAATTTCAAGAAGGAGATGAAGGTGAGAATGCTATGGCTGTTGTTGTCTTTCTGGCTACTAACAGAGGATTTCTGTGTGGTGATGAGTTGTCTGATCCTATTGTTTCTAATCGAAGCATTAGGAATGTAAAAAAATGACCCACGAAAATTTCAAGCTGAACAACCTGAAGAGAAAAAGAGAAATTGATATGAAGAAAGCGAAGTTTTCCCATCTCCAAAAAGAGTCAGACTCTGACAGTGAAGTTTTCTTGAACATTCTTGAATCAGCACGGGGCAAAGATAGAACTGGGAACTGGGATTTGATACCCAGAAACAGATGTTAATTTAACGATATCTCTTCTTGCTTTGGTAATCAACATGTTGTCCCAACAATAAATTAGCTTGATAAGATGATCTCCAGGAGTGCTCAACAAAGAACAAGCAACTTCTTTCATACGTTCGGTTTCTTGATCAAGACACCTTCTACCGATAAGTTTAGCTATTTTGGTAAATAGTCTCATGTCTTGACAGTAGTCATTCATAACCACCATGTTTCTAAACTATTCTAGTTCCGTAGTTCCCAAGTTCGGAAATCTGAAGTTTGACAAGGCATCTCCTCGAGGTAATGGAGATACCATTCATACATGTATCGTTCATAACACGAACTAACTCCTTTCTATTATCTTCTGTCGAAGAATATAGCTCAGGCGAAGTGTTACAGATCACACTGACGATTCAGTCCCACACAGTTCCCAAACATCCTGATCCGAGAAGTAAAAGATTTATCGCTCAAAGCAATTTCAATGCTTCCTCCAAGTGGTCTTTTGACACTTCTCTTGTAATTTTTTCAATTTTTTCCCAACTCAATCTTCATTTCTGAGTACTCCAAAAGATTTTTACCAGATCTAAACATGAAAGCTGTCTCTTTATTACTTTGGCGTGCAACATGATCAACGATCTTGGTCAGAGATTCAAACTCTTCGTCTGGTAGTGAAGCAAAATTTTTGACATGAATGCTGGTTTCAGTCACAACTCCATTGGTCTCGAGTTTCTGTAACCACGCTAGGTTTTTTAGTGGAATCATCGGGACCCATTTGAGCACTTAATCTTTCTCATTGTTCTTTAAGTGTGGATATTTCTTGGTTATTCTTTTTAATTGTGTCTTTGGCTTCCTTCAATTTTGAAGTTGTGAATTGTCCAGTTTTTCTTGATCCAGTTTGGTTTGGAGTAACTGTATAGGATTTTCAAAATCGTTATGGATGTGGAGTCCTTCCTCATCCCTTGTGATAACCACACAAGTTGTTAACGTTGGTGGAAGTTCAGACTCAAGAGATGGAGAAAGGAAAAGTGATTGTAGTTGTAGTTGAATTATCCATGAATCCATTGGATGTTATGTGATTGTGTTTGTTGAAGAAACAATAGATGCGAACATTTTGATGTGAATAAAAATATCTAATTATTTCATTTGGTTTGTTGTTACTTTTAATTTGTTGGAGCTAATGAATTGGCAACCTGCTAAAACTCGGTTGGGAACTGAACTGACAAATCAAGAACAATGAATTGAATGAATCTGCTTGGACTGATATCTAGATGAAAAACAAAAAAGTATATTCATAGAGAGATTGAGTTTTTGGCAATGGTTTCTGTCCATGAAATTGGTCGAGGTCAGTTCTGTCCAATGATATGTAATCTTCAGTATCAGTCATAGTAGGATCAGAAGCTCCTCTCAATTAATGACATCAAAGATCATTGTCTTCCAGTCTCGAAGAAGTCTAAATATCAGTCGTGGCTGACACGTTGAGGTGCATTAACAATGTTGATTCTGTTTGAGTAAGTTTTGATGACATGATCTTCTGCTGTACAAAATTCTTTTTCTCACCAGCATTTCTCGATCAATGATGAGTAGGTAGTTCATGATTGTGGTTTCTTTTTCCAGTATTTAATGTTATCAAATATTGTTTGTTACACTTGTTGCTGAATAGATAAAGAGGGAGCTTCCAGATGTATTCAGTGTAGTCATGAGGGTTATCGAAGTACTCAAAGGAGAGTGCATATCTATTAACCATGAAAGATTCAATCGATTTTTTATCTTGGTCGATGTTTGATGCTTCAGTCGACGAACAAACAATTTAACTTGGTGATATTGTTCGACACTGACTTGTTTGATTCCTTCACAGTGGAATGTGCTATTTTCATTGAGGAATTTTTTGACTTTGAAGATTGATAAGTGTATGTGAAATAGACGCTGGAATAGAGTTCAAAAATGGGGGAAATGGCTTCAGAATGGTCATTCGCACGACCTGTAAGCCCCACATGATCGGATACAATTGTGCAATCGTGAACCTGTTTCTGAATGTATCGCGCGAGCTCTTGAATTTCTGCCATTTCTGATGGAATAGATGGAATTGACTTGTTTAAATCTCAATAATCACTTCTCATGCAACCAATTGGTGAGAATCATTCAAGTGTTGAGCTTGACCTTCAGCAGTGAGAAGGAAATGTTGAGCTCAATGTTCTGTTATTAAGCACGATGATCAAGAATGGATGTTTTACTACAAAATAAACTTTAATTCGTAGTTCATTCATGTACCACTTCCCAGCACAAAACATGTTTCTTATTATCACTGATGGAAGAAGGAAGAACAGGCGAGAGATAAAATGGGTCTTTATATGCGAAGGAAAATAAGTATGGAATTGATCAACAACAGCACTACTCACACAATATTCGATTAATCTTGTCAATGCTCTTACTCTGTAACGACAAATTTCTTCATTTGCATTCCTGAATGCGAAAGCTATCGGTGGTGTTTCATATGGAGTTGTCGCTATCTCTATTCATCATTTGTGTAACCTTTTGGAGTAATGACCAATGCTGCTCCATAATAAAAGTTTTGTTCGTCTTGTGCTTCATTTCCAGTATGTTCAATTCCTGGAACATGTTTCAAACATTCAAGAGCTGCTTGCTTTGAACCAGGAATCAGAATTGTTCTTCCTTTTTGTTCTTCTTCCTCATCTGACGAGTCACCATCTTTACTGTCCAATCTATTCTCTAAAATATATTGATCAGAGAATGGTGAAGCTACCAATGTACTTGTTCTATTATGTTCATAAATGTCTTCAGATGTAAACATTAGAATCGGTGTGAGACAAAGTTGATACTCTTCACGAGCATGACTTTCCAGATAGTTGTACAATATGGTATCTGACCCCTTCAATAATTCTGGTACTACTGAACCAGCTCTATATCTGTGACACAATAGAAATGCCAGTCTATTCACCAGTTTGTCTGTTCCAGACATTTTGGTAATTTTAACTTTCTTACGACTTGGTTGATCATCATCTGAATCAGAATTTGAACCTGAATATGAATGAGACTCTGACTCATGATTATCCAGACTTAATTGTCCAGAGAAAAACAGAGATAAGTTTTGTCTTATACTTTCTAAACTCTGTTCATTGTCAATGGAACAAGTGTCAGAAATTGATAGATTTGAGTGTTTCGCACCCATAATCTTCGTTTGCAAGTCTCTATCATTTTCTTCATCGTCTTCACGTTCTGCAAACAAGTCATACTGCAATATGATTCTTGTTCCACTTGTCACAGGTTCAACCTTGTGTTTGCAGTCAGTGTAAAATGCGCACCACTGAATCGAATTATCAGAATTGGGACTAAAATCCAATCGATAGCAATCAGAAGAATGATCTGTGGTAGATGATCCAGTAGAATCACAAGTTGAAGAGTAACTTGCTTTTGAGACAAGTAAAGCACCTCCTTCATGTTTCACTGGTAGACAAACAAGAGCCGTAGCCAGATGATTGGGTGCATGAAGAGTGTCAACATGTTCCTCAAAGAATCCACCATTTTCATAAATAGTCAACTTGTGTAATTTGGCTTCATATTGCATGAATCTAGGTGCCATTTTATCATTCACTTGTCGCAAGAACAGAAAATCACCGATGGATGCTTGAAAGAATGCTTCTGAACAATTGATTTGGAGACGATCTGATGTAATCTCCATAGCTTTTCTCACTGATTCATCAAACACAGTTTCATTGCCTCTTCCAAATGGAGAAGCCTTTGCCAAACATTTCAACTTTTGGACATCTGGAGCTTCAATAGTCCCCACAGGTTCATTGTCCACCATCAGTCTTTGAGATCTTAATCCATACATGTCGTATTCCAATTGTTGCACACTTCCTCCAATGATAACTGGAGCTTGGATTCGAGACAGTTCAGTTGAGAAAGGTGCCAGTGCTTGGACTTGCCAAAGTTTTGCATTCTTTCTGGCAGCACGTCTTTCGATATTTTCCATTGCCTCAGAGACAGCCACATAAGCATCAATCATGGATGACATTATTGATGACAAGAGAATCGACTTGCTGAGTTTCTTTCTTTTTCTGGAAGATTGTGGACTTTTGACCGGAAAAAATACAAACAAGTTGAACCAAGATGAACCTTCAAGATCAACACTGATACGCAAAAGCACGATTCGACGACCTGCCACCACACCTGGTATCATCACCATGTACTGCTTCGGTTCACAGCAGTTAAAACCCTGTCTCCTGGTCTGTATCGTATTCAACAATGATCACCGTAATTAACCTTGGAATGGTGAGAAGAATTAGTTAGAGTCTCTGACTCACTTTCTACCACATTTTGTTTGCTAAATGAAACAATTTAATTTTGACGATACCTTGCATGTTGTTTGTTCAAGTTTGAAGAATAATTCTTTCGAAGTTTCAAGTGTGAATACTCTCCGATAAACGTCACGAGTCGCAATCATTTTTTAACAAAAAAGGAAGTCGTGTTTTATAGGATCCCTAAAAGTCTCCACCCGAGGATATCCTTTATCCATTTCGGCTTATGCGATGGAACAACACAAGAACATGAAGATAGAACAATACGAATATTAGCGGATTTTGTTATTTTGTGTCGGTTGTAGTTTGATCTTTCCGGAACATGAAGTTCCAACTAGGTTTAAATGCGATTAACTCGTCTAGGGAGAAGTGTAAGTAATTGAATCAAACTAATCAATCAAAGATATATACTTATGAAAGTAATCTTGTACGCATTGTTTTTTTTATTGTGTGTCATAGTTCTCAGTGACTTGACCTTACAACAAGGAGTGAAGTTTGCTGGTCTTTACTTCAGTGGTCCTCTGTTGCCACAAACCAAACCAGCAAGGCCAGTGGATATCAGTGAAATTGCTAACACTACTCTTCATATTTCTTCTGGTCCCACCTCTGGTTCTATGGTTGTGACTGAAGATGGGAGAGTGTTTGTTTGGGGAAGCAATTTGTATAGAAATTTGGGTCTGGGTGTGGATGCCAACACAAACATCTATACTCCAACACAAGTCAAAGGATTACTCGTTGGACAAAAGGTAGTGCATGGGGCTATTGGAAGCTACCATGCATTGGTAGTAACTAGTGAAGGTCAAGTGTATGCTTGGGGTCTAAATTCCCAACGACAGCTTGGAGATGGGACAACAACTTTCCGTCAAGTTCCTGTCCTTGTTGATATGACAGTCGCTCCTCTCAACGAAACATTTATTGTTCGAGTAGCTGCTGGTTCCTCACTCTCCTATGCTTTGGGTTCGAATGGAAGGTGTATCAATGGGGAGGAAACGTTGCTCCAAAAGAGATTGGAGGAGCTCTCGTGGGAAAGTTTGTAACTCAAATTCATGTGTGGATTAGTCTAGTCGTTGTGTTGACCGATGAAGGAAGAGCGTATTCTTGGGGTATTAATGCTAGAGGGCAATTGGGCGATGGTACAACCACTACTCGAGCTGATCCAGTTGCTGTCAACGTAAACGGATTTCTGAGGAACAAGAACATTACCAAATTATCTACTGGTGAACAACAAGTTGTGGCAATCACTAGTGATGGTGAAGTGGTTTCATGGGGTTCAAACTCGTATGGAAGTCTCGGTGAAGGAACTCTTCAATTTTCCAATGTCCCCAGGCCCGTTTATACCGGTGGTGTACTACGTGGAAAGACAATGATTGCAGTCTCGGTCGGTCGAGACTTCACAGTTGCAGTTTCCAGTGACGGAAAGTTGTTTGCGTGGGGAGCAAGTAGTGCAGGACAACTAAACTACGGTGGGTATGATACACAGCAGATACTACCGATTGAAGTTGACATGAATGGACCATTGAGTGGAAAGCAGATTGTTGAAGTTTCCTGTGGTGCTTCCATCACTATAGTTAAAGACTCTGAAGGATTCCTTTACTCTTGGGGCAATGATGAATTGGGGCAATTGGGACAAAATGACGATAGAACCAAACTCCAATTAATGAAATGGCAAGAAAACCATAAAGACAAGTCACTCGCCATTACATCCATTGACGTGAATACACATTCAATGGTTAGTACAAAAGGAGGACTCTATGTATGGGGAGGCTCGCTCAGTATGTTTAAAAATTATGGTTACATTCTTGGTTCAGAACAAACATTTCTTGCAGAACAATCAACTAGAGTGGAGACGAATCAAACCATCATTCAAGTAACCACTGGAGAATATTTCACAATAGCACTGACTGATGATGGATCATTGCTCGCATTTGGTAGTAATCTATTCGGCCAACTGGGTGATGGAACAACTCTTACCAGAGAAAAGCCAGTTCTATTGGATATGAGCCCATTGAATGGAAGTATTATTACTCAAGTGGATGCTGGATCGTACCATACATTGGCACTCACTGACAAGTCAGAGTTGTTTCACTGGGGTGTAATTTGGCCCCGTGTTCCTACTCGTGTTAGTGGTGCCCTCATCGAAAACAAGAAAATCATTCAAATTGCTGTAGGTGATGCATTCTCATTGGCACTCAGCGATGAGGGAAAGATTTATGGATGGGGATATAATGTAAATGGTCAACTGGGATTTTACACAGGTATATTGGTTGAACCTATCAATGTAGATACGAATGAAACTCTTGTGAACAAAACTGTGATCCAAATCGACGCAGGAGCAAGTCATGTTATTGCATTGACTAACGAAGGAGAGGTATACACCTGGGGAAATGGGTATGGACAACTAGGACATGGTAATATTCTTTCTCTATACATTCCAACGGCAGTGAGTATGCTTCAAAACCAGACGATAGTACAGATTGCGGCCGGCAAGTACCACTCAGTGGCTCTCGATTCAGAAGGAAAAGTGTATGCATGGGGAATAAATAGAAAGTGTTCACTTGGTGATGGAACAGAAATATTAAGGAATTCACCTGTTTTGATTCCAACCCCTGGTCAAAACGAGGTTTTACAAATTTTTACTGGAGGTGAAAATACCATGGTTCTTATTAATCATTGTAATGATGGATACTATGGTAAACATTGTGACCAGTTCACTTGTGCCGGGATTTTGCCTCAGAATGCGTCGGTATGTTCTCGTAGAGGCAGTTGTGTTGGAGGTAATAACTGCACTTGCTCCGGTAGATACTATGGAAGTAACTGTGAGAAATTTGATTGCTTCTTCATGAACTTCAACAGTTCCAATGTTTGCTCTAGTCATGGTTTGTGTCTAGATGTCGATAATTGCTCGTGCTCTGCTCCTTATTATGGGTCAAATTGTGAACACTATGATTGTTTCAATGTTTCTCATACTAATTCTCAGATTTGCTCTAGCCATGGTTCATGTACTTGTCATTGTGCCGATGGATATTATGGTAGTAGATGTGAGCAGTTTAACTGTCTTTCTGTGAGCAAAAACAATGCGAGTGTCTGTTCAAGCCATGGTTCATGCATTGATTTCAACAATTGCTCCTGCTCACATGGATTTTACGGAAGAAATTGTGAACAATTCTATTGCTTTGATGAAAAGTACAACAGCTCCAAGGTTTGTTCAAGTCATGGCTCGTGTATTGACTTTGACAAATGTACTTGCTTTGATGGATATTATGGTGTGAAGTGTGATCAATTTGATTGTTTCTCTGTGAACCATAATAGTTCTCAAGTATGCTCTGGTCACGGTTCATGCTTTGATGTTAATCAATGTCATTGTTCCAATCAATTCTCTGGTATCGATTGCTCTATTCCTAGATGCTTCCAGATCCCTGCAGATAATTCATCCACATGCTCTGGAAATGGAGAATGCAGAGCACCAGATTCATGTGCTTGTGAAACTGATTATTTTGGTGTCCAATGCGAACATTTGAGACCTGTGGCTATCATGCCCGTCAATCAGAGTTTTACCTATTGTAGCGATTTGGTTCTGAATGGATCTCTTTCATACTCACACAATGGAAATGAACCATTGTTGTACAGCTGGAAAGCTGTGGGTCCCAACACAACTCAGATCAATATGATTTTAGCTAACCAAACAGTGTCTATAGCAACTATTCCAGCAAGAATGATGGAAAGAGGACAGATCATTCAATTCCAATTAATTGTAACAACTCAAAGTGGTGTTCCATCACAACCAATTACTTTTGGACGACAAAGATCCCATGACATTTTGACTGACTTGTTCATTAATATTGGGGGACCATCTGCGCAAAAGACTTTTATCGCTCAAAGCTTTGCTTTGAATGGATATGCTCAATTTGACTCTTGTTTACCAGTTGACAAAAGATCAACTTTGGAATATTCATGGAATCAATTATCTGGTCTGTCTGCTAAGGGAAGAGTGTCTGGGCCTGATTTGATTTTCGAACCAAACGCATTCCAATCAGTTGGAAGTTATGAATTTGAGTTTAAAGTGACAACATCGCAGAGTACCTTAGTCCTCACTCAAACTGTGGTTGTTCAGGTAATGATGAGAGATTTGGTTGCTTCAATTGAGGGTGGTGATCGAAGTGTAGCATTTGACTCTCCAATGCTCCTCAAAGCTTCATGTTTTGATCCGGAGAGACTCTCTATTCGACCAGTTTATTCATGGGAGTGTAGTATGAGCTCCATTGGTAGTCAATGCCCTCCTTCTATACTTAATGCTCTAAATTCTGTCAATAGTGCTATTGTGACAATTCCTCCAAGGGCAATGACTGAATCTAACTCGTACAACTTCTGTGTCGCATTCAATGTTGCATCAAGATCTGATAGTGATTGTATCATTGTTCAGGCAACTAGTTCCCTTATCCCACTTGTAGCATTCACCTCAACACCAGGGTTCTACATCTCCAAAGAAGCCTCACCTACAATTTCATTCACAATTCGAACTCAAGCACAGACATCATACACTTGTCACTGGTTGCTCAATGATTCGATCATTAGTACAAGCATGGTGAGAAACATGATGAAGAACAGTTTGTCTCTCTATTCCTCTGGTCTGATTCCAGGTGAAACATATGCTCTAGAAGTCAGATGCACAGATTCACAGAATAGAACTGGTTCTTCCATCACTAGATTCAGTGTTAACACCGCACCACATTCGGGAATAATTAAAGTGGAACCCAAGAGCGGAGTTGCTTTGGACACTGAGTTTGAATTTTTGGCAACTGGATGGATTGATTCAGATGAACCACTTACATATCAATGGACTTTGAATTCCGATGAGTTCAATGACTCATTGTTCCATTTTAGTGCAAGTGTTGAACCTTCTCTCAAAACGAAATTACCTGCAGGAAACTTTTCACTTATCTTAACTGTGAGAGACAGATTTGGTGCTCAATCACAAACAGTAGAAAGGATCACAGTTTCTAAACCAGATGCGTTGCTCATCGACAGAGTGTCTGATGTAGTGAATGAATTCGATCTGGTCAATAATCATGGATATCATGGACTCAGAAATTGGATGATTCTGAGTGACATTGTCGTTCATGTCTTGAGAAACGATCAACCAAAATTAAGAAGAGTGTCTTCTTCTTCGAATAACCAAAGTGCAATGATTGAAAGAATGGTAACAGTCACAGAATCACTCTTTAGAGATATTGTAAAGGAACAAGGAGTTGATCTATCATTATTTGAGCAATTGAGTTCAAATTCATTGAAGTATACACCATCACAGAATGAGGTCAACATGTTGACACAAGAGACCATCGCATCTCTCATGTCAATGACACAAATAACAGTTGCTGAATGTAAGAAAATGATGATCAATGCCATGTCATCCTCTCCACCTCGTCAGATCAAGTTTAGCAACATTGTTCAGAATGTTGTTCAGATGCTCAATCAATTAGTCTTCACCAATCCTGCTTCTATCTCTGTTTCGCTATTGGATGAAATTCAAACCCTTGTTGCTCATGGCTTAGAATTGAACTCCAATGAGATTTATGGAGGATTCAATGATGTTAGATTGTTCTCTTCAATGTTCTCAAGTGATTTGTTGATTCAAACCAAATTCTTGGCTTCCATTCCAATGCAAGGCAATGATCAAATAGGTATATCCTCCTCTGATACGGTATCTCTTGACCAATGGAAGAAGAACGATGAAGATATATTTGTGCTCTCCAAGATCCTCTCCACAGCTCACATTCCCTCCATTCTTTCCTCTTATCAAGAGTCTATCAACTCAACAATTGTTTCTGCAGTTGCTGTTTCTGCTCAACTTTACACCACACTTGAGAAAGCTCATATCAATAATGTGAGGATTACCATCCCGGCTTCAATACCTGTTGTCAGAAGAACCATGTTACAAGAACAGGAACAATTTGAACCTCGTTGTACATACTTTGACAATGTGAGTAGAATGTGGATGCAAGATGACAATGTATGTGTCCTTGTCCGAGCATCTTCTCACAATGTGACCTGTTCCTGTACAGTTTCAACCAGAGATGAACCATCATTTGTCATGGTCACATATGACAAGTTAATCTCTTTACCTCCTTCGCCAGATTCTCCCAACTCTGTAAAGACCAATTCTCGTGCCACTGCCATTGGCCTCGGTGTGGGTCTAGGTCTTGGAATTCCACTTGCCATTGTCTTGTTGCTTCTCATGTTGGTTGGTGCATTCCTGGCATTCATGCTATGTGGACGTCCAACATTGGCCAAGAGCAAGGCCAAAACTGCGCATGATGAAATGAATAATGATACAAGAATTGAAATGAAGGTGGTTCAAAGTAACGAACAATAAAGATCGGTTCTATTTTCTCACCATTTAGGTTTTGAACAAAGTCAAGAGCTTTCCCGCCAGAATATTCGCGCCAATCTACGATATATTGTTGTTCGTCAAGAGAAGAAAATTAACTCCACAACAACAATGGAAGGAAGAAATCAAACTGTTAGAGGAAATATCACCACCAACATCACGAGGGGATCTTCCAATAGTTCAAATCTTCCGACCAAACCTGACACTGTGTCCGCAGAGACGAATTCCAGTGGTCACACTAGCCACTCTTTCCTGAATGACAATGTGAGTATAAGATCTGATATCAATTCATTTTGTTAAAAGAAAAAGTTGACTCACACAACTTTACGGTATGACTCAGAGTGATACTCACTCCTCGATCTTATCCAGTAACAATACGAATCATTTCGATATAACGATATCTCCCACGTATGTATCTCTTCTTGTTTTTTGCAGTTGTTAATTCAAAGAAACCTACTTACGAGTTGGTACAGTGGTGAAGCGATTCAACTTCGAGCTACGATTGAAGGTCTGAAGGAAGAAGTTGTTTCATGGAGCAATGCTTACAAGGCCATGCAAAAAAAGCACAGCACACAGATTGATCGATTAATTCACGAATTTAACGACAGGGAATGCAAGTTAAAATCACAGGTTTGTAATTGAAACTATCTTCTTTTACAAATTTTATTGATTACTGACACTCGTTTAGTTGTCCAAAGACAACACAAGAGCAGTGTATTTGATGGAAAACGAACTTCGATCCCTTGTGTGTCTATTGAAAACGACTGATCTTGATGAGCTAGTCTCGTCTCTTCGACAAGTAGCTCAGAATCAGAGTCCATCTGAAATTCTTGGCACTTCCTACTTTAAAACTCTTGAGGAATTGAGAAGCGATCTGACGATAATATTTGAACACACAAAAGAGGAATGCAACAATTTGGAAAAGAATAATGCTGAAATGAAACGAGTTATTCAACAAGAGAAAGTAAACAACCAGAAGATGAAAGAACAAATGGGTACAGTAGATGTAGACAATCAAACGACGGTTCAAGAATACAAGAATCAGATTACTTCTCTCACAAAACAAATTCATGATAATGAATCGGTGTATGTTGGTTTGAAGAGGGAACTCGAGACAGTAGTCAGGGAACTCGAAGAACAACTGAGATCTGACCACATGTCGAGACAGTTTGAAAGAGAAGAATTCAAAAGAGTGATATCTCAACTACAAGCCCAAATATCGAGCTCCTCTGTGACAGAGAATGATTACAAATCGTCATTTGATCAACAAATGAAGAGTTTTACTCTTCGGTTAAGGGACAGTGAGGACCAGAAAGAAAAACTAGTAACCCAACACGAAAAGGAGAAGAAGGATCTCATTATCTCCCTTCAAAGTATGACAGAACTCGTAACTGCTCTCAAACTATCACTCGCCGAGACTACTAAAAAATATGAGAACAAGAAGAACAGGGAATCCCAACTATCTGGAGAAGTAGCTCAACTTCTATCTTCTATCGAACAAAAAACCCGAGAGAATAACACTCTCCGAGAAAAGTTGGAATTCGAAGTGAAGAAGCTCTCGGTTCAAATGAAAGTTCAGAACGATAATCTTAAAAAACAACTCGCAGAAAGCCATGTTTCTATGAAAGGTTCAGAATGTAATGAGCTAGTAAATTCTCTACAACAGAACATAACTGAATTAACACATAAGCTTCAAATTGCCAATGAAACGAACAAGACTCTAGATGAAGCATTCAAAAAGATAGCTGAAGAACGAAACTCACTTCGATACGAAGTAGATGTACTGACAGCTAAGACTAAGAATTCTCAAGATTCAATATCAGAAGTTGAGAAAAAGTTTTGGATCGAACTAGAGAAATCAAAAGAAGGAATGAACCATCTTTCAAGAAAGTATAGGTCAGTCAAGGAAAAATATTATCGACAATCAGTTCGACAAAATGAACTACAAAACTATCTACTTAAGTTAAAAAAGAAGAAGGAGAACAGAGAAACAGATGTTAATCTACCTCCCGAGGATAGTCAATCTATCACAGAGCAATTAGAATACAGAATCAACCAAGTGGAAACACCAAATGATCAGATCTCTCAAGCCACCAGTAGTGCTCCTTCATCTATCGTATCCTCTCCACCAACAACCAATGTCGGTAGTGCAGACCATTATGGACATATTCTAGCCAAGCAATTGAAAGAGTACAAAGAACTGCAAGAACGGTACGAGAAACAACGAATTGCGTACGAACAAGACAAGGAGAATTATGACCACCAACCACAAGCTACATTAATACAAGGAGCATTGGAAGGTAGCATGCTAACTCGGAAGAAACGAGAAGCTGGCAGAGTTTCAGACACTCCTTCCAGTACAGTTCTTCAGCCAGTGCAACAACTCAGAGTTATGAACAAAGTAACCAAAGAAGTTCATGATATCGACTTAGCCCTCCAACAAATGGCAAGGTCTTCCAATCGTCCGAAGAAGTTGCGGAAGAAGAAACCGAGTTGCGCTTTGTTCTCCCAAAGACCATCATCCGCAACCGCTACTCACACTATGAGTTCTAATGCGACTCACTCTTCTTCGAGGCGGCATTCAATTGGTGGTTCTCAACGAACTAAGAAAGTGGACTGTAAGAATAGTTTAAAATAAAATTGATTTATCAATGGGCCATTGAGAATTTAACGGAACATTGCGCTCACCTTCTCCTTCTCACTGCTGAAGGTCAAGCCAGACAAAACAACATGGGAGTTGTGCTTGTCAACAATTCTTGGAATAATGAGTCTGCAAGCATTTTCTCTCTCACCAGCAAAGCTCAATACTTGAATGATTCTCACCAATTGGTTGCATGAGAAGTGGTTGTAAGCTGCAGCAGAGCTAATGATGCTAGTTCTATCAGATTCGAAGGAACCCTTCTTGATAGAATTCAACAAACCATTGAATGCACCTTCATCCATGGCAACACCGCCACTGACAATCACTGGTTGTGGATGATGTGGTTGGTGATGAATATGTGGTTGATGATGAATATGTGGTTGGTGGTGGTGGTGAGGTTGGTGGTGATGTGGTGGTTGATGATGGTGAACAACAGGTTGAATTGGTTGAGTTGGATAAGGTGCTTGTTGTTGACCAATCCATTGTGCACTCACATCAATCAAACCACCAATCAATGAACCAATAGTGTTATTGGTTGATGGTGCAACAGATCCTGCAAATCTAAACTCCCAGTGATGGTTTGGAGCGTGGTCAGTCTTGGCCCACATGAATGGAGATGGGTGGCTGTGAATGTGCTGAGGAGCACCACCTACATTTCCGTCCAACGCCATATTGTTGGCAACATTGACAATGAAGAATGTGTTGAATTGGTGTGGCACTGGTTGGATTCTCCACTTGTGATTTGGAGCACTTGGAGTCAATGGGTAGAGGAAAGGCATTGGATGACTTGGTGACACGTTTGGTACGTTGGCGTTACCATCGAGTGCCATTCCATTGTCAGTCGTTAAAAAGTACTCACCTGGTACACCAGTGTTTCTCACTGTCCATTGATGATTAGGTGCAGATGGAGTAGGTGCATAGGTGAACACTCTAGGGTGAGCATGGGACAATTGCATGGCAGCTCCATGATTAAAGTCCAAAGCCTGTTGAGTTTGCTTGTTCACAATGAGGTACTTTCCTTCGGCCAGTGCAGGTGCAGGCACTCTCTCAATAATCCAGTGATGGTTTGGAGCGTGTGGAGTCTCAGCATACAAGAATGGAGAAGCATGTTGGAAGCTGTGCTGTTGGTTGCCAGATGTGTTGCCGTCGAGGGCCAATCCGTTGGCAGCATTGACAATGAGATACGAGATGCCATCACCAGTAGGCTTCAACCACCATTGATGGTTTGGTGCATGAGGTGTGGCAGTGTACAGGAACGGAGCTGGGTGCTGACCTGATTGAGGAACATTGGTGTTACCGTCGAGAGCCATTTCTCGACCAGAGTGATAACGAGTCTTGAGAATGAAGGCACCGTTGGATTGTCTCTCCAGAACCCACTTGTGGTTAGGGGCAGATGGGTTGTGGCTGTACATGAAGGCACGAGGATGAGCAGGGGAGTGCTGTTGATAGGCACCAGTGTTGGCATCGAGAGCTAAGCCAGTGGACTTGTTCTTGATAAAGTACTCTCCATTTTGGATGGTATGGTGGGCTTGGTGTGTTGGGTGGCTATTGAATTGAATATGCATCGTAAGTATTAACTACCTTGTTTGTGTTGTTGTTACAGAGAAGTGTTTTGATTTGTTTTGTGAAGCAAGAAATCAAGCAGCAGTCAAAATCAGTACAGTCCAAATAAATTGTGAAAGCTTCCGCTGTCAGGGTGGATTGCTTCTAACATAGAAATTCCCCTTCACCCCCAGGGTTTGACATTTCTGCACCGAGATATCTTGAGGAGTTGCCGGCATTGGGAACTGCAACGCATGAACATGTAAAGAGTGTGTGAAACTTCTCATAGTTGATGGATTGAATACAAAATATTTATTTGATATCGACGAGTTCTTACTCTTCAATCTCTGGCTTCTTTGATGCAGCCGCCAAGACTTCAGCATAGCTGAGTGGTGCAAAGAGATGACCATCTCCCTTGTAGAACTTGTTCTGGAATTCGACCCAATGAAGACGGAGAGCGTGCAAGAATGCAGACAAACTTTCCATACCGAGCAAAACACCAACAGTAGCACCGAACCAGATTGCAAACACAGGAACGAATGCAATACCAGAGTTAATGAAGACCTTGTGTACCATCTCCATGGTTGAGCCTTCAGTCGACAAAGTGAGCAAAACTTCCATTGTCATACTCCAGAACACTTCAGACAACTGAGCGTGAGCCAATGACAAAGCCCACAATCTCAAATAGGAAGCAGTGTTAGAAACAGCTCCCAAAGCGAATTCGATAGTGTGAATCAATTGCTTGATGAAGAGTTCAGAGAGACCCTCTTGTTCCTCATCGCTTCCGTGAGCGTGTGACTCATGAACATCAATGGCTTCGTGTTCATGGTCATGTTCATCCTCAAAGCTGTCATACTTCTTGTGGTCAACGTGAGTCTTCTTGTGGTGGAAGTACTCGTACAGTGGCTTTGGAATCAACAAAACAGGAACAGAGACAGCAGCCAATCCCAAGCATACCAATTGAATGATCAATTGAACCTTGCCGCTGTTCAAAATTGGTTCTTCTTGCAATCCCCAAGGATGCAAGAAGTAGTCAGTCATGGTAGCCAAGACACCAGGAACAACAGTTCCAGGTGTTCTGTATCTCCAGTCACGAGCCCACTTGTAGATGATCAAGAAATCCATGTAACCGAAAGTGCACATCAAAATGAGCACTTCAGGGATAAATTCGACAAACAAATCAATGTAGTCGCCAAAGTAGACGTGGTTGAATGCAGAGAAAATAATACCGAGCATCATTTGACCAACACCATACACCACAGACATCTTCATCTTCATGGAGTTGTAGAATTGAAGCTTGTTAGTTGCACCGAACCATGCTGGATCAACACCAAACACGTAAGTTCTTGGCTTCTCAATAGTCTTTGCAAAGTAAGCATTCCACTCATCAACACCCCATCCGTTAATCTGAGAATTAAACAAATTGAAACCCAAACCGAAGCAATCATTGTACAACAAACCAGTATAGATAGAGAAGAGACCCATGAGTGTCATAACATATCTACCGTGATAGATCATACCGAACAATTCACTAGCCTCAGCAGGTGCCTTCAACTTCTTCTCGAGCAACACCATTGACAAACTGAACAATGTGAGGATAATACCATGACCAAAGTCACCAAACATAACTGCGAACAAGAATGGGAAAGTGATGATTGTCATCACACCAGGATTCATTTCCTTATATCTTGGAATACCGTATGCATTAACGATATCCTGGAATGCACCAGTAAATTTGTTGACTTCAAAGTAAGTAGGTGGAACTTCATCAGTGTGCAACTCTTCACATAAACTGTGAACTTGAGAACCAGAGGAGCTGATTGCTTCATCCATCTTCATTCTGACCAATTCCAAGTGCTTCTTTGGAACCCAACCCTCAGCAATCACTGAATTTTGAATCTTGTAGTCGAACAAGTTCATAGTGTGGAAGATTGCCTTCTCCTTTGCAACCTTTCTCTTCCATTGAATCAAATAAGCAGAGATATCGCCCAAAATACCTCTGGCACGATCCTTGGTGGTGTTGATGGTCACATCAATCTCATCAATTCTTTGATCCAAATTTCTGGTAATCATGTTAACATCACCTTCAGGGATATCATGCATGGAAGCATTCAAAGACTCGCAAATCTTTCTAATCTTATCACGAGCTCTATTAGCACCAAAGTAGATGGTGAACACAGACTTCTTAATATTCTTCTTGCTTCTTGCATCGAACAACTCTTGTTGAATTTCAGCAAAACGAGGAACACAGTTACCTCTGGTGGCACGGAAAACCAACATGGAGAAAACAGGAATCTTGTCGCTGGCAATGACACCAGTCAAGTTGCTCAAAGATCCAGAAGTTTGTCTCATGTTAAGAGTGGTATCAGCATCCAACAAATTGGCCTGAGCATCAACACTAGAGTCAGTGCTGTAGCTTGACTCAGAGTCATAGTGTTCACCCAATCTAATAACGTACAACAATTCTTCACTCTTGTTCTTCTCAGTCATCATTTGTTCCAAGTTGCTTTGCAATTGTCTCAATTCTTGCTCATAGTCATTAAACTTTGCCTCCAAATCATCCAATGATTCATCAGCTGCTTCCTCATCACCACGAGGCTTGACAAGCTTCATGGTCTTTGAGTATTCAGACTTGTAGATTTGTTCTTCGAAAAATCTCAAAATTCTTTCCAATTCTTCGCATCTTTTGACTTGACCTGCGTATTGTCTTTGGAAGGCGTTCAAATGAGAAGAGAGATCCTTGAATTCAACAAGTCCCAACTCTCCCAATGATTCGACAGTATCATGAGCAGCCTCACGTTGCATGGTCATTTGGACCAATGCCATATCCTCACTTCTCCAGAGAGAGCCCATTTTTGCAATAATAATAATAAAATAGAGTTTTTTTGTTTTGTGTGGAAAAAATGAAGAAAATTTTCTGTTGCATCCCAATCACTGTCGCGGCTGTGTTGGATGCTCGCAAAAAATCTCATTTTACAATACGAGTATTGTAAAAAAATCTTACTTTCTCCGATTCAGACTAATCAAAACTCCTCCAGACGAATTTGAACCTGGTGAAGTTTGCATGAAAACAAAACACGATGATTAAGAAGCGAAGTATCAGAGCGAAGAATATTCGCCATTCCACGACCGACAGTACAAATGACAATCAACCACAACAAGATCAAGACACTGATGAGCATAATAAGAGTGGAGACGATCATGATCACTCATCCATGGTTTCAAAACTTGTAGAATTGACGAAAATTAAGCAGAGAATGAGTCAGAGGAAGGGAGTTCAGATTAGTGAAGCAACTGGACAACCCGTCTTATCGAGTACATTGACTCAATCATCGCAACAAACTTTACTCGATGGTAAATTTGCTTCTCGAGCCAAATCTGAAACTGAGAAGAAAATGGAGGAATTTGTTGAAATGGAGATGAAGAAGAGAGGTTATATGACAAGTATGGAGAAGGAAAAATTGTTTTCATCTGTTTCTGATTTATCAGACCGGAGTGGTGGAGGATCGACGGCGAATGATCAGTTGCGGACAAATGAAAATGTAAAGAAATCAATACCAACAATCGATATAAAGGAATTGTATAATATACCGGAACAATATAGATCGAATCGCTCTCTGTTCAAGGATGAATCCGTGCCAAGTAGTAGTTCGAGTACAGCAGTCGATGATTCATCATCTAGTGGTGCCAATGCAGAGGAAGGCGCCAATAACGATGAGAATCAAGGAGTTTCGGCCGAGGTGGCAGAATATGAGAGAAGGATGGCTGAGAAGCAACAGCTCATGACAGGAAGCATTCTTGAAGTTAAATTACCAATGCAGTACAAGATTCAAAACATGCAACAGACCGAGCAAGCAGCCAAGAGCGCTCGGAGAACTCACCAGAAATCACAGTATACAACAGTCAGTTCATCCGAGGGCAAGAAGATCATTGTTCCCACTAGACAGAAGACGCACCATACAAACGAAACTGAGGAAGCAGAAATCAAGCAATATCTGGGTGAGTCCGATGGAGACAATGTGAATAATGACAGCAGCCAGAAATCAAACAACCAAAAGAATACTCACGGAAAAAGACCTCATGTGACAGCTTCCGACAATGCTCACTTTGAGAGATTTATCAAGCGGTACAGAAGACGATAGGAGGAAAAACTGCTGAAAGATAGAGCCAAGTTTTCTGTTCTTCCAATTCCTGCACAACACGTATTGGTGTCCCTGGAACTCGCGCTTGCTGAGACAACCAACAAGCCCTCCTGTGTGAATATAAATAACGATCAAAAATTCCCACCAAACCAGCCTTGAATTCAAACCAAGCAACAACACAACAACCAACAACAAACACAACAAAAGATCAAACAATGCTCTGTGGAGGACAAGTTCAACAAAACAACGCAAATTCCGAAGAATTTCAACAAGTTGCTACATTTGCTCTGAATGAATTGAATGCAAGAAGCAACAGTATGCACCCATTGCAACTCGTTCAAGTGCTCAACGCTGCTACACAAGTTGTCAACGGTATCAAGTACATTTTGGATCTTGAGATTTCTCACGGTCAAAACACCAGCAAGCAAAGAGTCACTGTTGTTCAACAACACACTGGTGGTTATCAATTGCTTGATCACGTTGCTATTGAGTAAATGAAGTGACGATGGATATGTGATTCAATCGATTAATCAACTTACTTGATTGGAACCTGTATAATAAAAGTGTTTTTCACTTTTTGCACGAGCTACGAATTATTTTTCTGACAACGAATTCTGAGAATGAGCAGAAAACAGGGAAGAGTTAGTTTAAGCAGTTGTTTTTATTATTGTTGTTTGTGGGAACGTGCATGTTCATCCTCATTGTGATCAGGAGGATATCGATCATAGACATGGGTGAGTTCATCCTTGTCCGTCAGAGGCTTCATTTCTTTGCCCAGTTCAGCGTTTGATACATAGTCCTCAACGACATCTGGTTTGCGATTCCGAGTCAGGTTCACAGCGAGTTGTGCTCGTGCTTTCTGTGCATCGGGGAGAGCTGGATTAGGATCCTCCATAACGAGTGGACGTTCCTGATGATGGTGACTGAATCGTACAGCAGTCACCATCGAATAACGAATTCGATTGTTTTGATCCTTGGATCGATTAAGTGTACATGAAGCTACGGACAAAAATCTTCTCATTGTTCTCTCTGTCTGGCTCTATTTACTTGTTGGTCAGCTGAACAGCTAAATTTTTTACAAGAACCATCCTTTATCAACCTTCCACCCCAGCCAAAGAATACAACCCGAGAAGTGATGCCTATTTTTGGGTAAATAGTGCGAGTATTCCACCCCTTCACACATCTTCTCTAAGTGGATAGACCAACGAGTGAAAAAAAATGCTTCCACAACATCAATACCCGAATCATCGCGCTACCCATAGCAATAGCACTACTAGTGGTAGCAACCAACATACTAACATCTTTTTTGCTCAATCAAGCTCTACTCATTCATTTAGCATGAGTTCACTCACACGATCCAAATATTTTCTGTTGGCTCTCGTCTTTTTTGTGCTCTATGTCGTTTCCAATGGCTTATTCGTCTATTATCATCAAAACCTACAACAGCCACAACCACAACCACCATCAGCTACATCGATATTGTCTTCTACTACGACAACGACAACTCCAGGTGCATTACCCATTATTGTTAACAATAACCACATCGTGAACAACAAGAATGAACAACAAGAAGCAAATGAAGAAGAATTGACTAGGAATGAACAACAACAACAAGAAGGAAACAAGAATAATGATCAAGCTATTGATCAGACAAGAAACAACAACAACAACAATAACAACCATCGTAGCATAGATGATATGAATATCGATGAAGAGACACCAAATTCTCAATCTTCACTACTTGCGTATAAGAGTGATCATCAATTGCACATTGTTCTAGTGAATAGTCCCTTGATTCATCACACTATGCGTCGCTTAGTAGGCAGTATTCATCGATTCAGCAAAGGATCAGTCAAAATTATCATGTATGGTTTTAGGTTACCACTTGATATGAAGAGTGAAATACAATTGTGGAGAGGAGTGACGCTCATTGATATGGAATCTCATTTTTTGACATCGACTCGCAGTGAACTTGTCCAGAGCAAGAATAGTGCTCGGAAAAAAGAGGATAAATTTGCAGGAGAAGGTGAAGAAGGAGACAAAGGTGAAAAAAACAATGATGTCGGCGATGGCGACGACATGCAAAAAAAGGAAGATTTAGGAATGGATGAAAAATCATTGATACAATGGAAGCCACTCGTGTTGAATGATGCTCTCGATCGTGCAGACAATATTCTTTACTTGGATACGCGTGTAGTGATGACATCTCACATGCCACTCGCTGAATTGAACGAGTATTTGAACAGTCATGGTGGATCATTGTTCTTTTATGTGAAGAATATGGTTATTGATAATGATGAGACTCAATTGGATGAGAATTGTTTGATTGGTGCTCCTGTGATTCTCATGCGTAAGAATTGCTTTGCTCATCGACACTATTTAATGAATTTGATTGAGTGTTCAAAGAGGTATTGCACGAGAGAAGAGCTAAAGTTTTTGAATTCATTGAAGAAGGATAGCACTGAGACTACTCCTTTTGATGGTTTCCACAATGAGATGGAGCGAGAGTCCGTAACGTGTCATAAAGCGGATGAGAATGTCAGCATTATTTCAATGTTTGTGCGGCGGTATGATGAGAAGTTGGACTATTACTTGGAGTGCGATGTGATCATGAGAGATGATTTGTTGAGCACCAGGTCACAACTACCTCATTTAGGAACTCATCAAAGATCGAATTCTATCGTGAATCCCGATAAGGGCGGTCGAAAGGTCATTGCAGTTGGCTTTCCAAGCACTACAAAGGGAAATAAGAGTCCAACAGTACGAAACAATCCTGTTATTACCGTTTTATTGCCTGGATTCCTTAGGACAGTACCAAGAAAAGGTGCACCAGACGACAAGTACCACTATATTTTGTATTTGGGCTATGATGAAGGTGATTCATTCTATGATGTAGGAAGGAACAGAGAAGAGTTGTTAGCGAGAGTCAAAGTGATGATTCATCAATACTCTGTTGACTTCCATATGATTCGATGTGTGAATTCTCATGGATGGGTTCCCTTTGTTTGGAATGTTCTATTTCAACATTCAATGGACGATGGCGCCGATTACTTTTATCAAATGAACGACGATAATCGCTTGGTCACACCTGGGTGGTCTGATCAGTTTGTGAATACTCTGTCATCTAGTTCAATCTATCCAAACTTGGGTGTTACAGGACCTGTGGATCTTCGTAACAAGAAGATATTTACTCAGGCATTTGTGCACAGAACTCATTATGAAATATTTGGTTTCCTTTTCCCCTCAGTGTTTAAGAACTGGTTCAGTGATAACTGGATTACGTACGTGTATGAGTTTGATCCTGTGAATGCATCATATAGGAACACTGAAATACACGCAGCGAATAAGCAAACATATGGAACTCGCTATACGATCTGTGAGCAAAATGGAAAGAAAAACTTGGACAAGGCAATGTCTATGGGGCAAAGTCGGATTCGAGCTTGGCTCGAGGATCATAAATAACTCTAGTTTCCTTTATATCTTTGATATGCAAGTTGTATGGCATTAAATACAATGTTCAACCGAAGGACTTCCTCCGAGTCTGGAGCATGGGAATGCAGAATACGATCCGGATGCACGAACATGATCAACTTTTTGTACACCGACAACACTCTTTCTCGTTCAGTACTCGAGTCTGTCCGCATGTGAACCAGATGAGGTGCAAATCGAGATATGACTTCGTTGAGCAATGAAGGAAGACGCTTCCCGAAACTCCAACTAAACACCTCATATTCAATGTTCTGCTCCATTCTGGATCTCTGCTCTAGAGTCAGACGCCGCAAGAATTCTTCCTTCTTTTGTTCTTCACCAGGTGCTGATTGAACTAATATTTTGGTCCGTAGTAGTTCATTGTCTTCGAAGTCTCCACGAAGTAGTATTGAAACAGAACACAAGCCACCCCACAGAACCTTTACCTGAAAGTGGGTCGGTGCAACTTCTGTGGCAGAGTAGAGGTCGTGACCACGGATTTCTGAGTCGTTGTCACTCCTGACTCTGATTATAAATTGCCTAGCGTATCTATCTGCATCAGTGATGAAGTTATCGTACGTGTCATACAGGTGCAAGTGTACATTGAACCATTTCTTTGATACAATTTCTCCATCCACCGTGCAGTCACCTGGCAAGATAATTAGACTCGACTTTGAGTAGTCAATTAGTCTCGAAGGGACCACAGTCAGAGTAACAGAACCTATACAGAGGGATGTGTTATGTGTAGAGTACACGTCAGCGGTGTAGCTTCCTGCTTTGGCAATCATCGTCAGAGCTTTACAGTGACCGTTGCATTCCTTGATTAGTGTAAACGGAGAGGCGGCCGGCAATGGATTTCTATGTATCACTGTAAAGTAACTAGGATCAACACTTCGAAGATTACCGTACAAGTCTCGACCAATAATGTAAAAGTAGGGCGTGTATCCAGCACAAAATTCGGTGATTTCAGTTTGAATAAAGCACTGCTCGAGATCCAAGTCAGTTGCCAGTACAGTTAGTGTACTTTCATTCATGATTTCATCCGAATCCAACGTGCTATCACTCAGGCAAGTTTGTACCTCATAGGATCCGGTGGTTGTCATCGTAAATACAAACGATTCTGAGTCTAATTCATCGGCAACCTGCACAACCTTGTGGCTGTCACGATTCACTATTTTAACGATCCAACGATCCCGATCCGTACTGTGCATATCAAATGTTCTACCCAATGAATCACGTGATTCGATATACAATCGTTGAGGAACACCAGCAATACACTTTCCACTCATGTCGTTCTCAGAGACCGTGGAGAGCTTAGTCGATGGCTTGAACCTTCCATGAATCAAGTAATACAACATAGGAGCTAGTTTTTGATGTTGAATGTCGTCACACGAAAGGATAAGATTCAAGGGATTGGCCTGCGCTGTATAAACAATCGAAATTTGGCGCTCTTGCTGATCCGTTAACAACTGCTTTACAGTTTTCAGCGCGATATTGGTTATTTTGGATTTGCTTCCTCGCTTGTCAGTTTCTGTAGCTGCGGATTTGGCCGATGATATCATCAGCTGCGTTTCATCAGACGACACACGAAGCTGAACGGGATGAGGCTTACCAAACGATTGTTTCTTGAGCACAGTGATTCCCTCTGTCTTCATATGACTCAAATCTTGTTCAGTGATGACAACCGGTGTTGCAACAGTAGCCTCACTAGATTCATCACTATTGTCACTCTGAGAAACTTGATGGACCTCCTGGGGAACATATTCTTTCATTCTTGAATGGATTGTTCCAATTCCGTTGCCAGAAGACGTCTGATGGTTCTCGCGGTGCATATTTTGACTGGGATCAGAATGTGATTTCTTCTTCTCACGAGCATGTCGACTGACAGACGAAGCTTTTGCTGCACTCTTCTTTTCTTCATCATCATTGCCGAGGTCGTTGTCGTTGGAAGCTTGTTGAGCTCGTCTCTTGTCTTTTTGTTTCTTGGATCCCATGACGACTCAATTCAGAGAAGGTGTTTGTCGAGAATGTTGTTAAGTTGACGAGGTTGAGAAATTGTGTTTGTCTTTTGGTTCTTTTCTCTCATCAGGTGGATTCTGAAATGCGACTCGAAATGATGAACTCGGAGATTTATTCTTCTCGGAGTATTGGACGAAGGCACGAAGATACAACAGAACCAGATTGTTTGAGTTGATTCCAAGCTTGGACAAGCAATCTTCCACAGTACGTTTGCCCAGAATGAGACGCCACAATCAAAGGAGTTCGCCCGCTGTTGTCCTTGACACTCATCGATGCACCTTGCTGTAGAAGGATGCTCACGCACGAAGCACTACCATTTTCAACAGCCACATGCAGTGGAGTATAGCCATTATCGTTAGTGTGACTAAAGGATGCCTGTTGAGATAATAAACTCTGGACAGCAAAGGCATTGTCGCTAGCACATGCCTCGAACAATGGAGTCTGGTTCGAATGATCCACATGATTGGCGTTCGCTCCTGCTTCAATGAGAAGTTGGATGATATCTACATTTGCTTGCCGTGCTGCATAATGAAGACAAATTCTTCCTAATTTGTCAGCATAGTCCAAGGAGGCATGACAATCTGTTACTAAGTGTTGACAAATATCAAAGTTACATGCTTGAATTGCTAGTATAAGTGGCGTGTATCCATCGACTAGGTCTTTCTTGTCCACTATAGAATTTTTACCAGTTAGTAATTTCACGATGTTAAGTTCATTATTTATAACTGCATTATGAAGTGGTGAGTATCCTCTCTGATCAGTTCTTTCGACATCTACTCCAGCATGTAACATCTCCGCCACTAAATCTTCATATCCATTACATATTGATTGTTGGAGAATAGTGTTGTATTGCTTCTCTCTTTCATTACAAGATGAATCAGATTCATCTTTAAACAAGCAATCTCGTCGAACGTCTTGGGCAAATGTACTCCGATAGGGTCTTTCTACTGCAGCTCCATTACGGATTAATTCAATAGCAAATGGAATATGTTTTGCATTGATAGAAATCTGCAATGCAGTCATCCCATTGATATCTTCTGAGTGAATGTCCACTCCTTTAGCAATTAGAGGTTTAACGACTTCACTGTGACCCATAGATGCTGCTTCGTGCAACGGAGTTCTCATGCAGTTGTTTTGGATATGTGCTGAAGCTTTCTTCTCCAGTTTACCCAATAGAATTCCTAATATATCTTCCTTTCCAAAGTATGCCGCATAATGAAGAGGTGTGTTTCCATAATGGTTCGCGACTGTAATCTCAGCTTTCTTGTCCACGAAAAATTTCGTAGCTTCAAGACAGGATGCTGATATGGCGGAATGTAGAGGAGTATTACCGTTCCGATCCACAATAGATATTCTAGCTTTCAACGAAACGAGCTTTTCAAGTAGATCCTTGTTGTTTTCGAGAGCAGCTCTATGCATGATCGACAATCCATCTTTTTTAAAGATTTGATGTAAATCGGCCTCCATTTTGGTCAACAATAGCTTAACGAGCTCCAAGTTTCCTAAGTTGAGGAGAATACTGAGTGCAGATTGACCGCTGTGATCTTCGAAAGAGACGAACGATGGTTCAACTTTCCGCTTGATAAAGAACTCAAAGACATCCTTCTTCTGTCCAAGGGCAGCATAATGGAGTACAGTCTGACCTGTGACATCATCAATCTGACTAGGATCTTGACCCAACTGGATCAAACAATTCAACATCTTCAAATCTCCAGAAAAGGCAGCTTCGTGAATTAATGTGCGATTGTGCTCATTCCTTGATGAGAAATCATACGTAACTCCCTTATCGAGAAATACGTCCACCAATAACGGTTTATACTGCTCTATTGCCAGTTGGATCGGTGTTTTACCATCATCGTTCTTTGTTTTTCTCTCCACTATTCTCCTTATCTCCTTCTTTGTGGGATGCACAATCTCAATTTCTAACAAGAACTTTAGCATTTCGATATCATTGCCGATAACTGCCAAATGCAAAACACTATCTCCTCCTTTGATACCCTTCGGATTCAATTCTGCATTGTGTTTCAAGAGGCATTTCACTGTTGCCAAATGACCCAACTTTACCGCCAATGTGAAAGGAGTCGCGCACACAACGTCCTCTTGAGGTTCTACAACAGTTCTATTGTTTTTGTTGGCTGATGAAGGAGGATTCAGCTCGTACTCATAGATTGGGAAGTTCACATCAAACGTAGGGAAGTCATCCATCAACTTATCAATGTTGTCTACAGAGTCACACTTGATGCATTCAATCAACATTTCCTCCTCACTCATGGTTTCGTAGTCAATGACTAACTTCTTCTTAGGTCTTGATTTCTGAGAACTCATTCTTCTGAAGCACTTTGGTTGGTGTTGATTTGGTTTTCATCGACTGAAGAACGAAGTATATTTTATTCGGTGCTTTTGCCGGCATTCATCATCTACAGTGGTGCGCTCATTTTCCATTGAGCTTGGAGTCATGATTTTTCGTTGTGGGAGGACTCATATTCGATAGCCGAGAGTCTGGTGACTTGCTACTGAACAGAATAGGATCAACACGAACCTTGGATGTGGAAGATTTCTTGGTGCTACTCACAGGTTTTGGGAATAGACCCATTCTGAGTTGGTTATCACGTCGAGAGCGATCTACCTCCTCAATGATCTCCGATGCCTTTTCGAGTGCGTTGTGATACAGGATAGAAGTAGGCAGATTTCCTCCGACTTTGTCTTCTGTGATGTTGGACGAGGTTGATGACATTCTCTTGTCTCTCTCTTCCTTCTCTTTCAAATAGGAATAATATACAACATAGTCATTTGGATTCTTGCTAAACATGTCATCCAAAATGTTGTGCAAGTTGTCAATATACTTGTTTGTCTTCTCTTTCAAAATCTCAAAGTCGTCTCTCGTAGCAATATCAAAATTGGGTTCGACAGGCACACTCGGGTCTTCAGAGGGGCCATCGAAAAAATTGAATGGGATGATATCTACTGTAGGAAGTGGTGGTAAGTCCATCTTTGTTCTTCAAATGAATGCCGACTGAAGTAATCTGTGTTGGAGCAAGAGCCGTGATGAACCTTTGACCGTTTTTGACTACAGTTGCTTTTAGGAGAAATGAGCAGTTGTTTCTGAGAAGATGAATTTTATCATCAAAATTTCGGTAAAAAATTCCTAAACACTTGATAGGACGGCTATAACTTGTTCCATGGAGGGGCGAACCTGAGGGTTCAGACTACAGCATTCAGTTGCGAGCTTCAAGAGCGATGAGTGATAAGACTTTTGCCATTAGGAAGGAGGTTAGTTCAAATGGTCCAAGGATTCTTATGCCAACAAACAAATAAATATACATACTGTTGATTTCAACATGTTGCTCACGAATCCAGATCTCTTGGATAAGCCCTCGAATATATTGGGCATTTGTTCAACTGGTTTTAGCATCAGCAGCTGTACGACTATGACACCAAAGGACCAAACATCAGCGCTTGCATCGTGACTCTTAAAGGTGGCAATCTCAGGTGCCATGTACAGAGGAGTACCATACAAAACATTTGAATTTGTGTCCTGTTCATCTTGAATCCGCGTGCTCAACCCGAAATCGCACACCTTCACTTTCCATTTTCCAGGTGACATTTCTTTGTCTGTCCTTGGATCATGAGTATTCAAGAGAATATTCTGCGTTTTAATATCTCGGTGCATAATACCTTGGGCGTGCATGTGACCCAACCCCGTAGCAATTTGTAGAAGCCAAGAACAAACTAGCTTTTGATCAAGAGAGCAAGATCCTCTCTCACTCATCATCTTGATGACATTTTCGAGATTTGTTTCGCTGTATTCCATCACCATGTACATGTTCTTTTCCTGTCCTATCAATGTGTCAGATGTCAAAACAAACGTCTCATGTAACTTGACAATATTGTTGTGCTGAATTAACTTCACAAGTGACAATTCATAATCGATTTTGGCTTGATGTTCATCCATGTAGGGCATGGCCTTGATGGCAACCTTCTTATTGCTTCTATTGTTTTTGGCCAAGTAGATTCTGCCTTCATTACCAGAATCGATCTGTTGTTCGACTTGATAGCGTTGCATTATCCTGTTATTCTTCTCTTCGTCGTCCAAAGATTGTAAATCGCATGTGTCACTCTCTGTTGTCTCTCCATCCTCAACATCAAGCGTAGACAGCTCGTCTGTTGACGCCGTTTCACCCATCTGAGCCAGACAATTATTTTCGACGGCTTTAATCCTTACCTCCTTAAAGGCTGTTGTCTTGTTATACAACGGGTTTCTGTATTCTGACCAATAATCATCCAGATTAGAAGTGATGCCCATTCCTAGCTTATTATAAAATAATGAACCTAAGGTAGTTTTTGGTTTTGTGAGCTCAGGGTTGGCGAAAGGTTTTGTACACTTTTCACCTTTTCTCAGTACACACGCACCGTAAATCATCCATGCAATTTCTTTCACAACTAACTTGGATTTGGCAGGATCAATAAACATAAACACATTCGAATAAAGACCATCTCTATTTGGTTGCTTCTCGTCAGTCGCTTCTTTGTGCACTCTTATTCGTGGATGATTCTCAATATAATCATCGGTACAGTCCTCCATTCCATTGTTGACAGGTGAAGAACAGTCTGAATCTCGTCCAGTAAATTTGAAGAAGATACTCCTTCGACGTGACTCCAGGGTATAAATATTCACAACATCATCACCAATTTCCAGGCAGTTGATATCGCAGAGATCATGTCTTTTAAAATGACCTTCGTCCAACTTGGCATTCGCAAAGTCGTATCGGAATACATAGTAGGCATGTGTAGTCAAAAACAAAATTCTCTCCTGAGCCATGTTGTTCAAGTTAAATTTGACCACGTGCCATGCACAGAGCGGTTGTTCGACACTAGGCTTTCCTGTGGTGTTCATTGCTGATGCCGATTGAGAGGCAGGGATCGAGTCAGACTTGTTGAATGAGAATAAACTTGTTCTTCTTTTGAACTCTTGTGTTGGATCCTTTTCTATCAATAGTTTCTTATCAATGAATTGTTGACAACTCTTAAATGCTTTTCGTTCATCCACGTTTGGCATCCACAATAATTGTCTTTGAATAATGTCTTTCAATGGCAGTGATATGTTGTCGACCAGACAGGGTAAGCAAGCTGCAGAACTCTGCAACTCCACAGGAAATCGATTACCAGAATACAATCCACAATACTTGATAATTGCACTGTAGTCATCGACTTCATACAACGATTTTAAGGGATCAAAGCATGACATGGGTGGTTTGTGCAGCACTAAATGTAAAATAATGGTTCTGCTATCGGCATTAAACATGTGATGCCTCCGACTGGATTGTCGAATGATAATCTTGTGAACGCTGCTAGAAATCGCATCTAGCAAATCATCATTCTCAACTGAACTAAGATGATCGAACGCTCTGGATATCCTCTGTATTACTAACGCACTCTGAGAATGATATAGAGTACGATAACAGGTCAAGATGTCCTTTTCATTCGATTGTTGTGTGATTGAATCCCAATCAACTTGCACAGACACGTTGCTTCTCATGACGCTCTTAATACAATTGGACAAATCAGGTATCAAATGATGACCAATATCATAGTGCATAAACTTCAAGTGATTTCCGTGCACTTGACCCATGAAACCACATGGTCTCTTCAACCAGTGCAACTTACTGTTCGATTTGAACACAACATCCAAGTAGTGAACCATTTGTGTTCCATCCTCACTCAAATGACCCACCTGCTTTCCATTCTCCTGATCTCCATACCTGAACACCATACAATTCAAATGATGGTACAAGTATCGCTTGTAAACATTATACTTGATCACCGTTTGAATCAAGTGCTCTTCAATCATCGACTCCACAATGAGAGGCAACTCTTTCAATATGACTTCAATGGCTCTAATACCATTTGTTTGATCTCTCATGACAATCATCTCCAATTCATCTCTGTGCTTGGCACAGTTTTGATCAACAAACAATGGAGGATCATTGTTACTGTTGTTGTTGTTGCTCTTATCTGTCTGTTCTTCCGTCTCATCTCCGTCCATATCCATATCAAAAATATCATCTCCTACTTCACCACCATTCTTTAGCTTATTTTTATGCTCAATTGCAATTTTTTTCTTGGTTTTGCTATCAAGTGAATTATCATCACATTGTTTGTTGTTGTTGTTGTTATTCTTGTTCAGATTGAGATTATTCAACAACAAGTGTATTTGTGAAGGTGTCGATGGAGACGAAGACAATCTCACCCCTGCTTTTCGCACACTGAGCAATGTCTGCTTTAAATTTTTCCGCTTGACAGGTGATCGCTCTGTCAAACTCTCTGACCGTTGTCGTTGTTGTTGTTGCAAAAGTCGGTTTTGTAGGATGGCGGGAAGTAAATCACCCACATTCAAGTACTGTTTCAGAAAGAGTTGATGTGTAAAACTCTCAAAATCAATCTCTACTCGAATGTCCTGCTTGGCCAAACTCTGTCTCAACTGTTGTGTCCATTTTTGATGACATTGTGATTCGATCAGAGAGAAGTACTTTGATCGAAGAATGGAATGGAGACAGTTGGATATTTGTGACATGTGTTCTGCATATTCCTGAGTGGTTCGAGTCGATGGTGTTGTTTGTTGTTGTTTGTTGTGAGATGACATTGATGAAGAAGAGGGACGAAAACTCATGTTGTCTCGCTTGTGTGGACCACCTTATTGGATGTTGGATATTGGTGAAGTGAGATAGAGATGCTTTGGTGTGTTTTGGTTTTGGTGTGATGTCAAAACAAAAAGTCACGAACTCAAAATAATTCCAGCGTGATGTCGAAAACAATCCAAAGTCAGAATAACAGCCGATTCCAACGACACAACGGAAGCAAAAGGTTCCTCCGAGCGTGACTCGAACACGCGACCACAAGATCTACAGTCTCATGCTCTACCATCTGAGCTATCAGAGGGACATGTTAGTCAAAATTTTGAAAAATAAAGAATTTCAAAATTTATCCGTTCTCTAATATAAGCGGAATGTGGATTCAATTAAGAGAGGCTGTTCGCTTCACTTTTTATTCTCTTGTGAATACTCCTGATCCAATCCTCCACTGTTTCCAAGGCTTGGTCGTTCTGTTTTTGCAAAAGTCCGATGTGTAGAGAACGAGGGTCAATTTCGGAACTGGAGCAACAAAAAGGAACTCCCATTGCGCACAAGATTTCTTCGCTCTGAAAAAGCACCCAACTTTTTTCCTCAAGCAAACCCAAAAAATCAAACAAACATCCTTTAGAACAACAATGAATCATCCAAATCCAAACCCATTCGATAATGGCCTTCATCCTCAGGTCTACCCATCCATTCCCCAACAACCTCAACAACAAGCCTATGCCACTAGTTCTCTAGGTTATCCACAACAACAACCACCTCAACCTCAACAACAGCAACAACAACTACCCATCCAACAACCACAGTTGCAACAACAACTGCCTCCACAACAAAATCCCTTCTTGCAAACCATTACGACAGCCGTTCGTATCAATGACTTTAATGAGACTGAAAATGCAGTTGTAGATCAACTGTATCTGTCTAATCATCCAAAGGCAAAGACATTGTTGAGAATTGGTTTCATGTTGGGTAGTTTCAGCATGTTCTGTACTTGTTTGTGGCTGTTGACAACACCTGGACGTTATTTCTGGCCCCTTCACATTATTTATGCATCATGTATGGCATGGGCACTGGTCTTTGTGATGGGTTATCCTTCCATTATGAGTGCAGCTGATAATGGTCAAGGCGCAAGTGTCGGATGGTCCCAATCTCAAAAGCTTTTTGCGGTTCACGGCGCAGTTTCTTTTTTGACTAGTGCGATGCTTATTGTAATGAATTTTATGGCGGGAAGGGACTATCCTTGGGCTGTTTTTCCGGTTGTGACCATGATGGGTCTATTTGCGATCCATGCCAACTACAAGGCATTCTCACCATTGTTTAGTCACTTTTCTGTTCATTTCATCGTGTATGTTACAATCAACTTTATTCTGTTGGTTGTGTACTGCTATGATAGACACTTTCATGGGGCACCTTGGTTCTTGATTGTGTGGGCTGCTTGGGGATTCTGCTTGCTCATTCATTTGATTGCCTACAGAGCGAATAAGCTAAACAAGGAGAGAAGAATGTTGTTGGAACAACAACAACAGCAACAGCAGATTGAAGAGCAACCAGTGCTCCAATCCAGCACTATCCCAGCTTACCCTCCACAACATCATGCAGCACCTGCCATGATGAGGCAAGCAACACTTGCACCACATCAAATGATGCCACCACAACAACAGCAGACATTGCCTCCTGTGCGAATGTACCCTGGACCACCTAGATCTCTCTCACCAAACGTGCAACAACAAGGATCCTATCAACAATCATTGTATCAGTAGATGCAGCTTGATCTGATATCATTTGATCTGTACAGAAAATAAAAGTTAGGCATGTCATTTTTCATGAAAATTTCGTATTTATGTTTCAATTGTTTTATTGTAAACACATTTAGTTGGCTGATTCGGATTTGGCTTGCATTTTTTGCATGGCAGCAATAGCTTGATCAAACTTCTCCAACTCTGACTTCCATTGTTCAGCCTTCTTGATATCGTCGTTACGGACCTTCTCTGGGACCTTGGTCTGATAGGCAGGCATGGTCATCTTCTTCAACAGACCAGACAGCGCACCGTCCAACTTTGCGCGCAACTTTTGTTGCTTGGAGATTTCCTCAGTGTAATCAATGAGACCTTCCAGGTTGATGTGCAATTCACATTGTGCGTTGACAACTTCCATAGAGCATCCCTCAGGAACAGCAGTATCTGGAGTGACGACATGAACCTTACCTGAGAAGGACAAGAGTTCAATATCAGAGGCTTGGTTGGAAACAACTTCAGCGAGGTGAGCATCAGAAATCTTTGCGTAAATATCTGGCTTTTGCTTGTTGTTCAAGTTGTTGTTTGCCTTGGCGGATCTAATCTTGTGAATGACATCGTTGACAAAGTTCATGTCATCTTCAACTTGTTGATTCTTCCATCCGGTTGAAGTTGGATATGGGTTGATCATGATTGATTCTCTGTTCTTTGGCAAGAGAGGAATGTGAGGAAGTCTCTGCCACAGTTCTTCAGTAATGAATGGCATAGCAGGGTGCATCAATCGCAAGGAAATTTCCAAAACAGTGAACAGAACGAGTTGAGAAGCTCTTCTTCTGGTTGCGTTTTCTTCGCTGGCAGTTGGATCGAGGTACATGACTGGCTTAATGGCTTCCAAGTAGACATCGCAAACCTCCTTCAAGAAGAAGTCGTAGCAAGCAGTGGTGTACTTGCTAAAGTCGTTACCGGACAGAGCAGAATCACAATCAATGATGGCTTGGTCCAGTCTGCTGAGAATCCATCTGTCAGCAAAGCTCAAATTCTTGTCATCAGCAGATGGAATTTCGTCCAATGTTGGGACAAATCCTTCCAAGTTGACCAAACCAAACTTGACAGCATTGAACAGTTTGTTACAGAATGTTCTGTAACCGTAGACACGCATGACATCCATGTTGATATCTCTGCCCTCAGGGGTAGAGAAGTTCAACAAGGTGAATCTCAGAGCATCGACACCACACTCTGGAATACCTTCTGGGTATTGCTTCTTTTGCAAGTTGCTTGCTCTCTCCATTTCGAGAGGGCTCAAGTTACCAGAGGACAATTGCTTGTGCAAGTTCTCCAATGTGGTACCTTGGATGACATCGATAGGATCAATGACATTACCCAAACTCTTGGACATCTTCTTGCCGTCCTTGTCTCTGACCAAGGCATGGAGCAAAACATTCTCGAATGGCAGCTTACCAGTCAATTGCAATCCCATCATAACCATTCTGGCAACCCAGAAGAAGATGATATCAACACCAGTTTCGAGCAATTGATTTGGATAGAAGGCCTTGAAATCAGCAGCATCTTCATTTGGCCAGCCCATGGTTGAGAATGGGAAGAGACCGGATGAGAACCAAGTATCCAAGACATCCTCATCTTGTTCCAAGACAATCTGGTCTTCTGCGACACCCAACTTCTCAATAGCCTTCTTCATTGCTTCTTCACGAGTTCTGGCAACGATCCACGAGTCAGTAGCATTCCTGTCAACAGATGCCTCTTGACCGACAACGTAGGCCAAATAGGCAGGTATTCTGTGACCCCACCACAATTGTCTAGAAATACACCAATCTTGAATGTTTTCCAACCACTTGTACCATGTGTCCTTTTCTCTTTCCGGTTGAATCTTTAGTTCACCGTTTCTGACCTTTTCAACAGCAGTCTTGGCAACGTCCTTGCAATCAACGTACCATTGAGGCTTTAACATTGGTTCAATAATGTCACCAGATCTGCTGCACTTACCAATAGCAAGCTTGTGTGGTTCTCTGCCCTTGAACAATCCCTTCTCTTCCAATCCCTTGATGACAGCTTCACGAGCATCATATCTCAACATGCCTTCGAATGGAGCACCATTTTCGTTCAACTTACCATCATCAGTGAAAATGTTGATGAATGGAAGCTTGTGTCTCTTACCACACTCGTAATCGTTTGGATCGTGAGCAGGGGTAATCTTGACCGCACCAGTACCGAAAGCAGGATCAACGAGAACAGCATCCGTAATGATTGGAATTCTGCGACCGTTGAATGGATGAATGACACACTTGCCATGCAAGGCCTTGTATCTTGCATCATCAGGGTGAACAGCAACAGCAGTATCACCGAGCATTGTTTCTGGACGTGTCGTAGACACAACAATCTCCTGATCAGAGTCCTCAACCTTGTAAGCAAAAGACCAAATATAACCAAAGTCATACTTTTTCTTCTCATAGTGACCAGGGACATTGATTCTCTCTGGTGCATCAAATTCCTTGTGGTCCACTTCGATATTGGAGATGGCAGTCTTCAAATGACAACACCAATTGACAAGCTTGGTATCACGGTAGATGATACCGGATTCGTACATGCGAACAAACGCCTCATTCACAGCCTTTGACAATTGTTCGTCCATTGTGAATCGCTCTCTTGACCAATCGAGTGAAGCACCTGTTCTTCTCAATTGACTGTTAATTCTCTTGCCATATTGATCCTTCCATTCCCAGACCTTTTCGACAAATGCCTCACGACCCAAGTGATGTCTATTGACACGATCGTCCTTGTCCAAGTGCGCCTGTTGTTTATCAAGCATTTTTTCAACAACGACTTGTGTAGCGATACCAGCGTGATCAACACCAGGCAAATACAAGACATTCTTACCTTGCATTCTCTTCCTATGTGAACAGAGAGAAAAAAACAAGACATGTTAGCGATCACCGTTATTTTTTTCAGTAAAACAAAAAAAAAGCTTTTTCTCTCTCGTGAGACAAGACATGTGTGTGCGAGACAACACAAAAACAATGTATAGAAAAATGTTCACACCACATACCATCTGCACAAGCAATCTTGGATCGAAACAGTCAATGCGTGACCCAAATGCAAAGCTCCAGTCACATTAGGTGGTGGAATCACAATAACAAATTTTTCTCGTGTTGAATCTTCATTGTCAGCCTTAAAGTATCCACTTTGCTCCCAATAGTCATACCATGCAGACTCAACGGAAGCTGGATAGTATGCATTGTCCAATTCCTTTGTTCTGTCCTTTTTTTGACCCAATGGTGTCTCATTGACAAAGTGTTGTTGAGTTTGAAGAGCCTTCTTCTTTTTTTGTTTCTTGTCGGCAGCAGCATCGACTGGTGATGCTTGTTGATCAACAGTTGGTTCAGTGTTTGTGGTGGACATGATGTGTGAGTTGGTTTTTTTTTTGTTTTCGAGTTTTGTTGTTTGTTGTGTGTGAAGGGAGTTTTTTTGTTTTTGTTGGCGCATCCCGACACTAAAAATGAAGTTCAAGATCCAGAATCCAGATCGAACAAACTAAATTGACAATCTGCGAATTCAATAACGTGATTCATCTTCTCATGTTGCACAGAGAATCATAACCTTTCCTTTTTCTGTGCAACTTTGGAAGACCATTCAATGTTCACCCCAGGTTGACAGTTTATTTAGGACAACTTCCGACTTCCCACTTGATCTACCAAGCTCGAATATTCATCTGCTAGCACATCTGGATCTGCATTGGCTGCCATCCCTATGTGCAACTGCGAGTGCTGATAGTTTCTTGCCTCTGGCTTTTCGAATCCGAACTGGTTCATATCCTTTGTGACAATGTCGAATGTGACCTTAACCGCTCCCTCACTCACTGTTCTCATGACCTCTCGACCTTCATCAGAGCATACTGTTGCTATATTGATGATTTCAGGTTGTTTGCCTGTAATAGAAGCCAGTATGCCCTGAATCATGGAGGATGGTCTCGGCTTAAACAATCGAATCACATTGCTGTATCGACCGGCCGATAGTGGAACATGACACCACCCATACCCGACAATAGGGAAACTTCCTTTGCCATTGGGTTGTGAGACAGTGACTACCAGCTTTGGCCATCCAAATGGATTTGTGCTTCTGAATGTAATCTCCAATGGGAAGTTCCAGGTGAATATGGGTCTTGTTCCAGGTGCTCTCTCTGCGACTTGAGTCATACCATTAATGAGACAAGCACTCTCCCCAGTTACTCTCACTACTTCCCAGTCTGGACCATAGATGAACTTGTAATTGCAACAGAGGTTGCCTGATCCTGGATACTCTGCATGACAAATCATTCCATTGACCACAACCACAAAATAGTTGGTTGGTTGAATGACATGTGCTGAAGAAGGTGGTAATTGTTGTTGTTGGAGCTGTGATTGCTGTTGTTGTGGCGGTAGAGCTTGAGAATGAGCATAGGAAGCAGAAGAAGTAGTGGTAGGCCGTATTGCTGTGGAGTTGTGAGATCTCAATGGATGCTGATGAGATGACAGCGAGTGTTGTTGGGAGGATGAAGCAGAAGACAGTGGTCTCAATGACGAAGAGGATGGCTGTTGTTGAAGGATAGTGGAGTGTTGCTTGGACGAGGAGGCAGCACTGGAAGGTCTACTCGAGATCGTTCTTCTCATGGGAGTAGAAGACGAAGCTCCATTGTTGCTGTACGATCCTATTCCAGAATCTAAAGGATCGATATGGTTGCTCATTCTGTTCGTTCTTCGGTATTGAGTTTAGAGCTCCAAATTGCTCCATTTTCCGTAGAAAAATATGGCGCGCTGTTGTCAGACAAACAATCTGGAGAGCTTTCTTTATTTATAAATATCTGTCAATTTAGTTAGGTACGACACGATTGAGTGCAATTGATACAGAGACAGCTGTACACATCACTTGCACACAACGAATATCCCATGGGATTCAGGGCAGCACACTTCTCTCCCAGTTTCCCTGAATCGTGTTCGCTCACCTGATCATCATACTATAGCTACACACATATCAGATTCTTCTGTTTGCTCACCTGATCGATTCGTAGCAGCAGCAGCAGTATTATTATTATTTGTTACCCTGACATCGAATCAAGTCAAAAGCTTTCCATATTTTTAATGACGCACAAATGTCACATCACACAGCAGCAGCAGCAGCATCAAAAGCTTGGTATTAACAACAGATTCTTCGTGGCGGTGGCGACGTTCCATTGTTTCCTCCATTCAGGTTGGGCACATCTGAATCTGCGTCATGGCTACCGGTATTGACACCTACATTGCCATGACCACGATTGTCATCGCGACGATCAGCTCTCCTGCTTTCGCCAATTCTGTTCAAATGAGTCCTTCCAATCTCTTCAAAAATTTGAATAATGCCCGTAGAGTCCTTTGCCGACGTTTCTCTAAAAATGGCGCCAATTTCGTTGGCATACTGTTTGGCCTCTTCAGTTTCAACGTCTCTCAAATTAGCAAGATCGAGCTTATTGCCAGCAAGTGCGATAATTGCATTTTCTGGTGCGTGATTTCTCAGAGCTTTCACCCATTGTTTTGCATCTTCATACGTCTTTTGTCTTGATAAATCATACACGACCAAAACGGCCGTTGCTTTTCTAAAGTACAGAGGAACGAGAGAATGGAATTTTTCTTGTCCAGCTGGGAAGCGCCCCAAAAAAAAGTAACACACATACGTTTTCCACAGACAAGCAGCAACAGCAACAAAAACAGTTGGTGGTAGCCAATTTGTTCAACAATGAAATGTATACATAAATAAAGAAATGGTTTAGCTTTTTCGTTTTTTTGCCATTATGATTGACGTCAAGTAAAACATGTATGTACGCACCCGTATCCCAGACATTATAATTGATGACCATATCCTCTACAGTCATATTTCTGGACATGTATGACGCTCCAATCGTCGTCTCTAAATATTCTTTGAAATTGTCTTTGATGAACCGTAGTACCGTCGAAGTTTTTCCTACGCCTACACTTCCGACGAGTACGACCTTGATTTCTACTTTGTTTCCTGTGTTCATTTTGTTATGGTTGTTGTTGTTGTGTTGTTTTTGTTCTTTGATCGATTTTGATTTTTGGATGATTGTTTTTTCCTGCTTCTTTTTTTCTGCCAGACCGTGTTCGGACGAAGGGGATAGTGGGGGTCGTTGATGTTTGATTTCAGAGAGCTGTTGGGTATGGTTCGTTCGACTGGGTTCTTGGAAGGAGGAGGTTTTTTTAAAAAGGATTCATCCTATTTGTTGTGGCTGTGGTTGGGTTCGATGACGTCAAAAGAGTTCAACTATTGTATTTTTATACATTTCGCTGCACAGTAAGGTTCTCTTTTATTGTCCAACCTTATCAAATATCCTCGAGTACACTGGGTTTGGTGATCTGGGCTGACGGTAGTGCAAGAAGTGACTTCAATGCAAGAGAAAGAGCTTCACTCTGAGCAGAGATGACAGACTCCAGTTCTTCCACCTTAAAGTCCTTCCTGGACAAGACAAGAGACAGAATGAGGTCATCCTGCTTGAGCAGAGAGTACAAGGTTACGGAGAGACGATGAATGATGTCTTCGGCAAATACTGGTTGTGCAGCCTTGAGACTAAACAAAATGGCAAGCACTAGTTTTCTCGTGTCGTCATTTAACTGCAAGGACACACTATCGCAATCAATAGCCGGCTTGTGAATATCCAATCGCATATTCAGTGCCAAGGCAGCTGCTGTGACACGGACACCTCCGACAGATTTCTCGTTGTCTCCTTTCAGTATGAGCCCACGACCAATGAGTCCAGCAATAATTGATCTCTTTTCAGAAGTGGAAGACAAGTAAGCTCTTCCACTCGCATCAGCAGAAATATTACACAACAATCTATTTAACATCAACTTTGAGTTCATAGACAAGTTGGCATAATTATCTCTTGCGTTGTTCAAAAGTTCATCCACAATGTGTACGTGCTTGGCAGATAGCACAGTTGGAAGAATCTTCGAGTTCAAAACGAATAATCTGAACAAGTCCAGTGCCATAAATTGATCGGGCATTTGTGTCAGCAGCTTGTGAATCAACGAATAGGTTGCTTCACTCGTGAACTGAGAAGCAGCTGAAGGATCAGAGGGATTCGTTGATAGGAATTGATCCAAGTTTTGCAGTGCGGTTGTCTCTTCGGTAGTAAGATGCACAATACCCTCTATCGTTTCTTTAATCTTCGCTATACACTTTGAAATCTGATTGTTTGCTTCAAATGATATGCGTCTCTCTCTGTGGTCATTAAAGGAATATGCGTCACACTTCGTTCTAATGAATTTGTTCGTTGACAAGGTATTGTGTACATTCATGTACTGCAACTCTTTCATAATCTCATCCGCATCATCACTTAGTGGGGTGCTGATCAAATCGGCCTTGTAAGCCAAGAAGAGTTCCAGAGCGTGTCGAGCGTCAGGATTACGGATTTCAACATCAGGTCTCAGATAAGGACCAATTAATCGCCAAGTTTTTTCAGGAACAAGGTTCTTAGCTGAGTCATTATCGTAGGATGTGCGATCTTTGTTGTACTCCTGCTGCATTATCATTTCAAATATTATCACGGCACAACTGTACACATCAGCTTTTGTGCTTATAGCCTTGTATCCACCGGTGACAACTTCGGGAGCAATTGTATTGTATTGACCAAAATGATCTGCAATGCATGGTAAAGCAAAGTTCCGGAACAGAACATAACCATCGCTTGTTCGGAGTACATTATTCTTTCTAATGTTTCCATGAGTAAGACCGATGCTGTGCAAGATAGCCAAGTTGCTCCAAACTTGTATCGACAGATCCATCTTTAATGAGACACTACGACCCTCTGTGGAGTGAATATCAAATGGTATGGCCTCAATCGTTGGCAAATCTTGTATAATACCTACAGTATTCTCATGGAAGTAAAATCCATGAATGCGAGGGAATAGGGAATATATGGAAGCATCTGCTTTCTGTTGTTTTTCTGCGGATGGAAGAATATGATTGTAAAGCTTTGGAAGACGCTGCTGCAAGAGCACTAGTCTTCTGCAAGTATCGATTGCCTCCTCTTTTGTTGCGATCGTGTACTCTGTCAGTTCTACAATCTGGTTGTTAAAACTTGCTTGATATAGTTGGCCTTGCGGTACGATTGGTGATGCTGGACCAATGTGTTGAATCTTTGTCACCTTCGCCTGGTCCACTAAAATGCACTCTGTCGTGGGGAAAATAGCACAAGGACAAACTCCAGACAAATCTCGTATCGTTTCATCAGCTCCCATTTGAGTTAACTCGTCAGCGACAGCTAAATGTTTGCAATATCTCGCAACGTGAAGAGGGGTCCGGCCAAAAGTATCCTGGATGTTAATGTCACTACAGAGTGATAATAAGAGAGTCATAATTTCAGGGTTCCCATTTGCGGCCGCTCGATGCAAAGGAGTTTCTCCTGTAATCTCATGCTTCTTGTTAGCATCAACTTGAGAGGATTGAAGAAGTTGTCGAATCTTATCTACATCGTTGGATGAAATTGCCAACAAGAGAGTATCCTGTACGTGAGTAGTTTCATCCCCGCTCTCCTCATTACTACCTATGTTGATATCGACCCCTGCTTCAACCAACTGCTCTAATACTTCAATATAGCCATTAATTGTGCAAAACTCTGCAACTGTCATATCGTCATACTTTGAGCGCACATCACAACCATTGGCAATCAGTAATCGAGCAGCTTGGAGGTTGCTGTGATCCAAAGCGAACATAACAGCGCTGTAATCGCGCACAATGTCTCTCAAATCGATATCGGCACCGTGACTCAACAATTCTTCCATGACATCCAGTTGATCCATTGAAGCAGCATACATGAGTGGTGTTTTACCAGATCTTGAGCGATAGTCAATTGTGGCCAAACCAGATGGATGATTTAGAATGCACTTTACCAATTCAAACTCCTCCTCTTTGATAGCGTGAATCAGCGGTGTGTATCCATCCGTATCAGGTATACTCAAATCTAAATCTTCTAATTTGTTAATCATGCTTATTGCTGTGGAATAGTGATGATGAACAATGGCCAATACAACTGGAGTAGATCCTTCGTTGTTCGGTCTATTAAGGCTGCGCATATCGTCCTCTTTTGTCACTAATTCAAGACAAGTATCTACAATGTCGGTCGCCTTATTGCATAGAGCCAAATGCAAGACACTGTAACCATCTTTATCGAACACACAAACATTGGCACCATTTTCTACAAGCAATCGGAAACAATCTTCTTGATTTGTTCCAGCGGCAAAGTGTAATGCTGTCCAATTCTGTTCCTTTTCTGCCAAGTCAATGGTTGTTTTAGCAGTAGGATTGGCCAACAACATTTCTAGAATGGACTTATGTCCCTTCTTCGCAGCAAACATCATTGCTGTCATACCGTCCATCGTTT
This sequence comes from Tetramitus jugosus, assembly GCA_937625935.1. Lineage (NCBI taxonomy): Eukaryota > Heterolobosea > Eutetramitea > Acrasida > Vahlkampfiidae > Tetramitus > Tetramitus jugosus. The sequence continues at coordinate 645,517 of OW569345.1, read as the reverse complement.
GATATGCTGGATTAATGGCTCGCTCCGACAGTGTTAACAACAGTTCGATACGATCCGTGTTTCCTTCCGAAGCAGCCAATATCAACTGATAGTTCAAAGTGCAGTGCTCTCTCTGTTCTAGAAGATCGTACGATCCCATATCATCGACAATACAATGCTCTCTGTCAAAATCAATCAACAAGCTATCATAGTAATTAATCAACGCTTGTTCCAACGTTTGTCCAAAAGTGAGCACAACTGCTTCATTGTAATCGACCTCGGTCAGAATCACGAACTGCAATGCAATTGTCGAATAGCGATCCTCTTCGTCATTGTCACCTCCACCAGTCGTACTTGTGCCTCCCGACACTAAATAACTGTCATGTGATTCTTCATACGTGGAATAGTAGGATCGTGCGTTCCACTGATCATCACTTGTCAACTGTTGATCATCTTCGTCATAATACGACGATGCATTATAATGTTTCTCTTCACCCAGTGACTGCATGGGCAACAATTGCCCTACACGTTGCCTTTGACTCTCATCATCCGACTCATAAATAGCAGTGCTGCTACTGCTACTCTGATTTCCATAAGTCATCATAGTCGTGCCTATGGGTTCGAGACCTGGTACCCGATCATCATCATCATGGTCCATCATTGTGTCATTGTAGAAGCTATGGCCACCACTACTGCTCCCCTGGAAAAAGTAATTGTTATTATTGCTCATACTGCTGGCCCACCTGTTAAAACCATCCATATCCTCCATAGAAAGGTCACTATCAGTATCACTATCTGGATCATTCCAACCCGTAGTAGACGGAAAAAACTGAAACTTTTGCCTCCCATCATCCTCACCACTATTACTCGAGGTGAATCCACACACCATGTAGCTACAACCGTGACGCAATTTTTTGGCGCCAATTTCAACATCGTCATACACTGTCAGAGCTTTTTGATTCTTGTCCTTGTTGTTCTTGTTGTTGTTTATGAGACTTCTAGATGCAGCCATGACACTAGAAGCTCTACTGTCATTGTTTGATGTTGTGATTCGATAGTATCTCAAGTTTTGTAGGCCGCACCAGTCTTCAACTCTGTGTGCTTGGATAGGAAGAGAAAATTCACGCCATCGCTGAATGACTTCAGTTGAAGCAGATGAAGAATCATCATTATCGTTATCATCTGATTGTAAGCTTGTCATTGTAGCTTGTTGTTGTTGTTTCTTGGCAGTCGTATAAACAAGCAACACATATTGATCTGTTTGATCATCATCGTGCTCATGATTGCTGTTGTTAAAGTTGGGTTTGATGGGCATATTTTCAAATTGTTTTGCTTTTTGTTTGCTGGGTTCCAAAAGCAAGTTCAAATTGGTTGTCAAAAAAAAACAGGTGTTTATGGATAAGAATGTTATGTTGGATGTGCGTGCACGCAGTGTTGTTGTTGTGCTTCAAAGTAAGTTCCAGGATGGAGGTCTTTGTTTCGACAAGCCAGAAGAAAGCTTTTTCTTTTTTTAGGTTACACTTGGTCGAACTTGAAGGTTCACTGTATGAAAAAGGTTGATGGAAGAGAGACAGTCACTACCAATCCTCAATGTCAATGTGAGAACCGTCACATGTTGGTCCTTGAGACTTGTTTCTCTTGCATCCGCACATGGCCCAAAATTTTTGATCGACTGTCACCTTGAACTTCATTGGTTTCCAGCCTTGAATCACTTGTTGACCATCCTGAGACACTCCCTTCTCGCATGTACCATCGCAAAATGGTTGACAGCTCAGAGCAGAGTAACCACACGTGCAGTACAGATATTCCTTGTTTTTTTCGAGCTCTCGTCTCATGAGATGAGCTCTGGCGACTTTGGACTTTGTTGGCACCTTTGTCGTATCGTTGTACATGACTTCCATTTCTTGTTGGTTCAGAATGACGAGCGACCGTTCCTTTTTCTTCTCTTCACTTGCTTGTTCATTTGCCAATTGGTTGTTTGGACAGTTTTTGCATGGATCTGCTTCGACTGGATTGTTACTCTGGTTTCTTTCTTGCATGATAGCTTTCTGTTGGGTTTTTGCTTCTTTGGTCAGGATGCAGGGATTCATCTCGTCATTTTTGACCAACGGGGAGTTCCGGACTTTCACGCACTTTCAATAATACAATGAGAGTCGTCTGATAATTTATTTACTGGATTTAGAGGTTTGCTTCTGCGGTCACCAATCTCTTGGTGATGTAAAAGAGAATGGACTCCTGAATCGCCAATGAAAGGAAATTCTTGCCCAATACAACAGCCTGATTCACCAGGTATCCTCGATAGAGAGAGGAGAATCCTTCTGTCTGAACAATTGAGGACATCTTGTCAATGAAAGCTGGCTGTTCTTTGTCTGGGTTCTCCTCCTCGTCCACAACCATTCTTCTCTGTACTGTATCGAAGGGATAAATGATGAGATGGGGCACGGTCAAGGAGAAGATGTTGACCACCTGTAGGGTGAATGATGGAGATGCCTGTACTTTTCCAAGTGCAGTGCCCAACAACACCGAGCTGAGTACATAGAGACTCTTTTGAAGAATGGAACCAAATATCGAGCATGAAGCACCAGTGAAGAATGATCTCCATCCTCTTGGTTCATTGACCATTTTCAGCGCACAGTCAATTGAGTTTTTGTACTTTGGAACGGTTCCCGAGTCAACAGCACATCGAGTAAACACTGCTCTAAATGGAGTTGTTGCAAGTGCCTCAGCACTCGACACTGTAGCCAACATGGCAATGAACACCAGTGGATTCATATCGAGGCCTCCCTTTTCACGGAGTTGTGAATCATACAGCTTTTCAATCAACAGAGTCAAAACTTCCATGACTCCCAAATTCACCATACTCAACTTTATGGTTTTCAATATCTGTGCGAGTGAACCCTTCCACATGGCAGCGAGCCCTTGATTCCTCACAGTACGGCCACACACGCCCAACACTTGAAAATCTCCTTCCGAGGGATCAACAATGGACAAATGATCCTCTGTCTTGTAGTTTCCGACATGAGGTGGAGTTCTCCTCGTTTGAAGCATAACTCTCGCTCTGGACAAGGGACAGAAGAGAACAGTGTTAATGACTCCTTCCAGAGTTGAAACAGACAATCGTGCAGCAACGATCGATATCAATTCTTCCCACGGTGATAGATCAGACATGATTCAATGTTTTTTGGTTGCGATGGTAGTAGTTAGATCTCGTTGTTTTTCCCTCTCGTTTTGAGATCTCACCTTTGGTTGAATCTCCGAGTTCCCCCGTCTCCCCATCTGCCCACATAACTACCAGCCAAAGTAAAAGACTCAGAGTTGCGAACCACCTCTGGTAGTCATGTCCATGGAACACAGACAATACCAAATCTCCTATTGTCCCTTCAAACAACACCAGCACAGAGAAACAACTGTGGATGAAGTTTAGGCTGTCGGAGTAACATTGCACAAAGATCACCAAATAACAGAAAAAAAATAAAAAAAAAACCCAAAAAACAAAAAACATCCCTTTTTTCGCTGCTGGCCACCCACCACACAGACAACAACAACAACGCATCATCATCCACCCACCTACCCACCTACCATCACCCAACACAAAACACCCTTTTCTCTACAACGACAAAAAGAGACCAAATTCTCACACTTTTTACACAAAAAAAACAACTTAGAAAAAAAAAATGATGCAAAGATCTCTGCTGAGAAGTGCAGCATCCACATGTGGTGCTCGTACGAGTTCATCATTCACTGCCTCATCTTCTACTGCTACTGCTGCTGCTGTCACATCATCATACCTTGCATTCAACACTCACAATAATCACATGAACAACAACAACAACAATAATTACAGTAATCCATTTGTAAATCGAAGAAACTTGAGTACTCACATGAACAACAACAATCACAACAAACAATATCATTTACACAATAGTTGTTTCCAAGCAAAAAACACCATTTGGAGCAGTGCTATGAACATGTATCATATCAACATTATTCACTCTGAACAGCAATCATCATCATCATCATCTAAACCATCATCATCCACTACTACTACAACTACTGCTCCTGCTGCAGGCACACCACCAGTGTCAAACCCTAGTAGTAGTGGTAGTGCTGGTGGTGAAAATCAAGATGAACTATTGGAGAAAATGATCAAGAGATCGAGCACAGCAGCTCAACTGTTGAAGCCACCTACTGTTCAAGATCGTATCGATGCACTCAAGCTCAAAACCATTGCTTTCATGCAAAAGATTCCTGGTTGGACATGGAGAATGACTGTGATATTGGCCAGAGGATCATGGGACTTTGCAAAAAATCCAGTGGTTGTCAAGGACTGGTACGCCATTGCCAAGAAGAAGGTGGTTCATGAAATGAAGCACTATTACAGTGGATTTAAGCTGTTGATGGCAGATATTCGGTCTGCCTGTCGTCTCACACTCAAAATCTTCAAGGGTCACACCATGACAAGACGTGAGAGGAATCACTTGGTGAGAACCACGTCCGATATTTTTAGATTGGTTCCGTTTGCCTTCTTTTTGATTGTTCCGTTCATGGAATTGTTGTTGCCCGTTGCTATCAAGTTGTTCCCCAACATGTTGCCCTCTCAGTTCGAAGACAAGCTCAAGAAGGAGGAGCAGTTGAGAAGGGAGTTCAAGGCCAAGTTGGAACTGGGAAAGTTCTTGCAAGACACTGTGGAATTGATGGCGTTTGAGCTCAAGAAGAGTGATCAAGCAGAAACGGTGGCCACTGCCGAAGAACTTCAAAAGTTTGTCAATTTGATTCGTAAGGGAGAACCTGTGCGCAACGAAGACATTATCCGTTTTGCCAAACTTTTTTCTGATGAGATTACGTTGGACAATGTGTCTAGAGCGCAATTGATGGCCATGTGTCGAATGGTGGGCATATCGCCCTACGGATCTGACTTTTATCTCAGATTTAGACTGAGAACAAAGATTCGTCAACTCAAGGCCGATGATAGACTCATCTACTGGGAAGGTGTCAAGTCATTGTCTCGCGAGGAACTCATGTACGCTTGTCAAGCCAGAGGCATGAAGGTTGTTCTATCTCAGGAGAAGATGCAACAACAGTTGAAGGATTGGATTGATTTGTCATTGAACAAGAATGTGCCAGCATCCCTGTTGCTCTTGTCTCGTGCATTCACATACACGAACGAAGTCGATGTGAAATCATCTGATGCAATCAAGATGGCTCTGGGATCATTGTCTGATGATGTGCTAGGAGAGGTTGCACTTCAATCAGCTCCTGGAAGCACCGGTAATGTGTACGAGAAGAAGTTGGAGTCTGTTAAGAGACAGGACAAGTTGATTCAAGAAGAAGAGGAGAGCAGGAAAGAGAAGGGAACAACTGCTACTCCTGCAGTGGCCGCTGCTGCCTCCAAGGTTGCTCCTGCTACAACAACGACAACAACCACAACAACTGCTGCCGTAGACGAATCAGAGAGAGATGTTGTCGAGAGAGCTGAGAAGCATCAAAAGATTCAAGCATTGAACGAACTCTTGGCTACACTTGCTTCCGAGAGCTCACTCAGAAATGAGAGAGAACAATTGGATGCTCTGATCAATGACCATATTGAATTGATTGGTGAGACAACCGCTGATACCAAACCACAAGCCTACCAAAACAGATTGAACAAGATTCAAGGCAAGATTGGAGAATTGATTGGCAAGTTGGAGGAAGATATTGAACATGTTGACTCTGCGATTGGTGACAGTTTGAATATGATGGATAAGGACAAGGATGGTGTCATCTCTGTTGACGAAGTGAGAGAAACTTTGAAACTGTTGAAGGATAAGCCATCTGACGATGTTGTTGAAGAGATTATTACCCGATTGGATAAGAACAATGACGGAAAGATTTCTCTCAAGGAAATTTTGTTAGAGTTGAAGAGTGCCATCAAAGATGCCTAAGATAAATCATCAGGCATATTTAGGAGTCCCTGATACAGATATATTTACCACACTCGACAGCAACAACTAACTGCACACATACAAGACACTCAGAAAATAGATAAAATAAAAAAAATTGCATTGATCTCAATACAACAAACGCAACAGCTCCACAATACAAATCATTTCAATCTCATATTACAAGTGTGTTTTTGTTTTTAATACCATTGTGTATGTTTTGTTTTTTACTCCTTGAGTTGCTCTTCAACAGACTTGGAATTGTTCACCAACAAATTCTTCTTCTCTTCGTTCAACCATTCGACGTCAAACTTGGATTGCACGAACTGAATCTTGATATCGGCGTCATAAGGACTGTCCACAAAGTAAATCTTGAGAGCTTCATCAAATTTGCTTGGCACGTGATACCACAACAACTCTCCTTCATCGTCCCATTGAGAAGTCACCATGAATACGGCAACATCGGCATCATATCTGGAATCGACTCTCCATATTTTCAATTCGGCATCATATATGGAATCAACTTTAAAAACTCTCATTATTTTCTATTTCTCTATTGTTGTTTTTTGGTGGTGATGATCAACTCTCAAGTTCTTGTTTTTTGTGTGCTTGTTTTGTTGTTGATCTTCACCACATGGAAAAAGTACCTAAAAATAGTTATGATGACCTTTTATTGTAAGCATAAATGGAAGAATGGATCACAACACTTAGTGTGTTGAGATATCCTTCATTTGAACATAGTTAGAGCTGGCGTCTGTGGCCAAAGAGACTGGAACCTTGGCTTTCTTGACAAACAAGAACAAGCCAGCACCACCCAAGACAAAAGCAACCAAAACCAGCACTATAACACCAACACCAACACCGATAGCAATTCCAGTCTTGTTTACACCTGTTGAGAAGCGTCGTGTGCAATCGGTAACATGGGTCAATGCTTTTGCGTCTTCAGCTTTCTGAGCAGCAAACACATTGTCTACTGTCTTTCTGAGCTCGATGAGATCAGATGGCTTCAAAGCTCCAGAGGAAATGCCTAACAAGTTCTCTTGAGCATCGAAAATGGCCTTAGCTTCAGCCAATTTTCTGCTGTCCTTTGGCAAATACTCTTGGAAGCACAAGTTGGAGTACTTGGCACTGTACAGAGCATACTGAACCAACTCGGTGGCAGTAGAAGTTGGTCTCACCTGTGTCAACGCAGCTTCGATATCTGGGAGATTGATTGGTGCAGTCTTTGTTCTGACAGGGGATTGAGTGGCACCCATTGCTTTTGTGAAAGCAATACGTTCGGCAAGTCTCTGAATGTCATCACCAGAGAACAGTTGGAGTCTGTTATTGAGACCTGATTGATCATAGACGAATGAGGAATCAAAGAACCAGTTATCACTCTCAAGCTTGGAGCAGAACATTTGCTTCAGTTCAGCAGGGTCGGGCAATCGGATACACACTTGATTTCCGAATCGTCTACGGATGGCAAAATCGACATCACCAGGGAAGTTGGTGATGAGAATTGCCTTGAATTTGGCATTCTTGTGAAGACGATTGAGCGCAATGGTCAACAATTGACTCGAGTATTCATCAGTCTTGGTTTCTCTGGAGCGGAAGATGAGCTCTGACTCATCAAACAAGAGCACAACGTTCTTTTGTGCCTCTGCACGGTCGAACAAGCAATTCAATCTTTGAGGACCCTCTCCAACAAAAGCTTGCTTCCAAAGATCAGAGTAGGTAATCTTCCAAACTTCATAGCCCAAGTTATTCAACTGAGACACCATTGTCTGAACCATAAAAGTCTTTTATCATCATTCCCACACCATGGAGAGACAGTCAGTACATTTCTAATGAATTTCATAAAAAACAACAAATAACAACAATTGTTATAGCTTATATAACTATTCATACGACTACTCACCTTTCCTGTTCCTGGTGGTCCATAAATCAGCAATCCTCTCTTGGATCCCAACAAGCCAACATAGTCACTAGGATTCAAAATGGGTTTAATCAAAAGTTCTTCAGCCAATTTTCTCACTTCGGTATAACCAATGAATTGTTCATTGGTAGAGGCCATCAGGATATTCGGTTTCACTTCATTGGAAAACTTGTTGGCATCACACTCTGGATAATCCACGGCAGTGGTCATTTGAGGCAAGAAAAATGCAAGAACAACGACGAGAGCAAGCAGCACCGTACGCAGTGTTTTAGAATATGTCATCATATTGAATTTGTTTGTTATTGAATATTAATACTGTTTGTGAGTTCTGAATTTTTTGTTTGGTTATGTGTGAAGGATGTTTTAGCGAATGGTGGTTCCGAGCAGGCGGGGGTGTGTCGATGATTCCACGAGTCACCTCACCTGTCCACGCCCGGGTGCACTCCGGGAATTTTCTGCAGAATACCGTTGAAAGGTCAACAACAAAATCCCAGCAAGGATATTTAGTCAGACTGATCGATAGCAAATAGTTATCTGATATCAGAAATAATTTATCATCTGTTTGATCTATACATGTACACAACGTTCACAGATTACAGAGCAACAGCGACTCTGTCTGTTGATACTTCTTCTTCTTCTTCTTCTTCTTCTTCGACTTGTTCCTGTGGCTTTGGCACATGAACTGGAACTACAATTTGATCCAGAGCTTCTCCCGTTTTCTCTGCTGTTGTTGTTATAGTTGTTGTCGTTACCGTTGCAGTTGTTCCTTGTTGCAAAGAAACCAAATCAACAAGCTTTGCATACTCTTCATCCACACCTTCTTGATCCTCTTGTGTCAAATTCTCTGACAGCACCCTAGAAATCTCATTGTGATACTCAATGGCCTCTCTTGTCTCATCCATGAGTTGCTCCACTTGTTCAATGCTACCAATTTCTTTTTGTATGGCAACGAGAGCATCCTTACCCATTCGAATACCATTCACAACTTGTGATTCAATCTGAGCAAACTCAATTTGTTGAACCATTTGTTGTAAATTGGAAAGCTGAGCCGTTGCTTTTTGATACAACTGTTCTTGATATTTCCGTTTTTGTAGAGCCAATTTGGCGCGATCGCGTTTATTCTCCGCCAACAGAGATTTGGCAATTTCGAGTTCTCTGTTCATGAGCACTTCCAATTGTTTTTGATACTTTGTGATTTTGTCTCGTGTAATCTTAATGTCCAGAATGGCTTGGTCATGTTGATTTGCAATTTTTGTTTGTTGATTGTTGTTTTGATGATCATTGTGATCGGCGCTGCCGAAAAGCTTGGACAGAAAATGACCCATTTTTTTCTTGCGATGATTCTTCTGTTGGTGGTAGTGATGATAGTGAAGTTGCGCAGGCGGTGGTGGGGATGGATAAAAATTTTGTTGTTGTTGGGGAGCAGGCGGAGAAAAAATGAACGAAGAAGCAGGAGAAGGAGTCGACGATGCCGAGTGTGGTTGTTGTTGCTGATGGTTGTGAGTCAGGTGGTATTCCTTTTGTTGCTCAAGGAGTAGTGGATTCTGTTTGGATTTTGGAAGGTCGGCGGAGCTTGACCAGGTGAATCTACGAGTATCTGGGGAAGAGTGACGGTGACGGAAAATACGAGACAAGTGTCTCGAACGGGACGTTCCTCCTTCCGGAACAAGGTAATCATCTCGTGCTAATGGGGTGTGGCTGCTGTTCATGTGATTGAAATCTGTGCAGTAGGTGCAGTTTGTTTGTGAATGATCTTGATCTCCTTTGGCAACCAGAGCTGAAAATACAATGTTGGAAAAAGAGAATTTCGAACCTCCAACCAAGGATGCTCAAAGTCAGGTGATCACCAAGTGGACGGGTCAGTAAGAAAGCAAAACCAATCAGATGATTTTCCTGACTTCGTTCTTGACAATGATGTGAGGATTGATCACTTTGAATAGTAAATGCTAAAAAACAGAGTAAAATTCTCTCGAGTAAACCCTTTACTTGCGAGTTAATGTTGTTGTTGGCACCTTGAGCATGAATGAATGTTTCATCCGAATGGACACCTTCTGACGGCCCACTACTGAAATGGCAGGATAGTACAAAATTTCTTGTGTCGGTATGTTCTCAATAGTGTGAAAGTACTCATCGTTCTTGAAGAGATGCATGGATGCAGTCTGAGAGCTGTCCAAATTTTGCAAATCTAACTTGATGGCAATTGTGTCACCTGTACTGAACTTAAACATCTTCTCATGCAGTATAGATCTACTATGAGGTATATACGACTTGTCTCTATGAATGGCATGAGCTCCAATACTATAACTGATACCTTCACTTCCGATACCAATAAGATTTGTGAATCCCGCCATCGTAAATGCATAAGTACTTCTCTCAATTCCAATGAATATTCGATGGGTATTGAAATCTCCATTGTCATGATCATCCAGAGTGTATTCCCAGCAATGAATCATCCCCATTTCAAGTTTTTTGTTCGCTCGAATCGTATTCCACTTGACTCTCTCCACACATAGTATGGTCTTATTGTCGTTGTGCATTTGAATATCTGAGTCTGGTGTACGACTATCTGGATCCCACTTGATCATGTTCAAATACACCAATGACCTCCACATGTTTGGTGGACGCTCGTCGACAATAAATCCTTTATCTGTCAAATGTCCCTCTAACGAACTTGTTTCATCAAAAGCTACTTCATCAGTGTCCATGCTTTGACTCTTGACAACTGAAAACTCAAAACCATTGTTTTCTCTTTCTATTTGATTACCCGTTCCACTTCCATGACTTGCATGTTCTTTCCATTGCTGCATAAGAGCTCGAATCGACCCATCATCTACATTTCCTACTCCAAGATGACTGGCCATAGACTTCCAGACATACTCATCTGCTTCAGGACCCAATACCAACAATGAACCTTGTCGGCAACTCAAAGACATGTGATACAGATCTGAAATGTTCAAGAATGTTAGAACGAACATTTGAAGATCACATGACAGCAACTCCAAAATATTCAGAGTCAAATATTCTTCTTTGTAGTCACTGTCAGTCTCTTGTAGTAGGTCTTTCTGACGACTAGTGATTGGTTGTGTGGTCTTCGTGTCTCCCAGGTTCATCTTGTGGTGGTTCTTTTGTTTTTCTTCGAGTCCAATCTGAACAAAAGAACTTTGGTCCAAAAACAAATGTTGTCACAAAGCAAAATTCTTCGCGACCTGTTCTCCCACCAGTCACCACATTCTATCATGTGCCAAAGAGATAGTGCCCTTCTCAATCATTCTATTTGTTACCAGTGTTTAATGTCTTAGTACTGCAGATCACTCCTAATACATCTATCATGCCAATGTTGATCAATCAAAGTACAAAGAGAGGGCCAGAAAAATCCTGACGATCGATTTTAATACAACACGTATCTTCTTTCTTATCATTTGTATGAAGGACAGAGATCACAGACCATGCTACCGCGGGGGTCTTTTAAGACAACCATTGGTTGCTCCATACTGGATAACGCTCTATCTCCGTTTCCTTTCATTTCTCACAATGATGCTCTTAGTCTTCTATGGTTTGTAGATAAGGAAGGGTGTCAAGGCACCTCCTCTTCCTGTTCACGAATGTCGCGACTCACCTTTAGCCCTAGCGGGCGCTTTTTTTTTTTTTTTAAATACAACCAACTGGTTGCTCTGTTTTATTTTCTGGGTATTTACAATGGATAACGCTCGAGCGTTATCTCCTCCATTACTTCTTAATTCTAACAATGGTGCCCCTAGGGCGTCATTGTTTTGTTCCTTCCTTATAGGAGGTGTACAATTGGTGAAGGGTTTCGACACACCGCACTACAGAGACTCTGGAGTTAGGCTCTAACATCGGAGAACACTCGCATTCATTCATTTGTGACACCATTATTTTCAACAACTCATGAGACCTTGGTCCAATCTTGCATCCAGGGAACTTGTTTTTGATCTCTTTCAAACTCATGACTCTCACACCAGCCATCAGCTGACTTCTGTTAGTGATTCCACTCTTGAACAGCTTCTTGAGAATAGTTGTTGGAACATATCGGGCAATGTTACAATCGTCACAATTGCGGTGGCTGCTTTCATTATTAAGTGTAATACCATGGATGTGCATCCTTTGTGCGCACCACTTAAGGTAAGTGTTTTTGACGAGGCGGTTGCTTGACTGGAAGACATTCTCACGTTGGAATGTTTGTGTGTGCTTGATTTCCTCAAGCGTGTCAAGCTCGCCCTAGCGGGCGCTCCGCGCTCGGATATTTTGTTAAAGATTTAACGATATCTAGCATTCGTGGCCGAGTGGTCTAAGGCGTCCGACTCAAGTTCGGATATCTCCGGATGCGTGAGTTCAAATCTCACCGGATGCAATGTTTTGTGTTTATTTTGGATTGAATACAATGAGCTGTCAGATACCCAGAGCAAAAACGGTCACCACACACTGCAACGTGTCATTTTCCCAAGATTTAGAACAAAATGCTAGAAAAAGAAGATGAGGACAATATTACTTAGAGGAGGAGTTGATAACAGTACAAGAATTGCCACTTACCATCTGTCGCGGCATCCCAGTGAGCCACACACGAGCTATGGAGTCCTGCTCCTGTTCGTTGCATGATCACAGCAGTCACTAGATCAATTTTTCAATGAATTAAAGTTGTTCAATGTAGTTAAAGGAGATAAGGAGATTGAGTGACATACCGATGTACTTGAATGGTTTATTCTGTGGCTGAAGAGTCTTTAGAATCGTTTCAATGATAGTCGATGTCCATTGATCAACTTTAGCAGCATTGAAGCTCACATTTCCCAGAGTTTGCTTGATCACTTTTAGAACTGTTTCTTGAACTTCATCTACATTGAAGTGACTCTATCAAAATGAGTGTTATTGTGGTTAGAGAGCTGAGTACTATTTTATTGTTCAAGAGTTGAGCTTAACAACAAACTGCTATGGTGAGCATACCTGTATTTCCTGCTCGTCATAGCCAGGCTCCATTTTTTTTTCTTTGTCGTTTCTTCTCGTAATTGACATTCTGGCGGCAACTTGAAAATGTTCACCACCACTGCATCTGAGCGAGGGAATTGTTGTCTTGAGGATTGTACAATAAAAATTCAACTCTTGGAACCATAGTTCTCAGCAGTGCACATATGACTTGAACCTTTTGAACATTGGTGTTGATGTACAAGGGATTTTGCTGCTGCGGTGATTGACCGGCATTGTTGGTAGTTAATGTTGCTGATGTCGTGGCATTGGAACCAGAAGTGGACGTACTTTGAGCACTGGTGTTACAACTACCACTCTCAACATGAACAGTCACATTCCCAATAAAGGCTTCATTGTGGGTGTACAGGACAATACGCTTCAAATTAGGATGATTCTTCAGAGCGAGAACTGATTCCTCCAATCTATTGTTGATAGAGTTGTCAGAGACTCCGAAATCAATTTGATCGCAGTGCATGTACAACTCTGTCAGGCAAGGACATTTCAAAAGGTGAGGTAAAGCTATACGTTGATCATGAGCAGTGTATAAGAGCCCTTTTCCATTCAGTAGTCCATTGATGAGACCACTGACCGTTCCGTTGGCAATAATGTTCGTTGGAGGTGGTGCAGGAGGATTCGTAGTCGCGACCTTTGGCCCAGCAACTGTATTCGGTACGAACTTTGGAGACAACTGCAAGACTTGGAGTGATCTTGATGAGAACTGGGTGAGGAACTCTGGTGTCACGGACAAATCTCCTGTTAGATACTTGAGGGACCGATTGCGATTGATGAGAATAGCGTCGCCTCTTCCGAGTAAAAACATGTGATTTGGATTACATGTATAACGAATACTGAGATACTGGAGTGTTGTGTTCACATCCATACCAGCTAAAACACTTCCGATCAAATAGATATTGTCTAACTCAAGCACTTGAAGCGATGAGGATGTTCTACGAACTGGAACAGGACTCATATCATAATCAGGCAAATCAGGATCCTCTGATAGCGTATCATCACCAAATTCTGTTTGTTCTGTATGGCATTTTGTGAGCAAATACTTGAAAAAGCCAGGAGGAGCATCAATCGCAACCGAACTCTCCAATCTAAACCTGCGCAGATTGCCTGATTTCATTATGGATTGTATCATTTGAATGGTGAGCACATCTCCTGTCGTTAGTTGAATTCTCAAATCAGTGATATTATCAAAATGACTATAGTAATCATTCAAGAAACCAGGAATAGAGCCACCGGATGACAAAAGTTGCATATTGGTCAAAAGGCTCTTGTAGGTAAGTGGAGTCAATGATGATTCACTACCCTGTCCAGTCTTCGATGCTTGAATCGATTCATCGCTAGCACTAACTTCCTCCTCTTGCGATGAATCACTGGTCGTCGTACTGCTGGCCGTATTCGCTTTTTTGTCACTTTCGATCATAAACTCATAAATCGGTATCAAGTTCAACAGTTCGTCCATTGTGACCGCAGCGTTCACCACACCTGCATTCGGTAATCCGTCAGCTGTCGTTGTCGCACCAGGCAATATGGATCCATTTGAAATGAGAGTTCCAATGATGGGCGTATAGAGACTCGTGCTCGTGAAATGCATTGGTAACTTGATCGATTGAAGCAACGGTGTCTCAATACCATCACTCTTTAGAGAGGCAAAGAACTGTAGCAGGAATCGGTTCATTCTCGTTCCATAAAACTTCAAGTGCACCACATTTCGCATCAATGTACGAATGGTACCACGCTGAAAACCAGGCTTCTTCCCATACAGATACCTCACACTAGAGTTCAATGCAATATTCGGATGCAAAAATCGCAGTGTACATGTTCTGTTAAATCGACCATACAGATCACTCAACTCAAATTGACTATACTGATCAAAACATGTTTCCATGAACGTTAAAATGTAATGAATCGTGTCTTCTGGTAAATTTCTAAATGACAAGTGACGATCATCGTCGTACTCTAGTTGCAAATCTCGCTCAATTTGCATCATCTTTGGTGGTAGTTGAATATCGTGCTTTTGAATTTGATTCAACACCATTTTCGCATCATTGTTCCTCAATCGACTCAACGCTTTGCTTTCATTGTGCGTTGTAATGAGATGACTTAATGCGCCACTCTTGGGACTCTTATTTTTGTGTTGTTCGAGATTATTTTTTTGCGACACGGAAGTCAACAGCGACGATGATGATGATGTCGATGATGTCGATGATGATTGCAAGAGCGACGGTTTCGTAAACGACGCACCATTTCTCTGAAAAGCTAACAATGCCTTCTTAAAAACACTCATTTCTTCTTCACCTGTTGCTTCACTATTGTTGTTGCTATTATTATTATTGAGTGTTGATGATGATGATGATGACTGTTGAGAATCATCCATGGACGCAGATCGCTTATGTCTCTTTCTCACACTTGTCGTAATGGTGGTCAATGTTGCAATTTCCCACTTTTTGCTATAAATGTTGAAAACTTCTAGTTGTGGAACAGGCACTAAGCTATCATGATTTGCATCATGATGATTGTTGTGAGCTGTTGTTGATGTTGTTGTTGTTGGTTTGGCAGTTGTAGCTTTTGTTGAAGCATACGATGTTGATGTTGTTGATGTTGTTGATGTTGATGTTGATGTTGATGAAGATGTTGAAGATGATTGAGCATGTGAAGAAGAATTGGTAACGTCAGGAGCAGCTGTAGCAGCAATAGCAGCAGCACTGATGGGAACTGTGATTCGATAGGAAACTTCATTGTAAATGTATGAGAATGTTCTTAGTTGTCTCATATTGTCATTATTATTATTAATATTGTTGTTACTGTTACTGCTTCTGGTTGTTGTTGCTCGTGCTGATAAAGTTGATGCGGCATTGTTTTTGTTGTAGTTCTTGTTGTTGTTGTTGTTGTTAGTATATACATTAGATTGTTGATTTTGGTTGTTGTTGAGAGCATTTGCATGGGAGGAAAAATGGGTCATGCGTGGTGAAGAAGCTGATGAAGAGGAGGAGGGAGGTATTTCGAGAGACAAGAAAAATTTTTTTGATGATGAAGATGGTGGTGATGATGCAAGTGTTGTTGATGATGCTGGGGTGGGGGTGGAGGTAGAGGTAGAGGTGGAGGTGTCAGTGGAAGATGGTGGTGATGACGATAGGAATGAAGAAGAAGTTGTTGGCAACAGGATGGGCATTGCAGATGAAGTGGAGCGAGGTCTTAATCTCCGCCTTGGTGGAACAACGTAACTGGCGGAGGACTCAGTGGATTCACCAACGCTGGGAGAAGTAGACGATGTTTGTTGGTGCTGGTGTTGTTCGACATGGGGATGTGGATGCAATGCGGTCATTCCAATTGAAATGTGCTACTTTTTTTCGATTTTTTGTTTCTGTCTGTTGTTGGAGTGTGGTGAGCAGCTAACTCTTGTTTGTTTATGGTGGAGGTTGTGTTGTTCAGTGTTGATGGGTCAAAAAAAGAATGACAGGTTGCTAATCTTTCGGCTGTTCTCGACCAAGTTCTTTGGGAAAGTGAGATTTTGGGACACTTTGCGTCATCCTTCAAAAAAGGTCGAGGTTTCTCCTTCGCCGTTCGGAGAAGATTCTATCTGATGGAGCTCAATCACGAGATCTGATGACTCCTCCGTAAATCTTCCAAACCAGTGACGGTTCACTTTCTCTACGGCAAGCAGAAGGTTATAATCCTCTGAATTGGTCTCTTGCTCGCTAGATACTTCTGGCTGAATCTCAGTTCTAATATCATATGTTTGAGCGTTCTCATTAGTAGTTACACACCCTTTCTGACCTACTCTAACCTCCCCAACCGCTTAACTGATGAAATTAAAAGCTCGGCAATGAATTCTGTGAATGCTTTAGAAAACATTCAGAAAACAACACCAATGAACAATAGCAACAACTTACTAGACCTTCCTTCTGATACACTCTCAAACGTTGCAAGCTTCCTGAGCTTCAACGATAGATTAACTTGGAGACTAATAAGTAGGCAAACA
Organism: Tetramitus jugosus; assembly: GCA_937625935.1. Classification (NCBI taxonomy): domain Eukaryota; phylum Heterolobosea; class Eutetramitea; order Acrasida; family Vahlkampfiidae; genus Tetramitus; species Tetramitus jugosus. Next base: position 628,734 of record OW569345.1, on the reverse strand, counting down.
AATGAGATCATCGAATTGGACGATGAATATTGGGAGAGTCAGTGGCTCACATTCAAGAACTCCACATTGCCCAAGAGCTTTCTTTTCCACAATGGAATCTTATTTGACAGCAACCATATTGCTGTAAAAAACTTATCTAATAACTTGACAACAGTAAGGAGAAGTCTCTCTCAGAAACATGGTTTGAATCTCAATTCACGATCCATGGACGACTTAAAGCAAGCCATTATCAAGGATAAGTCACCTCTAGTCCACGAGAGCATCCAACACTGGATTACAGAACCAAATTCAGTTAGAGCCAACTTTTCGACAATTGTAAGCCATCTAGCCACACTTCGAAGTAGATGGCCTTCTCTAGAGATGGCCCAGATTAATCTACAAAGAAGTCTCGTCTGCTTTGAGAGGACGCTCTTATTGGAACTTTGCAGTCGATTTGTCATTAACATGTTGTTTATCGTCGCGGTGCTTCTCATAGCTTTCAACGTAACTGACACGTACCACACGAATTGGAATATTATATTTACAATAGTGTATCTCTATATTGCACTCGTTTATGGGATCAGAATCAGCAGACAGGTACATCATGTTTGTTTGGCGAAAGCCGGAGTCCACAACAAAGGATCATTGATAATACTAGGTATCATCAATCTCATTCTCAAACCACTTTCAGCATCTCTTTCTCTACTAGGAGCAGTGCTTTTTCACCTCAAGGCATTGCAAGTTGAACCATTTAAGGACAGCTTCTTGAGAAGTTGTATCCCATTATTCGTAATGATTGGAGTTGAATGGATCATTCATCTTTTGGATCTTCTTCGTTTGTTGAATGATTTCGAGGGCTTTAACCTAGAGGAAATATTCAAGGTATATTACACAGTTGATTTCTTGACAGTTGAAGCAATGTTGGTATTGGTTTGCATAAAGCTAGACAAACTAGTTCCCATCGCTTGGTCCTTATGGCTCAGCCCTGTCGATGCAATCTTCATGATGTGTGGAATCCTATTTACTGTTCTATTATTGTCGATCTATGTCAAATACGAGTTCCCCAAGTCAGTAACTGTATGGATCATAGTAGAGTGGCTCATGGTTGCGACACTGTGGCTCTGTGCAGTTCTAATCCACATATTACTGGACACAGTTTATACAAAAGGATATGTTATTCTATGCCTCAGTGTGCTTCATACAATATGGGAAATTCGATTGTGGACACACTCCTGCAGACTTGTTTCCCTTGAAATGTTGAGGCGATGGTTTTGTTGTGGAGCAACATTACTCGGACGAGATGAATTAGAAAGGACGGAGTTGATCGTCTTCTAGGTGTCACTGCCTATGAATCTTCTACCATCAGATGTATATAGAATTACTAACGATAAATATAGTTATAAAATGTACACGGCAAGCAAGCCGGTACATAGACCGGTTACTACCCCAGACAGATAATTAATTTCACATCCACTGAGCACATTAAGTCCAGATATGTGCACAAGGTTTCCATTAAAGTCTTCACTCTCGTCATATTCCTTTACAATCTTGTCCTTACGCTTGGAAAATCCAGAGTACTCCAGCAAGGCACCCAACACTGAATCAAACAATGTGCCAAACATCGAGGCAAACACAGTAAGGAAGAAAATTGAGAGAACAGGTATTCTATAATGATGCAACACATCCAGAACGGAGCTATCACCCTTCACTACCAGCTTCAACATCAATTCAACAAATACATAGGATGCAGTGATTGTACCATAGACGAGACCACACATCATTGCTGCATTAAATCCCTTGCCACTCACTCCTCCGTTCGTTCCGTATGGAACTCTTCTCCACGGTGCCAAGATGAACCTTGGTTCCTCCGTGCTCAATATTCCCACTTCACTCGACCATGTGTCCGCACAGTTTGCACAATACGTTCCCACATATGCCCACAACAAGAATACCCTCCACACTTGAACATTACTGTTCACAGATTGAATCATGCAATCAAACAACAATGTATTCACCCCAGTTGATCCAACTTGAGTTGCACTGAGCCAAATCTTACTCAACAGACACAACAATGTAGGAAAACCTCCATTCGCAAGCACTTGTTCCCAGTTACGATGACCTTCGCCCTCTACGAATCCATCTTCTCTCAGTTTCTTGATATCTGACTTGTACTTTGTCAGTTTGCTCGAGCTATAGAAAAAGAAGAGGAGAACAATAGTTTCAAACAGGCCACAACTCAGTGTAAAGTAACCAACGAGCATTGCACTCAGAGCACCACTCAAGTCCAGAGATTTCTTACGATATCCACTGAAGCCAAGATAAAATGCAAGCAAAAGGGGGAAAAGGTGATTCGAAATGATCGTATTGGCGTCCATGGCGCAAGTCATGTGCTTTTGATTTGTTGTGTTCGGGGTCTGAACATGCAATTTTTTCTCTTTTCTTCGGCCGGCAACGGGAAAATGAAATTTTGCCGCTCTTGATATCTACTGTTGTGGAGGGTTGAGAAGAACAGCACGACATAGCATGAACAACAGGAATGCAACCCCAAAAAGACCTGATTCCAGGGTGGAAGAAAATAATGTGCAGGATATAGAACAATCAAAGCAGGAAACTTCTCCAGATGTTGATGGAGGTTTAAGTCCCGCCCCAATCGTGGAGTGGAAGAGCTACGGGAGTGAGAAGGAAATATTAGCAGAGCGCATCAAAAACAGCAGAGATTATCTGATCAATGTTAAGTTCTATAAGAAGAGAAAGTTCTTTGGGAAGCCCTTACAGAGCCGTAAGGTCGATACAATGGACACCTTTCGATTCTTACCGAGCTTCAAGGATCCAAGGTTCGTAGAGATGCGGAAAGAGAGGGACTTCGGAGTTCAGTGGACAGTTGAGACAGTGGATCATGGAATGCAAACTCCTTGGTTTAGAACGATTAACAGTGCCACACAAGTTTCGGTGACTTCATCCGTGAGCGAAGACCAAATTGAACATTGTTTACTTGGTGGGCAAGAGGATATGATTCACTTTTTGAAACAAGTTGAACAACCGTAAGTTTTTCCGTACTCGTGATGAATTTTAGACATTGATTATTTTGTAACCCAACAATTATCTCTGCATAGAATGACTGAAGCCCTGGAGCAGAATATCAACATACAAATATTCCAAGATGACTTTTCTAAGTTGTTTCTAGATGATGCATTTGTTGATAAAAAGACGAACTCTCAGCTCAGAGAACATGCTGGGTTATCAAACTCAGAGTTTACGAAGAAGAAGAAAATTACTTCAATTCATTGGCAACCGAGAGCCAAAGGGATTGTCGCACTCGGGAGCGTAGATGGACGATCAGTGGATAAAAGATATGGAGGTGACTCTAAATCGAACCCAGAATTGTTTACACTTCACCAATCATCTTATGTGATTGTTTGGAATTTCAATGACCCAATATGGCCGCAGGTCGTCCTGGAAGCGCCATGCGATGTACAGTGTATTGAATTTAATCCTACGGATCCTAAGCTTTTAATCGGTGGTTTAGTGAATGGACAAATTATCTTATGGAATCTAGATGATGCAAACAAAACTGAGCAGAGAGTGATAGATATGACTGGCAAAGAAAAGGTTCCACCCCAAATCAAAACACTTCCTTATCGACAGTTATCGCTCATAGAGGCATCGCATGATGGTCCAGTATATTCCATTCATTGGATTCACAACAAAGTATTCAACGATTCGGGAGATCTGATATCTCATCCGACAACAGATCAATTCTTCACTATCTCCTCCGATGGTAAGTTACTCGTTTGGGACAAGAACGAAGAATTTGTTCTGCCAAGTAAGAAGGCTATCAAAATGAAATCTGAGAGGCTACGAGGCAAATGGATACCTGTAAACGCTTGGAATGTTTGGGCATTGGATAACTCTGCACCCCTAACGTGTTGTTCGATGCAGTATTTACCAGATACAGGTCTGTATCTTGGCACCCAAGATGGAGAGTTCGTATATGCAGACATCAGCCCTGTTGAGAAGAAGAGTGCAATGTTGGATGATGAACATGGATCATACAAAACATTCAACAACACAAACATCGTCAAGAATGTATTCAGAAAGCACTTCAGTATGGTTCACACAGTGGAAACCCATCCACAGTTCCCAGACATTATCCTGACTATCAGTACTTATGAGATTCACATATGGAAGTCTGGTTGTAAGAGCCCAATATGGACCTCTCCTTTTAGAGATTGTTATCTCACGAGTGGTACTTGGAGTTCCACAAGGCCAGGTGTATTATTTGCAGGAAGACAAGATGGTGTTCTTGAAGCTTGGGACTTTTTGGACAAGAGCCACAGTCCTAGCCTCGAGCATTCAGTGTATCAAAATGTTGAATTAACCTGCATAGAGTTTCTAAAGTTGAACACCAAGTATAGTCAGTATGTTGCAGTCGGAACGAGTCAAGGTGTGTTACACATTCTCGAAGTACCTCGAAACTTAACAAAGATAGTTCAAGACGAAGAGGCCATGATGAAAAAGTTCTTTGAACGAGAGGAACAAAAGGTGAACTACTATGAGAAACGTTTTGAATTCCACAAGAAGAATGCAGAAGAAATGAAGCGAGCATTCAGGGGACCAACGTCAACAACGCAAGACTCCTCACAGTCTCCTCCCACCACCCAAGACACCGAAGGAGAGCTCTCCCAAGAACGAAAACTCGAATTGGAGAAAATGTTCCGAGAGATGACCACCAGAGACTCTGCCAGGCTCCTCTCTGACCACGAGCACTAACATGTCAGTGCAAGCCCACTTAGGTGAATTATCCCGAATCTGACTTTCCAACAAAAAAAAATTTCACACAACAAAAAACACAACCATACCACCATACCTGTGATCGATCACATGAGCATGACATCCTCTTCGAAGACGTTGTCCTCTAGCGGCGGCGCACTACTCAAACCAGTTCACTTCAATGAACCACTTCCCTCCTTTGTTCGCATCATTAATCTAAGAGAAGAATGGAACGAAGAATTGTTGCATCATTTCTATGAAAATTGCATGAAAAAGTATTTTCCCATCGAGGACGAATTGGACCCTATTGAAGTATGGATCGGTAATATGCACCCTGACAATCGACAAAATCCATCTCAAAAATTATTGCCCGACATGCACATTTGCATTGCATTTGATATGAGGTACAAGGAGGAGACAAACCCTAGAATTCCAAGGATTATTGCGGCGACCGTTTTTGAGTACTACAAGCTGAGTAATTGTGCTCTATTGTCCTACTTTATGGTCAATGAACTGTACAGGGAGAGTGGAGTGGGAAAGTACATGACGTTGAGTGCGTTTCATGAGATTAAGACCAATATTGCCAATCATTATTCTCAGTTGGAGAAATCGAGGTGGCAAAATGGAGAAATGGAAGAGTGGGAGACTCAGTTGTTGAATGGTACGTTTCAATCGGACAAGAACAAATTGGAGTACTTTGAGCAAGCACGATTGTGTAAGGAGAAGCGAAGGCGGAACAAGGATGGACATGAACGAGATTTTTCAGTGTTTTTTGCAGAGACGAATGCATGGGGAGTTCATGACGGTGTCATGGACGCTTCCAAGCGACACAATATCATGAGACGGATTGGTTATCGAATGGTTGATTTCGATTATATTCAACCTCCATTGAGTGAGGAGCAGGAACCGTGTGTTGACTTGTTGTTGCTCGTGTTGGATGTTCCAGAGCTGCCCATTGATGCAGCCAAGGAGAATAGAAAGTATATTGATTCAGATTTGGTGAAAATGTTTATGCTAGAGTTTGGATATTCAGTGTTTGAAGATTTTGAATTCGTGCCAGAGGACTACTTTCAACACATGATGAACGATCTGATATTGCGCGGAAGTAGACTGTATTTGAGCAATGAGAGCGATATACCGTGGACCAGAAGAACGAATTTTGCTCTGGCTTCGGACAAGAGTGAAGAAGCAAACGAAGAGAGACCCATGTTGGCAAGTAAATTATAAAAGCAATGTGTTGTTGCTGGTTAAGTGATTTCACTATTTTACATTATAATACAACATTTCTTTTGGCTTTGCATTTGATTTTGGCACTCGAGCATATCAGTACGCAATTTGGATAGCTCGTTTGCTAGTTCCCGATTTGATTTCTCAATCTTCTGTTGCTCTTCCATGGCAGTGGTCAGCTGTGTTTGCAACTGTGTTAGTCGAGCTTCGGATTCTTGTTTTTCAGCGCACGACCGTGCATAGAGCTCTTTCAATCTTTGATATTGTTGATTCTCTTGCTTATATTGTGCCAACGTATTCACCAAGTCGCTATTCTTCTTCCTCTGTTGTGTTATTTGATCGGACGCCAATCCCAGATAATGTGCCGCTAGTTCCACATTGTCCAAGACATTCTTAGAGATGCTGATTGTAGAAGATGTGGAAGATGTTGATGTCACACTATAGTCGGTGTCTTCGTATGAATCTGGAAGTGGACTGTCTCTGAGAGGCGAGGTTCCATGTAGATCCGATGCCAGCAGAAGCCTATTACTGTCATTTCTGATCATATTCGTCAGCGTTTGTGACAGAGCCAACAAAGTCTCTGCATCATTTGCCGTGTCGTGGTCCATTCCCTTGTACAAGTGTGATATCATGTCAGGACTCGAATAACTCTTCAGATATATATCCTCTATATGATCTTTCAATGGAGAGTCGTCTTTCTTTTGTCCATGATTGAATCTGTGGATCATTTGCTCAGGCATGGAATGAGCTTTCATGAAACGACTATTGTTGGACAATGACAATTGTGGAGAATTCATGCTGAACATGGAGGGTGATGGCTGATGATCACCATTGACAGCTACATTACCGCTCATCTGCTTATTATGATTGGTGCTCATCTTGTATGAAGAATAGAGACTCTTGCGAGCACTGTGTGAATCAATGGAAGGCAGAGAAGGATCATTGTTCATATAACTCACTGTTTTTGGTCGTATTCGCAAATCTGACACGGTGAATGAATCGTGGTTTCCTTGGTACGTCGCATTTCTCAAGTCCTTACCCTTACTAGTAGCGGCAGGAGTTGTCTCTTGTATAATTGCACTGCCAACAGTAGCCAAAGTATTGTTACTGCTTGGCAACGATTTTGATTGGTGATGAGCCTGGAAGCTCTGTATACGCTCATGACTCCTCTTCTTTGACAACAGAGATGGTGTCTGATAACTACCACTGGTCAAAAACGAACTCGTTGCACCACCACTCGTACTCAACAAATTCGTTGGATGCACAAACGATTCACTGTTCCTTGCAGAGTTACATCGACTCGTATCTGTTCTTGCACTGTTCATTGGAGTTTTGTCACTCAACGAAAAATCAAACGAGTTCAAATCATCGTGCAGCAGAAACATGGAGGATGATAGTGATGAAATGGACGATGAGGATGAGTGCCGCGACATGGATGAAGACGATGATGACATTGAGAATGAACCCTTGTTGAACTGAGAAGAAAAGGATGATGATAATGGCCTAGGTGTCAATGATCCCTCTTCTGCTGCTTCTTCTGCTTCTCTATCATCGTTATGAGTCACAGCAGCGTGGTCATGATGAGCAGAATGACTCAACAATGAAGACGATGACAACGACAATGACGATGACGAAGATGACGGCTCAATCACCGATGCAGGTATCGTAAATATCTTTCGAGTGAGAGACGGACGATCACTGCGAAAGGAATTCAATGCTCCAGTCGCAGTTGTCGTTGTCGTGCCCGTCGACGAATGATAGTAATGAGGATATGACGTCGACGACGCCGAAATTTCCTTGTTGTACATTCGTTCCAACGAAGGCAATGAAAAGGGCGATGGTGAAGCCATTTCTCTCGTACTGCTATTCTGTAAGACGATCGAGCTACGACGACTACCATTGCTTCGATTGCTTCTATTACTCAAATTGCTCAGATTGCTGCTACTACCATCCGTGTAAACGGTGGTTTCAATCGTGTCTTTGCTATTGAGAATTTGAATCGTTTCTTCAATGATGTCTCCCAAGTGAAGTTTTGGAATTTTGATCACTGATGAAATGAGTGGATTCTTGTGATTGACCACTTGCACAAATTGCTCCTCATCTAACGACGTCGTTGTCTTGTTATCCTTGTTTTCATTCCTGTTCTGATTTGTTGCTGCATTTGGCTTTTTTTCTCCGATATTTTCGCCGAAATCGGTGTCACTGTCAGAGTCACTGTCAAAAAGAGAAGATACAGTGGAAGCGTCATCATCATTATTATTTGACTCCTCATCATTGTTGTTCAAACTTTGATTCCCATGACTTGTTCTTTCAATGACTGTTGTATTGTTGGCATCACTATGACTACTCGTACTGGTTTCATCACTGTCACTATCATTATCATTACTGACATCACTATGATCATCATCATCATCTTCATGAATTTGTTCCAAGTTGAGTTCGGCAATGACATTTTCTTGAATTTTCAAAATTTTTTCTGCTTCTGAAAACAGTAGTGGAGATGATGAAGATGGTGATGACACTATTGCAGGTACTGAAAAAGACAGCAATGGAACAGCATTTGCTTCTTCTTCTGTTTCTATTGTTGTTTCTGTTTCTGAATGATTGTCTGCCAGTGGTACTACTACGACTGCCATTGCAGTTGTTGTTGTTTGTTTTTCATCATTTTTGTCACAAAAATTCTCATTTTCCTCACTTGCTATTGTTGTTGTTGGTGTAGTAGTTGCAGTGACGACAGTGTGATTCTGTTCTTGTTGTGCCTCTTCTTCTTCATCATCATCTGAACAATCAGCTTCACCCTCCATTTTCATCATGTACGGCACAGTACTACTCGTAGTGTTATTTGTCATTGTTTCTATGATTGGAGTAGTCTGGGTTTTTTCATCATGATGCAGTGGTGGAAGGGAAAACATTTGAATGTCAGAAATGATGACACAATGTTTTTCTTCTTCTTCTTCCTCTCTGTTGAGTGGTTCACTACTGCCGCTATTACTATAAATAGTATCAATAAGAACAATATTATTATTGCTATTATTGGTGTGGTGAATGTTGATGTTGGTCGCGGTGTCGATTTTGCCTGTGTTGATGCTTGTTGTGGTGTTGGTGTTGGAGATGTCGATTTTGGCTGTGTTGTTGTTTGTTGTGTGGCGGAGCTCCTCCATCTCCGTCGGTGGTCCTTTCGGTAATTGTCCCGCGCGCGCAAATATTTCCGGTGTAACGACCACAGCAGTTTCTTCAATGCTCCAAGGAATCATGAGTAGTGCAGAAGGTGCTGGGAAAGGTGAAGGTGGTGTTTCTTGTTGTTGTTGTTGGTGATGATGAATTACAGGTTCTTGTTGTGGTTGTTGTTGTTCAGGTGTTTGTTGAGCCGTCTCGCTCGATTTGTCGTTGTTGTCACAAATTGTCACAGGAGACTGCGAAGGTGATGTGCCCGTGCACATTTCATTGTTGATGGATTCAGAAGGGGATATCTCTGTGATGTCCTCTGTTTCGTGAAGACCTCGCATCAGTTTGTTTCTTCCTCGGTGTTGTTGTTGCTGTTGTTCTCAACTTCCCCTTGGTGTTTGTGTTTTTTAAGGACATATCTTGAAGCTGCAAAAGAAGGATTTATATCCGCTGCACGTGCAATCTATTCAAACGCTCCGGAATTCCCCACTAAAGCCATACAACTTGATCATCTGAATCTTTGCCTCCCTCGTCTTCTCATCATGTATATTCTTCACACTACAATTAAAAAAACATATACGAGACAATAGTTTAACTTTACAAAAACATTCTTACAAATTGTAATACACAAAACAAAAAATACATACGCCTTTAACAAATCATTCTGTTTATTGATTAACAACTCTCCACCCTCCAGGTACCAATTCAAATTGTTCCCATGAACATGCCAAGTAGAATCCCTTCCACTTCACATAACCATACCAAGAACCATTTTGATACTTCCAATCCAGAACATCATCAATTTGATAGAACTGTCCATTGGAGGTGTAGTTTTGGTGAATGTGACAGTACTGGGTTCCACGTTTCCTTTGCAATTTGCACGGTAAGCCTGACTTGCAAACGGCCAAACAGTATGAGTACAAATTGTCCATATAAGACCTTATTGTTGATAGATTATTGACCATCGAAGATCGAAAATCCCGACACGTCAATACCAAATTCAACACATCTTCTACACCAAGGAACGAACCAACTAGATACACAAATAAATCAATATGTATATCGGTTATTCTTACTTTTCTTTTGACTCCAAACTTTACCAATTGTTGGTGTTGGTTATGTCTTCTTTTGGCGCCTTTTCCTTGTTTTCAAAAAAACTTGCAAAAAACAGAAAACAAACACTCTGAAGGACATCGTGAATGCGAGTGACCTGATGATGAGTGTGAGTTTTCTGAAGTTTGTCAAATTCTGTCCTACTATTGATACCATTAGAGAGGTGTTGAATTGTCCGATAACTTGAGTATTCAGATCTCATTGATGACACTTGCTCTTCAAACATATCCTGATAACACTGACTATGTCAACAAGATTATTAATAACATTGCTAGTCAATTGAATAGCACTGCACTTGCTTCAGATGAAATTGTAGACATGTTGAAGCGATTGTTGTTGGTGCCACTCGAGTCATACAACAATGTGCTAACAGTTTTGAAGTTGGAGAAGTATGGTGATATTATTCATTCTCTTGGATATGAACAGAGAAGGTTTATTGCACTGAGCATTGTGAGATGCGCACTTGACAATGGACACAAGATTTCAACATTTGAACAAGTGAACAAACTGTTTGATTTGATTCGTCCACTGTTGAAGGATGAGGAAGACCAAACAACATTCTCACCTTCTGACGACTCACCAATAGCTGCAACATTGCTCGAAGATTTCGAAGAAGAACAGAACTTGATTGCCAGATTGGTTCATTTGTTTGACAATAGCGATTCTGATCAATTGTTTAAAGTTTTGGCCGCAGCCAGAAAGCACTTTGGTCAGAGTGGTGTCAAGAGAATTCAATACACATTGGTACCGCTTGTATTCTCCTACTTGAAACTTGCTCAGAGAATCTACAATGCACACTGCAAATAGACACCTCTTGTCGACTCTCCATCTTTTTTGATTGATTTGGTTGTTGTTGTTGCTGATGTTCGTTGTGCGACTTGTGTTTTTCGTTGTTGTTGTCGTGTCAGAGAGAAAGTTTTTCGTTGGTTCAAGATTGGATCGATAGGTGGAGATATTATAAAAAAATACAATAAATGTTGTATCAGTTTCTTCTAAGCTGCGGAATTGGTGCAGTTGTAACAATTTCCGTTGAGACTGTCTTTACAACGGCAACGGCCATCTACCTCGGTTTAAAAAGCGCTGTCTTTTTCGCTGTTTGATTCAACTCACACAACAAATACAACACACAACAAATACAATAACATTATGCCACGAGGCGTGCCTAAGGACGGCAAGAGAAAGAGAAAGAGAGAGACTGTCAAAAAGAATGAATACTCATCACATTACGTGGTCAAGGTCGGTCTGAAGTCTCTGTTGTTGCATCATCCAACTCTGTTACCAATCATACAGACTCAAGCTCTGGAGATTACAAGGATTGCTCTTCGACTCACAAGATTTATAAACATATTAGTTTTGAGGCACTTGGAGTCTGACTATCAAATCCCTTTATTAGATCAAGTGTTTCTTCAAAGATTAGGTTCTGTGTTGTTTGGACGCAATTCAAAACCAAGAGACAATAACTTAAGTCTCATCAACGAGTCTGTCAACATGGACGATGTAGTAGTCAAACTCAGAAAGATTTATCAGAGTTTTGCCACGTCCATTAATTATGTTGCCAGGTCTCTCAATGTCAACATCTCCAACATGCTCAAGTTCACATTGGAACCAAGACTGAGGAAGTATTTGAGGGTCAGAATGAATCAACTACACAGTGACTCATCTATCCCAAAGTCAGAACAAAGAAGGGTTGTTGAGTATATTATCAGAAGGTTGACATTCGTCACTCCAGTCCATGATTTTATCAAATTGCCTCCAAAAGAGTTGATAGAGACGATTCCTGTGTTGATCCGAGAGGTTCGAACACTTGTTGGTGCTAAAACTGACGAAGTAATTGATGAAACATTTGTGAACAACAACACCAATAACATGTTGAAGTTTTACTGGCATGTTCAACAATTTCTGATCAACAATGATATGAAATCGTTTACACTACTTCCTTTGTCTCATTTCAAGTGCAGGTGTATGGAGATTGGCACAAAGGAATTAGTTGATATGCTTAAACAGAAGAAGAAACAAGGAAGACAAAAGAAGGGCGATGAGTCAACTGAATTGAATTACAATCTCAAGTGTTTGAATGTTGGAACAAAGAAAATTCAGATTGATTCAATCAGAACGGATGGTATCCAGGCCTCTGTTGTTGTCAGACACGAGCTAACTGGAAATCATAAGAATAACAAAGCAAAGGAAACCAAGGACATGAAAGAAGCAAAGAAGAGAAAGAAAGAAGCAAAATTGAATGAAGGTGCCGAATACTTGATTGGTGTTGATCCTGGTATCGTCACTTTGATGTCTTGCACCGACAGTGATAGTAGAAAGTGGGAGTTCTCCAACAAAACATACCGACATCTATCCCATCATTCAAAGAACTCCAAGCGATTGTTGAAATACAAAGCAGAATGGAACGAAATGAATGGGAAGAACTTGGGTGAACTCCAAAACTCAATCAAGCAGGCCGGTGTTACAACAAGTGGTCTGTTCCTTGAACACATCAATTCTGTATTGAAAGTCGAGGACGATTTGTTGAATTTTTATTGCACCCCAAAGGTGAAGAGACTGAATTGGGATAGCTATATTATGAGAGATAAGACGATTGCCAATGTTATGAATGACTTTCGAAAGAGAGCAAATGGAAGAAGCATGTTAATTGGGATGGGCAATGCTGGTTTTGGTCATTGTTACAAAGGACATGCTCCAACACCAAAAGGAAAGCTATTGAAAAAGTTGAATGAGCACTTCAATGTGAAAATGATCGACGAGTTCATGACAAGTCAGAAATGTCATCATTGCCATTCTCACATGAAGCCAGTCAAGCATAAGAGAATAGACAAGAAAGGAACGTTGAATGTCTCTGTCGTCCGAGGAGTTAAACAGTGTGCAACCACTAAATGTTTAGTGACTCACAACAGAGACATCAATGCGGCCAAGAACATGCTCCATCTACTGAGAACAGAAATGGATGGACAGTCACGTCCCGATGCCTTCAAGAGGAAGAAAAAGGTCGCAAAAGAATTAATCAAAATGGTGGAACACCTCCAAGGCTCACTCCATCAAGCTGCTATGTAAGTCCCGATTATGTAGGAGCGTTAAGGTGTCTTATCGGGAAATCATAATTTTTTTATTATGGTTTGATCGACAGTGACCGCCACCTTAAGGACATATCAACGTCTCGTACCAACGACGGAAAAAGGAAAACATTTTGATTGATGTCGTTAGTTGGCCAAGCGAAACAGAAAAAAGGCCGCCACACCACCAAGGTAGGAAACGAAGGATAAGTCGTTGAATGTCGAATGTTTATTCATTGAATATCATCAAACAGAGCTGTAGTATGGATTTTCAGTGGATTCACCTTGTTGATAAAGAGATAGTGTTTCATTCTCCTGTAGTTGTGCTGACTCTTCCACAGAGCTCATCAAGTCCACAGTATCATTGTCCAGTACGCCGTATTCACTTCCTGCGTGGGTATTGTTGTAGAAGTTAGTAAACAAATCTCTGACAGAGATCCTTTGAGCTGGCTTCATACTTGAGTACAACGCCTCGTACTCTATCCGCTCAATTTCTTCAATCTTCAAAGTGGATGGGATACTACCACCCAAGAGAAGATCTCTCAGATGAGGAGAAGTCTGATCATGACGCTTTCTCAAGAGTGGTCGCAGAATTTTCTCGTCAATCCGTCTCATGAAATCACTCTTCTTTTTCTTTGTGCTATCACTGCTGATTAGTACCTCGTCACCAGGATCATCAATGTTCTCGGCTTTGACACTGGCTTTGTTGATCACCAAAATGGCACCAGGCAAATGCGCATTACTCTGATCCTTTTCCTTCACTTCTGTTGACTTGTCGAGTCTCAATAGCTTGAGAATAGGCAGTGTCAATCCGCCAAATACCCAAACACTAAACAAAACAATAAATAGTGTCGTGGTCACAATGGCTTTGGCATTTGGTGTATCGAGCTCTAAACAATGCAAAGATAGGGCAAAGGCAATGGCTCCTCGGAGACCACTGAACCATTGGAAGATGCACTCTCTCCAATTAATTTTTCTCTTTCGCCAAATGTTCGTGATCAATGTAATAGGGATGATATTTAGGGCTCGACCTACCAAGATCAACAAAATACCAATTCCAATAAATCCAACTCTCCAGCTACTTCTATCAGGGAAACTGAATGCACTGATACCAAGGAAGAGGAAAACATAGGAATCTGCAGCAGTAGCAAGCACTTTGAACGTCTGGGGACTTGTCAAGCGAGAGTAAGCTGACAAATTGTACCATGCAAAGCGACCGCACACAATACCACAGGCAAACAAACTCATGATACCTGACAATTGTGCAGCCTCAGCAAGCAAGTAACTGGATAGTGCCATCATAGCCAACAAGATAATCTCGACAGCAGTATTGTACTTGAAGCTCACAAATTTGAAAAACATGGCAGCAAACAATCCAACAGCAACTCCAATAATGACAGATCCAATATTCACATAAATGAAGCTACCAATAATGGCAAAGAAACTACCAGCAGTAAATTTTGGTTGATCCACAAACTTTAACAAGATACGAAACAGCACGATACTGACTGCATCATTCACAACTGACTCTCCAAAAATTAAATTGTAAATTAGTGGAACGTCAGTACTCTCCTTCACCTTGAAAACATCTCCCAACAGGGCCAATGTAGCCACAGGATCAGTCGCACTAATCAAAGCACCAAACACGAGAGCTTCAGCAGGATTGGTCGTATCTAACACCACAACAACAACAACAACAACAACAACGTACGTTAGAACACCAATTCCAGATAAACACGTGTGTTCCAAACACGCCATTTACAATCAAAATACACACACACGAAAAACAACTACTACTTACCAATGCTTTGGATTCCTGCAAATTTGGCAAACAAAAACAATGAAAATCCAACAAACAGCGTGCTAATCAACGTTCCCACCACAGCAAACATTGCAATCGAAATGACATTCTTAAACAATCCCTTCTTCTTCAACGAATAACCACTCTCGAATATAATCGCAGGAATAATGACAAAATCAAAGAGAGCTGTATCGAACATGAGCAATCGATTGTACTTTCCACCAGACAAATAATTAAAGAAGCCTAGAATGAGACCAAACGCCATCACAATACCACTCTCCGGAATAAAGTTCAAGTACTTGATTTTGTGGATGAGCTTTGTGAGCATAAACGAGATGGACAATAGGAAAAAGATGACCACGATTGGTAGTGTGATCTGCCATCTTGGAACTTCATGTTGACCAGGATCTGTTCCATTGTTGTTGTTCACCAACAGCACAGTCATGTTGGTTGTAGTGTCAATGAAAGCATTCATCGTTGACAGACAGATGATTTGTTTGTGTTGTTGTTGTCTTGTGTGTGAACGAACAACGTTTGAGTGAGCGGTTTTTCTTGTGTGTACAATGGTGCGTCACAGAAGAAGGAATCACAATCCTTTGCTCATCACCAAAATGACAAGGAGGAAATTGGCCGCCCTTCCAGCAGCTCATCAGCGCAAAATTTGCAATGTCCAGGCTCGTAGTGGACTGCGGCCTATTCGGAAAATTCGAAGCGAAGTCGCAGGCGGAGGAATGCCAGTTTAGAAACAGACACGTTTTTTGAAGCCTCTCTCAATTTACAATTCAAGTCCTTCTCCCACCACAAAGTTAGTACTTGACATTGATATTTATCGTAGCAGGAATTAATAAGTTGTTAGTTGGCCAGTGTATTTTTGACACATGGCTTGATTATGTCTTGTCCAGCTTGCCGATTTGAGCGTTTTTTTACAGCAACTGAGATTTCTAAGTGCATCGTTCATGGTCGACATCAATTTTCTTTTTCCGGGCTATGGGATGAAGGATACAAGGGCTACAATTGAATTTGGAATCCTAATACTTCAATTTTGAACAAACAAGATAAGAACCAATACAACTGCATAAAGCTCGCCCATTCGATACAACAACGTGAAATCATGTCCTTCTTCAAGAATTTAAGGTTGTTCAAAAAGCGTGAACAACAACCAACTTCAATAGAAGAGCCTAGTAACAATGGTGCAGGTCAACCCCTTCCAGAAGTGAGCTCTGATACCATGGTGCCCTCCAGCAAACAAGAACCCGAACAAGAGCAAGAGATTAGCGAGGAAGGGATCACAGTTATCATTAAGGGTTGCAGGGGGTTGAGTTTGAAGGGGGATACGAGGAAGATAGATCCATTTGTTCGAGTCAGTATGGTGAATCGACTAGAGAAATCCTATGGTTTCACCATGGAAGATTATGGTCCAGTCCATACAACTGATGTTGCCTTCCAGACGAAGAATCCAGTCTTCAATGAAAAGGTTGTACTTCCCGTCGAGAATATGGAAGACGATCTGATTTCGTTCAAGGTGTATCATGATACGAGAGGAGTTAAGAACCCCACAAATAGTGATTCAAGCTCCCAGGACTCTTCAAGGACAACCGAAAAGCAGGGAAAGGAAGGAAAGAGAAGGAGAAAGAGAGAGAGAATTGGCTCTGCCACTATTGCTTGCTCCACTCTTGAGAATTGTGTCAACTCAGAAGACTTGTCACTTCCTCTAGATTGCAACGGAGGCTTCCTCGATGTGTCCATCAAATTACCGTTAAATCTCACCAAAAAGGATAAGAAAAAGAAGGACAAGAAAAAGAAGAGGTCCTCCAAAAAGGAAAAAAAGAACAAGGAGTAACCAACACTAAGCTCCATTGTAATCATTGTATCATAAAAATTTTCTCCGTTTCCATGTTCGCGCCAAAAACCTTGAGCACAAAACAACAAGAATGCGCTTCAGAACAGCAAGAGAACAACTAGGACTCCAGATACCCAACGAACTACCGGGTCGCGAAGCAGAAGTAGCCAAAATTTATGATCGTCTCTCCACATGTATCAACCAAGACATTTCCCTCACCATGTACATTTCAGGTGAACCAGGCACCGGCAAAACGGCAACGGTAACCAAGGTGCTTCACACGATACTCGCAGAGAGACAAGCCTCTGAACTTTCATCTTTCCATATTTGTCTGGTCAATGCCATGTCTCTGCCTTCACCCAAGGACATTTATGCTCATGTGTGGCAAGTGATTGCACCACCGACCAAGAAGAAGAAGGTGAAAAAGCAAGAAATACCAAAAAAAGTGGCCGAGTTCTTTACAATGAGGAAAAGAACTGCGAATGCAAGGGCTGTTCATCGGAATCGTTACACTGTCATTGTAATTGACGAATTGGATTACTTGGTCACACGGGATCAAAAAATTATTTATGAGTTTATGGATTGGCCACAAAAGGAGAATTCTAGGCTGGCTGTGATTGGTATTGCAAACACTGTGAGTTTGCCTGAACAGTTGATGGACAAGATTGCGAATCGTATGCACACGACAGAGAGAATCATCTTTAAGACATATACACAGAAAGAGATTGAGACCATTTTGTTGAAGAGATTGGAGGGAACAGATGTTTTTGATACGAAGGCACTAAAGATTGTAGCACACAGGATTGCGAGCTCTTCTGGTGATATACGTCGAGGACTAGACATTTGTCGAAGAGCTGCAGAGCTCAAGGAAGAAACAATTCATATCGAAGAGGCATACGTAAATGATGTTGAGAATGAAGAAGAAGAACAGACAATAGACGATGCCAACCATAAAAGTGCTGTTGATACAGATGAACCGATGGGAGATGATGTTGTGCCGACCACAATTATACGAAGTAGGAAAGATATTGTGAGAAAGCGACGGAATCGTACTGGAATGAGTCAATCTCAATCGCAGAGGTTAGACACAGAGAAAGTTACTCTAAATGATATTCAACATGCATTTGAAGAGTTGTTTGCGACTGAATTGTATCCTATCGTCCAACTTCCCATTTATCACAAGTTGTTTTTATGGTGTGCTCGATTAGAGTCACTAGAATTGAAGGATGATCAATCAGAATTGAAAGTTGAAAATATCATATCGAGAGTTCAAACATTGCTCAGGAAGTCAACAACGATTGCTGAGGTAACAATGTTTGAAATGCTGCCAGTTGTCAACTGTCTATTGGGTATGAACCTTATTGTAAACTCCACAAAGTCAGATAAAGACCGATATCCATCGATTGAGTTGGCAACATCCAATGACGACATAGAACAAGCACTTTCAGAAGATTTAGAAATGAAAACATTTATTAGTCTGTAGTAAAGGAGACCACGTTCAGAGAAATACAATTGTCGCTCAAGGGAAGATTTCTCTATATGACTCACAAAATCAATTGTTAATATGGATCAAAGGTTGAGAGGTCTCACTAACAATGGACCTTGAGTACCAGCATTCCATTCTTGCAGCAGTACATGTTCGGAGAGTAACAAGCTACTCCACATTTTGCTGTCCCTGTAGGACACAACATCTTGTCGATACAAGTATATGCTGCTGGATTGTAGCACCCACCGTTGCAACAACTCAATCCGCTTGGACAGACGATTATCTGACAGAGCGCATCTGGAGAGGATGGTGCTGGGGATGGAGTTGCAGGAGGTGGAGGTGGAGGTGGTGGAGGTGGAGATGAGGTTGGAGGTGGAGGAGGTGGAGGTGGAGGTGGTGGAGATGAGGTTGGAGGTGGAGGAGGAGGAGGTGGGGTGGTTGCTCCATCAATGTCTGCAAATGGATTGGCTCTCTTTGCTTGTCCGTTTGATCTTGTGTATAGCCAATACAATGTGTTGGTCTTCGTATTACCATCATCATATCCTGTCAAAGCGAGGATTCTAGGGGAAGCACCATTCACATCAAAATTGGCTTGTGCACACAACAGAATTCCCAACCATGCTTGAGTAGCAGTACCATATGCATTCTTGAACACTTCATATTCTTCTCGGACCCAACTTGGAGCAAGCAGATCTTCAGTAATGGGAGTAATTGGAAGCATTTGAATTCCATGGATGTATTCCGTGTTTGCTCCGAAGTTAGTTGCATAATCTACCTTGGTCTCCCACAAAACACCAACAACCTTGTTGCTCTTGAATGGCTCATCATAAATATCATCAGCTGCTTTGATTTGCCAGTACTTTTGAGAGGAACGAATCTCAGTTTGAAGCAAGATTCTTCCCAAGTCCACCAAGCTTTGATCTTGGTAGACCAAACCAAGCAAGTACATTGCATAGTAAGCATTAACAGATTCGGATGTTGACTCTTGATTTCTTGAATCAGCAAAATTGAAAAGACCTGCGGCATATGAATGACCAACGTACCAATCCTTGCTTCTCAATTTTGTGAAAGCAGGATCAGAAGAGCTTGGATTACCATAGTCCCTCACAATCTCATATATCTTTTGCTTGTTTTGAGAACCCCACGCCTGATCCTTCTTGATGATACAAGCAGCAGCATACACAAAATATCCGTAATGGAAGTGATGATCATTGTAATAGTAGTTACCATAGTCGACGAACATCGAACCGACAGAACTCTTACTGACGATGCCACCATAAGTTCTCTCATACACCATTTTGTTGTCGGCAGCAGTGTAACCAGCTCCTCCCAACCACTTGTTAAAGTAGGTTTTCATGTTTGTTCTGACCTTGGATGCGATGGCTGTCTGTCCCAACTCATCCGCAATCAATGCCAATCTACCAAGTCTGGCAAGAGCCTTTCCTCCAAAGTAGGGGTCCGTTGGTTCAGGATAAGAGTTTTGATCACCTTGCAGAGCCGAAATCAGATTGTTCTTCGCAGCAGTGTTGACAATTTCATATCGACCATAGAAACCAACATCTGTGATCAATCTCTCAGACATGGTCCATGTGTCTCCTATGATAGCGTCCATGTAACCCTTGATACCTCTGTATCTGATTTGTGGAGACACATAGTTAGGGTTCTGGAGAATGTCTCTGTGATGAGGCAATGTGAACATCATCAGTGCTCCAGTTCCCTGCTTTTGCCAGTTAAATTTGATTGAGGCAACATTATTCGTCACAGTATAGGAAACTGTACCACCAGAAGGATAGGTTCTGCTGTATGTATCGAACAACGACTCTTGTGTAGATGGATTGAGAACCATGGCAGCTCTCAACCAACCATTAAATGCACCAGCGGCAGTCAGAGTGTTACCAGATCGAGTGAATCTAATGGAAGAAGAAGCATAGATGATCCAAGTCTGGCCATTGTTCAATGTAAGCTTAAATTTGGTTCCTGACAAGGCACTCACACTCAAAATGGCGTGAATGGTCGAGATTCTTGGTGTGAGACCACTATAGACCACAGTGTGATAGGTTTGACCTCTCACAATTGGACTACTCATGTAATTGGTGCCAGAATTGAATTGAACAGTAACTGAGAGATCATCGTGATTGGTAACGACACGTTGACCGACAGGTTGAGTGGCACCCATAATCAAATTATGAAGCATTGTAGTGACAGTGTAAGCACTAGTTGTAACTCTATCTGGATAACACAGATTGAACTGGGAATCGACCCGAATTATGTAAGGGAAAGTAGTAATTGGGTCATTACCGTTAAGAACAAGATTGAGCCACCAAGTGTTTGTTGGATAGGGTCTCTTGTAATTGGGTCCCCATTTGTTGGTTGGAGGGTACGTGTGAGTACCAGTGGTAAACTCAAAGGTGGAAGAAGCTGTACTAAACGCATCACCCAGGGCTGCATTGCATGCATCAGACAACAGTAACACTAACAGTGTGACAGCAAGGAATGTGATCACGAGTTGGAGGATCACTCCTTTCCCAATCGTATTGACTTTCATTTGAGTAGTTCTTGTACTCGATTAGGGTTAGGATCTTTGAGTCAAAGTAATGTTTTATGCAATGGTGACTCCAGAAGATCAGCAGAGCGTTGAGATCTATCCTGTTATCCAAATTCCAACGCGACATTAATGAACACCAATTTGGCTAGATTTAACCTGTCATCGGGAGAATTTCAGTGACCAAATAACAAAAGGGTCATCTGATCGGGATGAAAACATCTATCAGTGTTGGCATCTTCCTTTGAGAGACAATTGAATTGTATTCCATTCTTCTATCTTGATGACAGTCATTGTAAACAGTATTTATCCGATCAAACAAAAACAAAGGCGCGAAAACACTACAGACAACGAAAAAATGCTTCTCGTCACGCACCAGAATCTCTTCTGCTGATAGTCTTTGTCCCTCAACGAAATAAAATCCCTCTTTTTTCTGAGCTTTTTTTTTAGCTTTCATCTCCCACCAACAACAAATCACACAAAAAGAAGCTTTTGTTCTCCCTCTGCCAACCAGAAAACAGCAGTACCCATTCATTCATCCCATACAGCAAAGGTGCGAAATCAAAGATCATGAATCATCCTCACCAACAACAGCAGCAACAGCAACAACAACCATACCCGACTCATCATCATCACAATCCACAATCTCAGCAGGTAGTAGTCAACGACATGATGTCCCACCATCATCACCAACCACACCTTCCACAACAATCACAACAACAACAACAACAACAACAACAAGCACAACATCACACCAACGTGGTTCATCACCATCATCATCACCAACAACCACAACAACAACAACAACAACAGTTGCCTTCTCTGGTTCAATTTGCCAATAATAGCACTACGAGTAGTCCAACTCTTCATTCATCATCATCATCACTTCCCTCTTTTCATCAATTCTCTACTGGAGGAGCAACCTATCATCACAATAATAATAATGATCTCTCACTACCCATGAATCAACAACAACAACAACAACACTCTCATCATCATCCTCACCAGCAACAACAACAACAACATTCTATTCAACAATCTTCATCACCACCTCAATTAGGACATAGCAATAGCAACAATATCACATCTAGTTTTCAGATTATACGGCCCAATGCAACAACTACTACTACTCCAACTACAACAACAACAAATACTTGTCATTCAACAAGTGCAGTTCCAATCTCTGCTGCTCTACCACCTCTTGGACCATCTTCAGCTTCTTCATCACCCACACCTCTCATTCATGCAACAACAACACCAAGTAAGAAGCAACAACAACAACAACAACAACAACAGCAGTCAACAATATCATCAAATGCAACATTGGATCAACAACAACAACAACCACCACTTTCACAACAACAACAACAAGATTTTTCATTCAAGAGTCTATTTGGAAAATATTTGAAAAAGAGAAGCAGAAATCAATTGTACAATAGTTCAATCAGTGGTAGTGGTGGTAGTAGTAGTAGTGGTACTACAGGTGAAACATCATCTGCTACAGCAGAAACGATTGATGAAAAGTTTGAATTCTTGACACAGATTATTAGTCTGCAGGCATGCAAAATTAGAAAATTGGAGGAGAAATTAAAAGTGATTGAAAATGTGTTGCCAGACTATGGTTCGTACACTGCTGAGGAAAAACAGAGATTGGCAGCATCTTCCATTTCTCATGCTGCTACTGCTGCTGTTGCATCAGACAATCAACAACAGCAACCAGTGACAACAAGTTCAAATGAATCACTGTCGACAGTAGCGGCAGCAGATGGATCATCAACAAAAAAGGAGAAGCGACCAAAGACTGGTTATCAAATCTTTATGAGTGAAGAAATTCCGAGAATTAGGAGTCAACATCCTGACATTCCACAAAAGGAAGCGTTCAGTGTGGCTGCCAAGAATTGGAGTTTGAAGAAGGAGGCTGATCAGCAGAGAGAAAAGGAATTGCAAGTATCAGCACCTGGTCCTGGTCCGTATGAATCAGATGGCGGTGGCGCTGACGACGCAGACTTTCAATATGTTGATGTGGCATCATCTGCGCCAAATGTTGTGCTCGATATGAATGGTTACAATGTGGAACAAACCAGTACAATTCATTTACAATAAATTAAATCGGATCGTTTATTTTGTACCTTCACAATCCATTAATTTTATATACAATAGTGTACATTGGGTTGATTATTGTTGCTGCAACAGTCTTTGTCTCAATACATTACGTCGAATCTTTCCTGCTTCAGTGTATGGCAAGTCATCAACAAATTGTATCTCCTTTGGTGCAAGGTGACGAGCAAGCTTATCCTTCACATGCATCTTCAACTCTTCAGCAAGTGGTTCAGATGCTGAGTGCCCCTTTAATAATACAACGAAAGCAACGATTGCTTCACCTCGAAGTTCATCGGGCTTTCCAACAACACCAGATTCCTTCACAGCTGGATGTTCAATGAGTACATCTTCAATCTCTTTTGGTCCTACGCGGAATCCAGATGATGTAATGACGTCATCTGCTCGGCCACCAAAGAAGAAATGACCTTGTTCATCCCTCCACGCAGTATCTCCCGTCAATTCAAACACGTGACCATCACTTCTCCTAACCACACGTTCCTTCGTCTTACTCTCAGAGTTCCAATAGCCTCCAAAGAAGTTGAGTGGAGAATTTGGTACATCGATCGCTAACAAACCGGACACATTGGACTTGGTGATTTCATTCAGGTCACTGTCAAGAATCTTCATATTAAATCCTGACATTGCTTTTCCCATTGAGGTAAAGCTCAAGTCTGATGCATGATCTGGATGATGCAATTGACAGACAGTCATACCTGATTCTGTTTGACCATAGTGGTCATGAACTCTCGCACCCCAGTATTTCTCAAAGAATCGAATGGCTTCTGGGTTCAACGGTTCACCCGCAGATGATGCACGGTCGACAAAGAAATTGTACTTTTTGATGAGTGAATCACCTTCAGCCATCATTGCTCGATACGCTGTGGGAGCAGCAGCAAAGTTGTTAATCTGTTCCTGTTCCAAAACGGAATACACTGTTGCAGGTTTGAATGGCGCATTGACAAATCGTGTCGTTTCTCCATGGAGCAACGGTCCAATCAATCCATAGTACATTCCATAGGCCCATCCAGTGTCAGCCAAATTCCAAAATCGAAGGGAATCATTGGCATATCGCTCATCCTTGAAATGGAGTCCAAGTGTCATGTATGTTTCAAACGCATTCAATGCCTTGGCTGTTACCATGACACCCTTTGGTTTGCCAGTTGTTCCAGAGGTGTACAATAAGATCATGCAATCATCTGGTTTGACAGGCTCACACTCCATGATGGATGCATTGTTGCTTGATGTGGCAGAAAGTGCATCTCCATAAAAGTCATACTCTTTTGCTCCCTTCTTGGAAGATAACGACACTCCTCGAGCTGGAGAATGACCATGATGGACAGTGATAATCTTGATGCGATCATTGGAGACAATCTCTGGGATTTGATCCAATTTGGCACGATTATTCTCATCTGTAATAATAATCTGAGCACCACAATCATTCATTCGATGCATGATTGCTTCAGGCCCAAAAGCAGTAAACAGAGGCACATATGTTGCACCACACCTCCAAATACCGAGTGCACTGATCATGAGCTCAGGTGTCTTGGGGAGCATCACAGCAACACGATCTTGTTTCTTTAGCTTTAGCTCTTGAGAGAGAAATTGGCCAAATTGAGAGCTGAGCATACTCATATCACCATACGTGTAAGTGGTCTTGAACAGAGGACTGATTCTTTCATTGGTGATGGACGTTTTGAAAGCTTCTTGATTCTTTGACACTTGGGAGGTAAAGTAGTGCAGAATAGTCTTGGATGGCACTTGATTATCACAGAGCTCAGTGGTGATGCGAATTTTGGCGCCATTGTCTGAATTGTAAAGGCTTTTGGCGCTTGATGATACATAGTTTACAATGGAGTTTTTGTTTGCATCGTGATGCAAGAACGAATTCAACTTATTCTTTGATTTCAGCAAGGAACGATAACGATGGTGATGCATTTCGACAAGGTTTAAAAAAGATGTTGTTGTTCTGTTTTCTCCCTTGCAAAACCAGAAAAGCAAATCAAAGAGGCCGGCGTTATTCAAAAAATTCTCCCACGCGCAAATCGAGTTCAACAATGTCAAAGTGCGAACGACCAGTAAAAGTCATGAACTGGATTACAATCTCATCTTTATTTCATTGCTTCGGCTATTGTAGCCAAGGGAGCAAAAAAAAACGTCGAGTCTGCAACCTTACAATGTGAAGACACCAGCAACACCAACTTCTCCAGCACTGTAGGAAGTTCTGCTGTAGCCAGGGTCATTGACATAGAAGGTAGATCCGTCAGCACTGACACCAGTAGCCAAAACCCAGTGACCACCACTGTTGACATTCAAGATGACAACATTGTTGGCACAGACGTGGTTCTTGATCTCAGCCTTGTTGGATGGTTGACCAATGTATCTCAATCCGAATCTGGAGACAGATCCCCAGACGAACAAGTCACCATAGTATCCACCATTGGCTCTCAAGAATTGGTTCAAAGTACCTGGGTTAGAGGATTGACCGTTGATAGTCTTACCAAGACCGTTCATAGCCATGGAAACAGAGCTCATCAAGCATCCAATTCTGCAAACAGAGGATCCACCAAGGGCATTGCCTCCCCATCTGGAATCGCATTGCTTGAACAATGGATAGGCTCTGGTGGAGCAGCCACCGCCACCACCAACAACCTTGACAAAGTTGGAGGCAACCCATCCATTAGGGATAGAGTACCAAGTGTATCCACATCCAGATTGGGCACTACCAGTGTAACGAGTGGTTTGACCAACGGCCAATCCACCGACAATGCCGTAGCTGGTGCAAGGACCAGCACGGATGTTGAGTCCAGCGGTAGCTTGCAAGGTATCACCATTGTTGATAGAGGAAGCAGAGTCAGACAAGATGGCTTGTTCACTTACTTCAACAACTTCGTCAGACAAGACAGCAGCTTGCTTTTGAACATCTCTGTTCAACAAGTCTTGAGCAACCTTGTCGAGCTTGGAGGTCAACTTGTTCAATTTCTTGGACCAGTCAATCTTTGTCTTTTGAGGGATGCAAGCCTTGATACACTCTGCAACTTCTTGCTTGGTTGGCTTGACAGCAGCATCAGCGTTGGAAGTGAGACACTTGGAGACACAAGTGGCAGAGGAGCCCTTCTTTGCGCTGGCATAAGCAGCAAACAAAGCAACAAGCAATAAGAGAGAGAGGATAACCTTCTTCATTTTAATAGTATGGTACGGGTGGTTGATGTTGTTATGTTGTTGGATGATGGATGGAAGTTTTTTCGTTGCAATTTGGGATTTTTAAAAATCAGTTGTCCACACAGGGCGAACACCTCCGCGGCGGTGTTATTATCGCGACGTGACAGGACTTGCTCATGAATGGAGAGTCGAGCGAGAGGGATCTATGACGGAATTTTTTGTCCTCTCGCTTTTGGCCCAATACTGCAAAACCCTCACATCGACACGTAGGAAATGCCAGATCGACATCTGTTTTAGATTCGGTTCCTATGAGAATTGATCTACGAACTGGCTGTGCAATTTGTTTGTTTATTGCATGGAAAGGTGAGATTAACATGAATCAAGCTGGAACTACCACTGCTCTGCTCACATGTGGATCAATCAGTTACCAGATACAGGAATAACAGTTTACTCTTCATGCTGTATAGATCTCAATTGTTCCAATGTTGAATCGATGATCTTTCTGGAGTTCTCTAAATATTGTATGTACATGTTTGTCATGATCTTTTGTGCAGAGTTTTGGCGTGTGGCACCATCCAGCAGCATTTCCTGCTCTTGTTCGACTGTGTTTGGTTGATTAAAAACACCACCCATCATGGACATCATGTATGGATTAAAGTTCATTGGCATTGCCTGTTGTGACGATGATTGAGCTGAACCAGATGACACCCTTTGTTGCTCCCGCAGATAATTAGATAGTAGTTCCTGATAGGTCGTAGCTGAAGCAGTTTGAGGTTGTTGTGGCTGTTGTGGTTGTGTTTGCGAGGTTTGAGGAGGTTGTTCTGGTACTGCATTCACATTGCTTGAACTAGATCGTGGACGCATTTGATTTCTCTCTCGCAAGTAATTATCGTAGGCTTCTCGATCGACTGGAGCACGACAAGTCGGACACTCTTGAGTTTGTTCCAACCATCCTCTCAGACAATTCGAATGGAACAAGTGACCACATGGCAATTTCTTTACATTGGTTCTCAGCTCTTCTCTGCAGACTACACACAAAGGACCTCCAGATAGTTCCTCTGGAGTCGCATCAGGGAATCTCTGATCCAGATTACTCACTAATCTCCTATAGTTGATCAAATCTGTGATTCTCTTCTTTGCTGATCGAATGGCCATATAAATATCACGTATCAAATGAATGGGCAATCCATACTTTGTCATTATAACAATAAAGAATCCAATGTAAATGGCCGATTGCAACAAGTCTGCTGCAATGTCCAAATAAAAGATGGAAACATTATGATTGTCCCATCCGGACACTTCCACATCATCTGCATTGTCCTCATCAGCAGCTGCACCCACATTTTGCTGTCTCCTTTGTTCCTGTTGTCTCCTTCGCAACGACTCCTGTTGTCGTTGTTTGTACAGGTTGTAGGCATGGAAATTGAGCCTCATGGTGGTTGACAGAGCTTTGACACACATAACTAGATACTCTGTGAGGAAGAGCACTCGAACTGTTGGTCCATTCTGCAACCAATGCCCCACGAGAACATAGGAAAAAGTCCCATCGATCGCCAAAAGTATAGTCATGAGAGAATACAATCGAGCAAATGTCATTTTTGATGTTGTGGGCAATGACTCAATCTATTCAAACAAACATAAAGACAATCGAACAACAACAACAATAATCATAGCAACAAAACAAAAAATAGAAGAATGGGATGAGAACCTGCTTTGACAGACATTACAATAAGTTTTGCATTGAACGTCACATCTACTACATACATATTGAACTCGCATCTGGGCAATCCAATGAAAAATCTTCAAAAAGAGCATCGAAACAAACATGGTGAATATCACTGATGACATCTCACCTCGAAAAATGGTGAGAGCTAAACAGGTTTCAATCAGTGTTACATAGGCATTCTCCCAAGTTTTCTATGTGTACGTACACACAACAGAAACAGAAACAGACAACAACAACATTGGTCATTCATTTTGAAAAAAAAAACTGTTGTAAGCTTGATGATCTTTGAAGATCAAAAATCACTCAAACAAAAATATCATCATACCTCTTCTTCATAAGTTCTGAGCGTTCCAAAGAACAAAGATTTGAATCCAATACCAAACAGTACAACCAACAGAATGGCATCATTGATCAACACAATTCTGCTCACTTTGGATGTCACGAGATGGACCACAGTTGGATAAAACTGTTGAAACTGATTCGCAGCATTCGCAACGAGAATGGTTGTGAGAAAGAGAGAAATCGCTGCATACGTTCTTAAGCGAATTGCAGCCATGATGGTGGTGGTGGTGAGAGTCACTCGTTGAACGAACAATATCTAATTTGATGTTTTTGTGTTGTTGTTGGTTTCAATCTCTGTGAGGAGTGAGGAGTTTTTAGCTATTTTTCAAGTTCTTGTTTGATGATCTTGCCGCGGCATTGGAAAAATACCACGTGGTTTGTTGCAATCGGAAAAATAGAATCACACATGAGAAAACACAAAAGCACGAGGTTGAGGGCAGCAACGCATGAAGGTGAAAACAGTAGTTCTGTGCAAGTGGTAGGTGACCATCAGTATGATGAGGAGAAGATTGAACATGATCATCCACTGAGTCAGAATAACAAACTGATGGTTGTGCAATTCCGCGACAATTATTTTCGCGCCTTTTCTGGATCGAATGACAATTACAACGACGACGAAGACAGTCATTTAAGTATTAACAAGCAAGATGAGTCCACAAAAGCTTCATGGTTTCAAATAGTGAAAAGAAGCGTGTTACGGCAGTCTCTATGGTTTGACCAGTTTTTGAAGCAAAGTTCATCTGTGGAGGAGGAATACGCAGAAGAAGACAGAAATGAATCGAGCTGTTGTTGCTGTTGTCTGAGTAGTTGCTTCTGTTCCATCGATCCCAAAAACAGCGAATACATTCATTTCGTGTTCTTTACACTGCTATGGAATGTACTATTGTCATCTTTTGCGGCGTGCATATGCTTCTGGATACCGAATTATTCGGTTTGGGGTATTTCGATCTCTTCAATGATGAAGAATGCGATCGGATGTTTCTTTATTGCCATTATTACTGCGTTCCAACAAGTGAAGTTTCAATACTTTCAAACGTATTGCATGTACGACGCGATGAAGAATGGATTTTTGAGTGTTTTTACCAGTTTTGGAAACTATATTGAAGATGGTGATATATTGTTGGGGATGAAGTATGGATGGCTCAAGGCTCCAATTAATTATTTTGCGACATTGTTCTTGAGTTTCATTTGTTATCAAGTTGGTCGATTGATTGCTCTGCGTTGGAAAGCAGGTGCCAAGTTTAGTTGGGATTTACTTGTCATGGAGAACGAGCAACACAGAATGGCATTTGAGTTATCCAAGCAAGATCAGATGGAAGAAGCACAGATATTGCGAGAGCAGGAGTATAGAGCACTCTTGCAAAGAAATAATACACACAAAGGTTATGGTGCAACTGGTGCTTCGGAAAGTGATAGCACCCGTGCTGGTGGGGTTAGTAGTGGTGAATTAACAGCGAGACGGCAGGTGACTACACACGATCAGAAGCTACAAAAACATCTTCACCAACAAATGATCAAGAGGAAGAGGCATACGTCAAAGCACCTTCAAGGGAGGCATGTGATCATTATGCTCTTGTTGGGTTTATTTCCACTAATTAATGCTGCTCTGGTCACAATTATTTCGATATATGATTGGCGTTTAGTGCCTTCATCTGTGAGTAATCATGCGTATAAGACCATGTGGTTCGAGTTTATTGTTTCCATGATTTGGTGCAATGTAGGGTCACTCGCAGGTCGGTATATATCTGGTTTACCATTACACAAACAAAAGAAGCGAGATGTGCAGTGGGGTACCTTCCGTGCAAACATGCTATCATGTATATTTATTGGTACAGCTCACAATATCCTCTTCCTGAGACAAGCATTTCCCTATGGTACCTCACACTTCTTCGAAGTGATTGTGGGACGATTTATTAGCGATTTTTGTGGCTCTGAAAGCAGTTTTGCAGGACTCGTCGATGAAACTGCTGTGTTGTGGAACTCAAAGGAAGTGAGTCGATGGATCCCAATCAAAAACTTGTTTTACAACCTCTTTGTGGTATGTTCCATCCTCTTACTACGGTGTTTCTTCGTTTTGCAAACATATGGCCAACACATCAAACAGTGCACAATTGTATTCTTATTGGTTGTATTCAGTCTTAGAGTCATCTTGTTCAACGATGTGAGAATGTACTGAATTGTTCAGAGATAACTGTTTGAACCTTGAGGTATCCACCCAATCTATTTCGGAAAAATACATTCAGAACTTGTTCCGTGAAACAACAGAACAGAACAGAAAACACAAGAAAGATCAAACTTTTATCCTTCAAGATATCCATCGAAATGATCGACTATGACAATGACTCTGATGGATCAGATTCAGATTTTGAGATTGAAGAGGACGATTTTGAGTTTGAAGTGGAGAACCTGATGAACGAGGCAGAGGAATCTTGGAATTGCTTCAAGAACTCTGTTGACACCTGTTCTCAAAAGGCAGCCATCGCTGACACTACAGCGATCAATAAACAAATTGAAGCTGCCATTTCACTGTTTCGTCATGTGGAAAGTTCCGCTGAGACTGCAACAGAAAATCACGTTTATAGATACTATGTACAGGCCATTGTCAGATTGATTCAATTATCCTTTTATCAATCAGAGATTTTGAGCAAGAAGGTTTTGGATGAAAGTGTTGCACGACAATGTATGACTCAAGTGGACAAAAATGCTCCACTTTGGGTTGAATACTTGAAAATATTTCTGCCTTTGTATAGGAAGAATGAAGCAAGTTATCGTGATTATCTGTGTGAATTGAAGGATACTCACCCGGAATTGAGCAATGCTATTTGGCAAGAACTGGATACAAGGATAGGTCCCTTGCCGAAAGATTGTTGGATGAATATTTTGTTGTACTGTATGCCTCGATCTGCATTGTCTGTCATGTTGGTCTCAAAGCACTATCATCATCTCGTTAATTCTGTCGAACACTATCAGAGTAGTTTCTGGGCTTGTTCATGGACAGGTTATACAAGAGACATACCTCTGCCAATTGCGCATGGTGATGATGAATTGCACTTTTGGAAGCAAAGGTATCGATATGCCTTTGCACCTGACCTATTATTCGTTCTAGGTACGCACAGCACTCAATTCCATGTATGGAACCCATTGAACGGAAAGACCATTTATCATTCGATCAAGCATCGTTTCGGAGAACGTTTCTTGGCCTTCCAACAGATGAAGATGTATGAAAGAGAAAACATGTACTGTGCGATAGCTGAAAACTCTATTGGCCTGTATTCTGGCTCAGAGCTACTATCCATATATCGCTTGCACGATGTATTAACATCAGTGGTGTGGTGTCGCAATATCAGGAACTTCATATTCTTGGTAACTCAACGTTCTCTGCTCGTTTTCTACCATTATCCTCAATCTGCTCAACTCAGACTACTACATTCGAGAGAATTTGATGATAATATATTGGGAGCTGTAGGATACAGAATAAGTGAGGATAAAAAGGTAGTGGAATTCTTTATTGTGTCCCGATACTTGTACCTCTTCCAGGTGAAATTCGACACGAGAAACATGGGGCTGACATCCACACAAGTAGTTGCTGGAGGGTATCGAAGAACAGGTATCGGTGAGGCGTCTGAATATGATCAAATATCAGAGCTTTCTGAGGAATTGTGGGTGGCTGCCAGATGCACCTACTCACGAGAAATTGAGTGCATTAATCTCCGAGAGAAGATTGTGGTTCGAACATTTGTTGAATGTGTCGCCATGGTTCTCATCTCAAAGATCCACTAATCTACTTTACTACTCAAGGAATCGACAACAGGCTTCACACTTTTCCCAAGCCAACAAATTACCCTATTTCACACAACCAGTCAAGACTCCTCTCACTATGAATCGTGTTCATGGTTCAATAGAATCAATAAGACATCGTGGGGATTATATTCTGTGTACCTCGTGGGACAATTGTATATATGTGATATCATCGAGCACGCACCAGATTGTCAGTGCAAAAGCGAGAGATCGGGATGAGTAAACTAGGCTTAGTCAATGACATCATGTATTTCGCCATAAATGCTCACAATGCTTGAGATCATGAATAGCAAAGTCAATTTCTCACAGTATGTGAGAATGGACACCTATAATGTTGAAAAGAATCATCATTTATTTACACTTCTAGATCCAAGTACCTTGCTTGACACCCATCTTGGTCAGAATATACCTCAAATTCCAACCCAAACCCGGATATGGCTCCATCCATTCATGGTACTCACACAACAATAAATCAACATAGTTGATTGCACCAGCTTCATCATATCGATTAAGGTGGCGGTCTACTGTCGATCAAACCATAATAAAAAATTATGATTTCCCGATAAGACACCTTAACGCTCCTACATAATCGGGACTTACATAGCAGCTTGATGGAGTGAGCCTTGGAGGTGTTCCACCATTTTGATTAATTCTTTTGCGACCTTTTTCTTCCTCTTGAAGGCATCGGGACGTGGCTGTCCATCCATTTCTGTTCTCAGTAGATGGAGCATGTTCTTGGCCGCATTGATGTCTCTGTTGTGAGTCACTAAACATTTAGTGGTTGCACACTGTTTAACTCCTCGGACGACAGAGACATTCAACGCTCCATTCTTGTCTATTCTCTTATGCTTGACTGGCTTCATGTGAGAATGGCAATGATGACATTTCTGACTTGTCATGAACTCGTCGATCATTTTCACATTGAAGTGCTCATTC
Source organism: Tetramitus jugosus (assembly GCA_937625935.1). Classification (NCBI taxonomy): domain Eukaryota; phylum Heterolobosea; class Eutetramitea; order Acrasida; family Vahlkampfiidae; genus Tetramitus; species Tetramitus jugosus. The sequence goes on along the minus strand of OW569345.1, from coordinate 595,688 downwards.
AACTTTTTCAATAGCTTTCCTTTGGGAGCGTCCAGATATTATATTCACCTCTGACCCCCTCCCTGCCTGTTTTGAATAAATTTGAATAAAACATTTTCCTGTAAATTCGAACGTTACATTAATTCTCCTACTAGGATTGGGATCAAGAGACCCCCTATGAATAAAATATTGAATAAATTTCTCAGACCCCCTCCCTAGGGGGTGCGTAAGAAATAATATCTGGACGCTCCCTTTTGGTGTTGGAGCATGTCCTTTGTAACAATGACCAAAACCAGCATTGCCCATCCCAATTAACATGCTTCTTCCATTTGCTCTCTTTCGAAAGTCATTCATAACATTGGCAATCGTCTTATCTCTCATTATATAGCTATCCCAATTCAGTCTCTTCACCTTTGGGGTGCAATAAAAATTCAACAAATCATCCTCGACTTTCAATACAGAATTGATGTGTTCAAGGAACAGACCACTTGTTGATACACCGGCCTGTTTGATTGAGTTTTGGAGTTCATCCAAGTTCTTCTCATTCATTTCGTTCCATTCTGCTTTGTATTTCAACAATCGCTTGGAGTTCTTTGAATGATGGGATAGATGTCTGTATGTTTTGTTGGAGAACTCCCACTTTCTACTATCACTGTCAGTACAAGACATCAAAGTGACGATACCAGGATCAACACCAATCAAGTATTCGGCACCTTCATTCAATTTTGCTTCTTTCTTTCTCTTCTTTGCTTCTTTCATGTCCTTGGATTCCTTTGCTTTGTTATTCTTATGATTTCCAATTAGCTCGTGTCTGACGACAACAGAGGCCTGGATACCATCCGTTCTGATTGAATCAATCTGAATTTTCTTTGTTCCAACATTCAAACACTTGAGATTGTAATTCAATTCAGTTGACTCATCGTCCTTCTTTTGTCTTCCTTGTTTCTTCTTCTGTTTAAGCATATCAACTAATTCCTTTGTACCAATCTCCATACACCTGCACTTGAAATGAGACAAAGGAAGTAGTGCAAACGATTTCATATCATTGTTGATCAGAAATTGTTGAACATGCCAGTAAAACTTCAGCATGTTATTGGTGTTGTTCTTCACAAATGATTCATCAATTACTTCATCAGTTTTAGCACCAACAAGTGTTCGAACCTCTCGGATCAACACAGGAATCGTCTCTATCAACTCTTTTGGAGGCAATTTGATAAAATCATGGACTGGAGTGCTAAATGTCAACCTTCTGATAATAAACTCAACAACCCTTCTTTGTTCTAACTTTGGGATAGATGAATCACTGTGTAGTTGATTGATTCTGACCCTCAGATACTTCCTCAGTCTTGGTTCCAATGTGAACTTGAGCATGTTGGAGATGTTGACATTGAGAGACCTGGCAACATAATTGATGGACGTGGCAAAACTCTGATAAATCTTTCTGAGTTTGACTACTACATCGTCCATGTTGACAGACTCGTTGATGAGACTTAAGTTATTGTCTCTTGGTTTTGAATTGCGTCCAAACAACACAGAACCTAATCTTTGAAGAAACACTTGATCTAATAAAGGGATTTGATAGTCAGACTCCAAGTGCCTCAAAACTAATATGTTTATAAATCTTGTGAGCCGAAGAGCAATCCTTGTAATCTCCAGAGCTTGAGTCTGTATGATTGGTAACAGAGTTGGATGATGCAACAACAGAGACTTCAGACCGACCTTGACCACGTAATGTGATGAGTATTCATTCTTTTTGACAGTCTCTCTCTTTCTCTTTCTCTTGCCGTCCTTAGGCACGCCTCGTGGCATAATGTTATTGTATTTGTTGTGTGTTGTATTTGTTGTGTGAGTTGAATCAAACAGCGAAAAAGACAGCGCTTTTTAAACCGAGGTAGATGGCCGTTGCCGTTGTAAAGACAGTCTCAACGGAAATTGTTACAACTGCACCAATTCCGCAGCTTAGAAGAAACTGATACAACATTTATTGTATTTTTTTATAATATCTCCACCTATCGATCCAATCTTGAACCAACGAAAAACTTTCTCTCTGACACGACAACAACAACGAAAAACACAAGTCGCACAACGAACATCAGCAACAACAACAACCAAATCAATCAAAAAAGATGGAGAGTCGACAAGAGGTGTCTATTTGCAGTGTGCATTGTAGATTCTCTGAGCAAGTTTCAAGTAGGAGAATACAAGCGGTACCAATGTGTATTGAATTCTCTTGACACCACTCTGACCAAAGTGCTTTCTGGCTGCGGCCAAAACTTTAAACAATTGATCAGAATCGCTATTGTCAAACAAATGAACCAATCTGGCAATCAAGTTCTGTTCTTCTTCGAAATCTTCGAGCAATGTTGCAGCTATTGGTGAGTCGTCAGAAGGTGAGAATGTTGTCTGGTCTTCAACAGTGGACGAATCAAATCAAACGGTTTGTTCACTTGTTCAAATGTTGAAATCTTGTGTCCATTGTCAAGTGCGCATCTCACAATGCTCAGTGCAATAAACTTTCTCTGTTCATATCCAAGAGAATGAATAATATCACCATACTTCTCCAACTTCAAAACTGTTAGCACATTGTTGTATGACTCGAGTGGCACCAACAACAATCGCTTCAACATGTCTACAATTTCATCTGAAGCAAGTGCAGTGCTATTCAATTGACTAGCAATGTTATTAATAATCTTGTTGACATAGTCAGTGTTATCAGGATATGTTTGAAGAGCAAGTGTCATCAATGAGATCTGAATACTCAAGTTATCGGACAATTCAACACCTCTCTAATGGTATCAATAGTAGGACAGAATTTGACAAACTTCAGAAAACTCACACTCATCATCAGGTCACTCGCTCTCACGATGTCCTTCAGAGTGTTTGTTTTCTGTTTTTTGCAAGTTTTTTTTGATGAAAAATCTCTAATGGTATCAATAGGACAGAATTTGACAAACGTCAGAAAACTCATACTCATCATCAGGTCACTCGCTCTCACGATGTCCTTCAGAGTGTTTGTTTTCTGTTTTTTGCAAGTTTTTTTGATGAAAAAAATCAATGAACAAATGGGAAAACAAGGAAAAGGCGCCAAAAGAAGACATAACCAACAATTGGTAAAGTTTGGAGTCAAAAGAAAAGTAAGAACCGATAACCGATATACATATTGATTTATTTGTGTATCTAGTTGGTTCGTTCCTTGGTGTAGAAGATGTTGAATTTGGTATTGACGTGTCGGGATTTTCGATCTTCGATGGTCAATAATCTATCAACAATAAGGTCTTATATGGACAATTTGTACTCATACTGTTTGGCCGTTTGCAAGTCAGGCTTACCGTGCAAATTGCAAAGGAAACGTGGAACCCAGTACTGTCACATTCACCAAAACTACACCTCCAATGGACAGTTCTATCAAATTGATGATGTTCTGGATTGGAAGTATCAAAATGGTTCTTGGTATGGTTATGTGAAGTGGAAGGGATTCTACTTGGCATGTTCATGGGAACAATTTGAATTGGTACCTGGAGGGTGGAGAGTTGTTAATCAATAAACAGAATGATTTGTTAAAGGCGTATGTATTTTTTGTGGACAATTAAAATGTGGTATTCGATGCCTTCGGCATCTAACTTAACAACAATATAGTCATCCATTGCGACCGCAGAAAAACCTTAAAAAGTTATTTTTTTATTTTTCGTTTGAGCCAAAGAATTGGTCAGAAACCGCCAGTCAATCCTTGATGGTTGTAAATTTGATTCTGATCGAGTTTGTTTCTCTTTTATCCTTTCCATTTTGTCTTTGAATAGAGTCTTTCAGAGACAAAGGAGAATGGAGGAGGTTTTCACTTCTTATCTTGGGGTCCTGGAATACTCCATAAACGCTTGGGTGCGATTTGAGCACCAGTTGATGTTTCAGTATAATTTCTAATCAACAAGGCTTGATCACTCACAACAACACCATGACCCCAACAAGGCAGAGCAAAACCCACCAACTATAAGAACGAACATAGCGTTCTGAGGAAGAGGTAAGTGCCGCTGGGGGTCTATTGACGTATGGATCTGCCTCGGGAGGAGAGGGAGGAGATGATGTAGGAGTGGGTGTAGGAGTGTGGATGGGTGGAGGGGTTGGTGAGGGAGTGGGAGACTGTGAATGAGATGGAGAAGGTTCTGGTTGTATGGAAGGAGAAGGAGCAGGAGCAGGGGAAGGGGCAGGTGCAGGGGGTCTAGCACTATTATGTTGGGAAGTGTCTTGGGGAAAACTAATCTGAACGGAAGATTGTTGAACTGGAGGATTGAGTATGCCAAAAGCATGCACGTAGGATTCTCTTCCTTGACCAAAGGTGGCAACATACACTCGACCATTAATGACCATTGGTGGATTGAATTTGGCAAAGTATCCAACAGAATCTCTCGCTTTGTTCTGATCAGAATTCCACAACTCCTGACTAATGTCTTCCGCATTCACTGCCCTCAGGACACCTTGTTGTATGATATGGTTAGCCGATCCAGTGGTTGAATGACAAGCCCATATAATACCAGAACCTTGAGAAGAACCGTCGGCTGACAGTGACAGCATTCCACCAGGGAATTCAGCTGTAGCGATGTTGGATGTCTCTGTCTGACCCAGGTCAAATTGTCCTAATGACCCACTGCGAATCAAATGAAGTGCTTGCAATTTTCCAGCTGCTCTCCATATATATACCAATGTTCCCTTGCTTGCAGACTCCCAAGCAACAGGAGTAGTGTGAACTCCAGCTCCAAACCTCTCTCCGACTTCTGGCGATGGATTGAAGTCTTGAACAATATTGTTCGCATTTGGATTGTAACCTCCCATGTTACTCTTATTCATCAAATAGCATCTTCCCACCTTTGAACAACCCAGGAGCAAATCTGAATTGGGAATGAGTGTGATCCCAGTTGTCCCTGCATCAAGATCAGCTTGAAACATACTGTATTGATTGTAAGGTGTAAATGAACTAACTATTTTGGCATTGCTTGGATTCATCTTTGTGAATGTGTCTCCAAAGTTTGTAACTCCATCAAAGTCACCGTTAGTTGACACAAAATAAAGATATGCTCCATCACTTGTAATGGCGCCTCCTCCTTGCCAGATTCCCCCTCCTCTACCGTTGGGGGTGCTGCAGTAGACGAGTTTTTGTTGAAGAGTTTGACTGTCGTATCCAAATAACCATCCATGATAGGGTGGAGTACTGATTTAATAAGAAGAAGGAAATCTGTATTAGTTGAACTGGTTCCCGCAAAGAAAAGTACATATAATAAATGATGATGAATACATACAAACAATAACCACCAAAACCAAAGTACACTACTCCATTGATCAAAGCCAGAGACAATCGTTGAAGAGATGTTTTAGATAGGAACGAAAGACGACCTCCATAACTCCCATCTCCATTGCCAGCTATAGTTGCTTGAACGACAACTGGACTGTTTGGTTTCTCGCTGCCATCGGAGAGGCTCAGCGCGTGTAACTTGTGTTTGAACTCTCCATTTTCTTTCGTGAGAGCAACGACATATATTGTGTTGGACCCAGTGTCTATCACTGGTGTAGAGGTGATACCCACCTCAATTGCAATGTCTTGAAAGAATCCGCAATTAGTTCCCACATCATTATCCGAGGTGTAGTATGGAGTTCCCAAGTTCACTTGCCACAGTGGATTATTGTTATTTACGTCATCTGCATCAAATGCATAAACATTATTGGATTGGGTGGCCACAAAGATTGTGTTATGGTTCTTGGAAGTGCTGGAGATGTAGACGTTGGGAACGTACAGTATTTGAGCATAGATGTGACCAACAACCTTTCTTGAGAATAACTTTCCAAATTGTTGAACATTTACATTGTGTGTGTTGAGAGTCTTCTCACTTAGGTTTGCCCCTGTCCTGGCATTGTTGTATCCTCGAGTCCATACCGATGTTCCACTCAACTGAGAAAGTGAGATGTCAACTAAGGTCAAACAAAAGAAGAGAGCGAGAAAGGAGTTGAATTTGTAGGAATGCATTGTTAATTGTGTTGCTTTGTTATGTTATATCTGATAGTGTTTTCAATTCAAACAAATGTTGGCACATCAGCATGCTTAAGTGTGGATGTCAACAACATTGATCAACATGGAAATAGAAACAAGAAAAAAGAAACCTAAATTGATTTTGTTGAATTTCAGCAAAATTATTCACACAAAGGAGATCACCTCCCAATTTGGTCCGGGATAGATCGGGTTTTATGACATCCACACCTAGAGAGATACAATTGTTGTATTTCGGCGCGTATTTGGATCATTTTCTCCGATACAAGTTCAATCAACATGTGTAAGGTGAATTTTTTCCCCGTGTGAAAAACCATTTCTGAAAGCAACAAAGGACTAAATAAACAATCACCAACAACTCCATATCATGGCAAAGAAGGCAACTACCAAAACACAGAGTGCAACCACTCCTACCAACAACAACAACAACAAAAAGAGAGCCGCACCAACAACAAACGACACTGCCTCCACTCCCGCCAAAAAAGCGAAAACGACTCAAAAGAGCGCCAAAAAAGCAACTACAGCAACACCAACACCTGCAATCGAAAAACCACAAAACAAGGAACAAATTCAACAATTTGAACAAAAAATCACCTCATCCAAAACCAATGCCAACTTGCTCATCTCTCTCATTCAATTTGCAAAGGACGAAACGGACTGTAAGCTCATTGTGTGCTACCTGAAGAGTATTTCAAACATTTTTGTTCACTATTGGAACAATCATGAATTACAATTGGATTTTTCAGAGCATGAAAAGAATGAATCTATGCTTCAGTTGATCATGTTGGACGCTACTCCATCATCCACATTGTCCAATGATGCTGACTCCAATGAAAAGGAAGCTCTCAAAAAATATAGACAATGGATTCAAAAGAGATATCAATCTTTTCAAAAGGTGTTGTTTGACTACTTGTTTTGTGAGGAACAAGTCATTCAACGGCTCTCTGTCGATTTGATTATGCAATTGATCAAGTGTGAAATGAACAGTTTGAACATTTTGTTGAATGATGAGAAGGAGATGCAAAAGTGCTATGCCATTTCAAAGTATGGACTATTGAGTGCCTTTTTGTTTGCTCTGACAACTACGAGTAGCTTTGTGCCTGTTGTTCCTGTTGAACACTTTAGAAATGAGTATTTGATTGGTTACAATGATGTCAAGTTTATGGTGTTGAGTGCACTGTACTCTGTTGTTCAACAGTACAACTCTAAATCAGCTTCTGATTCATTGAACACGATTGGCTCATTCTGCACCAATGTGTTGGGTGTAATTGACAAACTACCAGCACCATTGTTTAATGAAGCATCATCAGACAAGATGAATGGTGGTGATGAAGAGGATGAACTTGCACTTGCTGCAATGATGGGTGGAGGAGATGACGAAGAAGAAGAAGAAGAGGAAATGAATTACTTTTTCAAATCGAAGAAATCAGTGGAGGACAATGATGACGCAGTTGTTGAATCAAGCAAGAAGCACAAGAAACAAAAGGACAACAAGAAGCCAGTCGTACAGAAAACAATGGCAGATGGTCTAAAGAGCACAGCCGAGTTTAAGAAGATTTTCAGCAAGTTTTGGTTGTCGTTCCTGTTGCTTCCAGATATCCCTCGAATCATTTATCAGATTGTGTTGATGAGAATGGATGATCACATTATTCCAAACTTTGATAATCCAATTGTGTTGACCGACTTTATTAGCTCGTCATTCAACAAGGGTGGATTCATTGCATTGTTGTCTGTTAAAAGTTTGTTTACCTTGATTACAAAGTACAACATGTCCTATCCAAACTTTTATGAGAAGTTGTATAGCATTATTGAACCTGAAGTGTTCAATATGAGCTATAGAAAGACCTTTTTGGAGCTAATTGACATGTTCCTTCGATCTACGCATCTGACTACTTATATTGTTGCTGCATTTGCAAAGAAGTTTGCTCGTTTAGCCTTGCAAGTACCTCCATTTGCATCTCTCTATCTCATTACAATGGTCTACAATTTGCTAAAGCGACACACTAAAGTGAGATTCCTGGTGCACAATAGTGAAATTGCAGAAAGAAACCGAAAGCGTTTAACGCAAAAGATAAACAGTGCTGTGTTGCAATTGGACAGTGATCTGTACAAGAATGATGAAAATCAGGGCAAAGAACCATTCAACATTAAGAATCTAAACTTGAAGGAGTGTGGAGCAATGGACAGTTCTCTCTGGGAAATTGAAGCTCTCAAGAGTCATTACGATCCTGCTGTTGCTGCTTTTGCTCGGGAATTCAGACAGAACTTGCTGGAAAACAAGGCAGAGTTTAGCTTGAAAGAGCTGATATCTCGTGACTACAACACAAAGTTTGACACTGAATTCAACTACGTCCCACAAAACCAGAACAAGCGGAAAGGAAACAAGAAGAACAACAACCAACAATACCACGACGACCAAGAACCAGAAGACTCTGTCCCGCTCGAGTTCCGTAAGAAAGCCATGCTCTTCAACAAGAATGAATCAGCCTATGAATGCTTTACCATGACTGACTAAATCTTTCATAAAATCACCATTGTTGTATTCAACTGCTATTTTTAACTTCTCATTCTTCTTGCTGGAGAGAAAAAAACACGTTTCTGGGAGTTATTCCCACAGCAGCTTGGAAGCCCCCATCCGCCATGAGAAGCAAAATAAAGAATTTTTGGATTCTTTTTCAACAACAAGAACAACTCATTGATTATAAAAGTAACAAACAACACTCCAATGAAATTCCAAAAAGCTTCCTGTGTGTTCCTGCTTGGCGCACTCTTGTTACTCATCGCACTTGTCTCCACTGCCTCTGCTGCTGCTGATGATCAAGGAAAGAAATGGGTCTTGCTCGTCGCTGGCAGCAAGGACTACTACAACTATCGTCACCAGTCTGACGTTTACCACGCATATCAACTGTATGTCAATCTCGGAATCCCAGAAGAGAACATTATTGTGATGCACTATGATGATATTGCCAACAATAGTCAAAATCCAAAGCCTGGAACAGTCATCAACTACCCTGGAGGCCCAAACAACTATCCTGGCGTACCAAAGGACTACACTGGCAAGGACGTGACCCCAGAAAATTTTTTAAAAATTTTGAGCGGTGAAAATATGGGACCTGGCAAGAAGACGATCGCTTCTGGACCAAACGACCGAATTTTTGTCTTTTTCAGTGACCATGGCTCACCTGGTTTGATTGCCTTCCCAGGATTCAGTGTGTTGCATGCTGAAGATCTCGTAAAGACCATTGAACAGATGCACAATCAAAACAAGTACAAGGAGATGGTCATGTATATTGAAGCATGTGAATCTGGAAGCATGTTCAACAATTTGTTGAAGGATGAGTGGAATGTGTATGCAGTGACTGCTGCCAATCCATTTGAGTCAAGCTATGCTTGCTTCTCCTCCAATGTGTACAACACTTACTTGGCTGATTGCTTCTCTGTTGATTACTTGATGGAAACAACAAAGTTGATGAACAATTTGGACAAGGTTACATTCCAAGATCAATACTTGTCATTGAAGAAGCAAGTCAACACATCAAATGTTTGCCAATACGGAACAAAGTCCATCAGTGAAGAACCATTGTCTCTCTTCTTCCGTGGAGACAAGAAGCAAGCTGAACCACAGTACAGCCTCGGTCTCATGATGCCAACACCTTTGGTGAAGATTGGTGGTGATGCATTGAGCTCCAGAAAGGTCAAGGAACACTACTTGTTGAACATGATTCGCAAGAGCAACGATTACAAGTATCAAATGGAATTGAAAGAACATCAGAGACAACACTTGAGAGCCAATGTTGTGTTTGGTGCATTGTCTCATGCATTGAACTTGCACGTCGTGAGAGCAAAGGACGCTGCCGCAAGAGCCAGTGATCACTGCTACTCTAGAACCATGAACCCAACATGTAACAAGATTGCTGTCCAAGCAATGGAAAAGTACTGCGGACAATTCAATGAAGCAAACATTGAGTATGCATCTTACATTAGAGATGCTTGCACCGTTGCCTCCGCAGAGGAAGTTTCCGCAAGATTGAGAGACATTTGTTCCATTACTGCATTGTAATCCAAATGTTTTGCGTACGCAATCCTCACATAAAATGAGTCCGGTGTTTGACCAATTGTCATTTTTGTTCCCTCGATAACAGCCAGCTAATCTTGAAAATGACGCATCGATAACAGATGTCTGTAGTTATCCGCAGCGCATCTCAAAAATGGTGTCGTCTCAATTCCGCCCCACCTCACTGCCGCCTGCTGCGCAACTTCTTTGGATTCAAAAAATCAACTGTTGTTCTTCGCCAAAAGAAAAAACCATCAACAACTACAAACAATACACCACACTTTTTGTCTCGCATCATCACATGTCTGAATACACTGGAAAGCCAATCATTTGTAAAGCTGCTGTCGCTTGGGAACCAAATCAACCATTGTCCTTTGAGGACGTGAGAGTTGATCCACCAAGAGCAGGTGAAGTCAGAGTCAAGATTGTTGCCTCTGCTCTCTGTGTATGTTTTTTTTTATTGTTTCCACAGTTGTGTGTGTGCGTTTTTTTTTGTCATTTTTGTTGTTGTTGAGATCAATTTTTGAGATCTTCATTTTTCTCAGAAGCTAACATAACATATTTATTTTTTTTCTTCTCTGAAATGACTGAAACACTTTACCACTACCACCACAGCACACGGACGTGTACACATGGTCAGGAAAGGACCCAGAAGGTCTCTTCCCATGTATCCTAGGTCACGAAGGTGCAGGTATCGTTGAATCCATTGGTGAAGGCGTCACCAGTGTTCAAGTCGGTGATCACGTCATTCCACTGTACACTCCAGAGTGCAAGGACTGTCAATTCTGCAAATCTACAAAGTCCAACCTCTGTGTCAAGATTAGAGCTACTCAAGGCAAGGGTCTCATGCCTGACTCTACCACCCGTTTCACTGCAGTCAAGAATGACACTCCACTGTATCATTTCATGGGTTGCAGTTGCTTCTCAGAGTACACTGTCATGCCAGAGATTGCATTGGCAAAGATTCAAAAGGATGCACCATTGGATCGTGTTTGTTTGCTCGGTTGTGGTGTCTCTACTGGATTGGGTGCTGTTTGGAACACGGCAAAGGTTGAGCCTGGATCATCTGTGGCTGTGATGGGATTGGGCGCTGTCGGCTTGGCTGCAATCCAGGGTGCAAAGCTCGCTGGTGCCTCCAGAATTATTGCCATTGATATCAATGACAAGAAGGAGAAGATTGCGAGAGAGATGGGTGCCACTGACTTTGTCAATCCAAAACTGTACGACAAACCAATTCAACAGGTCATTGTTGAGAGTTTCTCTGATGGTTATGGTATTGATTACACGTTTGAGTGTATTGGTAATGTGAACACGATGAGAGCAGCCTTGGAAATGTCTCACAGAGGCTGGGGTGTCTCCACTATTATTGGCGTCGCTGCCAGTGGTCAAGAAATCTCTACTAGACCATTCCAATTGGTGACTGGAAGAGTGTGGAAGGGTACTGCATTCGGTGGAGTCAAGGGAAGAACAGAGTTGCCTGGTCTCGTTGACAGATACATGAAGAAGGAGATTGAAGTGGATGCATTCATCACTCATCACTTTAAGCTCGATGAAATCAACGATGCATTCCACGTGCTCCACGAGGGAGATTGCCTGAGAGCTGTCATGTATCACGGAGATTTCCAAAAGACTGCCTAAACATGTTAGAAGCATAAAAGTAATTGCTGTAAACAAATAAATCTCTCCTGAGATTTTGTTTATTCGTTCATTGTTTGTACATTAGAGATTGCTTACTCTAGATAATCATCCATGCCATCCTCTGAATCGATCGTATTTAGCTCTGGTGCCAAAATGTATTCTACAACGTTGATCGTGTCATCTGTCTCCTGCCGAATGTGTTGCTGGATAGAGCAGATGCCTCTCTGGTTGACCTTGATTGTTGCTGTCGTTTGATTACCCAACAGTGCTTTTCCAATGCGCTGAAAGTGTTGAAACAAGTAACGGAATGAACAATCCTCTGTGCAAGTGTACATGTGAACAGGTGGACTATTGTGAAGCATGAGCACATCAATGATACCTTGATGTCCCTCAGATGACAGTCTCATACCCACCGGTTCATTATTCAAATCTTCCTGCAGTTGTTGTTGTTGATCTGTTGGATCATTGTTCACTTGACCTGGTACCTTCTTGAATGCCATCGTAATGGAACTCTCCAGATATTCGACTTCAGTGATGGCTTCCTTGAGAACATCGGCATCCAACTTTATCATTGCCACATGAGACGAATCACTACTACCAAACGAATAATCAACAACATCATGATCGACCTCTGACGTTCGAAGTCCACAATCCGTCATGACATGATTACTCGCCTCACTCAACAACAGTGACAACGTTCGTTCCACACCGGGGAAACTGAGAAAAACAGAGGTACCACTCGCAGATCCACCATAAAAGTTTAAGCAGTCAATCAAGTCGGCCAACTGGAGTTCAAACTCGACAGGTGCATCCGATGAGAAATGATACGACTGAAAGAGACCTTTTCTCAGAAAGGCAACACACTGAAAAGCTTTGCTCTCGTGATGAACAATAACTTTGATACCAGAGTCCAATAATTGAAATTTGGCACGTGTTGTCTTCTTGAGTAGGACTGTAGAGAGAATTGTGCTGAGAGCTTTGGCACTGGTGAGCTTTGCTCTCATAATGTAACGATTGGACTCACCACCAACAGCATGTGGAGAGGAGAAGGATGCATTTTGTGGTTGATGAGGTGGTTGTTGTTGTTGATTGACAATGTTGGTGGTGATCATTGCTGATGAGGACGATGGTGGTGAGAGAACTGAAAAGCTAACATTGTTCATTTTCTGATTGCCTTTTTGTGTGTATGTAGGAGGAGAATTTGAGTTTTGGTTCCAGGGAAGAGTAGAATTCGAGCAAAACAAGGAACCGATAACGTCTTTCAAGAAAGTGTCTGCTCGGATAAATAGGAAAAGTCTTGAGCTATTATTGGCATGATTGCTCAATGAAGTTCCTAAAGCTCAGATTCCGCATATTTTGAGGGACCCAACAGAAGCTATAAAAGCGACCCCAACAGAACTGGACGTTAGTTAAAAACAACAACAACAAACCAACAACAACACTAAGAACCCTCTGTAAAAAGAAACTTAAGCTCCTGTACAAATAATAACCATGCAAATCTTCGTTAAGACCCTCACTGGTAAAACTATTACTCTAGAAGTCGAAGGTGGCGACACTATCGAAAACGTTAAGCAAAAGATCCAAGACAAGGAAGGTATCCCTCCAGATCAACAAAGATTGATTTTCGCTGGAAAACAACTTGAAGATGGAAGAACTTTGAGTGATTACAACATTCAAAAGGAGTCAACTCTTCACTTGGTGCTCAGATTGAGAGGTGGTATGCAAATTTTCGTCAAGACCTTGACTGGTAAGACAATTACCTTGGAAGTTGAAGGTGGTGATACCATTGAAAACGTGAAGCAAAAGATTCAAGACAAGGAAGGTATTCCACCAGATCAACAAAGACTCATCTTTGCTGGTAAGCAACTTGAAGATGGAAGAACTCTCAGTGACTACAACATCCAAAAAGAGTCCACATTGCACTTGGTGTTGAGACTCAGAGGTGGTATGCAAATCTTTGTCAAAACTCTCACTGGTAAGACCATCACATTGGAGGTCGAAGGTGGAGACACAATTGAGAATGTCAAGCAAAAGATTCAAGACAAGGAAGGCATTCCTCCAGATCAGCAGAGATTGATTTTTGCTGGTAAGCAGCTTGAAGATGGAAGAACCTTGAGTGACTATAACATTCAAAAGGAGTCAACTCTTCACTTGGTCTTGAGATTGAGAGGTGGTATGCAAATCTTCGTTAAGACCTTGACTGGTAAGACAATTACCTTGGAAGTTGAAGGTGGAGACACAATCGAAAACGTTAAGCAAAAGATCCAAGACAAGGAAGGCATTCCTCCAGATCAACAAAGATTGATTTTCGCTGGAAAGCAACTCGAAGATGGAAGAACTTTGAGTGACTACAACATTCAAAAGGAATCCACGCTACATTTAGTCTTGAGACTCAGAGGAGGAAATTAAGAATCCCCCTAATAAAAAGCTCGAACTCAATTCAAAATATCATTCTTTTGATTGAAAAAACATCGCGCATTCAAAAAGCCTATGTGGTGGAATTCGAACATGCAATACGATACTTGGCATTAACTTGCATCTCTTCGCATGTTCTGTTGATATTAATCGTGTCATGCAGCAGAGATCTTGCGAGTGAACTGACACTATTCTCTGTGCTTCTGTGCGGAAACGAAGCCAAATCACGAATTGTCATGTGGAAGTCCCTTATATTGACCAATCTCTTTGCATTTTGCTTCAGTTGATCAGTGGCAACATATTTTGGAAGAATAAATGTTGCAAATGGTCTTGCATGCTCCCACAGAGCTTGTGTCTTGTTTCTTGAATAAAGTGGCCCATAGTGAAGTCCATGATCAGCCATCAGAACCACTGCTGTGTGTTTGAACCTTCCTGATGTGTGCAACCACTTGAGATAGTTTTTGAGGTCTGGATCAAGCATCAACACTTGATTTCCAACTGTGTCATGAGGCTCATCGTGGACTGTCATCAAAAACTTTGGAACATCATGATACTCCTGAAACATAGATCGTGCAAATGAAAAGATATGATTGCTCATAAACTTGTCTCCTGCACATGGACACAGCCAATGTCGATTCTCAAAGGGATAACGTAACTGTCTGGTAACTCGATCAACCACGAGGTGATATGAAGGATAAATGTCGTAAGTTAGCTTTTGATTTCTGTACCCATAAATTGAACCAGCAGTGTGGGGCGAGTTACTGACATCTTCTCCAACCGAAGAGACATATCCCATTGGTTTCAAGTGATCCCAGAGCAATGGGACTTTGATGGGCTTTCCGCTGAGTCTTTCTTGGACTCGTTTGTCATATCGTGGCGCACTTTCGTTCAAAGGGATGCCCAGTCCAGTTGAAAATTGGTACATGTTTGGATAAGAGTTGATTTCGAGCACTTGATACTGCTCCATTTCGATCACACTCAGATCCTTTTCTCTTCCAAGTTCTTCCAAGTACTCTCTCGTATGAGCAAAGTGACGATGGAAAAAGTCCCTGCCAGTCGAATCCACGACAATAACATGAATGTCCAGAGGTCTTGGTTTTGCCTTGGAGTTGTTGTACTGGGCTTGCCAGTTCTTGAGCACCTCTTTACGCTCCTCAACCAATCGCTCATCTCTCACAGCTTGAGCAAAGAATGAGTGAAAACTCGACTTGGTCTCCAAGTCAACACATGCTGTCTGAATAACTTCGAAGCCTTTCACTGAAAACTCATCAAACTTGCGATAGAGTTCTTTTGGAAACATGATCCAGTTCTGTTCATCAATCAAGTGAGCCGCGAAACGATTATTGTTGTAAATGAGTGGTACTTGAGTTGCTTTGGGACATTTCATGCGAATGGTTTGTGTCTTGGGATTGAACCATGTGTGAGTCGGTGTGCATGAACCAAGATGCTTATCCTTGGTGCTCTTGTTTTTCAGAAGGTCATATGGCTCGAAGCGACAAGTAGAATTTGCTCGGGTCCTTATCATGCCCAATAAATCCTCGTGGGATACCCCAGATAAACTATACTGCACTTCATGTTGCGGTTCTTCAGGAAGATGTTGAGCTTCATGGTGCTCCGTTTCCGGTCGAGGTTTGCCTAATGACTGGAAGTACTGCACAAATGCAACCACGACCAACAAGACAACAAATATCCTCAGTGAAAGAGTCAAAACATGTCTATTGAGCTTCATTCTGTTGTTCTTGATTTGATTTGTGTGGAAACTTGGTTATGTTACCCAGTTCCGCCGATACCATTTGGCCCGGTCGCTGTTTTCGCTCTGTCAATCGGGCTGTCATATCTTGTCGGCATTCCCAAAACAGGAAGCCCTATGTCAGTTTAACGTCAAGTTACCTAAGAAAAAAAAACGAAAAGATGAGGGCAGAGCCAATTACAAGGACCCATTTTACAAAATGGGAGGAATATTGTTGATGTCACACATTTAACAGAAAGCTTTTCTCTGCTTACTCTCATCAACCTGCAATTTATCCATTTACCCAATTTCCTTCAGTTGATCATAGAAATATTCTTCTCATGGATTACGAAATACCTGACGATTTGTAGGGTAGGGTGCTGTATTGATCACTGTGAATTTTCTTGTACATGTGTTAGAGTGAACTTGGCAACTCACACAGAAGCACATAACTCTCCATCGACTATGTTGGAAGAGTATATTGTTCCGGATTTCAATAATCAGCCGTTCAGCAGAAGAAGCAATTTTACTTGAAGTTTGTGTTTCAAATCAATTAATAACAAAACCTTCATGCCTGGTTATAATCCTTTATTTTGAAACATATCTGTTATTGTTTTGTGTGTGGAAATTGAAGGAATCGACCGTGCATTTGCTGACAAGGGCTCTGTTTGTCAATCGTAATGAGAACGATAAAACTGAGAAAAGGGTGCTCCGACATGAGACTAAATAAGACTTGATTGAAACGGCCGTTGCTCTACAAGTGAATTTGCGAGCTCGTACAGTAGTAGCAGCATAAAAGGATATCTCCTTTTATTGAACTTTACAGCTTGTTTTGGGTAATCACTACACTGTTTTGATTACAGTGTGGACATGTGTGAATGCACATGTTACCTACGGTGATCACCTTGCTGTGTGGCAACGTAGTGAAATCAATGCTCATGCTGGTTCTCGAGTTTTGTGCCTGTTCGAGACGAGCCATCTCCTTCATCTCAATCTCCTTCTCCTTTCTTTGTCTCTGTTTCCTCTCCTTTCTCAATTGAACTTCTTCAATGAATCCCGATGACAAAATGGAAGAAGGAATCGCAAAGGCAGAAATGGCACTAATGGCACACATACAGGCCACGACACGACCTCCAGGCGTCACAGGATACATGTCTCCCTGTCCTACCGTCGACAGTGTCAACAAACTATAGTACATGCACTTGGGAATGGATCGGAAATTGGGATTGCCCTTGAGACCAGTCACCGGATCAATATAGCTCGCATTTTCGACATAGTACAAAATGGTACTCGTAGCCAAGATTAACACAAAGTTAATAAAGAAGGATGTAATGAGATCCATTCGTTTTTTGACCAAAACATTTCGAATAAAGCCCCATCCATTAAAATACTTTTCCGCCTTCAACAATCGAAACAGTCTCAAGATTCTCAATGATACCAATTCCTTGATAATCGTATTGTCTCGACTCGATTTCACACCAGATCGACTCTTGATATGGAATACGAGAGACACAATCATGGACAACAGAGAAGGCAACACGGACAACAAATCAATAATGCTCCAAATAGAGAAAAAGAAGCGTATTCTACCGAGAACTCCACCATGTCTCGCATATTTTGACCGCCTCACCGTACAGGCAAACAAACGAAGCACGTACTCAATCAAAAAAATGACTGTGGCTACGTCTTCCAACACAAAAATGGTCCAATCGAGCCAAACATTCTTCTCCAGAATGACATGATCCGTCGATAGGATAAACCCTGTAATGGTTGCAAAAATTAAGCAAAGAATCGCGACATTGACTACTGTACCCACAATGGTAAAGTGCTCTTGTTCGAGAGTGTTCCAAATGAGCCATTGGACTCGCTCATAACGGTTCTTGAAAATGTGAGGAGGAGCTTGTTTCTGTTGTTGTTGTTGTGCTTGTCCATTGTGATCATAAATTGTCATTGAATTGTCATCATTGCTATTGTTGTTGTTGTTGTGATGGTTATTTGCTGCTCCTGCTCTTGGATGATACATGTCAGTTTCAGTGACTGTATCGACTACAGAATCAGTGAACAAGTCACCGTCATCATCATTGTTATTGTGATCTAGACTGTGATTTCTACTGTGATGGTGGTGATGACTGTTTTTCATATTTATGTTTTGGTGATGATGGCCGATGGGATCGAGTGAATCGTGTGTCATGAGTTGATAATCGAGGCTTCGTCGAGAAGGTTCATTCAAATCAAAAGTGTCTTCAATGGGTGTAATCGACTCTGTAGCCATCACCTGAGGATGATGATGATTGTGGATTTGTTGTTGATGTTGTTGTTGTTTGGTTGTCATCTCTCGCACTTTGCTGATGAGAAATAGCGATGTGTGTTGTAAGAGAGCGCGACTATGTGTGCGATGGCGTGCGATATTGTGTGGTATTTTCTGGCGCCACGGACAAATATTTGAAAAATCCGCGTTCTTCTAAACTAGTTCCAAGACAAGTTTACAAAATAACTGGTAAATGTATTAAAGGAGTGTTTAGAAGTTTGCCCAGTCATCATCATCGGTACTTGGCTTAGGAGCAGCTTGCTTGGCTGCTGGTGCTGGGTTGACTGATCCAAAATCATCCCAAGCATCAAATCCACCGGATGTAATCTTGGAGTTGTTGTTGTCAAATGTGCTCCAGGCATCATCAGTGTTACCCTGATCAAAGGATGCACCCCAATCATCATCAATCTTGTTTTGTTGTTGTTGTGGAGCAGGTGGAAGTTGAGGAGATGCTGTCACAGCAGTCTTTGTTGGAGCAGGTGCGAAATCAACATCGAATTCAGAGTCAAACTCATCGAATGAGGAGGTGCTGTGTGGTCGGGTGGCAGTCACTGGAGGGGAGAAGCTAGTCACAGGTGTTGGTACAGAGACAGGAGTTGCAGGCTTGGTGAATGTTTGTTGAGGGCTCGATGCAGCAACTTGTGGAGATGGTGAAGAACGAGTAGTGAAGTTGGCAGAAGAGATGGAAACTGGTGAGATGGCACTGGCTTGATCAGGGAATTCCTTCTTCATGGTATCTTCAAACTCGGAGACAAATGTTTCTGCCTTCTTCAACACTTCCTTCAATTTCAACAGCTTGGTATTGCTGAAGGAGGTATTGTTCTGAGACTGATTCTGCAAATGAACCAATTGCTCCTTCAGGCCATTGTTTTGATTAACGAGTTGATTGAGTTCGGATTGGGTTGACTGAGCAACCTTTTCAAATTCTTGCTGTCTTGTTTTCAAGGCGGCAATCTCAGTGCTGAGTTGATTGTAGGCTGATTGAGCCTGTCTCAGCTCACTTTGCAAACGAGATGCTTCTTGTGTCTTTGAAAACACGGCTTGTTCAGAGCTGCTTCTCTCTTGTTGCATCTCTTGAACTCTAAAGTTCAATTCAGTAATTTGTTCCTTGAGTTGGATAAAATCATCCAATCCACCTTGGAGTGTAGATCTGACACCGTTCATCTCAGAGGACAATTCCTGTTCTGTTTGATGAGCGACAGCACAGATATCATTCAAACGAGCGACCTCCTGTCTCACTCTCTCTACTTGCAAAAGCATTTCATTCTTGTCATTGGTCAAAATAGCAACCTTGGATTCCAACTCGGCCGACTGCACATCTAATCTCATCTTCTCCTGCTCTGCCTGTCTCAAATCAGTGCGATCTCTGTCCAATTGTTGCTCCAACTCTGCCTTTTGTCTCATCAGTTCTTCCAATCGAATTCTGTTTTGTTCATTCTGTTGTTGATTGGTGAACAGATTTGCCTGAACGTCCTTTGTTTCGTCCATGAGACGATTCACATGCATTTCAACTTGACTTGCATTCATACCTGAGACATTGATTGATGAGGATGGTCCACCACCCATCATCAATGGTGGTCTGTTCATATTATTTTGCTGCACCATGAGTGGATTCATCACTCCACCGCCAATGCTAGCTCTACTGTTTCCTCCCATCAACAACATTCTCTTGTTTGGTGGGACGAGAACATCAGGTACTTGATCCGGGATAGGCATCACTGGATTCTTTCTCTTCAAACGAATCAAATGGAACGCAATCACAAATTCATCTCTGTCCAACAGTCCGTCCTTTTCAAAGTCAGAGATGCGATAGATTTGACGCAGAGTCACATCGTCCAATTGAGCCTTTTGGAAGAATGGCATGGCTTGTTGTTCTGTCACAGTTACACCTCCCTGTGCAATGCCCTGAAAGTGTCTCTCATACGCACTCTTCTCCTCCAGCGTAATTGCAAAATTGATGGATCCATTGCCATTGACTGTTGGTGTCATTGGAGTGTTGCCTCCACTGTTGATGCCACCCATCATACTCATTGGTGATGGACTAGGTGAGCTTCTAATGGGAACAAAGTGAGGAGACTGTTGTTGTTGAGTGCTCAAAAAGACAAAAATGTGTTTCATGGCCACTTCAAACTCATCACGAGTCAATCCACCACGTGTCTTACAGGATTGTGACCAAACAGTTCGGAGAACTTGTTGAGGCACATTGAATTTTGGAAAATAAAATTTGGCTTCTTCGGCGGAAACGTGACCATCGCCATCAACGTCTGCATCAAGAAACAGTTGATCTATTATTATGATTTTATTAATTGTTGTGTGTGTGAGTGTGTGAGTGAGTGTGAGAACAAAAGGTTGCTCCATTGTCAAACAACATCTATGAATCTAAAAATAGAAATGCATACGGAGTGGGGCACCAAAACGCTCGGCCAGTTGTTGTTCTGAAATGTGGGAGATGTCAATGTTCATGTCTTCTATTGTATTTGTTGTTTGTGTTGTTGTGTTTGGGATCAAACGAATAGAAAATGATGAAGTGGTTGTTGTTTGGTTTTTGTGTTTTCTCCGTTAGAAAGCTTTTTTGTTTCCCAATGGAATATCTGTCTGGATTCCCTGACGTTTGAATCGAATTCGATTTTCGGACTTTCTTGGATGACTGGTGGTGCTCATGTTTACAGAAAAGCGTTTGAGCAATTTTATGCAAGGGTACGAAACTTGGGAGCAGTCACTACACTAGAGTTACCCAACTCTTCGTGTGAGACACTAGGAGAGGATGATGGCTTGCTATTCATTTTGGCATGACTGTAGTCATAACTGTTTTGGGCCTTTGCACCCAGTTCTC
Organism: Tetramitus jugosus; assembly: GCA_937625935.1. Classification (NCBI taxonomy): domain Eukaryota; phylum Heterolobosea; class Eutetramitea; order Acrasida; family Vahlkampfiidae; genus Tetramitus; species Tetramitus jugosus. Next base: position 574,701 of record OW569345.1, on the reverse strand, counting down.
CTTCTCCAAACTCTGCAGTAAACCGTTCTGCATCTGCGACGTCATGTACAGAAACACTAGGCCTTATTCGAGCAAATGATTGCTCAAAGTTCTCCAATGTCAGATCAGAGATTCGCAAGGATGTTGGGTCTTTAATGTCGAAGAGCGACATTTCGATACTATCTTGTTCTGATTCGTCACAAGCAACCAAATGATTTCCACTTGGAGTTCTTTTGAATGTTTTGGCTCTCAAAGCTTGTCGAATGGGTTGCATAAGTGCATCACGCACTACAATGGAGAGATCAGCAGGAGAGTATCCCTCAGACATTTGAGCCAGTTTCTTATAATCTTGATTTTTGAGCTTTGAAGGCTCATCTCCCATATGAATCTTCATGATTTGTTCCCGGGATGCTTCTTCTGGCAGTGGGATATAGATTCTCTTGTCAAACCTTCTCCTAAGAGCAGCATCGAGCGAATAGGGTCGATTTGTAGCACCTAAGACAAACACTCCCTTGGGACAGTCTTGCATCTTGATCAATAGTTCGTTCTTTACTCTTCTACTACTCTCGTTCTCATCGGGTCCACTTCCTCTCTTGGAACAAATGGCATCAATTTCGTCAATAAAAATTACACTTGGTGCTGTTTCGGCAGCCATCTCAAACAAATTTCTTACGAGCTTCTCACTCTCTCCCTGATACTTACTAATCAGATCAGAGGAGCTAACAGAGTAGAACGTTGCTGTTTCATCCATGTTCGATGCAGCAGCTTTTGCCAACAAACTCTGTCAATCGTAACGTGAGTTAGTCGATCCATTTAACAAAGCGAGAAAGCAATTAATTGAAGGGAAAATAACAAAACAAACCTTGCCCGTCCCTGGAGGTCCATACAGTAAAATGGCCTTCCAAGGCTGTCTTTTACCCACAAACAACTGAGGGTACTTTCTTGGTAGCACGATTGCTTCGTCCAAAGCCTTCTTTGCATTCTCTAATCCGGCCACGTCGTCCCACCGAACATTGGGTCGCTCAGTGACCACTGCATCACTCAGAGACTGTCTCAATCTCTCCACTTCAGCACTCTGTGGTTTGTTATTATTATTGGTGGTGTTGTTAGACTTCTGGAATGGCTTTTGTTGCTGATTGGATGTGGACGCATTGGGTGTCGGAGTTGGAGGACTCTTTGAAGCATTGGTTGGAGAAACTGGAGTCTTGTTTGTTGTTGTATTCTGCAAGATTTTTTGTATCGTTTCAGCACGCTCCATGACATGTTTCAACAGTTGAAGCTTCTTCTCGCGACGTGTCCGCAAGCGATCGTAGCTCGTTCCCGCCAAAAGATACTCCATTGCTTTGGCATAGTAACGAACGGCATCCTTCCATTCTTCATTCTCATCCAATTGAATACCACCGGCCAATAATACACCAGCCTTCTCATAAAACGTCAAATAACTGTTTTGCGACATGTCTGGTCTTTAGTGTTATCCTTTTTGTGAGCTTTTTCGCTTTTTTTCTCAACAGTTAATATTCAGTTCGGTTTATGTTCTGTGTATTGTTCGGATTCTCCACAAATAAATTTTGCCCTGTTGTGCTCCCGTTCTCAAGGTCCTTTCGATTCAGAAGTTTTTATGTTGTTGTGGTGCTTTTTGTGGTCAGTCTAAATTTGTCTTGGAAGGAGAAAAAGGAAGAATTTTACCGCGTGGCCTGAGTGATTGGTTTACAGTTGCGAGGAAACAATATTCGATCGGGAGATGAATGATTCAGCATGTTTGACATGGAAGGAAGGATCTAGTGATGGAGTGAACACTGTTTTGGGAAGAACCAAGTCAAATTTTGTAAGAGAGAACAAGGACATCCAATTCACAATGTCAAGAAGGAGGGAAATGAGTGACATTTTGAGAAACAGATCCAATCGTTTTCGTCAGCCCTCCACATTTCTAGCTGACTTAGAAAAGAATGGATTTAAAGTACGACAACCCAAATGTGAGTACCCTCAAAACTTTAAGCAATTCAGTACTCCAATCTCTCGACAATTGGTTGAGGAGTACCGAAGAAGTGTGAGAGAAAGCGAGCACTACTTTGACGATGAAGAGGTACAAATTTCGAAAGAAAATGCAATTTCCCATGCATTAGAACTGTATGAAAGTGGAGAACTCCTAGATGATGCAATCGCAATAATGATGGATATATTATCCTCGGACCATACACGAGATGACTTGTATTTATGTGGAAAAATTATGATGAAGAAACAAATGTACGAAGAAGCGATCGATATGCTAACGAAAACTATTGATCTCGACCCTATGGATCCTACTCCATACTTAAATAGGGGAGAATGTTATGTGCAGTTGGGATTATCTGATGAGGCAAAAATCGAGTTAGATAAGTACTTGAAGTTGGAAAAACCGAGTAATGTGCAAGTGCTAATCACTCTGGGAAAGTGTAGAGCAACAACACAAGATAATGAGGGGGCTCTCGATTGTTTTGACGAAGCAATTAAGATGGCGGAGGAGACCGAACAACCAAATGCATATGCACACTTCTTGAGAGGAGATGTATACTTACAAATGGGAGAAACTGAGGAAGCGACTAAAGATTTTCAACGAGTGATAGAAATTGATCCTGATTTTGCTAAACCGTACGAACAAACAGCTCTAGAACGTAAGTGATCTCTCTAGCTTGTTTAACAACAAAGATTCAACTAACACCCACCTTGAACGAATAGATGAAGCACAAGAAGAATATTTCGAAGCAATTTCTGTGTATCAATCCTTATTGAAGCTGTATCCTCTCCAATCATTTTATCATTTAAAAACTGGTCTTCTTAGTTACTACATGGGTCGGGAACATTTTGAACAAGCATTTAGCTCTCTCAACAAGTTCCATGAGAATATGAGAGAAAATTATAGAACCCAACCTCTAGAGGTAGAATCAGAGGGATACTTGATACGAGGAATCTTGTTTCAACAACATGTGGATTTCCTTGAGGCGATCAAAAACTATTCAATATGTGTTGAGATGAACTTTGAGTCGTCTCTTCCAAGGGCGTTACGGCATAGAGCCGAGTGCTATATACAAACCCAAAACCTTGATTTGGCTTGCCATGATTATTCTTCAATAGCTTACACACTGGGAATCAACTATGGACCAGCATTACGGTATCTATTCAGGTATCCTTTTATACACGAACAAATCGAACCATCAGGTTTAGACCTTCAAAAAAGTTTCTCGCTCTTGGAGAGAGCACTTCAATCTAAGGGGGGAATATCTCATAAACACCTAAGGGAGCCCAACTTCATAAAACTATTAAGACTGGAAGAATTGGAATCCCAACCGAAATCTCGAAAGGGTAGTCGGTCTAGCACGAGAACAGTCAAAAGCTCCAAGTCAACGACAATATCAGTAACAACCACACCTGAACCCATGGAAATCCCAACCAATCCCCTTTATTTAAATCTGAGTCCAATAGAAGAAGAGGCGGTCACTACAAGAGATATGGTTGCATTCATCATTGTTTCTCTTTTCGACACAAGAGAACGAGAAGAAAGACGAATCAAGGAACAGGAAGCTCTTGCAGCCAATCCCAAGCAGAAGAAGAGCGAACCCTCAAAGAAACAATCTACCCGCATCTTATCTTTGTGTGAGTTGGCAATTGGATCCTTCAATGGGAAGTACTCCCTTATGTCTGGTCCTGATAGTGCGATTATCCATTCAATGAGGAAGAAATGGTACGACTATCAAGTAGATTTTGGGAGAATCACTCCAGAAAAACTGAAGAAAGTTACAACAAAGAAGTAATGCTGTGAATGTCTGTGAACTACTCGACAGCTCCTAGTGCCCTTTAATGAAGGCTTCGAATGTACTCTCAGAAAAGTTGTCAGGGGAACTAAACCAATGGAAAGGAAGGAGAAGGTACTCCGTTGTTTTGCTGTAGTGCTCATCATCAACGGAGAAAGATGAAATCTTTAAAAATAGATGGACGCCCGATACGTGTACCCACCCATGGTCTTTGATCCAATCGAAAAGCTGTCAAAACCAAAAGCTCGTAAACACAACAAACAATAACACCCAAAAAATCATCATTCCTTTGTGATAGCTTGAGCCATGTTTTCAGCCCTCTCCACCAACACGAGAAGAGCCTTCGTCTCTTCTTCCCTCTATCGCCACCATGCAGGATCTAATGGACTGCAACGATCCTTCCACAGTGATAGCCGTCTAGGTGGTATGATGATGCCAGTGGTGACGCTGACTGATGCTTGTGTGAAACACATTATGGAGCACTATAGAGACAGAAAGATGAGCCCTGATCAGCACAAGCTCAGGATCAAAGTCAATGAAAATCCAAAAATTCCCGATCCCATCCAATACTTTTTCACTGAGAACAATCAAGTGGATGCCGCGACGGATGTGGTGATTGAGAAGGAAGGAGTAGGTGTGGTGATTGACAAGAAGAGTCTTGCAAAGTTTGAACAGGCACAATTGGAAGTGGTGGACTTTGAGTTGGATGAGGACAATGTTGCACGATCTACATTTACCATTAGGAAGCAGAGAGGCTGGTAAGCGAGTGATTGGAGGATTAGCACTCTCGCGATTCATGTACATTAAATGCATTTGTAAATAAAACTTACATACATATAAAATAAGTGACTTTTTATTTTTTTTGGATTCGACGAGAGAGCGAATGCTTTGATTCACTCAAGTTAATGTGATCACTGGCACTGAAGATGTTGCATCTTTTACTCTGCATCATCTAGAAGAGCGCCCCACTTGTTGTCAACAAAGAGCTCTCCAGTGTTGGTGTTGCGAGCACGTCCTCTGGCGCTGGCGTTGGTAGACTTGCCCTTCTTTTCCTCGGCAGCAGGAGCGGAAGTTGGAGTGGAAGTGGTGAGAGGAATGCCAGCTCTTGCGCGGCCCTTTGCCTTCTTTCCACCTCTCACAATAGCGTTCTGCCTTGTCCATTGTCCGTCAGCTGATTCGATCACTGTTTGAGAGCTGTATGATGGAAGAACCTTTGGCTCTTCATTCTCAACGGTTGTGGTAGCGGTAGCAACAACGGATGACTTTGCAGCTGATGGAGTCAAGTGCAAATATCTGTCACCAAACTTCAATCTGTTGAACAAGACCAAGGCTCTCTTCATGTTCTCTTCATCTTCAAACTCAAGAGTACCACGGCCACTGTGACCAGATCCAGACATAGAAGACTTGAGGTAGACCTTCTTGAGAGCAATTCCGTCAAAGATTCTGTAGAAGTCGCTTGCCTTCATGTCAAATGGAATGTTGGAAGCATAAATAGTCTTGGAGTTCAATGACTCCTCAGCGTCGTCCAACCAGAAGTGTTGGCTCACTTCCTTGTCAGCCAATGACTTGATAGCTGCCTTGGTGGCAGTGTAGGCTGCACGGTTGGCCTCTGGAATGGCGTTGATGAGTGTTTCAACGGTTGGCTCTTCATTGAACAAAGTTCTCAAATAGGCAGCATAGGTACCATTGACCAACAATGCAGAAGCAAAGTTGTTGAAGGCATCACCGAACCAGCCCATAGCATTGCTAAAGTTGAAGTAGCTCAACAAACCAGACTCAACATAGCTGTGGAATCTGTAATAGTTGGCATTGACAAATTGGTTCAATTTGTTCATTTCTTCATTGTAAATCTTACCGCTGGTTCCCAACTTGGCAGAAACTTCCTTGACATCACTCAATGGTTGATCCAAGAAGAGGGAAGCAAACACAATTTCGTTCAAGAAGACAAAATCAACCTTTGGCTTTGGATCTCTGGCGCACAACAAGTGATACAAACTGTTCAAAACAAGAACATATGGTTGATATGCAGCTGGCACAGTCTTCAAAGCATTTTCAAACTCTTCGACAGTTTGTTGAGAGTCTTCTGGCATCCACAACTTAATAAAGCTCTTTGCCTTGTCGCTCACTTCGTAAGCAGTATAGTTTCTCTTGAATGCGTGAACTCTTTCACTACCAGGGTTCAAGTAAGTTCCCTTTTCTTGTTGTGCAATTTTCACTTCGACCAAATCCTTGTCAATCTTTCCACCGTTGACTGCTTCGAATGACTTTTCTTCTTCAAAAGATGCGTCAATCTTGTATGGAGAGGCATTGCTCAACAAAGCATACTCAACTTGCTTAGCATTGACTGGGAACCACAACTCCTCAGGAGAGAAGGTATCAGTGGAGCAGCTCAAAGCATCAACAGACTCTGTGACACGCAAGCTTTGCAACAAGTGAACCAATGACTCGGAATCACCATTCTTCAAATGTTCAACAAATGAGGAAGTATTCGCTTTGTCAGTATAGCTTGGGACAAGAGATGCAGCAACTTGATTCTCATCGACTGATCCTGCAGTTTGAGTTTTTGTGCTAATCAATGCGTTGAATGCCTTCTTGCTGTTCTCAATAGCAGCAGCATTGTCCTTGTAAGCCTTTTCAATCACAGCATCAGAAATTTGAGCCTCGGTAATGGTTTCATCTTCCTTCAACAAGTCAATGTGCTCTCTGACACGACCAGCAATCTTTTCAAAGTTGAACATGTCATTGCCGACAAACTTTCTCACATCAGCATCCTCAGTGTAATCATTCTTCATCAGAGACATGGTCAAATAGAGTTCAAACAAGCTCTCCAAATTCCATTTGCGCATCAACAAAACAAGCGCATCGGATGCACTGGTTGGCTTGACAGAAATTTCAGCAGCAGCAGCAGCAGATTCAGTGCTATTGGCAGAAATAGACACAGAAAGATCATAAAATCTGCACAATTGCAACTGATTCTTCTCACTCATATAAAAATCAGCATTGTTCGTCACGACAAGAGTCTTTTCGAATCCACAGTGTTGTGCCAAATCAGAGACAAAGTGTGGTTCAACAGGTGTTTGAATCAAGTTCAACAATTGAGGGAATTCACTCTTGAGTGCAGTCAACACTTGTTGAACAACGAGCAAATGGAAAGTTGGCAAGAGCTTCACCTTGTTCTTGTTTGGATCGGCATGTGATGCATCACCTTCACGATAAAACAGCTTGCTGTACTTTAGCTTTGTCAAATTCTTCTTGAAAGAGTAATTGACGTTTTGAACACCGCCTGTTCTCTCAGAAACACAGTTCACAATAGTCAACTGAATGCCAGCACTCAAGAATGACTTGATGTACTTGTAGACATAGGTGGCAAAAGCTTTTTCGTCTCCTCTGTTGATCCACTTGAGTGCTTGATGTTGATCAGCGTTGCTCTCAGTAGCAAATGGCTTGTCATTGATCAGAGCATACTCTGCAAAACCAGTCACACCATCAAAAATCAAGTGAGAAAACTGTTGGTTTGGAAGCTTTGTGGTGGCAATGGAAGAGGTGACTGATTCGATTGCGGAGGAGAGACCAAGAATGTGCATGACTTTTTTGATTGGTTGTTTGTTGTTGTTGGGAGAGTTGAAAAAAACACACAATGAAGATAAAGTGGAACGATGATTTTTTTGTGTGTGAAGCCAACAGGAAGAAAAGTTTGCGTGTTGAATCGAAAATTGTCTCTGCCATCTCTTGGTAGGAGAACAGAATGGCACTCCGACAGAAGTGTGTGAAAATGGGCAGAAAACTGAAAAAGATTGGATAGCATCTCCAGGTATCGATCCTGGGACCTACGGGTTATGAGCCCGTCGCGCTAACCGCTGCGCCAAGATGCTTGATATTATTCCTTTCAATTTTTGTTTTCCCCCTTGTAATTTTGGCGCGAAATTTTGTTGTATGTGAAAAGTCAAGTGAAAGGATTTGGTGCGATGACTCAGAGACTCTGGAATGCCGCGTACGTGGATGACTGTAATCTGTTTGCTGAATCCAGGGAGGACATTGAAATTGCCGCCAAAGCAATGTCTACCGCTTTGGGTTGGCTTCGAATGACAATGCATCCTGACAAGTTGGAACTTTATGTCAGAAAAGTGGACAATAAGTCATCGAACGACATTACTGTGGATGGCACCAAGGTGGTGGGGAGAAACAACAGGCAGGTGTTTCGTGCGCTGGGTCTGTACACGAATCTCAAGGGTGCAACCCAGAAACAGAGAGAACAAGCGTGGCAAAAGGCACAGAGGGTGGTTGTTAGGCTCAAAATAATGAGACTCACCGCAAGACAAGTGAGTCGGGTGGTGAACACGTGCATCCATCCTCTATTCGCTTATGCATCAGAGTTTACTGACTGGACAGATGAGTGGTTGAACAAAGTTAATGCACTGGGAAGATCATTAGTGAAGTTCGGGTCGAAGGCAATGAAGAGGTTCCCGACTGAGCTACTGTCCATCGGCTTTGAGCTCGGGTCAGTAGGACTAAAGGACATTGAAGAGACAATTGCGACGCAGACTGGATGGTTTGTGTTCTCAATGATCAACGGTAAGAGAGACACTGAAGCTCGTAGGCTGTTCCTTGACACGCTTGAGGACATCAAGCTCCACCAAACATTCCAACAAGAGAATGTATTTCAGTCAAGCAACAGACTCGAGAATGTCGTGTCAACTTACCACAAGTGGTGTGCCATCAGGATGCACGCACATGGGATCAGATTAACTGTTGATACAACTACGCAGTGTGATGAGTCTAGGTTGGCAAGGTACGTACCATCCACCATCCTCAAAAAACTCTACCTCTCAGGTATAGTCAGCCGCAATCAACTGCTTGTAGAGGAACATCCCATCTGTTTCAAAGAATTCAAGAAACTATTCCCAACATGTAGGATAGGTGCAAAGTCGCACCAAATACTGAACATTTTGATTGCGCAAATGAGGACCTGTCAGTGTCCCATTAGCCAAAACTCCACTAAAAATGAACCTGCTCTGTACAAGGGTAACCTCAGAGTCGAGAGTAGAGAACACCTACAGGCCCTGTTTGATCAGGAGAGAAATGCACGTGTAGAGAAGAGCGAGCGTTGGTGGATTCAAAAAGATGACAACTACAGCGGCGCAGACTTCAGCTTTCTCAAGTACCCACACGTTGTTGACAGAAGGCTGGAATGGTTCCAGCTTCAGGTCAGAAGTGGTACTCTCCACACGGAGGAAGTTGTTCGGTGTCTTTATAACACTGGCACCGAGCCCTCAATGTGTGTCTGGTGTAACAAAGAACCCGAAAGTATGCTGCACTGCCTCATTCGAGGCTCAAGGGCTGTGTATGCAAGAAGATGTCTAGCGTTGACTGTCAGTAAGGAGCTTACCAGCATGGGTGTGTCCTGTATCGACATATGGTTCGATAATGTGCGACTGAAGGATGGCAAGATGGAAAGGCGTCCTTTGCGACGGACGAGTAGAGAATTTCTGAAGGGTATGATGGGCATAGAAACAAACGCCATCGAAGAGGTCACCAACGGACTGGTAGCGACTGGGATCAAAACAACAGAAGCCGGTAAGAAAGCAAGAACCTTTGTGAATGGGGTGAAACGGAGATGTCTCACGACTCTCCTTCACCTCTTCACCGCAACAAAAGCGAAACAACAGCAATGACGCTCTGCGAGCGTCATTGGGAATTAATCAGACGACCAAGAGCCATCGCTCAAAGAGCGATGGCTGATGAAAATGTATTGAGAATAAAGTGAGCAACCGAAATGGTTGTATTAAAAAAAAAAAAAAAAAATTTTGGCGCGAAATTTTCGGTTTATTGTGTTCTAGCGAAGGCACGCTCATTGATTCTGGGAAGTGCTTTGCAGTTCCTGCTCTGAGTGATTGATCAAACTTTCTTGCTCTGCGACTTGCTTCTCACGAATGACGCTCGAAAATCTGTACAGCTTGAACATGAGAACTCCAATCAAACTAAAGCAAAATCCAGAAATATTCATCAGTGTCACCTTATCTCCATACACAATAACACCGAATGCAATCATTAACAACTCTTTGACTGTGCTCACAACAGTGTATGTAAGTGATGAAGTTTGTTTGATGAGCAGAAATTCGCTCAAGTTAAGGCAGAATCCAAAGAAAGAGCTGACCATTAACGTTCCAAGAAACTTTGTCACAAACAATGTCTTTGCTAGAGACAGAGATTGATCAGCAGGAATATTGGACAGAGAGGGGAATACTCTGGACATCTTTGGTCCCTCTACAATCATGGCAAACGGCAAAACAGACAATGCTAATACAGGAGCAGAGTACATGAATACCTCCAAGCTATTTAAATGCTCGGAAGAACCTCCATTTCCACTAACAACCATGGATGATACTCTATCATCAGATTGCAGCACCGTTTGAACATAAACCAATCTCAATCCCGATACAACACTCGCACACAACACAAATAAAAATCCAATCCAATGAAAATCGACACTACTTCCCGTGGCCAATCCAACACCCAAGCTCATGATTACAATCGACAGGATCAGAAATTTCTTTGGCGATTCAATCTTTGCGAAAAATGAAGTCAGAAGAACAAACACGGGTGATGAGCACTTGACCATTGTGTACAGCGTAACCGTAATGAACAAAAAGCTCAAATTGGACAATCCGTAATCCACTGCACTCATCACTCCAAACGGCACCATTTGCTTCAATGTCTCCCACTTTAAAATACGTCTTCTCTGAGGCACAACCATACTCTGATGATTGTTACTCTCTTCACTACTACTACTTACACTCTTACTCAACTGTACTTGCTTCATGTACCGTCTATTCTCCATATACCACACTAGCATGTAACAAAACACTGTGTTGACCGCGTGTTGTGTCCCCAGTAGAGTCAACGGAAAACTAATCTTGCTATAGGAGACTGTATACTTTACAAATAGTGTCATACTGATACTACTGAAGAAATAGAGTAGAATGTAACGACCGGATCTCATCATTGCCTGTTTCAACACTTGTCTCAACTGCACAAATGTTTCATTGTTCATAATCTTATTCACAGTGTCTTGTATATGACTATTGCCATTGTTTGTTTCTTCATTCCATTTTTGATTCTCGTCATCGCCATCATCATCATCTTCCTCCTCCACTTGATCATTGATGTTGTGACTATTGCTCTCATCATTATCATCATTGATTGCAACAGAAATACTCTGTTCGGGCACACTCTCCATTTCTATCACTGTTGTCAATGTGTCATTTATGTTATTATTATTATTAGTATTGTTATTGTTACTGTGATAAGAGTTTGCGGGAACAATGGATGATGATTGTTGATCAGTCGCTTTTTCATCAATGGCTGCGACAACTGCTGCAGCTTCAGTTGTTGTAAATATGTTGCTATCCATGGCTTTTCCCCACCTTTCACATACACAGATTTAAGGACTGACACTTTGTTTGGTTTTTCAGAGTTTTTGGCCAGATCGGGCGCGAATTTTGACGGATTATTTGATGTCGGAGTCAAATTATCCTCTCATTATCCCGATAAATCGACTTTAGGTACCTGGTAGAGACTACTTGTGCATACGCAAGATGATTGAGATGATGGAATGATGCACAATTGAAAATCTCGAGATGATCACACTATGCAGAAAGTTGGTGGAGTCGACAGAAAGTTTATTCACATCATCCGCCATTTGATTGTAAACCTTCAGGAAAATCGGTGAATCAACACTGCAACAAACTTTTTGGGTCAAACAGCCAAAAAGCATTTTTCACACAGAGAGCTCTTTAAGACCAGAAAATCACTTTTCCCCGTGCTGTTCGTCGACAACAAAGAAAAACAAAAAACACAAAAACTCACAACATCAACAACAATAATAAAACAAGAAAATGAGAGGCGGTGGATTTAATGCTAGAGGAGGTGGACGTGGTGGCTTCGGAGGCGGCGCCCCAAGAGGTGGATTCGGTGGTGGTCGTGGAGGCGGCGCCCCAAGAGGAGGTGGTTTTGGAGGTGGCCGTGGTGGTGGCTTTGGAGGTGGCGCTCCAAGAGGTGGTGGCTTTGGTGGACGTGGTGGTGGTCGCGGTGGTGGCCGTGGCGGTTTCGGTGGTGGTGGTGGTCGAGAGGAATTCCCTCCATCTTCTGTTGAACGTATGTGTGCTTATTGTTGTTGTTGAAAATTTTCTCTTTTTTTGCTACTCTTGTTTGAATGGATTACTGATGCAGCAGTTTATACTGATTGTGTGAAATTTTTTTTTCGTTTGACTTGTAACAAACACAATGCAGTTGCTGGAGAATACGTTCGTCACGCCAAGGAAGAACTATTGTTCAAGAATGTTCATAAAAATATCCCACTTTGTGAGTCAAACGTTTACAACGAGGACTACTCGCTGCTCGGTAAATTGCATGAAGTTCTTGGTCCATTGACTGAAGTTTACTTTTCAGTTGAATTGAGCGAAGAAAATAAGGGAAAGAAGTTTAAGACTGGAGACAAGTGTTTCATTAACCCACAACGTGTGATGCCACTAGAACGATTTTTGCCTCCTCCAGAGAAGAGCCCACTGGAACCAAAGGAAAAGAAGAAGAGAACCGAAGGTGGTGGTCGTGGTGGCTTTGGCGGTGGCAGAGGTGGAGCTAGAGGTGGCTTTGGTGGTGGCCGAGGAGGTGCTAGAGGCGGTTTCGGAGGTGGCCGTGGTGGTGGCTTTGGTGGTGGCCGAGGAGGCGCTAGAGGTGGTTTCGGAGGTGGCCGCGGTGGTGGTGCTCCAAGAGGTGGTGGATTTGGCGGTGGCCGTGGTGCTCCAAGAGGCAGAGGAAGAGGAGGATATTAAATTTTTTGAGTCTCGAAATTTACGTAGGTCATGTTGGACGGACACCGTTGAGAGTGGAAACACACTTGGTTGAGCAACGATGACGAAACAAGTATTCTTTATATGTTCTTGTTGTTGTTGTTGAACGACATTTGCTCCCTGTGTGCATGTGATGAGTGTGACCCATCCACCACATGCTCTGTCCGACCAAGATGACCCATTACTTACTTTCCACACTTTGAATATTGTGTGTTGAGATGTCTCACATGCATCATTCGTTCATACCCAACAATGTCAATAAAATTATGAAAATCAACCTTAAGCCTTCCGTTTCAGTAAATTGTATTTCACCTTCCTTTTCTTGAAAATTACAACCTTTTCGTGAGGGAATGAAAGTCGGACTATTGAGTTCAATTTGAATTCCGAAGATTACAAATCTTTTTTTGCAGGAACCTCCCGCCCAAGTTCTGCGTCTACTGTGCTCTGGAGTTCAAGAAAATCAGGTCACAAGATCAAAGCAAAACAAAAACAAGTATCATCACATTTGACACAAATTCACCAACAACAGCAAACAGAACTCTCTAGAAACCATGGCATACAAAGGAAGAGGCAGATCTCAGCAAAATGACAGCAACACCTCCCCAAAGCATCAACAAGGGAGCAACACATCACCAACAACAGGAGCAGCACAAAACAACAACACCAGCAATGGCAACCACAATACAACATCTCCACCAACATCAACAACACCTGTATCAACATTATCAGACAACACTCAACAACAACAACAACAAACCAAAAAGCAACCAAGGTTCATCAAGGTGTCTCAATTGGAACCAGGCACCAGAAATCTCAATCTCGTCCTCAAGCCAGTCTCCATCAATGTTCTTGCCACTGAAGCTAAAATGAAGAAAATGATCGAGATGGAGCCAATCAATGATCTTCTCTATTCAAACACGGCTCAACCTGGAAGAATGAACAGAAAGGGTTCGAGAGTCGTTGTAGCTGAGGCAGTGGTGGGTGATGAGACTGGTACTGTCGTGTTGACAGTGACTCATCCAAAGCAATTGGCAGTGTTGCAAGAAGCACTTCAAAACGCATCAAATAACAACAATACGATTGTTGTCAGAGGTGGAAGAATCGAATTGTTCAAGGGTTATATGCGACTCCATTTGGAACCAATCTTTGGTTGTTTGCAGCTGTTGAACAAGCCAAGCATTCGTCAATTGTACTCTGAGGAACTATTGGCCAGGATGAATGATAATTGGACTGTGAATCAAAGCCATGATGCAAGCTCTCAACTATACAAGGTTGTTTACGAGGAAGAATAAAGACTCTGACGCGCTCTTTCTTTTTTGAAAGCTTGCTTTCGATTCTTGGCAGAAATATTGTGGTGAGTTTTTAGGCGGATAATTCGTTTATTATTCCATGACAGAGAGTGAGAAGGCAATTGAATGCTCACACACGTTGGTCATCGTCTTGATGCAACCTAGAAAGGAAGTGAATGCACTTGATAATACTGGTGCATGCACCACAAACACCATGCTTTTAATTTGGTGATCAAGTGACTTTGAGTCTCAAAGCTTTACAATTGCTTTGACTTTGGAGTGCCTGCGCTTGGCTTCTTGCTATATCTCTTGACAAAGAATTGAACAAAGAGAAGGAGATAGCTGCCGTACATGATGAGAGCAGAGATCATGATTGCATTAGGTGCATCGCATTGACATCCAGCACCAGTCATGTACTTGTACACCCAGATACCGTTCATTGCCACACCAACCACCATTTGTGTAATTTGAGTCACAGTGATCACAACAGCCCAACTTGGTCTATATCCCAACTCTGTCAAAAAGTAGTAAAAGTACATGACCAAGTGAACAGAGCTATTGATCAAAATGGACCACAGAGCAGCAGAGTACCTCATGTGAGCAGCATACCAACTGAATGCCAACACAGTAGCATGATGATAAAAGTGGAGGAAAGGCACAGGTCTCTCAGGATTCTTCACAATCAAGAACACAGTGTCCAACAGTTCAATGTACTTTGAAAAGACAAAAATATTGGCCCAGAACATCATACTCGATGGAACAAACAAGTCATGCTTCACATCACAGATCGTACCTCCAACTCCTCTATCACCAAGCACAATCTTCAAAAATGGAGCACCAAATCCAACCATCATGACCAAGCTTAGAACAGAGAGGAACAAGTTCCATGATGCCATCGTGTACTTTAGAAGACCAAACTTTTGTGGTTGAGATGAGGATGGTGGTGATGAGGTGGAGGAGGAGGAACGACCACCACGGATAGCAATCATAATTTTAGGCAGCAAGAACACCATGAGCAAATAACCAACGACACTGATCCATGGTGCAGTGTGAAGGTAGTTGTTAAACAGATGGTATTGATACTTTGTTAGGCCTGTGAATGTGCTCTCATAGCTCTGGAGCAATTGTTGTGTCGTTTCAGATGACATGTTCAGTGTTGTAGTAGGTTAGCTTTGTTGTTATAGTGTGTTGGTGTTGTTGAGTTTTAGCTGCTTGATTACTGAATTCACTGGTCCAGCTCTGAGGCACAAGATTCTCGTGCGGTGTGAGTGTGTAAATAGCAACGCGTTATATCGTCATCACCGTTGTAGCATCACTCAATAACTCCAGGGAGGGGGTTGCTTTTACGGAGAATCAGCAAGCCACATCATTCACGTGCGGGTGTCGTTTCGTACACTGCTTGGCTTCGACAAAATTGGAAGGAAACAGTATGTTGGTGACGTCGACTGGGCGTGTGAGCGGGGTTGAAGGAAATGAAAAGTCATTTCACATTGAGAAATTCAAAGACGGATTGCCAGATGAGCCACTACGACGAGCTCTGTTTCTCTCCCGGAACATGATGAGCCTGTGAGTAACTCTAAAAGGACTGTGTCAGACAGATATCGTTGTCGTTGAAGAATGTCTCATCAATGATGATCAGTTTGGTGCATGGTTCGTTATCATCATGTACAATCTAAAATTGTTGAGTTTGCACGGTCAAAACAATTTCATGTGATCCAATGTCTGGTGTCTGTGGAAATGAGCACCAGACGAGGCGAGCAAAAAAATTCATGTGGTATTTCTCGCACTCATTTTTCCGATGATATTTTGTGGTTGGCCGATTCTGGGGGCTTATTTTATCACCTGAGAGTATTTTCAAGAACATCAGTCTGGACTGTCGTGGTGAGAAGCTCAGGTTATATATTTGACCGTACTCAACCAAGCTGTTTCTTTATGCAAGCAAAATTCAAATCCAACCATTCAAACAATAGCACAACTAGTGAATTATTGTTTAACAAATCATAATAGCTAGTATATTTAGCGGATAACTGAAACTCCTCTAGTAGTCAAAACCATAACAACATCATTCCAATAATAATGTCAGGAAGAATGATAGGCCGAAATTTCTTTCAATCAGAAGCAAATTTCATTCATGACGTACCAGCTAATTTTTGGTCGTTGGTCGCTCTCTCGACCATCTTATGGGCCGGATTGTACAGCATAAGTGAGCATTTGTTGCCTTCCAAGTATATAGAGATGATAAAAGCAAGCTGCACTTCAAGTGAGTGGAAGGATATTCGATCGAGATTAGTCTCCAACATTCATGCTCTGTACTCCTGCTTTATAGCCATTTATTTCTACAAGAATGATCCAAAGTTTCAATCTTGGGATATTGTTTACACGAGTGATTCGTTCAGTTTGGCTTCAACGGGGACACTTGGTTACTTTTTGTATGATTATTTGTTGATTATGACGGATTTTGAGAGTTTGGGAGGACTGGGCATGTTCTGTCATCATGTGTGCGTTGTTTCCTGTCTTCTGGGATGCTGCTACTATCGGGTTTACCACGTTGTTGTAGTCATGTTTTGCTTGTCAGAGATTACAACTCCGTTTGTAAATGCGAGAGTCATCATGCTCAAGATGGGAATGAAGGATAGTCCTTACTATGTACTCAACGGTCTATTCATGTTTCTTGGCTTTGTTCTGTTTCGATTCTCACTCGTGTTCATCCTGCCATACATGATGCTCTCACAGATAGATACGATAAAGACACTGTGTGGATTTACAAACATGGTGTCATTTATTGGGTATCTGGGTATGAGTTTCTTGAATTCCATGTGGACCTACAAGATTTTCATCGGTTTATTGAAGGCAGTACAGCAAGAATCATCCATGTCATCACCTGAAGAAGTGAGTAATTTGTACCTGACAAAGGCCTCTGTTGACAATTCAAATATTTCTGCTCAAACAAGGCCTCAGTATATTCACAAGAGAGACGCAAAACTTCAAGTGTCTATTGCATAATCACCCTTTCCTCATTGTAAAATATACA
Source organism: Tetramitus jugosus (assembly GCA_937625935.1). Taxonomy (NCBI): domain Eukaryota; phylum Heterolobosea; class Eutetramitea; order Acrasida; family Vahlkampfiidae; genus Tetramitus; species Tetramitus jugosus. Next base: position 557,765 of record OW569345.1, on the reverse strand, counting down.
ACTTTAACTCTTCGTTGAAATCCCATTCCTCCGACGCATGATGGGCCGGTTGGTGCAATCCCAATTTTAGCTTAACACGAGTGATTGTCCTGTTTTTGGTTGCTGCTTGGCATGAAGAGAAAAGTCGTGCAAAGAGAGATCATAAAACAATACAAAACGATGGCATCACAAGTTTCAATTTCATTTCGGTTGAGTTGGATTCTCGGCTTGTTGCTAGTGTTTCTCTTGGTCAACTATCTGGAAGCTACTCAATCATTTCAGATCCAATCAAGCCCCTTATTCTCTGACGAGTTTATCTCTCGATTCGACAACTCTGGCATTAAAAAATTATTCTCTCTGTTTCAGAGCGTTCAGTGTACATACAAGAGTATCCCACCTCCACAAGTGAACAATTTGAATGATAAGAATAGTGAACTGGTGGATCAAGTGTCATATCATTGTAATCCAGGATCCGTACGCATCGATGATTGGTTGAGTAATGCTCTAAAGACCCAATATCAACTATCATTGAACGAACCAATCAATATTGTTCAATTCTTGGGGACCCACAACAGTTTCAATGCAAGGGCAGATGGATACGGGATGGGTGACAATTTAATTCGAAAGGTTCTGCAATTTTTCTACAGAGATACGGATATGGTTCTGGCCCAACAGGAGTTTAGCATGACAGATCAGTTGAACATGGGTGTTCGTTTGTTGCATCTCGATCCTCAATGGTTCTTTGATCGGTTGACCATGTGTCACGCGGGAAACAATATCGAATGGTTCAATCAGCTCGTGGAGCGGATCAAGAAAGAGTTTGGAATTAAGATCGAGTTCGACTCCAATCAGATTGGATGCCTTCCCAGTGATAGATCATGGGAGAGTGGTCTGAAAGAGATTGCAGAATGGATAGAGAGTCATGATGACCAGATATTGTTTCTGCTGATTAATGATCATGAACGGTGGGATCATGGTCATACAGATAAGGTCATAATGCCACTGCTCGATTATTTTGGACATTTGCTTTTCACTCCATCGATTAAGAACCAGGAGTTTAAGAATCGATGGCCTAGCACAAAAGAACTTCTTCAGCTCAAGAAGCGAGTTGTATTGTTGGGAACAGACTACATCATGGATCAGACAACCTTACCTCCAGTGTTGTTTCCTCTCGATATGATCACTCCAGGTTTTCCTCGGAATAGTATTGGAAAGTATTTGGGCCATCCTATTTGCCTCGATAAACAATCTCACACTGAAGGTTACGACTACAATTTTTACAAGGACTGGACAATGATTGGAGGCGAGAGCGTAATCTATGGTCCCTTCTATAATGGCCCAGAGAAAGAAGGACTCATTCTTCCATCAACCATTCAGAGCCTCGTAGATTGTGGTGTGAAGCTTATCTCGATGGATCAGGTTTCTCCTCTACTTGTTTCTAGCTCTATCTGGACATGGGCAAAGAACGAACCAAAGATGAGTTCTCTCCACAAGTGTGTTTACATCTCAACTGAAGATGAGAATAGTGATGAATTGTATCATGGAACTTGGTACAGTTCACAATGTGATATGAAACTCAATTATGCTTGCCAGAACGAAGCATCTCCATACAAGTGGTGGATCTCGAGTGAAGAAGTCACACTCAGCAACAAGAAAGATCTTCCATGCCCAGAAGGATTCATGTTCCGCACTCCTCAATTGGCATACTACAACAAAGAATTGAGAGAAGAAATGAAGAGACGAAATATCAAGTACTCTTGGATCAATTATCAAGTGTAAATTATTATTCCAATTGCTATTCTATACTTTACAAAATTTACAAAATTATTTACAATCATACGATACTCTCTATTGAAACCACAGTCATCATTGCTCATTTACTCGACACCATGGTGTTCTGGACTATATGCGAGTGTCATGAACGTACTCGGTCTCATTCTTGGATGCTCTGATGTCGGAGTCAATGAGTTCTCTCGGAGCACCTAGTTCCATATTGGATGTGGCTCTAGCCGAAAAGGCTCTATATCTACAATCGTCCACAGTTTCCAACAAGTATTTGAAGTCCATGTCCTTTGGAGCCAAGTGTAATGACTTCTCAAGATACTCTATTTGCTCAATAGCTGTGGTGGAAATCTCAACGCATTGTTGATAAGATTCTGTAATCATACACTCTGTAGCTCGATCCACGAGCTTGACTGTGTTGTCCAGAAGTGACAAAAATTGATTACAATCCTCTCGGACAGGTTGTTCTAAGGAGTCCAAAGTGATAGGTCCCGATGACTTCCGTCTGTAGGAGGAAATGAATTCTCGAGTGTAAGTGGGACTGTCATGGAGTGAATCCTCACTATTGTTGAGAAAATCACTCTCCTGTTGTTGAAAATTAGGCTCTGAAAACTTATCAAAGTGAAATTGTCTGACACATGATGACGAGGAAAACAATGACATCTGACGAGACTTCCTTGATAACAATGATGATGTGGGTGTCCGAGACTTACCGAGCAATGGAATAGTGTGGTTGATCCTTGTGATCCTTTCTCTGGTACCTGTTAATACCAGTCGTAGTATTCTACTTGTCATGAGGGCTTAATCTGAAAAGTTGGTCTGAGTCCGATAGGTTTTTTGAAGGTGACTTAATGGGTTGAGAACTCACATTCGTTCAAGATCACAATCACCGATGCCGAATGAAATTAAAACAACTTTCTCGCATCTTTCCCCTAATAGGAAGGAAGGATAAATCAACAATCGAAAAGATTCAATTCCAATTTGATCGTGTATCTAAAAATTGTAAATGTCACCTCATGAATATCTCTTGTTTTTATGTGATGTTATTTGCCGCCACCTTCTCGATCAGCTGCACCAGTTGGCTAACATTGAACGGCTTGGTCACGTATCCATCTCCACCGGCTTCCGTTATCATATCATTGAATTCTGAGGAGACTTGACCAGTCACACAAATGATGGGAAGCCGCCGACTGTCACTTTCAGTTTGTTCCTGTTTCCGTATCGTCCGTATCACCTCTAATCCTGACATTTTGGGCATGTAACCATCGACCAGGAGTATGTCGAACGGATTTGGTTTGTTCATCTCAATGATATCTATTGTTTCTTGTCCATCTGATGCCAATTCTACTTCATGCCCCCTCTTCCGAAATATGGTTCCCAGCAACTTTTGAGTCACAAGGTTGTCCTCGGCACATAATACACGCAGTTTCCTATGATTTCCACCTTGACCATCAAGATGAGAAGTAGTATTGCTAAAGGTCTGAGTGTTATGATGATTCTTAGAGACCGAACCTGTTGATGATGATCGTTCAGTTCCATTCCTATCGGATTGACTCTGATCACTTGTCTTCGGTAGAGTAATTTGAAAAGTTGTTCCACTTCCTACTTCGCTACTCACACGTATATGTCCCTTGTGAGCCTTGATAATATTCTTCACAATAGCGAGTCCAAGTCCAGTCGAGGTCTCACCCGAAGTCGGCCGCACACTGCACCGCTTACCTGGTTTGAACAAGTACTTCAATTCATCTCTCGGTATTCCTTGCCCTTGGTCTTCGATTGATATTTTCATTTCATTGTCAGTGAAGCAGACAACGACCCTGATTCTTGTATTGGGAAAACTAAACTTGACAGCATTGCTCACTAAATTGTTCATTGCTTGCTCAATCTTGTGGGCATCAACTTGGCACATAACAATGTCCTTCTTAGAGGTGAAGCATGACCCGTTCGTTACGGTAGATTGTTGCTGAATGCTTGAATTTTGGTTGTTGGTGGTAATCTCTTCATTTGTATCAATTGGAAATGGTTCCATGGTATTCTGATCGAGGTACCACTGTTCGTAAGACACGCAGTCATCACTGTCGTCCGACTTTCTTATCAAAAATTGCAATTCAATATTCTTTCCAGCTGCAAACAACCTATTCTGATCGACTATTGACTTCAACAAACGTATCATATTGGTTTGTTCTGGTTGAACCTCCACAGGAACGATTCCAAAGTCTGATTTTGCCATCACTAGCAACTCATCAACCAAGACATGAGCAAAGCTCGCACTAGCATGAATATTGCTCACCAATTGAAGTGCTTCCTCTGACAATGTTCCTGTCCGAGTACCATCTTCTTTCTGGTCGAGATTTAGGGCAGTTTGTTGTCTACTCGATGCTGAATCTCTCTCCATGGTCAACAACAATTCTGCACTCACCAATATATTCGACAATGGTTGTCTAACATCGTGAGACATTATTCCTAACATTTTTGATTTCTCTGCACTGAGACGCTCGAGATCTCGATTTTTCATTTCAAGAGCAGTTTGAGTCTCCAGCAACTCCCTCATGTGAACGCGAGTTTCAAGCTGGGAGACCACTTGTTTGGCTAATGTCCTTAAGGTTTCTTTTTCTAGGGCAGATAGCTGCCGTGGTTCCTTGTCCACAATGCACAATGATCCCAACCGACAACCGTCACGAGTCACTAAAGGTGCTCCTGCATAAAATCGAAGGAAAGGAGGCTCCTTAACATAGGAAGCATGTTTAAAAATTTCATGGTCCAATGTATCCTCTACAATGTACAAATCATCGGAAAAAATGGTGTGAGGGCAGATGGACTCCTCCGTAAATTCATAGGGACCCACTTCAATCATTTGACCAACGGCTGATTTTACATGAACAATAGAGTCGATCGTGTCAACGATCGATATGAACGAACACGGACACTTGCAGAGTTTGGAGACGAGACTGGTAATATCTCTGGATCCAGGGAGTTCATTGTCTGGACCTAGAACTTGATATCTTTGGAGCACCTCGACTCTTTCCTCTTGTTCAAACTTTGACAATTGCTCAGCATTTTGTTTCGCTTGTTTCGCGATATTTTCTATCCGTTCTTGGGTTGTTAGAGGGTCGGGTGAGGGACTTTCTCGGTCTTGTGCTTGACCACATATCGAGTTGAGTGCCTTGGGATGCATGTGGTGGTCATTATCGAGTTCGAGCACCATGATTGAGCTTCGATGATGGGGAAAAAAATTGGTTGATCAAGACGGTGTTGTATTTGTGTTGTGTTGGAATGATAGGTCAGTTGGCGATTATTCGTGAGTTGTACCCGGTATGTGATGTGAACCACTGATAGTCCGCCTCGTAAAAATACGCGCGAGTTCGTGTCTTATAACCTGGAGATTATAAAAAGCAATGATACTGTCTGGGGCGGCCGATATCTCTTTTGATCAGGCCACGGTAGGCTGGAATTGGTGATAACGACTTCTGAAGAAAGAATCGGTTCTACATTTCAAAAATTAGGAGGACTCTCGGTGAGCTTCCTCAAACATACGATCGAAATTCGTTATGCTTTGTGGACAGTGCCAGTTATACCCTGTGAGATGCATCGGTTTGATTCCTGCAAAAGTCACAAGTTCGTCGGAGATACTTCACGGGTGGAACTGACGAACAAAAGAAAAGTCGTTGAAATGGCCTACAGTAAAACGACCTGAATTTCTTTGTTCCAGTTGCTGTCTCTTTGTTGGGTTTCACCTCAAAGCTTGCCTTGCAATTTCCACAGCATAAAAAATAATCACTACTTGCCTACGATTCAACATCGGATGATCCATTTAACGAGTGAAGCGCCGACAACTGAGGCCTCCGTAAAGGGAGAACAAACAAGTGTTGAAGAAGTAAGGCCATCCATCATAAAAAGCTTCCAACCCCATTTGAAAACTCGGATTATAGCTGCTTGTTGTCCCTGCTTTGATCATACTGACTATAATGGTCCTGGATTGGAGTACAAGACTCGATATTGTGGCGATCCTTGGTTTTTGGTGTTGTTTGTGTTGTTTTGGATCGGAATGTTCATTGTAGCTGGATTTGGTATCCGATATGGCAATCCTATCACGTATGTTAATTCAATGCATTTTTCTTCTTCATTGTGTCGTTCCTCTGGCTCACCGGCTTTCATACTAGACTGATTCAACCGACTGATTATCAAAGAAATGTCTGCGGCTATGCGAAGGGCAAGGGAAATAACAACAAATATGATCTATCTGATCGCCCAAAATTATGGTATCCCTTTAGCATTCAAGTAACATTGAACGATGGTATTCGAGCTAGAATCAAAGATGCTTTGAATATGGGCATATGCGTGCAAGAGTGTCCAACCGCAAAGTTCGATATAGAGAAATACAGCACTGATGCGATCATCTGTGATTATGAACATACGAATCTAACATTCGTTGAAAAGATTGACGCTGCGATGGATGGCAGTGGATGCTTCTTCAATCATTTCCTCACCACTGAGAGTATGTACATTCAAAATTATCATCAAGCTGTTTTGTCTCAACATACGTAATAACACGTAACCTGTAGATTTTAAGAGATGTATCCCTATCTTCTCCAACTCCACTGCATCTCACTTAAATAGGCTCGTTGGTAAATCACTGGCAGTGACCAATGGCTTCAAACGAAGTATTTCCGAAGTGTACAATTCATACGTACCACTAATTATTAGTGCTCTCGTAACATTGGTCCTGTGTTTCATATTCGTAATCTTACTTCGTTTGTTCGTGGGTCCGGTCGTCTACATCGTCATTGTTCTCGTGTTTGTATTTGCAGGAGCAGCTGGTGCTTACGCGAGTTGGACAGCATACAACAAGTACATGAAATCTCGCCCCGAGAACAATGGTGGTTATGAGGATGTAGAAACTATGAGAAACGCAAAAGTTTGGGCAGTTATCGGAGGTCTTATCAATGCAGCTTGCTTGATCTACTTAGGAGCAGTCATTTTCTTGTTCCGCAGAGTTCGAACAGCAATTAAAATCCTAAAACAAGCGAGTAAGGCTGTCATCTCGAACTATACCATGATTATCATTCCACCACTGGCATTTTTAGCTATTGTGGCTGTGACAATCTATTGGATCATTGTTGGAGCTTATTTACAGAGTTGTACAAACAATGTTGTTATTAGTGCAAACGACACAGCTCTATTCAACAAGTATGCTCAAAAAATTGAAGATCTGCAGCCCTATATCTCCTTGAATATTACGAACAACAATGATACTCTATCATTTGTTGAGAATGGCTCTGCGTTGCAATTCCTCCAACTATATCATCTATTTGGATGGTTTTGGACGGTTGCTTTCATTCAAGCAATATCCTGTACTATAATTGCTGGAGTTGTCTCAACTTGGTACTTTTCTGGGGTCGATGGCAAGCGCAAAGCAAGAAAACTCGAAGTTCTCTATTGGGTAGGACGTGTCATGTTCTGGCATTTAGGATCACTTGCATTTGGTTCATTGATTATTGCTATGGTTCAGATGCTAAGATACTTGTTCAATAAGCTGAAGAAAAAGGTTGACAAGAGCGGAGACAAAACTGCTAAATGGGTCATGAAAATACTTACTGGTCTGCTATGGGTGCTCGAAAAAATTGTCAAATTTATCAACCGTAATGCGTACATTATCATTGCAATCAAAGGCAGAGACTTTTGTCGAAGCTCTGCACAAGCATTCAAGCTCATTGTGGCCAACATTTTAACAGTTGGAGTTGTTAACTTTTTGAGCGATGCTGTCCTGTTCCTCGGCAAGATACTCATCACAGCGATTGGAGGACTCACTTGCTACTTTATAATAGATCTGAATGTTCGGTATGGAGGAAATATGGTACCGGGAGTCAAGTACGGTCTCGTCCCAACAATCGTATCCGTATTCATCAATTATACTCTCGCGTCACTATTCATGGACATGTATGACATTACAATCGACACTATTCTGATCTGTTTCTGTTTTGACAAGAAGCACAATGATGGCACCAGCGCCAAACCATACCACATGTCTGAAAAGGAGCACATGGCCTTTTTCAAAAAGAAAATGGGAGAAACTACCAAGATGCAAGTCATAGAGAAGGAAGACGCATGAACAATTGTGTTTTCGTCAGGATAAACTCCAACCTCTCCCAATTAAAGCCGCACATAATGTCACAATCTATCTATCTCGCCTCACTGATGCGCGTGCACATATCCAGACAATAATTGATCCAACAGAGCACACACGCGAACCAATCGATCGCTACCCAACTGTACATAAAGTTCCGAATCTTTAATCACTACACACACCTTGTACTCACCAATCTCATACACATTGTCTCTCAATTTCTCAACTGTTAGCCCTGTTTTCAATAACAAGCTACGATATGGATCACATGTCCTCTTCATTAGCACGTCCAATGATGATTGATCTGTTTCCTCGATTTGACTGACTCGACCACCACCACTACCACCATTCGATGATCTGTTCATTTGTGCCTTTTTTGTTCCACAACCATTCTCATTCCTTACAACATTGTCATCATCATCATCATCATCATTGCATTGATCTAAAATTTTCTTTTCTGTCACGTTCAATCGCCCTTCCAACCCATGATACTGCTCCTTCAAAAGGCGCAATTCACGTGACAATAATTGCACATTGTCCTTCAATACTTGATTCTCTTCAATCACATGATCCATCTTGCATCTCATTTCAAATATCATTCGTTTCAGAATTTGATGCTGTTTTTGTTCGTCTTCTTCAACATCGTCGTCATCGTCATCATCATCACTATTGTTGTACTCTTTTTCCGGAACAGTAGTAGTCGATAATAATGATGGTGATTGTTGATGTGTTGGTAGAGATGAAAAAGATTGAGATGTATTGGTTGGAGAGAAAAAATTGAGTGTTGGCTGTTGTTGCTCATCTTGTGTTTGTCTCCGTGGGAGAGGAGAGTGGAACAAGACACGATTGGGACAAATGAGAGGACTTTGTTGGATGAATTGAAAGATTAAGCGATCATCTTCTTCATTATCAAAAACTGGAGGGTGATCACTTGTGAATGGATCCATTGTTTGTTGTTCTATTGGTGGCGAATCAAACATGGTGAGCTTGTGTTGCATTTTCGATGCTCCAGATATTTTGACAAGATGACAGTTTTCGACAAGGATTTGTCCGAAATACTCCCCATCAAAACACGAACGGTCCGCCACACCAACATAAAAAAATCGATCCAACCCACCAAGCGAGCTTTGGGAGGTGGACAGCAGCCGTCAACAAAAAGAGCGAATTATTAACAAACAACGAACATTACCATCCATAAACAACAAAAAATCAAAGGAGCCAGCAACAACAACAACAACAATAATCATCACCTTTATAGATTGAAAAATGAACAACTTGCTCTTCAAAAAACGCAACGTTTCCAAATTCGACTATGAAATCAAGGTGCATCACTTGACCAAACTACCCAAGAGTGGTATCATTCTGTACATGACATGGCACAGAGGCAAAAAACACAATGGTGAAACAAAAAAAACGTTTGTAAAGGACAAGATTGCACTGTGGGAAGAATCATTTACTTTTCGAGGCACACTCTTCAAGAATTCAAAGGGAAAATACAAGACAAAGTACATTAATCTCTGTTTTCATGAAGTACTAAAGGACAAGAGATCATCATCATCATCTTCACAGAACAATAGTCCGACTACCGCTTCTTCTTCTTCTTCTGCTAGTCATTCGCAGCATGGTGGTGTTTCGAGTGCCATCAATGCAGCCATTGGAAGTTTCAATCACCACGCAAAAGACACGATTGGTGAAATCAAAATTAATTTGGCTGATTTTTCACCGTTGCAACAACAATCCGATGTGTTTGCTAGCACGAAAACGTTGCCAGTGAGTCTATGGAATACGAGTGAAGTTCAATTCAAGTTCACCATCAAGAGTACACTGAGAAAGAGTGGTGCTGGCAACGGTTTGGATACTGTGCTATCGGAAGCAACAACAATGACAGATGCATCGGATGATGAAGATGAAGATGGTGGTGGTGATGATGATCCGTTTGGAGAAGATGGTGGTTCTTCGCGGTCCTCTGGTCAATTCTCTGCACTCAGTTCCGCTGCGCACCGTAACTATATGGAGAGACGGAAGACTTTGCAACAAAAATTGAGAACACTGAGGACGGATGATGGGGATGATGACGAAAGCATGGGTGGTGGTGGTGGTGGTCTTTCGGATGATGATGATGATACGGGATCATCTCGATTGAGTTCGAATCGTGCATGTATGTATCTGAGTGAAAAAGTGTTTCAAATGTTTCAATTGTTCGTTTTTGTTTCATGAATGTGAAGGACTCACCTCTTAAACAATGGATGGGTCATTTTTTCTTGTAAAAACAGCGAATGGATTGGGAGGAGCAGTGATTGATAAGCGAAGAGTGGCACAATTGAGGAGGCGAGACGGAAAACATCGAAGACAAAACAGCTTCAGCATGGACGAGGAAGCAGACGCATTCTCAACAGCGATACAGAGCGCAGAAGAAGGCAGTAAATTGCAAGCGAACAATAGACGTGCAACAAGTGATTTGGGAACGGATGAAGATTTATCAAGCACCTCTCAAAATTCTGCTGTTCAAAAAGCAAAGGAAAAGATTTCGATACAGGAGCAAAAGATGCGACAAATGCAAGAAGAAATTTTGAGATTGCAAAAGGAAACGAACGAGAGAACCGTGATTGACTCGATTATCAATAATCGTCTACCAGAGTTTTGCGAGAATTTACCATTGGCCGCACCCATTATATTCAAAGTGCTGCAGCATTGGGATTGTTTTTCCACCAACAAGAGCACATTCCCTAACAAGATTTGTAGCTCGATTCGTACAATTGTGGATAACAATACGGATAATAATGATTTGTTGTGTTACTGGTTGAGTAACTGTTGTATCATGTTGAATCTATTGCAAAAGGAGTATCCAGTATCGTTGGATCATGATTCTAGAGAAGATGATCATTCTGTGATGAGAGTGAAAATACCAGATGATTCTAATAGTTCAGTGTCACAGACTCAGACAACGACGAGCACTCACACAACAAAGACATCTGTTGGTGACAATGATGAATTCACATTCGAGAGTCCAATCGCAAAATTCAAGCGTGATGTCATTAGCTTATCCATACGCATCTACTCTATTTTAATTGAAAATATTTATAAGGTATGTCTGATAACTCAACCATTTTAAGCGTGAGACTGATGCTAACTGATTCTCACGTTATTCAGGCCTTAATTTCTGTTCTGATCCCAGGAATGTTCCAAACATCACCAGCCAACGGTGGACGTGCTGTTGATCCAAAGCAAATAACAGCAATTTTGCACCAATATCACCAAATGTTGAAGAAGAACTTTTTCTTCAACGAACTTATTGCTCAATTCTATGCTCAAATTTATTTATTCATTAATGCACATACGTTCAATGCCCTTTTTGATACTCAGAAGAAGAGATGTAAAATGGGATCGGCTATTATGCTAAAGATGGGTGTTTCAGAGTTGGAAATGTGGGCTGAGAGCCATCATTTGGGCAACAAGTGTAAAGAGAATTTGGGAGCTCTGCGCCAGGCATCAGACATTATGATCATGAACAAGGCATCGCTTGTTGATGAGTCTACGAGGAGAGAAGTCTGCCCTACTCTAACACTTGTCCAAGTTAGAAAGATCTTACAGTCGTATCAACCTGATGAGTATGATCCCGATATTGTTCCATCATCAGTCTTGAAGGCTCTACCAGCTGCCGACGCCAAGAAGGGAACTCAAGACAAACAAGAGATTGACGAATCGATCCTGATCAGACCAACATTCGATCTGGACCACGAGATACCAGACTGGAAGAAAGTCAAAACCTCAAAAATTAATGGTGAGGCATTCAGTTTCCTCAACTGACGCATGTAAAATATCACACGTTTAATTTCAGGTGTTGAAAATTTGTGCTGACTAAGCAAAGAATTAACAAACCACGTATCCATCCTTCTTGTCCATGCTTGTCTCTCCAAGCAATGATCGGCCGAACTTTATATGTGTCTGCAGGAACATGTTGGAGAAATCCAAACAAAAATTATCTCCTTTGCCACGCTTTGACATCATAGGGATTAGGACACCATAGAGATAAGGACATGAGAGAAAAAAAATACAAGATCAAGTTTCCATTGAAGGTACTAGCTGCTACACAGGCTGCCATCCAAATCGGTTTTTGGTTGGGCATTGCGATCATCAAGACCTCTGATCCTGATCTTACGTTGCAGAAACCAATACCAGATTTAATTGTCTTCACATTTCTCTGGATCATGATATTCGTGGGACTGACATTCGCCCTACTGTTTGTCATGGCTCATAATGATGATCTCTTGTTGGCCATCTGGAAGCGAATCCCCTCCAGCCGACTCGACCATTTTCTCAGGGAAATTCACAAAGTGAGACCAGTTCTGCAGTATTATGTCCGAGAGTCAAAGAACTCCCACGATCTCCAGGCTCAGGAACTCCATTTCGAGAATTTGTTTTCTCGATCTTGTGTCGAGCAAGGGACAATCACACCAAGACATTCGTCCCGCCTTACACTAAAGCAAGCCATCACAGTAGGTGACTCTATACTTGGTACATCCATACTTGCTCTGATTTATTCGAAACCTGTGATCACTGCTCCGAGGGGTGATGAGCTAACTCTGGATACGGGAGAGGTTCTCTTTAATTTCGAGATTATAAACCATACACTGGTGCCAGAGATCATAGTATACAATGACCAATGTATACTCTCCACATTCCTGACCCACTGGCTGGTTCTTCTCTTGCTCTTCTTCACCCCCTGCTTCCCCCTAGCAGCCCTATATTGGTGTAAGTGTATGGACACTGATTGTTATGAAGACATCAAAATCATAACCAGCTACAATCACTCAGAATATTGGAAAATGGACCATTATAGAGCTTTGGGTGTCCTAGAGACAAACCGACAGAAAAAATTCCAAGCGGATGTATTGGACAGGTATAATCAAGCCAGATCAGCTTCTTTGTTCACCGACGTGGACTTTGTCTTCGCCTGACCATTTTCCCAGATTTTCGCTCAAAAAGACACCAGACAATGCCACCGAAGGGGCTAAGAAAACCAAGACTGTCGCAGAGGCAGCCAAGAAGAAGAAGGTTGTCATTGAGGAGGAGGCTGTTATTGAAGAAGTGACCAAGAAGAAGAGAAGAGTCTACAGAGGCTGGACCACCAAGAGAACTGTTAAGAGAACCGAAAGGCTCAAGACCAGAGAAGAAGTTCTCGACAAGTACAGAGCCAGACTCGCCCAAGAACTCAATGATGAAGACTTTGCTGTTCTTGATGGCAAGTGGATCTGTCTATGAGAAGGAGTTAAATGATGTGTCCCTCCCTGTTGTACAGGATATCGTTTGTGGGGCTAATGTTCTGCTCTTGCTTTCGACCGATACCGAATTGTTTGCGATTGGACAGAATGATTATGAACTGGTGGGTCATGGTTTACCAAGATTAATAACTTCACTGACACGCACTGCGACATTTTTGGATGAGGATGAGTATTCAGTGTTGGCTACTGTATGCTTCAGTAACTCGTTGGTCAATACGGGCAAGAATAGAGTGCTTGTCATGGGTCAAACAAGTTGGTTCATCGGTATGGTCAAAGATTATTCGCCATTGACTTATAAGTTGAGCAAGAGATTAGTTAGAATGAGTGGTGGTTACTTTCATGCCAATCTGCTCTGGAAAGGTGTACGTCTGTGGCTCACATATCACTCAATCTCAATTCTACACTCAGTCCTAATATGACAGACTCTTCTCATATTCTACTCCCCAGATGATTTTGGTTGACATTGAGATTATTACTCGAATGTGAACAATCTCCCAATAAAGAAAGGATTGACTCTCTGTTTGAAATACTTATATTTATACACTTATCATTGTTTTTGAGTTTCTCTAAATCTCTTCACAGCTTCCTCAGGTGCCATGATCTTTCCGGGATTCATAATGTTGAGAGGGTCGACAGCTTTCTTGATTGTTCGCATCAACTCGACAGAATCAGGGCCGTGTTCCAACAGCAAGTAATCCATCTTGCCATGACCAACACCATGCTCACCAGTACAGGTACCATCAAAGGCGATTGCTCTCTTTACCAAACGATCATTAATCTCATGCGCCTTCGTCATCTGTTCTGGATCGTTTTCGTCCAACACAAGTACGACATGGAAGTTACCATCTCCAACATGACCAATCACAGTGTATAATAGACCACTGGCGTCCACGTCTTCCTTGGTAGCGACGATGCACTCTGCAAGTTTCGATATTGGTACACAAACATCAGTGATCATTCCCTTGGAATTTGATCTGAGATTCAGACTGGCCAAGTATGCTAAATGTCTGGCTCTCCACAAGATCCGACGTTCCTCTTCCTTTTGCTTAAATGTAAAGTCACTGGCTCCATATTCATCTTGAGCAATCTGTTGAACGAGTTCCACTTGCTCTCTAACACCTTCTTCGGAACCGATAAACTCAAATAATAACATTGGCTTCGTATCGTCCAAAGTCAACTTGGAATACAAGTTAACAGCCTTGATTGCATGCTCATCCATCAATTCAATTCTCGACAAAGAAATGCCCAATTGAATACAAGATGATACACACTGAGCTGCACTATTCAAATCAGGGAATGAACAAACAGCAGCAGTAATACACTCTGGGACACCATAGAGCTTCAATGTAACTTCAGTAATCACACCCAACGTGCCCTCTGATCCAATCATCAATGAATTCAAATCATAACCAGCAGAAGACTTCTTTGCTCTGTGATTTGTCTTGATAATGGTTCCCTTCTCATCTGGCAACACACAAGTCATATTCACAATATTCTCTCTCATGGTTCCATAACGAACAGCATTGGTTCCCGAAGCTCTCGTCGAAGCCATTCCTCCAATCGTTGCATTTGCACCTGGATCAATAGGGAAGAACAACCCGGACTCTCTAATGCTCTCATTGACTGCTTCTCTTGTCATACCGGCCTGAACCGTAATGTTCATATCATCCGGATAGAATTCAACCACCTTGTTCATTTCTGACAGGTCCATGCTCAGTCCACCAGTCAACGCATCAAAGTGACCCTCCAATGCAGTTCCTGCACCAAATGGAATCACGGGAACTCGATGCTTATAGCACAGAGCAACCACGGAACTGACATCTTGAGTCGATCTTGGATAAACAACGACATCGGGTGGCATTGGCTTGTGATGAGTCAATGATGTTCCATGATTGACTCTTGTGGACTCTCCAGTGATGACTTGACCATGTTCAAGCAGTGCATTCTTGAGTTCTTGGATAAAAGCAGGTGTGCAATTGGAATTGACAGCACGACTGCTGCTGCTCTGATGACGAACAACAACACTGGACTGGAAGAAATTCTTGTTGTTGTTGTTTTGGATTGATCTGTGTGAGGATGACACTCGTCGCAATGCTTGCTTGATCATTGTGTTGGTTGTTTGAAAGTTTGTTGTTGCTTTTACAAAAAAGAGCGATTTTTGTTCCATTGTTGATGACCGAGAGCACAAAAGACATGATCGGGGTTATCTTTTTCAAGAGCGTTGCAGTGGGACTACAGGAAATCTTGCATGAACCGATTGTTCAGAAATTGACGGGTAATGCCCATGACAGAAGATTGACTAGAAGGAGGGGGAACTTGGGTGGAAGCTGGTGGTGGATCGAATGACTTCACATCCGATCTTTGGACCATGGCTGCATTTCTATGGGATACTTCTCTCTTATCAATATGTGGATCTCTTTTCATGTGCATGGTTTGAGCTTGAACTTCTAACTTCTTATCCGTTTGCTTCCTCGTTTGAGAGGACGGTAATTCGATGGGCTGATCAGTTGTTTTTCGATCTGATATCTTTGCCTTCGACTTTGATATCACATCTCTTTGAAGTTGTAGATAGAGGTCTTGAAGTGCTCTTTCCTGCACTGTCAAACTTGATTCTTCAGGTTCGAATGAGGAGGAGTTGTTCAGGTTGTTCTTTACAGATTGGCGATTGATCGACTCTTTTTCTGTAATCCTAACTGGTACTTTTTGCTCTTTCGTTATTCTCTTTTGAATCTCCTCTTTCAGATCATTCTTCTCCTTCCTATTAGTGTCGATGGCCGTATCTTCGTGAACAGTTCGCTCAAGTTCGATATGTTGAGATCTCTCGGCGAAGGACACCTTTTTCTCAGTTAGTGCTTCATCACTCTCTGTTCGAATAACATCCCTCGTGTGTTCATTATCTTGCTTTTTGGAATCAAAAACTTCTGTTTCCTTTGATCCAGGAGGAGGCTTGAATAACACTAGAACATCATCTGTTTTGGATGCTCCTTCACTTGATGTGTCGCTCTGCATTTTTGATATCATAATCTGAGTCTTAATCCTTGACTCGGTGTTTTTGGTATTGTATGGGAGACCAAAGTTCTTAGGTGGAACATACTTCTCTCTCTTTACAATGACCTTCTTCTCCTTTGGAGTTTCTTTCGGTTTCTTGGCTTTTCTTTTATCGCTTGCTCCCTTCTTAACTTCAGGCTTTTTCTTTGGTTGAGGCTCACCTCCCAGAGACCAAGCCATTCCACCTTTGGACTTCTCTCCTTCTTCTTGGTCTGTTCTAAGTTCTACAACGGGAGAAATTGGTTTTGGGACAGGTTTTTGTATTACAACTTCTGGAGTTCGGCCATTATTGGTTGGGTAGTTACTGGGTGTGTTTGGATACTGATCGTCTTGAGTATGATATTGATTGTACTGTTGATTTTGTTGGTATTGTGCTTGCTGCATTGGATGACCATTATAGGACTGATAGAAGTTGGTATGTTGATTAAATGGAGGTTGTACTCCAGGTTGAGTGTAGAATTGATTGGAACTGTGATTATTTGGTGTGGATGGGGCAGGAGATTGAGGATAGAAAGAACCTTGAAAATAAGGCATTGGAAACTGGGAGAAATAGTTCTGTTGTTGAGTCGTTTGCAATTGTTGCTTCTGTAATGACTCCTCTAGCATCTTCACTCTCTGTAATAACAAATCTTCGGTGTTTCGGCTGCTCCTTCTGTCCCTTCTTCTCTGTAGATCTGATCTTTTAATCTGATAGTTATCGTCCTCTGAGTAACTATTGTCCTCTAATTCTTCGCCTATCTCGGAATCACAGTTCTCATCGGTTCTATTCTTCCATTGTGAACTGTTCCTTCTATTGTCTTTTTGATATATTTCATTTCCCCTTCTCTCCAATTGCATAAACTTCTCTTGAAGATTCTTCTGTAAATTCTGAGCACTCTGCTCGACAGATCTACTAGGAATGTTGTTCGGCCTTATAGTCAAAACTTCATCCTCAATGGATGATAATATTGTCTGCAACTGAGGAATCGATGCGTGCAAAATCTGGCCATTCAATTTCATTTTAATGTAATTGATACCAATTAACGTAGTGTACAGTAGTGCGTCATTCCTCTTCTTGTCGGCGAACACTTTGGAGGTTAATCAAACTAGATTAGCTCAATCGGATAAGGCACAAACAACAATGTTAAATATAGTACATACCTTGGAGATATTGCTGTATTACATGACTATTTAGATAATGAGGTTGATTCAAGTTTGATTGTGCTGTAGATGTCTCGTTCTCCTGTATTGACTGTAGAGATGATCGCATGTTATCAACCTGAGCAGGGTGAACCATGCCAGTAGAAGAAGATCTTAACCTACGACTCGGTTTATTAAAGATATCATTTCCATTCATTGATTTTGCTCTGTTTTCTAAGGAATGACAAAACCGTTGAACTAATTTTCTAAAGAATGACCTAAATTTCTGTAACTGTACGCGGAGAAAAATATTGAGCGAAGAAACTGGTTTCGCATGTGAAAAAGAAGAAAATGGCATTTCGTGAGCTGATTCATGGCACAGCATGAAACAAGCATCGAGCGAAGATAGTTCAAAAGAGATGAAAATCCAAATCGAGCTACACAAGGAAAGAGAGCAGCGCCAATGTTCTCGAGAGAATGCACGAAAGTCGTTCAAAGTGGATGCAATTCATCACAAACTAAGAATGCATGAAATCAATCAACGCTAACAAATAGCCCATTTCTCACATTTCACGTTTTCAATCATTCACTCTCATCTCATTCAATCAATGATCACAAATCCACGTCATCATTCATAGTATGGATTCCATAACATTGATCAAAGATAACAAGTATCAAACATTCAACATTCAACAACAATATGACTTCAATACCTGTATACTTTTGATTGTCGTTTTTTAATTAAAATAAAAATGGCCGTTGATTATTTGGAAACTTCAGCGTTTTGTTCTGCGATTGTTATGTATGGATGTTCTTCTTGCGGTAATTTTTCGACTTGATGCGAGACATAAGGACCAAGCTGTAGCGAGCGTAATTGCGATATCACAAATGTATGCAACGAGTTTTGTTGGTGGTTAGCTCTTGGCATGAAAAAAATGAAAAAAGCAAAATACTATTCAATTGACATTGATTGCATCAACTCTAATAATCATCAATCATACCTTGAATCCTTCCATGTTTGGCCGAACATAACGTGGAATCTTTGTCTTATCAAACACGAAGAAACCTCTCTTTGTATAGCGACCCATCATCTTCTTTGGTGCTCTCAAGGTGTTAGGTTCCTTACCACCTCTGCACATCATTTGTAGAATTGGTCTCATGGACGACATTTTTGCTCAATGGTCTGTATGGATTGTCAAATAGGTGGATGAATGGGCGCAATTTTGCGTGTAAACGAGGAAAAATGTTTTAGTGAAACTTCAATAGTTCGATTGAAGTATGGTTGGTCAACCAAGAAATCGCCAATATCGAAAAAATTCGAAAAAAACAAAAAACAAATCATTACACAAGTCACAAAGTAATAAGTCTAATAATGAGCAACTTGAGCAAGAAGAGAAAGTTTGTAGCACACGGAGTTTTCTACGCTGAATTGAACGAATTTTTGAAGCGTGAACTTTCTGAGGATGGATACTCTGGTGTCGAATTGAGAATCACCCCAACCATCACTGAAATCATCATCCGTGCCACCAGACCACAAAGTGTTTTGGGAGACAAGGGAAAGAGAATCAGAGAGTTGACCTCCGTCATCCAAAAGAGATTCAACACCCAAAACAATGTTGAATTGTATGCTGAAAGAGTTAAGAACAAGGGTCTCTCCGCTATTGCTCAAGCTGAAGCTTTGAGATACAAGTTGTTGGCTGGTTTGCCAGTCAGAAGAGCTTGCTACAGCGTCTTGAAGGGCGTTATGGAAGCTAATGCTAAGGGTTGCGAAGTCATCGTTTCCGGTAAGCTCAGAGCTCAAAGAGCTAAGTCCATGAAATTCAAGGAGGGTTACATGATCAAGACTGGTCAACCAACCAGAGACTACATGGATACCGCTATCAGACACGTCTACATGAAGCAAGGTGTTTTGGGTATCAAGGTCAAGATCATGTTGCCATGGGATGCTACTGGTGTCACTGGTCCATCTAAGCCACAACCTGACTTGGTTACCGTTTTGGAGCCAAAGGAAGACCAATTCTTGCCAACTTTGCACGCCGAATAAATTTGCTGCTCATTGTTCACTTAACACTGATCACACAATATTCTGAAATTTCCTTTGATCTTTCTTATCGCAAAATTTTGGCGCCTTTTTCCATCATTATTTGGAATTCATTCCGCTAAAAAATCGAAGTTCACGAAGCAAGAAAACTACACTTGGCAAAATCAAGCTTGATTGAAACCAAAACAAAACACAAGCAAACATGAATCAGTACAATGAGGAATTTGATGGCTATCTGGATGATGATCCATTTGAGAATAACAATAATAATGACAACAATACAAACAACAACAACAACAACGGCAATAATAACAACAACAATGGATATGCTCAATCACACATTCAACTACTGGACACGAGTCCATCCAATATGAAACGATTGATCGATGCAGGATACAAAACTGTTGATGACTTTCAGAATCAAACAGCAGTTACACTGGCCAAAGAGTGCAATCTGACAAACAAGGATGCTCTTCACATTATCAGACAAGTCAAAATGGGTGTTCAATCACTACGAAATCAATTCTTTATCAAACAACAACAACAGAAACAACAACAACAACAACAATTCAACATTTCCACCACTCACAACAACAACAACAACAATCCAACCACCACTTCAAGTACCACTCCAACCATATCAACACCAACCACTAATAACAACAATAACAATACAACCTCAACAACAACCTCAACAGTCCGAACCAAATCAGCATTCGAATCACTTCAACAACACAGAGACCGCAAATCCATCATCACATTCTGCAAAGAAGTCGATGATTTGTTGCACGGTGGTATTCCAATGGGTCGAACCAGTGAAATCTGTGGTGTTCCAGGCGTCGGAAAAACTCAACTGGCTCTCCAATTGGCAGTTAATGTTCAATTGCCAAGTGCCATGGATGGATGCGAAGGAGAGTGCTTGTATATTGATACGGAAGGGTCGTTTATGACAGAGAGATTGGAACAGATTGCCATTGCATTTGTAAAGCACATTCATCGAATGAAGAATGCACTTGTGGCATCATTGTCTTCATTGAGCAGTACTAGTAGTGGTGGTGGCGGTGGTGATGGAGAAACAGGAGAAGAGGACGAAGAACTGAAGAAACAGAGAGAGATGATTGAGAAGCGAATTGCGGCGATTGAGGCAATGACTGTCGATGGAGTCATGCAACGTGTTCGATACTATCGATTGTTTAATTTGTTGGAACAGTTGGCGTTTGTTCAGATATTGGACTCGTATGTCAAGCAGAACAATATCAAACTCATTATTTTTGATTCGATTACGTTTCATTTCAGGCATGATCAAGCCGGATTTGGTGACACATTCCAGAGAAGTAGGCTGTTGCAGGCAATGGGTCAGAAAATGTCACAGATTGCCAATGATAATGACATTGCAGTCGTGTATCTGAATCAGGTGACAACAAAGATTGATAAGAACGATTCGAGTCATTCTCATTTGGCCCCAGCGCTAGGTATGACCTGGAGTAATGCGTGCAATAATCACTTCTTTTTGGAGTTTGATCGAGGTGAGAGATACTTTCGGATCAACAAGTCACTTCATTCTGAACCTAGCCGAGCAAAGTTTGCCATCACAGCCGATGGTTTCAGAGGCGTGAACCGGAGAACGATTGCTTATGAAGAGATACAATCCACCGCAGCAGATCAATCAAATGAACAATCTAGGAAGAGACAGCGCGAATAAGTGTTGTAAAGATCAGAAAATTTATTGTTGGAGTTTGTTGTTTCTTTCTTGTTCATACTTCTTATTCTGGAGCTGTTGGAATGCAGCATTGTTTCTGGCGACATCTTGTGCTGTGTCAGCTTGCTTTCTTCGCTTCACTCTCTTCATCTTACCAGCATCAAGAATTCTGTCCCAGTCATCTCTGGCTCTCTTCTTTGCAGAGGTTTGAGCTGGCTTGACGGGAACGAGTTTAGGTGCGGCTGGTGCCTGATTAGACCATGTTTCCACTTCCTCTCCATAGTTGGATGTAGAGACCATCTTGTTGAAGTGTGTTGGATCGAATGCAATCTTTGGCTGCACAGGCTTATCAGACAATGGAGATACTGGTGACCGAGCAAGAGCATTCTGCTGCATCTTCAGCAACTTCTTCTTTGTGAGGAGACAAGGACTTGGAGATGCACTACTCTTCTCCGTGTCAACAGCACTGTTGACTGGAGATGGAGGAGGCATGGTGTCCTTTGAAGGTGTGGATTTCACCTCTGGGGTTTGCTTTGGTTGCACTGGAGGCTGTGATTGCGGAGTTGGGGGATTAGCTGACTTCGCCTTCTTGCCCTTTGACTTTGGTGTCTTGACTGTGCTCTCTTTCAAAACTGCAGGACTGTTAGCAACTGGCGTAGTAGGGATTTGAGGTGCTTTTGCAGGGACTGGTGTACTAGGGACATCGTCTTCTGAACTTTGGCCATCCTCGAATTCTCTGACCAGAGATGCTGCTTGATCCTTTGAGTAGTCTCTTGAGTAGAACAGAATGTATGCTTGTTGTTTCAATGCAGTTGACACACTGACTTGTCTTCTGCTACTGTCGTCCATCTCATACCAAACACCGTTGGATGCCTTGACATATGAGTAGTAGTGACCAGAGTTACAGGATCCACCAGCGTGCACGAGAACACCATGCAGATGATAGTTGACTGGCTCAGTCTTATCGCTCATGAATGGGGCCAAGTTCAATACTTCGCCATAGGTCACATGTTTGCTAATCTTTCGTCCGAATATATTGAATCTCTTCAATTGCATAATCAGCACTGGTGGAGCCTCGTGAATGGACATGCGCTTCGTGGCCTTGACGTACTTTTTCGTCAGAGGACACTTGTACTTGTTATCACCATCGAGCGTATCGGCTGCCACAAATTGATTCAATGCCTTCTCAACAGAGCTGACTTGATTGAGCTGCAGACTCAAATCAACAAACGGATCATAGGTGTTTGAAATATAATTTGATTCCAAACTCCGGATTTGACTTCGCAAATATCCACCAAAGATCTGATGAACTGCATTGGTTTCCTTCACTAGTTTGTCTAACTTGTTCTTGTATCCCTTGAGTATGCAATCCTCCATCTTATCAATAAGATTAATGATAAACTCGTGCGAGTCCTCTTGTCTACCGAGTCTGAATTGTTTTTGGATGGCTCTCAAATTCATCGCAAACGCTCTGGGAGAGATGGAAGAGGATTTGGATTCTGAGATCTGGCGAACGAGGTTTGTCATTGCGTCCAGTGCTACAAACGGTTGTCCATTACCACCAGGTGATGCAGAACCTGCACCAGCAGCATTCCTTCTCGCTAATAAATAATTAAATAGGCATGGTGTGTAGACGAGACACTGGAGAGCAGCATTCATAAAGCAAGTGTTTCCCAAATTGTCGAATCCTGGTCCAACCTTTCCTACATTCTTCCACTTGAGCATTGTCAAGAGTTTGTGTCTTGGATAGAGAGTAGTGCTTGGCTTTGGCAGCGGTGTATTGTTCTCAATATCAGAGTCATCAGAGTCATTTGCTTTTGGCGCAGTGTTTGTCGATGTTGTTTGCACTGTAATGTTCTGTGGTTGCTGTTTCTTTGCAGAATTTGGTGTCTTGTTTTCTCCAGCCTTCTTACTCGTCGTTGACTTGTTCGGTGTTGCCGTTGCTGCATTAGTTTTTGTGTTAGTTGTTGTTGAAACATCTGTTCCCTGTTCTTCTGCTTCTTGTTCAGATTCATTGCCCCTTGTTGTGTCATCGACAGGCATCTCAAACAGTGTGGCACTGGATCGATCACCATTCAACGGTTTCATACTCTTCAACTCTGCTTGATAAGAGTCCTTTTTCGACGATTCTCGGAACTCGATTCTTCTCGGCAACAAATCTCTGCTCGCTCTCAACAATGCATCAATATTCTTGTTTTCCGTATCGATATCACAATTGTACTCTTCTTCTTCATCCGATGATGATGATGATGCCAATTCATCCTCGTCGCCATTTTCAGCACCATTTTCACCATTCTCACCTGTCGGCCTTTTCCTTTTTTTGAGCATGAGCACATCCGCATGTGTTCTTCTCATCTTTTTTCTAGTCTCGTCATTCATCATTGTGGCTGTTCTCATGGCCACTTGTTGTGGGTCTTCAAACAAATGAGATGGAAATTTCCTAGGGTCCTGCCTCTCATCCATCTCAAACAGAGCACCTCCACCATTGCTCTGACCATACTTGTTTTGCTTCTTTTTGAGTCTATTGAGAGCTCTTGACTCTCTGCGGTCAGATGGATCAATAGAGGAACGATCAGGTCGTTGTTGACGATGGAATGATGATGATGATGATGGTGATTTGGAGGAGAATCGTTGTTGTTGTTGTTGATTTTTTTGATAGTGTTGTTGTTGTGTTTTGGCGCCTCCACCACTCTGTCGCCTCTGAGCAGGGCTTTTGTTGTATTGATGATGGCCATTGTGGCCATTCGTCCTTGATTGTTGTTGTTTGGAGATGGTCATGATTGTCGCTGTTGTTTCACAACTATTGTGTGTGTGAGGAGTCAACTATTGCTTGTATGCTCGTATGATAGTATGCGCCTGTTGTTCAAAATACGCGTTTTGTGGGTTGAAAAGCTTCCAAAAAATTCGTTTTCGCTCTAGTTTGTCTGAGAGAGAGAGTTCTCGGTGTTGTTTGTGCGTAAAGAGTTTCGGAGAGAATGGGTGTCAAGGGTGAATTGACGGTGAGCAGAGAAGAGAGCGAACTTTTTGGTATGGTTGTTATGCGCACCTGCGAGAGAGAAATAATGGACCTTTTTGTTGTGTGCTCGCAGAGAGGGGAATCTCTCGGTCGGCTGTCGAACGAGTGTGTGAATGACGCATTACAAGATTGGAGGAGAAAAAGAAAATCGGAGAAAAGGGTCTAATGGATTTATTGGTCAGCCTTCCAGATTCTAACAATACCTTGAGAATCTCCAGTTACAATGTATTGGCCCTTCCAGGCTGCAATACTGGTAATGCTCGAGTTAGTGGATGTCAGGTGATCAATGACTCTCACATCTGATAGTTTCTTTGCTTTGATATCGGGCTTCATGAATACAATCGCTCTTCTATTCTCACACAATGCTGCTAGTAGCTTATCGGAGACAAACTTGACCCAAACGAATTGAGTTTGATCTCTCACGCTTTCAACAGCATTCACAATCTTTGGTACTGGCCGATCAAACAAAATGACGTCATCTACATTTACCTTGGCCTTGGAAGTACGGTGCAGCTCTACTCTATCTTTCATGGACATTGTTGTAAATATCTTTAAAGTACCATCTTGAGAGACAGTGGCAATTTGTTGTTCGGATGGATGAAAACTGACACTGAGAATACTCGAAGAATGTCCCTTCAACTCTGTAAACTCCTTTGATATCTCAAAATTGTCTCCAACGACTCTTGCGTTGAAAATCTTGAGCATCGAGGTGAAAGAAGCACAAGAGAGCACCTGCTTCGAAGAATCAATTGAATCTCCTACATTCTTCATGTCAAACATGAAAACCTGCAAGTGAGATGTGGTGAAACGATGAACAATCTCTGAGCTTGGCACTCTTCGGACTAGAATCTCATCTGATCCCTCACTGATGGTCAACACAAACTTTCCATCGGAGGTAAATCGAACTTGCTTAATAGGTTTCTTTTCCTTCACGTCCACTTCTTTTGACACCTTCTTTGGTGACTTTTCATTCGAGATGTCATAAATCACAATCGTGTTTGGATAATCCAACCCAAACACCAAATACTTTTCATCATGTGAAATATCACAACATGTGGCATGATCACTCAATGATCCAGTCGGAATCATCACGTGTCTCTTATCAGATTCAAACACTGTTTCACTCTTCCACAATCGAACATAATTGTCATTCTTTCTGACAACAGCAATATACTTTGAACTGACAGACACACTACACACAGGACCAGCGCTCTGAGAGTCCTTGCCTCCCTTTAAAGTTGACAAGAGACTCGAGTTTTGCGTAACAGCTTCATCTGCAGCGATGGGTGACTCCACTGTGATGGATTTTTTGTTCTTTTCAGCAGACTTCTTTGATATCTTTTGGTTCTTCTTGTCATCAGCAGACTCTGCCGAGAGAAGCTTATCTTGATTTTTCTGAGAAGATTCAGTAGTGCTGATCTGAACAGTTTTGGTCTTTGACTTGTCCAAGTAGAAGAGACCAGCCACGACACCACCGAGAAAGCATAAAAAAATAGTGAGAATAATGATCAGAGGAGACATGATTATGATTTGTTTGGCAAAAACGGAATGCACGATCTTCTTTCAAGTTAAAATTAGAAATTGAAACTTCAATTTTCAAAAAACGCGGGTAATATTTATCGGGGTTTAATAAGAAGCCGAAATAGCTCAGTTGGGAGAGCGTGAGACTGAAGATCTTAAGGTCGCGTGTTCGATCCACGCTTTCGGCAACCTTTTGTCTTTTATGCGTTGCTGATGCCACTACGGAAACAAACGATAACATGGCAGAACTCCACATCATCGGCGAGCTCGTTGGAGCTACCAACTTCGCACAAAATGACCTGTTTTGCATGTTCTCAGTTAACAAAGGACGTCACTGGATCCATGTGAGTGGTCAAGAAAGAGGTCAAACCCAAGTCGATTCTCGTGGACTAGATCAAATGAATGTCTGGGCTCATCCCATTGATCTCCACTATTCCACTTCAGTATGTGTCGGTTGGCCCAAGATTGTTTTCCAAGTGTGGTACCAGGATGAATACTCCCGGAATGATTTCGCTGGTTATGGAATTGTAAACGTACCTACACAAACAGGAACATTTGACTTAAAGTGTGAGATATGGAGACCTGTGGGATCCACAAAAGACAGAATCATGGAGATGTTTCTTGGAGGAACATCTCAGCTCAAAGATGAAAGCCTTGTCTGGAGTGGAGAGAATCGTCGGAAACTCACAACCATGACAGTTGGCACAGTGCATCTCCATCTCAACATTCTACTGAGAAACTTCTCCAAATTTGGTGTCCAAACCACATCCATGTACAAACCAGACCAAGAAGCACTGAACTCCTAATTCAATAGCATCGTGGTCTTTCCCGCCTCTTCTCTTAATTCACCAAAACCATTGAATTCTTCAATCATTTTCTTGAAGCAAACATTTTTTTGCGCTCTCACCGCCGCCGCCAACATCCACAACAACAAAAGCCATTCACACGCGTGCATCAACCACAATATCACAATCAAAAAAAAAACTGAGTGAACATGGCTAGAGTCAAAGCAAAGAAAACCACAAAGCTTACGAAATCAGAAGCTCCAACAAAAGCAGCTGAATCCACCCAAAACAACAACAACAATAACAAAAAAGTTTCATTCAGTGAAAGCAACCAAGTCAAACAATTTGAAACAGAGTCTGGTTATGAGTCATACGATGAGGATGTTGCGAGTGACGAAGATGATGAAATGATGACTGACAATCAACAAGACAATGTTCAATTGCAACAATTGAATTTGACTGTGATTGCCGGTACCTACAATTCCAATCTATTGGGATGGAATTACTTGTTGGAGACTCGATTGGACTTTGATCACATTATTGACAATTTTGTTCAGGCACAGAACAATGAAGATGGCAATGATGAAAATTCACCATCATCACCAGCACAGGAAGACAATGAAGAAGATGATGAAGAAGATGAAGATGAAGAAGACAATGAAGACAATGAAGAAGAAACTGCACAAGATGATGAAGACAAGGATGACATTGATCAAATGATTGATGATGATTTGGACAGTGATGAACAAGCGATTCAAATGTCCCAAAACGGTCAAACAGAAGTATTGAAACCATCGTTTGCAGTGAAACCTCACACTGGTTCCATCAATTGTGTCACCAGCAATGGCAAGTTTATGGTCAGTGGAGGATTCGATGAGAATTTGGTTGTTTACAATTTGAAGACGCGGAGAGACAGTGGTGTCATTCATCACACTCAAGGCTCCATCACATGCATGTCACTGTTTGATCACTTTTTGTTCGTAGGAAGCTCACAGGGCACACTGTCAGTCTACTATCAGAGCACTGCATGGCCAAAGATTTGGGAGATTGAAGCTCACGCAAACAACTCTGTCAAGGCACTCGCTGTTCATCCATCTGGAAAGTTGGTCATGACGTTGGGAGAGACGGATCATCGATTGCGGTTGTGGAACATGTTGAATGGAACATTGTTGCAGACGATATCATTGGGAATGAAGACATTTAATGATGTTCAGTGGTCACCAAGTGGAGACTCGTTTGCAGTGTTGCAAAGACACTCGATTGATGTGTTTTTAATGGAGGATTGCCAATTGGTTGCCTCTGTTCCACTTGTCAATGAAGAACAAGGAGGTGATGACAGCAGTAAGAAAAAGTTGGTTTCCAAGCCCATTCTCACATGCTTCAAGTACTTGTCCGAACAGGTGATTGCTGTCGGTACTGCCGAAGGAGTAGTTCAAATCATCAATCTTCAAACACAGCAATCAAGAGAGATTGCCAATGTACACAAGAGCAGAATAAAGGCTCTGGACGGTGAGGCTGTGAACATTGGTGAGTTTGCACTGGTGTCTGTTTGCAGTGCCGGTGTATTGTCCGTTCACAGAGTGAGTGATGAATTTATATTCCAGG
Source organism: Tetramitus jugosus (assembly GCA_937625935.1). NCBI lineage: Eukaryota > Heterolobosea > Eutetramitea > Acrasida > Vahlkampfiidae > Tetramitus > Tetramitus jugosus. The sequence continues at coordinate 529,764 of OW569345.1, read as the reverse complement.
AGGCTGTCACACAGGTCAACATGCGTTTCACATGTGTCTCCTTGAACCATGATCCAGCTGTGCGCAAATTCGTGGAGGAGAGATATGAAGAGTTCGAAGCATTCTTGGGTGATGACTAGGAGATCATCCTTCAAAACAACAATTGATAACAATAAATAACTTCAAATGATACCTGCAGCATCATCCTTGTGACGTTAAAAAAACATGTCTCTTTTTATATACAAATTATTGGATTACATTGGAAATAGAGCAACCGTCATGTGTCTGTTTCGCGCTGTGAATGCTTGTTGTTTGAGCACCATTTCAAAAGGTCCATGTTCCATATGACGACAGCAACACGAGTCGTGTCTCCATTTCATCTCAGACCAGATTCCTCCTTTCTTCCACCACTCTTGTCCCTGTTCTCTCCAGAGAGGAAACAAAGGAATAAAAAAGCAATGTTTTTTTTTGTGTGTGGGTGTTTCGAATGAGCAAATTTACAGCTCCTGCGTGCTTCCAAAAGATGACTCTCCAGAGTAAGTAATGTATAGGAAACCGTCTTCATCATGTTGTTCTTCATACAGTGTAGACATGAGAGAAGCAGTTGGTGGCAACACATTATTCTTGACAAAAATGAAAATATTCGTGTTTGGATCCACATTAATTCTCTTTCTAATCACAAATACAAATTGACCAACTGTCAAATCTCCTGGAACCAGGTACTTTTTCTTGTCAATATCAGGAATGGTGGCTTTTTCTGCTCTTTCACAAATAATAGGGATTCTGTCAGGGTATTTTGTTAGAATTTTTTGAGCTTCATTTCTTCTCTTTTCTGTAAAGAGGTTCGGTTTTCATTGTCGGTGGTTCGATAGAATGATGGTGGTGATGGTGATGGTGATTTTGGATGTTAGCTGGTTAGTTAGTTGAAGGGAACATGAAGAAAAAAGTGGCAGTTGAAAAAAAAAAGCTTACCAAAAGAATTTTGTGGGTCTTCCTTGTATCTCATTTTTGTTTGTTGTTGTTGTTGTTTGTTTGTTTTTTGGTTGATGTAGCAGCTAAAATGGCGTACTCTCTCTTGTGTGTTCTTTCGGTCTCGGTGGTGGGTTATGTGTTGCTTTTCTGCAGCTTCGTGATTGGTCCGAATTTTTATAGAGCAAGGAACTCCGGAGTAAAACTCATTGAGCGTATTTCTGTTGTAACCGGTTCTATTTCGAAGATGGAAGATGGATGTTCTTCTGTTTGGTGAGCAGAAGGAACGATGGTGGTGGGTATGGAGAAGGAATTCCTGGTGAGCTGAGGTCAGGCAGGAAATGATCGAATGAAAGTGTGTTGTATCTTTGCAAGGACAAACAGGTGTTGAGACAAATGCAGATTGTTTGAACGAACCCAGATCACGTTTTTTACTTGTACTTTGTCATAAAGTCATTGTGGAACTTCTCGAGTCTCTCACAGACAGCATCAATCTTATCATCAGGTGGCAAGAAAGTAGTTCTGAAATGGTAAGTACCATCCTTTTGACCAAAGCCAGATCCTGGAACAACACAAATACCAGTTTGCTCCAACAATTGCAAGACATAGAGCATATCTGGAGCAACACCAAGAGTTTGTGCCTCCTTGACAGCCTTGTCTGGAATGGTAATACTTGGGAAAGCATACATGGCACCTTCTGCTTGTTGGCAAGAAACACCTTCCAAACTGTTCAACTTCTTAACAAGATTGACAGCTCTTCTCTTCAAGGATGACAAGATGTCATCTCTCTCCTGCTTGTATTGAGCATAGGAGTCATCACCTTCTCTTGGTGGATTGACCATCAAGTCAACCATGACTTGACCGTCAACATTAGGACACAGATTGACTGAAGCAGTCTTGTACATTTCATCTTGAACATCAGGGTCAATGGCCTTTGAGAATTGGAAGTATCCACCACGTCTACCGCACTCACCCAAGAATCCCTTGGAGGTGGAGTGATAGGAGATCATTTCGAAGCTATCAGAGAGACCCATCTCCTTCACAATACTGTGGAAAGAGTGGAAAGGCTTCTCAGTGTACACATTCTCCTGATACACCTCATCAGCCAACAAGACAATCTTTCTTCTATGACAAAAATCGACAATACCCTTCATGTTGTCCTTTGGCAACACTTGACCAGTTGGGTTACCTGGATTGATAATGACCAAAGCTCTCACATTGGTTCCATTCTTTGTGGCAGCACTGTATTGTCTCTCGAGTTCCTCAACAGACAATGACCATCCAGTCTCTTCGTCCAACAAGTATGGCACCTGTGTACCGCCAGTCATTTGAATGGAAGCAGAGTACAGTGGATATTGAGGAATAGGGATCATGATACCGTCTTGTGGTCCTCTGATCATGGCTCTCAATCCCATTTGAACACCAGGACTAGCACCATTTGTCAAGAAAATGTGTTGAGTGGTAAATTCAGGATCAGTGTCCTGATCACGCTTCTTGATAAACTCGACCACATTTTGACGAATGGATTGAAGGCCTTGAGAATGAGTGTAAGCACCAGTGCTTCCAGAATCGATACCAGACAGAATAGTCTTTGCTCTCTTGATGACATCAGGCTTAATGTGCAATTCATTGATCAAAGCCTTCTCATATTGAAGCAAATGAGGAGCAGTGACCAAGGAGAGAACTTCTCTGTGGAAGGTCAATGGCTTTTGCTTGAGTTGTTGTGGATTACCAATGTTACAGAACACAATGTCATTGAATGGAAGCTTGTGAGACTTGGATTGCAATTGAGCATTGAGTTGATCTGCTTTTTGGACGACTGGACCTCTGACAGCGTACTTGGCCTTGACCAAATTTTGGTTCAAGTTGGAAACTTGGAGAATCTTGCTCACGGAAGACATGTTGTTTGTGGGTGTTGATGTGTTGTTGTGGTTTGTGGAATCGACGACGGAGGGATGATTTTTCACAAGCGGCTGTGGTGACGTTGTGCTTTGATTGGAGGGACTATGTTGTTCCGATTGCATAATGAGATATTCACTGGGTTGATCTTTACGTGTTTTTATTGGTGGTCAGTGTCCAGAGCACAACTAGTTGAGGTTTGGATCCATCCCAGAGGTGGCTTCAACCCCGAACGAAACGCATTGTGCATCTGACAGATGGGCGAGTATTCGCGAGACTACGAAATGTTGAGGTTCGATGTTGGACGCGCCAACGCCAAGAACATTACGATACCGAAAGCGACTCGGACTCCCGGAAAAGCTCAGACAGAGACTATGAGCTCCTCACCCTTCTCCTTAAAGCAGACCCAGCAGTAAGGTGTTGAGCAGAGCACTCGATCATTCGGTCTGCATCATCATCTACACAGTAAGCTATTTGACACCAACCTCTGTTGGATAGATGGTGATCGCCAATCTTGCCAACTTGTTTCTCACCTTGAATTATCGGAACGTTGGGTGAGGATGACTTTATAAATCCATTCTAAGTTGCAGGAACAACTTCATCAGTACTTTGTTTCGTTGGATAGCAATGAAATCATTACAACCGCTCATTTCGTGTTGTTTTGTTCATCGAACATCGGAGAAATCCTTTGAAGGAGAAAAATCACCACCTAAAAAAAAAGACAAATGCATACGTGGGGCAATCGTTTGAGCACAGTTGCAACCTTCTCCCTGACTGTACTGGGAGTCATGGTTCTGGCACTTACATTCTCCAGTCTCATTCTCACTACACCAACCGAAAAAATTGACACAAAGCTCTCTGTGGCTTCTCTCGTTAAAATGTGAGTTTTGTTCAACAATCTATGTGTGATGGCAATCACTTTGTTCATTTGATTTGTTGTTGATTCATCACAATGAACATATCAGACTCAAATGTGCAGTGTTCGATCAAAGATCAAATCGTTAGCTAACTTGAATATTTTCTCTCAATTTGTTTTTTTTTGGATGATGGGTGATGTTGTTGGTGTGAAGGTCCGTATTGCCTTATTCTCGAAATGATCGTGCTTCCTTTGTCTTCTCATTGCACGCTGATTTGAGACCAGTGTTTCACTGGAATGTCAAACAATTGTTTGTGTACATTACGGCACACTATTCATCGACGTCGTTGGGTGGTGATGATGAAGCTTATGAGGTGAATGATGTTGTGGTCTGGGATCACATTATCAAGAAACAAGAGAGTGCTCTGTTGCATGTGGATTATCTGAGAAACAAGTATCCGCTGGTCGACAAGGGAAATCACTTGAGAAATACGCGCGTCACGTTTAAACTCCATTGGGATATTACGCCGTTCACCGGTGCCATTTTCTCTCAGACGTCGTTGCCTAGTCAATGGTCAAACTATACATTGCCAAGTGATTACAAGTTGGCATCAAGAAAAGAGGACTTTAACACCTATGATGACATGTACTAAGTGTGCATGTTGGAACTCATTCGCAGATGTTGATGGAGCCGTTATCCTGAATGCAATGTAAAGGAGTTTCTTGTCTTTTTTTGACTGAGGATCATCATTTTTTTTAGTATTGATCACCATATCCTTGGTTGACTGACGCGACCTCGCTATTTTTCACTCATCATCGCATAACACGACGCTTAATTCTCTCAACTTCAAGATCGCAACTACCTGAATTGAGAATACAATTACATACAAGTATGAGTCATCTGAGAAGAATTTGTCAATTATTTGTACAGAAGCAAGGGAACAAAGCACAAAACATCCGATACTTGTCTCAGAGTGTCATCCGACAGGACAAAAGACCAGACAAGATTGATGTAGATGAAGAAAAGGAGGAGAGGTACAATTTGGGACCAAAATCTCAAGCAGAGGTAACCGGCTTCGGAGGCTTTGTGAGAAATGATACATCTAAGAAGAAACTCACTGCTGAGGAGTTGGGATCTGACCAGGCAAACATTTACAGCTACGCAGATGAGGGATTGAATTTGAGTGAATCTTATGGAAGAGATATGGAGGTGGAGGAGCCATCCAAAGGAGAAAGTGAAAAGTTTATTGAGAATGTCAATTTGTACAAGAAGACCATCGCAGATGATTTTAACAAGAGAGAGTTCAGAGCATCAGGAATGGGATATGACGCTAAGAAGAGAGGAAGAGAAGAGTATGGTGTGGGGGCATCAACTTTTGATACACTGAACAACGCTTTCCCTGTTCACCTAACAAGAAGCGAGGAATTGGAGACTGATCTGAGTTACATTGAGTGCAAACAAGCTTTTGAGAGTGGTTTAAGAGAGGGAAAAGGAGAGAAGAAAGAGATACAAAGAGATGTGGAAACCAAGACACGAAATATCAGCAAATTCGCCAGCGACATTTGAGGTCTTTTGACCATGCAAATCTGTAAATACAATAAAACAACAACCACAAACAAAAATGATTGCAAGCGGTGAGGTTCGAACTCACGAAGCTGATGCACTGGGTCTTAAGTCCAGCCCCTTTGACCACTCGGGAACGCTTGCCGATGTTAAATTTGTCCATTTTAGGGAATCCGAACATTTTGGGGTCGTTCTCCGAGCGTTACTGAAAGGGAAGACAAGTGCCGCTCTGCGAGCGGCACAATGAGTATAAGTAAAAATAATGGAAAGAATGATAAACAATAAAGTGAGCAACTGCGCGTTGTATCAAAAAAAAAAAAAACGAACATTTTGGGGTCTGTGAATTTTTCTGGAGAATTAATTAGACATAGGGAATTCGTCAAAAGACATGGAATTTTGGATTAGTTCTTACAGATACAAGTACTTGACAAGTGAGTTTGAATGGACAATACAAGTAATCAATGGTCACTGCCCCAATGTGCACTGATAGTTTTAAGGTCGTGGAGAGGGAACAGTTGTGGCGAGTCTTCTTGCGGCAGCATAGATAGCTAGAAAGAGGAGAAGGTATTATGGATATATTCGGAGTGTCTAATATGTGCTGGAGATTATAAATATATGTGATACCCTTTCAGAGTCGATCGCGCTATGGAGTGGTTTGTGACTCAGGTGGAAAGTTACAGTTCACAAAGGCAGTTGCTCAACATATGGACATGGATACGATATGTCTTAAGTGTAAAATTGAACAGGAAACAGTGTAACATTGTCTCGTTAGGGGCCTGGTGGCGATAAGAGAAACGGGACACAATGAACAGATAACCAGGAAAGACAATCAAAAGAGTAACCGCAACAGTTGTATTCGAAAAAAAATTGATTCTTCATCAGATTCGTTGAACCTTTTCACACAAAACAGCAAACATTAACCCCAACAATCAAAAACCAGAGCTAAACAACCACAAACAAATCAAATGAGCAAAAAGTCCAACCCAATCGTTTTTTTCGACGTTTCCATCGGTGGTAAACCAGCTGAACGCATCGAGTTTGAACTCCGTGCTGACGTCGTCCCAAAGACTGCAGAAAACTTTCGTCAACTCTGCACTGGTGAGAAGAAGGGACTTCACTTCAAGAACAGCATCTTCCACAGAATTATTCCAAAGTTTATGTGTCAAGGTGGTGATTTCACCAAGGGCAACGGAACTGGTGGCAAATCTATTTATGGTGCTAAATTCGCCGACGAGAACTTTAAACTCAAGCACACAGAGCCATTCTTGCTGTCCATGGCCAACTCTGGACCAAACACCAATGGATCTCAATTCTTTATCACAACTGCAAAAACTTCCTGGTTGGATGGTGTTCATGTTGTGTTCGGTAAGGTGATTAGTGGACAGAATATTGTGAAGAAGATGGAAGGCCTTGGTTCCACTTCTGGAAAGACAAAGCAAACTGTAAAGATTGTGGATTGTGGTGAGAAGAAGCCTGCTGCTGCTGCTGCTCCTGCTGAAGCATCCTCCACTGTTGCCAAGAGCAACGCAAATGAATTGCTCTTTTTCGATATTGGTGTCAACGGAAAGAAAATTGGAAGAGTTACCATGAAGTTGTACGATGATGTTGTGCCAAAGACTGCTGCCAATTTTAGAGCTATTTGCACTGGTGATAACAAGCAGAAGCTTACATACAAGAACAGTCCATTCCACAGAGTCATCCCTGACTTTATGCTCCAAGGTGGTGATATTACCAATGGTGATGGCACTGGTGGTGTTTCAATCTATGGAACTACGTTCAAGGATGAGAACTTTAAGAAGAAGCATACAAAGCCTGGTCTCTTGTCTATGGCCAACTCTGGACCACATACCAACGGATCTCAATTCTTTATCACTACTGTTGTGACTGACTGGTTAGATGGCAAGCATGTTGTGTTTGGTGAAGTTGTCGACGGTATGAACGTTGTGAGAAGAGTTGAGAAGCTTGGTGACGACGAGGGTGATGTGTCTGCTGACGTTAAGATTTTGGATTGTGGTGCTCTGTCCAGCGAGTTGAAGAAGACTGCTTCAACCACTGCTGCTACCTCAAAGTCTGAATCTTCCAAGACTGGTGCCACTGCTGTGAAACTTGGAAAGCGTAAGGCATCCGACGTTAATGAGAAGAGCGCAAAGAAACAAAAGAAGTAAACGCTGTTCGTGATTCATAACATTCACTGTTTAGATGGTTACTCTACCTTGCCGGTCTCGTGGTGATGATGCAATCATCATTGCAATGGGATAGATGTCGCGTGTCTTTTCTTGTCTTTCTTCCTGTTGAAGTGTTGGGGCACTGGGAATTAATTCTTCCATGACTTGCCTGCTGTTCTCATCATCAAACAGGTTTTCAGGCATTGGCGTCATGGCTAATGACCTTCGAGTAAGAACTTTGTTCGCGGAGTACCATATTTTGTTGCACATGAGCATTTGTTCCTTCAGAACTTCTCCCTGAATTAAATCTTTAATATCCTGTTTCATTTCAAACTTTGAAAACAATTGAGTTAACATATACGCTTGAAGATAACACACGAGAAGAATTACGAGCTTTAAGAACAGAATCCCTTTAGTTGCGGTGGTAATGGTCAACCCTAAAGTTTGAAAAGGTGAAAAGTAGCTAATGTAGTGTAAACGACAGAACATGGAGAGTGGACAGCGAAAAAACGAAAGACAACTTACCAAAACAATAATTTCTGAAGTTCAGAATAATTCCACATGTGAGCTTCCCATATGTTGTATCGCGATCCTAATTGTTCGTCAGTATCATGATTAATTCTACTCAACTTCAATCTCTTCACAGAAGTAGGAGTACAACTGTGTCGATCCCTGATAATTTGGTATGTCTTGGAAGTCGTGAACAAATTGTATGCGTTCCACAGACTAAAGATAGTCATCAATGCAGACAACACCACATACAAGCCAGATCCAAGAAATACATAACTAATCTGGAGACCATTCAGTAAAAGGAGAGCTAGGATGTTCAATGTTTGTTCATTCTCTAAATAGCAGTTAACAGAGGGAAAGAGAACCCAATCATCAAACAATAACACAACATTTTGAGTGAGGGTTTTCATCAAATAAAAGAATTTGGACTCCCGCGGCGTTTGGTTCTTTGGTTTGGAGGACAGTGGACTTGAGGGACTACATGGGCTATTGAGAATATCCTTTGTATGATCGTTATCCACTCTCAACCAATTATCGATTCTTTCATTCCAAACTTTCTTCATGTGGATTGATTTTGATTGTGGGAAACTGATTATCAACCAACAATCTGGAATACTATTTTTGTATTCGAGGAAAAATACCAAAACAATACATGACATCGTATCTCCAGCCTAGCTTGGATGTGAGCGTTTAGAGTCGTATCAACTCCGAACACTCTCGGTGGGTTGTCAGTGGATCCGTGTGTGTTGGTTTGATCTGAGATTCTCTTCTTAGCGGAGTGTAGGTGGCGGCAACCGTCGACTACGGACCTTGTTCACTAAAACTCCTCCAAACAAGATGAAAGAAAGCACGAGAGGAATAGAAAACATGGACTATGATCAATTCCTCAATCAAATTCTTAATTGGATTCGATGTGCATTCGGAGATCATGTCGTCAAGTCAAATACGGTGCTGCTCACTTCTGATGACAGTATTCAAGCTTTTATCAATAGTGGAAACTGCATGTTGTTGGAGGTATATCAAACACAAGACAATGCGGTATGTTTCTCCCTCCCTCGAAATTCAACCCAAAAGTGCTCATTCGCAATTTACTCTGCCCTTAAACGTAGCTTCATTGTCAAAATTCCATCTCATTCCCTCCAGATGCCGTGCAAGAGATTCACTTTATCAAATCGAAGCCAGAACCCTACTCACCTAAAAATCCTGTGAAAATAAGTTCGATGTTAGTGAATCAATCTTCACCTGGATCCAACCTTTTAACCAGTATCAAGCATGTCTATGGTCCTCTTCTTCAACAGAACCCTCAGGACAATCCCATGTTGCAAAATTTGTTGTCGGAGCTCGAATCTGGTCTGATCTCGTTTGTGGCAAAGGAAAAAACAAGCACAACATCTGAAGATCATTTGTACTTTTTAACACCACAAGAGGAATTTTTTTATTGGTATGATGTAGCAGGCAATCAAATGGATCGATTGAACAAGTTAGGGCAATCAATCACGGCAATCGTGAAACCTACCCTTTTGCATGATGAGTTTGATTCTTTGGGTCAGAGAAAGCTGGAAGATGTTCTCAATGGCGATCCTTCATTCATTGAAAAGGTGGTGGATGTGTTGGACATTATTTGGTTGGATGTTGAGTCTTATTCCCAAAAAAGAATGAGTCATTTGCTGGCGACGATCTCGAGCAGCATTGGTCGTTTTGTGCAATTGAAATGTGAAGAATTAAATATGTGGAGTGATCGCTATACGGTTGTAAAGGCCACTCTGGAGAGATCTCTTGAGTTATGCTACGAATGGTCTCGTTCCGTGCTCAAGTTAACAAAGAATGAGTGGCCCCATAGCAGTGGTCGGTCATGGAAAGGACAAGAGTACTCAGACGAGTTTTTAACTGTGTTGATTCAACGATTGGAGGAAATATTAAGAATTAGAACGAGTTGTGAACAAGTTGTGCAAACATTATCTCAACAATCAACATTTGTAGAGGACGATAGGAATGATGAGTCACAGAAGATAATAGAAAACTTGTTTGCACCTTTTTCATCTATTCACCCTCTACATATAACATCCCACTCTGGAAAGTTGTGGGGTAATGCTGTATTGCAGTTCGAGACTAGTATGATACCAATAGAAAAGAAAATAGCTGGGACACTTAAAGAGAAATTGGGCAATTTTTCTAGTCGTCCGATGATGCTTGTTCATATTTTCCAACAACACAAAGAATTGATACTGAGACATAATATATTTAATCACCTGGCACAGGAGCGCTCAATTCTGTTAGGACAATTGAGAACACAATTTGGTATGTTTCAGAATGAATATCACGATCTGGCCGCTGATAAAGCATCGACCTTCTATGACGTTGTATCAGGTAGAACCATATCTGGTTTTTTGAGTATGCTGTTGTGTATCAAACAAATCCAAGATCGAATTGAAAAGATTTTGTGGGTTTGTAATACTTTTTTGCATGACCTAACCGAAGTCTCTTCGTTTATCGATGAGGTGGATCGCTTCTTCAGGGAACTAGATGATCATTGCCAACGTGAGTTTAACCAGTGGATGCAAGATATTTCAAAGATGGGCACACTTCAGCTCGAAAACACAAATATGATCAGTATGGATTCCAACAAAAAAATGGTCGTAAATTATAACGAGAAATTAGTATCTATCTTGCAAGAAGTCCCTCAACTAAGCGCTCTGGGTTTTGATGTTCCTGGAAAAATAATTAATATGTCGAAGATGGCAGAGGAGTTTTACACACAAGCAGTTATCTTGAAACAGATTGCAAACTTCTACAATAATGCACATACACAAGTTATTCCTTCTCAAAGTGAGATGCTGGTGGATGCCGCTAGCAATTTCGAGCGAGTTATTTTTGAATTTGAGAGACAGCGAAAAGCTTGGTCACGGATCAATGGCGAAAGATATATTTCTCAATTGAAGGTAGCATCAGAGATTGTAACGAGTGAAAATAGGAAACTTCGTAAGTACCATGCAATGGTACACGATAAAGTTATCCAATTGTTTACTATCAGTCTATTATCAGATCGAGAGATGTGGATGGAGAAGATCAAGGAAATTGACAAGATTTTTAAATTTTTTGAAGTGAGTTACAAGAGAACTGATAAGTGGATTGATCATTGGGATGTTCAAATATATAAAGCGCTTGAACATCAATATCAAATGTGTTTAGAAACTCTAAATGAAAATTTACAAGAGATTCGTGTGGACTTGGTTTTTAAAGAAAAGAAAATCCAATTTAATCCATCATTCGAGAAAATTAAGGAGATTTACTTTGAAAAAATGAAGGAGTTCATCTCGTTCCCAGAGAGCTTTGGTGGTTTGGGAAAGAATCATAAGTTACTGTATAAGCAGATGATTTTCCGCAATTACGATGGTCTAAAGGTTGTCTACAGCAAAGCACATAATCTTTTTGGGCGACTATTCAGGTTAAAGAAAAGATTCTTGGAGCATGTACAATTGGGTATGGCTGTTGGCGAATCCAACGAGGAGATGGAGACTTTAGTGCGTGAGAACGTTACCGATCAAAGCCAGTGGGAGGCAAACTTTAAGATGCTGAAGGAGAAAGGAAAAGAGGTCGAGAGAATAGAAAATTTGATTCGAATTGATTGCATTACAGTGAGTACTTTACAGATTAAAGCATCTCTAGATGATCAACTTCAACGGTTGGGTCAATCAATGGTCAAGATCTTAAAAGAGCAGACGCAGAGTCATCTTGCTAAGATATCTGACTTTATCATAAGTGCTCTTGAAGTATTACACAAAGATCCGCAATCTATGGACGAAATAGGACAGTCACATTCACATTGCAGAAGATTGGCACAGGAGAAGAGGATTATTTTTTTGGAATTCGACAAGTTTGATCGATTAAATCGTAATTTAAGAAGTGTGGCAGGAGTGAGTCTTGATTCATCTTCTGTGAGACAACAATGGAATGATTTTGGAGATAAATTGAGTGCTCATGAGATATACTTAAAGGATCGAACGAGTTCACTGAGAAAAGATACAGAGTTAAAATTACAAGCTTTTACGAACGAATTATTGAAGTTCAATGCTCGTTGGCATGAATTCAAACCAAAAAATACGAATCTTTCGAACAGAGATCAGAGCGAAAAGGATATGATTTTCATTAGGGATATCAAAGAAGAGTTGAGGATTCTTACTATCCGGACAGATGAGATGCTAAGAGAATGCGAATACTTTGGTGTCAGCCCTGTTATTGCAACTGAAAAAAATAGTGTCCCACTTCCTATTCAAGCATTCTTGAGTGATGTTAGTGGTGATATTTCATCCTTTTCCTCAATGTGGAGTGTTTACGAAGATTATCGAGCCAATGTTGAAAATATGGAGGGTCGTGAGTGGTTAACGTTCAAGAAGATTGCGGTAGCTGAGTTTGACGATTTCTTAACGAATTGGAATGTGAGATTAACGCAATCTGAGGTTAAGAATTCAATAACCGCTTTTATTCGTGATGAATTAGATGGTTTGTCAGAGTTCAGAGACGTTATTAAATTTTTGCAAGGAGATGGTTGGATCGCGGAGCATTGGAGTAGTTTATTCCGGATTCTTAGTCTTCCTGTAACTCTCACTCTCGAATCACTCACTTTTGGTGACATTCTTCAGAGATCCTCAGTTGTATTACAAAAATTAGCTCAGATAAAGGAATTAAACGAAAGGGCTCAGGGAGAAGATCAGATCCGGAAAGCGTTACAAGAGGTAAAGATTTGGGCTAGTAACACTGAGTTCAACCTCTACGATTATACGACGACAATTAGTAGTCAAAGTACGCAATCTAAGAGAGTTTCCTTGATCAGAGAGTGGAAAGAAGTTTTAACGCAAGTAGGAGACAATCAGTCTTTGCTTCAATCTCTAAAGGATTCAAGATTCATTACTGAATTTGCTGTTGAGATATCAACATGGGAAGAACAAATGATTACTTTGGATTCCTATCTCCACAGTTTGAACCAAATCCAGAGAAAGTGGATATATCTAGAACCAATTTTCCAAAGAGGGTCACTGCCCTCTCATCAGCAGGTGTTTGGTCGGGTTGACAAAGAGTTCCAAGGAATAATGTCTGATATCGACAGCGATAGGCGTGTTATTCAATTGGCGAAGAGAAAAATTAGTGATATTTTGAAAAAGATTTTAGATCAACTGGAGATCTGTCAGAAAGCTTTAAACGCATTCTTAGAAGAGAAACGAAGCATATTTCCTCGATTCTATTTTATTGGAGACGATGACTTACTTGAGATTCTTGGTCAGTCCCAAAATCCTGATATCATCCAAGCGCACCTCAAGAAATTATTTGCGGGTATTCATACTGTTGGTTTCGACAATAAGAACAGTGCAATCTTAACAATGAACTCCTCAGAAGGAGAATGTGTTCACTTGAAAAATCCTGTGAAAATTACAGAGAAGGTAGAGGAGTGGCTTCTTGATTTAGACAAAGAAATGAGAACCACACTTCAACTACTATTAGTTGAATGTGAGAACTCTTCAGATTTTCTTATTGGTGCTTATCCTTCCCAAGTACTGTGTCTATCTGCTGCAATCTCATTTACTAAAAAGTGTGAGTATGCCTTGACAAACAGGTCCTTAGATAAGTTACTTTCGGAAATGAAACAAAATCTGAACGCATTTACCAGTATAGATACAAGAGACAACACAGTATTAGATTTGAAAGTTAAATCTCTTATTTTGGACTTGATTCATAACATTGATGTGGTTGAGAGTTTACTGGAGCATAGTGCAGTTACTCACGTGACCGTCAATGATTGGTTATGGCAAAAGCAACTTCGATTTTATATGCAGGGAACAGTCAATAATGGTTTGTCTGTTTGTGTGATAAGGATGTGTAATGCTCAATTCGCTTACACATATGAGTACCAAGGAAATGTACAGAAACTAGTGCATACCCCATTGACGGACAAATGTTACTTGACCCTCACTCAAGGTATGCATCTTGGATATGGTGGAAATCCTTATGGACCAGCAGGCACTGGCAAAACAGAGTCAGTGAAAGCACTCGGACACCTTTTCGGTCGTCAAGTGCTTGTTTTTAATTGCGATGAGGGAATTGATTTTAAGAGTATGGGGCGCATCTTTATTGGGTTAGTGAAGTGTGGCGCTTGGGGCTGTTTTGATGAGTTTAATCGCCTTAAGGAAGATCAGTTGTCCGCTGTTTCCCAACAAATACAAATCATCCAAGCTGCAATTAAGGAAAAGAGGCAGACTCCGATCGAGATTTTGGGCAAGCAGGTTGTCGTTGATTTAAATGCAGGTATATTTGTAACTCTGAATCCTGCTGGCAAAGGATATGGTGGAAGAAGCAAACTTCCTGATAATTTAAAACAGTTGTTTAGATCTGTGGCCATGGCTGCTCCAGATAATGATTTGATCGCTGAAGTCATTCTCTATTCTGAAGGGTTCCAGTTTGCAAAGGAGTTGGGCAAGAAACTTGTAGCGATATTCACATTATCCAAACAGTTGCTCTCTCCACAACAGCACTACGATTGGGGTCTGAGAGCTCTGAAAGCAGTTTTGCGTGTTGGTGGTGGACAGATCCAGTTGTCCAAGAAAAACTCGTCCAAGATGACCAAACAAATGGAGACTGAAATAATCATCAAGGCACTAAGAGTCAACACTCTTTCGAAGCTCACGTACGATGATGGCAAGATATTTGATAGCATCGTGAGAGATGTATTCCCTGGTGTTGATGCTCCTGACATTTCTTACTTGGACCTAGAAACCGCAATCAAGGAAACGTTGACCGAGATGAATCTGATCATTATTGAGTCGCAAATGAAAAAAATGTTACAATTTTATGAGGCAGTCCGGGGTAGAATGGGTGTTGTTTTGGTTGGTCCTTCAGGCAGTGGGAAAGGCACTGTGTGGAGAGTTGTCAAGGCAGCCCTCGACAAGCTAGGAAAGGTCACAAAAACATATATAGTCAATCCCAAGGCAATGCCAAGACAACAACTTTTGGGACACATGGATAAGGATACGAGAGAGTGGTCAGACGGAATTATTACTGCAAATTCTCGAAAAATTGTTAAAGAATCTTTTGATACTCACTCCTGGATTGTGTGTGACGGTGATGTTGACCCCGAATGGATTGAATCCCTAAATTCTGTTCTGGATGATAATCATTTGTTGACCATGCCGAACGGAGAGAGAATTCAATTTGGATCAAATGTCAACTTTATTTTTGAAACCCATTCGCTTCAGTATGCGTCACCTGCGACCGTGAGTCGTATGGGAATGATCTTTTTATCAGAAGAAGATGTAGATGTGAAGAGTCTGGTCGCAGCTTGGACTAAGCAACAAACGTCAGATATTCAGATAGTATTATCCAAGTTTATTGATCTATACTTTTACAGAGCAATTGACATACTTATGACACCTGCATATATGAACGACTTTGTTGTCGACACAACAACAATGGGAATAGTGCTGAATGCTCTTTCCCATCTATACAACTCCACGGACAAGATCCACTACTCTGATTATGGGAAAGGCGAATTTACAGATGGTCTGATCAGAGGTTTGGGCAGCATTTTACCGCTTCATGTTCGTTCTGAGTTTGCGAGAGAAATATTTGAGCTGTGCGGCGAGAGTCCTGTTGATATTCGACGGCCTCTTGACTCATATTATAGTAGAGAAAATGGATGTTTCATATCTTACTCCTTGGATTCTTTGCATGATGGACACGGTTTAACATTTGATGATTTGTTCAGACATCCGATGATTCAAACGGTTGATGTTCAGAGATCGCTCAAAATTATTGATCCATGGTTGAGAAGTATGGAACCTTTTGTGGTTGTCGGTCCCGAAGGTTGTGGAAAGAATATGTTACTTCATAATGCGTTTGAACAGGTGAAAAATACACAGATAGCTGTAGTGCATTGCAACTCTCAGACGAGCGCGATTCATATTATCCAAAAGCTAAACCAAACCTGTGGAGTATTCACCACAAATTCTGGTAAAGTTCTGAGGCCAAAAGACAGGGAGAGATTAATTTTATACTTGAAGGATTTAAATCTTCCAAAGCCTGATACGTACGGGACAACTCAACTGATATCATTTATCCAGCAATTACTTACATACAAGGGTTATTACGATTCGTCACTTGAATGGATATCGTTAGAAAAAATTCAAATTGTTGCTAGTATGAATCCAGGTAACTCGTTGGGAAGATATGCTATCAATCCGAGGTTGACATCGATCATAAGATTTGTATCAGTATCTTATTCGGAGAAAGATCAACTCCAGATAGTGTTTAATGAAATACTCAAGACTACGCTCAGCAAGGATTTCAGTGACCACTCGACATGGAAGCTGCCTCAAAATATCAATTTACTAACGCAAGCAATGGTTGATTTTTATGACAAAGTAGTATCGAAGTTCACAATCGATGAGCAAGCTCATTATCAATTCACTCCGAGAGATTTAACATCATGGATGATTGGATTACTCAACTACCAATATTCGTTGAGCACAGATTCACCAACAGAATTGTTGGATGTTATTATTTATGAAGCTAGGAGGATATTTAGAGATAGATTGGTCGATAATTTTGAGCAATATGACTCTATCGAAGCTTCCATGCTTCGTCATTTTGAACAATTTGGTTATGTTGTTAATTCCAAAGCAGAACCATTTATTTATACAAGCTTGTCAGGAATCACTCCAAGCACAGCTAGTTCCTTACTAAAAGTCCAAAAGGAGAGTTCTGAAGGTGGTACTTCAGCAAAGAAAGCACTGGTAGCTTTTCCAATCAAGAAATTTGCGACAGTGATCCAGATAGGAATTAAAACGTATGAAAGGGATAATAGGAAGTTAAGAATATTTTTGATATCGGAGTATGCCGAGTTTATAGCCAGGGTTGATCGGGTTCTTTCTCAACCTTCTGGAAGTTTGTTGTTAGTTGGGAGACCTGGGACTGGAAGAAAGAACGCAGTAGTATTAGTTAGCCATCTTCTCAATTTCGACTTGATCACACCTAATATGTCATTAGGTTACAGTGTGAAGAACTTTAGAAATGATTTGAAACAGATTATGCAACTAGCTGGCATTCAAGACAAACCAGTCGTGTTTCTAATTGAAGATTTTAACCTGACCGATGAGAGCATTCTAGAAAGCCTCAATAGTTTACTCAGTAGTGGGGACGTCTCTGGACTATTCTCTCCAGAGGAGTATGATCAAATGCTACCTCAATTACGCGAGCAGAGTGGAGTTGAATACTTTGACTCGCTGTACAGTATGTTCGTTGCTCGAGTCAAGAAGAATTTGCGGATTGTGCTGATTATGGATCCAACAAATACTATGTTTTTATCCCGTTGTCAATCAAATCCTGCAATTTATACGAAGTGCTCTATACAATGGAATGAAAGTTTCAGCAGAAATGGATATGCGAGGATACCAACATTCTCCATGCCTGAAATTATGAAAACCCTTGCAGATACTGAGCAAAAGGAGCTTGTGAGGTGTATGCTTATGATTCATGATTCTATTTCGAAAGAATCCTCAAAAGTTACTCCTTTGGATTTTATCCGATTTGTGGACTCTTTCAAACATGTTTTCAATCGAAAAAAGGATAGTAAATTGGAGCAGCTTCAGCATTTACAGAAAGGGCTTGCAAAGTTGAATGAAGCAGCAGAGAGTGTAGATAAATTATCCAAGGAGGCTGTTTCACAAAAGAAATTATTGGCAGAAAAACAGATTCAGAAGGAAGATGCACTCAAGCAGATACAGATTAGCATGGAACAGTCTGTGAAAGAAACAACCATTATCCAGAAAATTCAAGAAAAGATCACGGAAGAGGAGTCTGTATTGAATGACAAGAGGCAAGCCATACAGAAAAGATTATCAACAGTCCAACCAATATTAGAAAGTGCCCAACAAGCTGTCGGCAAGTTGAAGCCGGAGAGTCTGAACGAAATTAAAGCCCTTGGGATGCCTCCTGCGGGAATTCGTGATATTTTAGAGGGTGTTCTTAGATTAATGGGTCAGACAGATACTTCTTGGAAGGGAATGAAAAAGTTTTTAAGTGGAAGAGGTGTAATATCTCAGATTCTTACCTTTGATGCCAGAGCTGCATCTCCAAAGGATATCGATGAAGTGTCCGAGTATTTGAAACGAACCGCCTCGTCTTTCCAGGAGGAAAATGCAAGAAGATCCTCTGTGGCTGCGGCCCCTCTCGCCAAGTGGGTATTAGCCAATGTTGAGTATGCAACTGTTCTCAAACAAGTGGGACCAATGGAGGCCGAATTGAATGAGTTAAATGAGTCGCAAGAGCAATATAAGCAACAATTACAACAATGTGAATCTAAACTCGAGAACCTTAACACTCGAATTACAGAGCTTCAAAATGAATTCCAGAAAATGACTGATGATGCAGCTATGATCAAACTTGGTGTTCAGAAAGCTGAGAATACTCTTGGAGCAGCTCAAAACTTACTTTCGAAACTAAGCGGAGAAAGAAATAGATGGAGTAAGCAGAATGACGAAGAAACAAAATTAATCAAATCACTTCCAAAACTTGTACTAATGGTCGCCGCCTTCATCACATATCTCCCTCATACCTCAGAAGACCTGCGAAAACATTTCACTCGCAAATGGTTATCATTTGTTAAAATATCAGATAGCACCGAGCAGGAATTTGATTTGAAATCATTTATGAGTACTGAGTCAGAATTGTTGAGATACAAGTCGGAGGGTCTTCCTGGAGATGATTTATCAATGGAAAATGCTATTTCAATTTTAAATTCAGTTCGATATCCTCTCATTATTGATCCTTCACAACAAGCAACAGAATGGCTCCACACAAATATGATGGATAAGTCAGTAGAAACAACCAACCCTCAAGATCCAAAGTTTGGACATACCCTGGAACTCGCTGTTAGATTTGGTAAAACTCTGTTCATAAAGGAAGTTGATACTATCGATCCAGTCCTTTATCCACTGCTCCGCCAAGAAGTCTCCACTCAAGGTACTCGTAAATCTGTTCGCATCGGAGAGAAGGTTGTTGATTACAGCGATGACTTTAAGCTCTTTTTAATTACTAGAAATCCAGATATTGTTCTGACGCCAGACTCTGAATCATTAGTCACCCGTGTGAATTTTACTGTCACAAAATCTGGTCTGGAGGGTCAACTTCTCGGAATCACGATCCAAAGTGAAAATCCAGAGCTTGAAACAAAGAAATCCGAATTACTTAAGAAGGAGGAGGAGAACAAAATTCAGTTAGCTGACCTTGAACGTCAATTGCTCAACGAGTTGGCAAATTCAAAGGGAGATATTCTCGAAAATGTTACACTGATCAACAAGCTCACTGAAATCAAAAAGAGATCCCAAATTATTATGGACAGCTTAGTAGACTCGAATAGGTTGAAGCAGGAGTTAGATCAAAGTCGAGAGGCATACAGACCTTTCGCTCACACCGGAAGCAGATTGTATTTCCTTGTCGAAGACTTAAACAAGGTCAATCACATGTATCAGTTTAGCTTGGCAGTGTTCTTGACTTTATTTAAACAATCTTTGATATCAACATTGGACAAAGCAGCTAATTTGAATGCCCGAATCGCCCTTCTTTCTGAAGAACTGCATAGAACATCTTTCGATTATTTTAGTCGATCATTATTTAAAGAAGATAGGTTGTCCTTTGCAATGCATTTAGTTCATGGGCTATTACCTGAGCTATTTAATGACGAAGAATGGAATTTCTTTTTAGGATCCGTTGTGAAAGCCGCATCCACAGGAAGCACTTCTCCAAAGTGGGTACCAACAGAAGCAAAAACAGTTTTTAATTTACTTTTGGAGCAGCTACCAGACCTCGCAAAACAACTGGATTTCTCAAATGACGCTGCAACTTGGGAGAGATGGCTACAAGTTAATAACGCTTATGCCGAATTCCCTTCCAGTAAAAAGGTCAGTCCGTTCCAACAACTCCTTGTTATTAAGGTACTTCGACCAGAACAATTGTATAGTGCTATGACTCAGTTTGTTTGCAAAATACTTGGTGTTGCTTCGATTTCCTCACCTGCCTTGAAATTGGAAACTCTATTCAAGGACTTGAGTTCCAATCAAGAACCAATTTTGTTGATCACTACTCCTGGTACTGATCCCTCCCAAGAGCTGGAAGAGATGGCCAGCAGAACAATTGGCTCCGATAACTTTTTGCAAATTGCAATGGGCGGGGGTCAAATTAATCAAGCGCTCATGTCTCTACGTAGATGCTGTTCCTCCGGTCAATGGCTATGTCTGAAAAATCTTCACTTGGTTGTTTCCTGGCTTCCTGTGTTGGAGAAGGAGTTGTCATTGCTTATTCCATCCGCTCATCCAAACTTCCGTCTATGGTTGACCACTGAAGTGCATGAAAACTTTCCTATTATCCTCTTACAACAGTCATTGAAGATCACATTTGAATCACCTCCCGGAATCAAACAAAACATGTTGAGGACGTTCGACTCTTGGGATTCAAGCCTCACGACCACTCCGAATAACACTTCAAATGCTAATCCAAAATCCCGATTACGAATTCTCTTCGCGCTCTCTTGGTTCCATGCTCTTGTACAAGAGAGACGAAGTTTTATTCCTCAAGGATGGAGTAAGTTTTATGAATTTTCCATGGCTGATTTGCGATCAGCAAGCGATGTGATAGAAGCCGCATGTAGTCATAGATCCACTCCAGATTGGCCAACAATACATGGTTTGCTTGAGAACGCTATTTATGGAGGAAGAATAGACAACGACTTTGATAACAGGGTGCTTCGTGCTTATTTATTGAAGTATTTTAATGACAATTTGTTAAGTTCGAACATTGTAGAGTTATCAAAAGGTTTTGCGATACCTTCGACCAGTACTCATGTAGAATTTATGAAGAAAATACACTCATTATCTGATGTGGATCATCCCTTGATTTTTGGATTACCAAGTAACTCAGACAAACTTGTTCAGATATCCAGGAGTAATAGCATTGTTGACTCCCTCAAAGCATTAGTTTTATCACCAGAAGTCACAAATTTCTTCAACAAAGAACAATGGGCAACAGTTCTAAATCCTATCATAATCTTTTGGCAGAAGATATCAGATTCGAAGCTACTCTTACAAAATGAAAAGCAAGAGAAGTCTCATGAGCATACGATAGATCCATTGCACATTTTTGTGTCTCTCGAACTAAAAAATGCAAGGGTATTTGTGAAGTTTTTGGATCGAAGGATCAAAGCGATTGATGAAGCTATTAAAGGAAGCACGCTGATATCTGGAACAATCCAATCTGACGCAACAGCTCTGATTTCTGGGATAATACCAGAAAAATGGCAGGAGAGATGGGAACACGGACCCTCAACACAAATTCAGCTGTGGTTGACTGAGGTGATCAACAAAACTTCTTCACTCATCCAGTGGCACGAGAAGAGCTCAAGAAATGCATTACTGGAACAAGAGATCGAATTAAGCGGCCTGTTTAACCCCAATATCTTCCTGAACGCTTTCAAGCAATTGACAGCCAGAAAAATTAACCAACCATTAGATAGTCTCGACCATCTGATCGTGACAGTCAAAGATTCCAAGAACCAACCTTACAAACATGAGTGTAGCATACTATTGAAAAATTTGTTGATGCAAGGAGCTTCGTTTGATGGAGTAACACTCACAGACCAAATCAGCGAAGATGATCCCCCTCTCATTAACCTTCCTTTATGCGAAATTTCCTGGATATCAGATGCGACTTTTAAAGAAATGAAAGTCAAAGCATCTATGTACTACATGCAGGTCCCTGTTTACTTCTCAGCCACGAGGGAAAGGTTGTTAACACAGCTCGTGGTGCCCTGTGGTTATGCGAGGGAAGACGAACAAAAATTTACTCTATCGGGTTGTGCATTTTTCGTCAATCAATAAACCATTAGTTTATTAATCTGAAGGAGCTTGCAGCTCGTACTTGCTAGGTTGAATAAATACTTGAATGACAGCTTCAGTGAGCTCGTTAAGCTTAATCAAAGCTTTGTCCTTATCTGCGTCACTGACTTCAACGTACCACTTGAGCTTCGGTTCGGTTCCGGAATTTCTGAGTGTGGCTGTTCCGAATCCACCCAATGATTCTTCATCAAAAGTGAAGGTGATCATTTGGGAATCTGGGGTGATAGGCAGAGTAGGCTTGTTGTTTTCAAAAGCATTATCATAACCAACAGTTAAATCTCGGATTGACTTGATCTTATATGTCTTTCCTTTGTAGTTGATTTCGGTCGGATAATTTGCTCTGATTTCTCCAAAGATTTGGTTCGCCTTTGGTGGTGTGCTGAAGAAGTACCTCGTTCTCATTAAATACCAGCCATACTTGTTATACAAATTAGTCAAATGCTTTCCTAATGAGTAGTTGGCTTCCTTTCTGTACAGGAAGTGAGCCATCTCAGCAAAGACGGCAGCTGTTCTGATACCATCCTTGTCCAAAGAAATATCACCAGGCAAAAATCCAATTTCGACTTCGTAACCAAACAGGAATGTTTTGCCTGCTTTGAGAACCTCGTCCGCCTTGTTTCCAATCCACTTGAATCCAGTCAGGGTTTCTTCAAACTTGAAACCTTCGGCCTTGGCCATTGCCTTGAGGATCTTACTCGAGACAGTACTGGCGATCATTACACATTGATCATATCCAGAACTGTGCTTCTTCTTATAGTCCTCCCAAACCCAGCTAGCCAACAAGAATGCAATTTCGTTACCATTGAACACTCTCCATTCTCCATTCTCTTGTTTCTCAGCGACAGCCAAACGATCTGCATCAGGATCGTTGGCGAGGATCAATCTGGAATTAACGCGGTCTGCAGTTGCAATAGCAAGAGCCAAGGCTCCCTTTCCTTCCTCAGGATTTGGATACTGAACAGTTGGGAACTCTGGATCAGGCGTGTTTTGTTCAGTCACTGGTACGTACTCTGGCAATTGGAATGCCGCAAAACTCTTAGTCACAAATGGGGCACCAACACCATGCATAGCAGTGAAAACAATTGGTTCAGCATTCTTGTACAAATCAGCAGTCTTCTCCACAAACGAATATTGCTTCACATCTTCAAAGTATTGAGCAGTCATGCTGTTGAAAGGATCAACAGTACTTTGGGAGAGATAATGTGCTAGTTCTTCATTTTGAGAGCCCTTGGTAGCTACGAATTGATCAAACAGTTGCTTCACATTGTCCCAGATAGCCAAATTTTGCGAAATGTGTCTTGTAATTTCTTGATCGTGTGGTTCAATAATTTGGCAACCATTGTTCCAATAGAGTTTGTACCCGTTGTCTTGCTTTGGATTGTGAGATGCAGTAACCATGATACCAGCGACGTTTTGCAACTTTCTGACAGCGTATGGCACCAATGGGGTACCCACAATCTGTCCATACAGATAAACCTTGAAACCAGAGGAGAGGAACACTAGGGCAATCAACTGAGCAAAAAGTTTGCTATTGTGTCTTCCGTCATAACCAACAACCACTCCTTGTTGCTTCTTTGATGACAAATCTTCAGAGGCGTACACTTGTTCCAAGTATTTGACGAGGCCTTGTGTCGTTTGAATGACAATGAGTGGATTCATGCAGGCAAAACCAGCAGCCATTCTAGCTCTAAGACCAGCTGTACCAAACGCAATTCTTTGCATCAAAAGCTTGCTTAGCTCTGATTCATTCTTAGCTTCAACCAGTTGTTGAATCTCGGTGCGAGTTGGCTCGTATGGATCTTGTTGCAACCATGCGTCAATCTTGTCCTGTAGGGCCTGAGGGAAAGTGGATGTCATCTTGTTCCTGCTTGTGTGTCTCTTCAAAAGCTTTTTGTGTTTTTGTTTTTCGAAAGTGTGATTTTGTAAAATCGTGTTTTTGAGCTCGAAACTGAGGCCAAAAGATTTTTATAGAGATAAAAATAAAAGTCGGCATAATCATCAAGCAAAAAAAATGGCGGCAACAAAGGCACAACGACAATGGAATGGACTCTTCACGTTGGTGTTGATCACCATCCTGTTGGTGCTATCGAGTGTCAATTGTACGATTGTGCATCTCAAAAATCATGTGTACACTTCACCAATCACCTCTTCACCATCCACCTCCAAAAAAGCAAATCATTTTTATACGATTGAGAGGCATGCGATGATTACGAAAGAGGACATGTCATCACACCGATCACCTCTCATGTCTCTCCTCCTCCAATCCAATCCCAATACTGTTGTAAGCTTTGATTTGGATGTGAGTCACGTTGTTGCTGCTTCCAATAATCAGAATCGTGCTCAAACCAAGTATTTGAGGCTGTATTTTACGCTGCTGCACTCTGATGACATGCATTTGTTGTCCTCGCGCGTCTGTCGCAGAACCAATGATAACAACAACAGTCAAAATGAACTCAATTTTAAGTTTCCGTTGTCTCAAATCAGCTCTCAAGTGTTTGTGGATTCAGTGGACGTCAAGTGGAATGAAAAATTCGTGCCCTATCATCGATCGATTGATATTACAAAGAGTGGTGTTTATTATTTGGTGATTGCGAATTGTAATGAACCGAGAAGTGTCAATAATGAAAATGATGCATCACTATTTTCATTGGTCGTGAGTGGAAGAATTACGTTCTTGAACGCACATGGACATCTCGATGGTGAGCAGTATGGATTTTTGATTTTTTATGGAACGAGTTGTGTTTTGTTGTTTGCTTTGGGTGCTGTTTGGTTCATGTGGCACATTCGATACTACATGCAGAATCAACAGCAATCAGATATGCCACAACGAACGAGTGTAGGAGGTGTGAGCATAACCTCAATGTTGCCTATTCAATTGTGGATCACATTGGTTTATATGATCAGTTTGATCGAGTGCATCTCATGGTACATTCATTTCTACGAATGGAATTATTCGTTGAGCTCTTCGCCCAAATCCAGACACTTCCTCTATAGTGTCTCTATTTTGCTTACGCTAGGCAGGAGAACGTTGTGTAGGATGTTGCTATTGCTTATGGCCATGGGTTATGGTGGTTATTTGAAGTTCCAAATGCCAGACAACAGCAAAAAGTTTATGTTTGTGGTATTTTCGCTGAGCTTCTTCATAGTTTCGTGTGTAGCTGAAATAGTGAAGCAAGTTTCACAAGACTTCAACATTAGTATAAAGGTTGTCTCTTTGGTTCAAACACCTGTGAATCTCCTGGACACCATTGGAATTGCTTGGATATGGACTGAATTGCGGAGTGTAATTCTAACTTTGCGAAACAGAAAACAAACGAACAAACTTCGCACATACCGCTCTGTTCAATGGATTTTCATTTTAAATGTATTGATTGGTATTGGATGGCTCGCATATGAATTCTGGACTGGTTTTATCAAACCATCCTTTGATAGACAAGTTCTAATCCCAGGAGAGACTCGAGAGAATCTCATCATTAATGATTTAATGCACAGCAAAGACAAACAATGGGCCACAAACTGGATAATGTCAGCATTTTGGAACATTTCGTACATGTTCATGCTTCTCTGCTTCATGTTTCTGTGGCGTCCTCAGAATGTAAATCAAGAGTTGTTTGATATCACTAGTGCTGTATCTAGCCCAAGTCGGCCAGAGGAAGAAGAATGGCTCGATGCCAGAGATGATGCCAACACCATTATCCACAGCACGAGTGCAAAGACACTAGAGTCAGCTTCCCTGTTGAGTCATCACGAAAGAAAGCCTCAGGAAACGAACCCTATTCCAAAGAAGAAGAAGAACAAGAAGTTCAGTATGGGCGACATTGAGGACGAATACGGTGACATGTTTGACAAGGAGCTGCAGGATCTGGGACTCGAAGACCCAGAAGAAGAAATTGTGGTGAAGGATGACTAACCAACCAGTCCTCATGCGAATTTGTGAATATAAACAAACAACACGAAAATAATAAAAAAACTAAAAATGAAAGATCAAACAGGTACGTCAACCATCATCGATGATTGGTTATCAAACACATTGATTGATCAATGGTTATCCGGTTCAGCTGAAGAAGAATCCACTCCAATCGTTGACCACAACAACAAATTCCTATCGCAACTCGAGGAAGAAAAGCTCCATCTACAGCAAGAATTGGCACAAAAGCAACTGCAGTGCGATCAGAATTTGGAACAAGAGTTGATCAACAGTCAACATTCTACAGTTGAACCGCTCAAACATCTCGTTGATCAAATTGAAAAACTTGCACTTGATTTCTCTGCCAAGGAACAACAACAACAACAAGATGATGATGACGACATTCATCACATGATGATTCAACACTTGACTGGCATGATTCAACTACTATCACCAATTGAAGAAAGACAAGATTCCACCATGGACAGCGACAACAATATGAGCACCGGTAACACATCATGGAAAGACACACTCAAGAGACAAATGCTGTACGAATATGTGTACTGTGAGTTGTTGCGTGATCGATTGTGTCATCAACAGTTGAGCTCTCTGCTCGATCCTGTGCTTGCTCTTCATAACACAAGCACCAGTACAGGTGGTGACTCAAACAGTGGTGTGAGCAGTGGTACAGTGCAAGATTATTTTGCAAAGAACAAAAATCAATTGAACAAGATTAGTGCAATGGTAACTCTGTTGTTTCAAATGGAGATGATATTGAATCCAGTCTTGTATTCGTTGGGCATCTTGAAATCATCTGATAAACAAGTAGAAGAAACCAGTGACGACA
Source organism: Tetramitus jugosus (assembly GCA_937625935.1). Taxonomy (NCBI): domain Eukaryota; phylum Heterolobosea; class Eutetramitea; order Acrasida; family Vahlkampfiidae; genus Tetramitus; species Tetramitus jugosus. Next base: position 503,134 of record OW569345.1, on the reverse strand, counting down.
ATGGTGGCGAAGAGTATTTGGTTACGAGAGCGCTTGTGGAACCGTTTATTGTTCGATTCAAGTATCACTTCTATGGCAAGAGAGCAACGAATCGATTGGATAGTTCGGAATACTGCTTCACTTACATGACAAAAATTTTGGAGCATTATGGACCTTTTATCGAACAAGTCATCCTGCCATTGTATTATACATCGTTGTCTACGGTGAGACCTGGTGATTTTGATGATCGAGTCAGAGATCCATTGAACGGTTTTATTTATTTATTGAATTTGGAATTGGCGAGAAAGGTTTTGCACGTTTTGAGTCCTGCTCTGAAATTAATCCTATCTGACGCGATTGACGCTGTTGAGAGTGAAGAAGGCAGTAGTACGAAGAAAATTGCATCAACACTCTTATTTTTGAATACGATCAATCAAGTACTAGCGTTTGATGTACATATGAAATCTATCTATTCCTATGTGGTCTCACAATCAGTGATGGACATCCTACTAATGGACAAAAACGAAGGGGAGATAGTGTTGAATCAATTGATCCAGTTGGATTTATCTAGCTCCGAAAAGGTGCTATCAACTGAATCAAAGCAATGGGAACCACTCTCCTCTTCCTCACTTATACTTGCAGGTGGGGATATGAATGCTGGTAACAGTGCAGACTATTTACCTCTCTTGCAAGAATGGAAGCCCAGTGTCTATGCATACACGCTCGTACACACAATTCAATCATTGAATCAAAGGTATAGAACCATTGGCGTGCATTATCGAATTGAATTGTTTAGGCGAGTGAATTTAGAGTTGATCGAAACATTCCTCAAATCTACTGAAAAGTTTGTTGCCATGAAGAGAATGGGTGATGTAAATGAGAACAGAAGTCAATGGATCAAACATGCAACAGTGTTGAACAGTGTGTTATATGTAAGCACTCACTTAAGAGATATGAGCGAATTAGATTTTATTGTAGAGATGATACCATATCTGAAAAATGTTGGTGTATATGATATACTGGCTGACCAATGTGACATCTCCTCCACGTCCATGATGAACAACTTGGTTAGAGTAATTATGGATCGCTTTAATCTCCACTTTGATAAATATCTGTACGATAATGATGTTGATTATGAATCATATGTGGACAAGATAATCAAGAACCTCAATGAGCAACTGACAGTTCTGAAGCAGTATATCCAAACGAACTCATTCTATGTAATCACTCGCCGGTTGCTCACAGATGTTGATTCCTCCTTGTTTGCAATTCTGAAAAATAAGAGCAAATACAGCAGGGAAATTCAAGATCGAATCATCAAAGACTTAAGCCTCATCGTACATTCAGTATTTGACCCGTATGTCATGAATGCCATACCAATCATGATCAAGAGCGGAAAGATGCTCCAGTAATGCAGGTAAGCTTTGAGCAATTAGTAAAGAGACTTCTGACTTTCCATAATCGAATTATTTCTTCAATGGGAATTACATTGACTCATCGTCATCATCATCAGCGAATAAATCCCTCAGTTGTTGATCATAAGAAGAAGAAAAGTCTCCTCTGCCCTTTTCGGGCTCTGATCGTCGATTATCTGTCGTATTTTGTGGCTGAAGAGCAGCTTGCTCATGAACAACATCGAGTCCGAATTGTTGACGAGCAACTCGTTGTTCTTGCTCCTGTAGCTGACCATGTAATCGCAATTGCTTCACTTGCCATTGCTTCTCCTCGATCTTTTTAAGGACAGATGCGTACTCTTCAACCAGCTTGTCAAATCCTTCACCGACCTTTGCATACTCAGCGAGTTCATATTCAATTAACCTGTATCTCTTTGTCTTATCCTCCAACTCATTATCAAGTGTCTGTCTCATGTAACGCAACGATGCAATAGACTCAGAATTGTAAGTAGCAGTAAGATATTGATACTGCATGACGATTGCCTTCTTATGCATTGTTTTCACTCGCGTACACAACCAATCGAGAGTAAGTTTATCGAAAGATGAAAAATAATCCAATTTAAACTTTCTGATCATGTCGTTCATCACTACTAATCCTTGCCATATCTTCTTATAATACACCCAATAATCCTGTTGAAGTTTCAATATCTGTTTCCGAAGTAACTTTTTTTGTTCTCTCAGTAGAATCTTGTGTTTCCTCACAGAAGAGGTTAAGGAACTCTGGATCAATATCTCGTCGTGAGAAACTTGGTGGTTCTTGTTGTTCGCTGTTCGCTTACTCGGCGTAAAATACAATAGACTATGATTTAGAGCCGAAGGGAGAACGTTCATTGCATCGTTGTCATTCTTCGCATCACCCTTTTCTTCCATGAGTGACTCCAACGCGTCATCTAAATTACTTTCAAACGGTTCAATAAATTGCGTAATAGACTCTAACTTGGTCTGTAATCTACTCTCAAGCTCAGGAATAATATACTTGCGTACAATGTTCTCCATTCCATTCAGCATGGCATCCATTTGATTGGTCTCGTTCAACCACGATGGACTAATGTCCAACAAATGAACATCCGAAGCAAAATCAGGGTTCATTCGCTCCAATACCTGATGCGATTGTGCTGTTTGCATAATTTTGTCCACTCGGGCCAATGCAATCCTCTGTTTCTTGCTCCGTAAGGTATGTTTCTGGTCAATCATCTCCCGTACACCGTCCATGACCACTGCATTCTGCAGATAGTTTTGCTTTGCTTGAAAGAGGTTCCTTTCAGTGTCACCTAGCTCTTGCACGAGTGAATAATTGATTCCTTCTTCGTTGAGACACTTGTCGGCCAGTTGACTCAACAGATTGGCAAATTTTGGATTCTCTTTCAATTCATCCTGTGAAACAACGATTGGTAGCTGTGGAACGTCCATACCTCCATTCAATCTTTTTTCTGTTTGTTCTCGCCCGAACTGATAAAATTTGGCGGGAAACAATTTTTTGGCGGCAATATCCATCAGACAAAGAAAGCCACATCAGTTCCAAAAAACAACAACCGCATTAAACATGATCCTGATCAGCATTGTCGCACTGATCATATCAGTGATTATTCATTTAATCTACAAGCGTTTCTACCCTACCATCAAATTCAAATCAGAAGGCAAAACTTTCTTCATCTCTGGTGGTTCCAGTGGCATTGGAAAAGCTTTGGCTTGTGAAGTGATAAAGAATGGAGCCAAATCTGTTTATATCATTGCCAGAAACAAGAAAATGCTAGAGGAGGCCAGAACAGAGATTATGACCCACTCTATTCACGACCATCAAAAGGTGTTTGCCATTCCGTGTGATGTGACCGATTTGGAACAAGTGAAGCAATTGGTGGAAACACTGGAGAATGACCCGGACATGAAATGCAGCTCCATGGATCACGTTATTATTAATCAGGGAATGGCTGAGCCTGGGTACTTTTTGGAACAAGATCCATTGGCATTCAAGAGAATGATTGATGTCAATTATTTGGGTGGAGTGTACTTGTCGAGGCATTTGTTGCCTTTAATGATGAAAGATTCAACCAACAATGATTCCAAGAATCTAGTGTTTGTATCATCTGTCTGTGGCATCTTTCCAATGATTGGATATGCTGGATACTGTCCTTCAAAGTATGCGATTCGTTCTTTTGCAGAGTGCTTGAGATTGGAGCTCGATAGCACCAATATTTGTGTTCAATGCTCAGTGCCACCTGATACAGAAACACCTGGCTTGGAACGGGAGAACATTACGAAACCACCAGAGACCAAAGTGTTGAGTGATGTGGGAGGATTGGCCAAACCAGAGGCTATTGCTCAGAGCATCTTGAGAGGAATGAAAACTGGCAACTTTTTGTTGACTGAAGATTTCTTAATTAAGGCACTGTATGCCAGTGTCAGAGGACTGTTTGCCCAGTTCCCTCTATTGTACGTGGATTGGCTGTTCTCTTGCTTGTCATTTGCCCTGAACCCATTCTTCCGCCTCTACATGTGGTATGTGCCATACAAGATGAGAGTTGCCAGGTTGGAGCGATACACCCAAGCATGTTGCAACCCCAACAACAAGGCAGAGTAGAAGCCATAAATATAGACAGCGGCCACGTCACTCTCGTGTTTCCCGCCTCTTTACACAACCAAAAAAAAAGTTAGCCTTGGGAAAAAAAAAGAAAAAACACACTTTTTGCATTCGACAACGCACACACAGAAGTATTATTTTATGATTATTTGATTTGACAATGGTGGCGAGTCGACGAATAACCCATGCTTTTCTGCTTGTGTCATTGTGCCTCCTCTTGATTCTCGTGCTATCAACCATGATTCACGGTCAGAGAAGAAAGAGAGTTCTCAGCAAGGCTCAACCACAACAGCAACAACAGCAACAAACAACAACCACCACCACTACAACAACATCAGACGTATCATCATCAGATCACCCCATCATGGGTCAACACTCCTTCCAACCACCCTATCTAATGAACTATGGAACAGGTGCCATTCCCAATTGGGAGTACGGTGGCAGCACATTGGCCACTGAGACCTATATTCGTCTCGTTCCTGCCATTCAATCACGCACTGGCTACATGTACAACACTCAACCTGTTCAAACAGACAATTGGCAAGTGGACATCAAGTTCCAAGTGCACAACACTCACTCGCCAGGTGCAGATGGAATGGCGTTTTGGTATGTGAAGAAACCAGAGCGCACAAGTGGTCCACTGTTTGGACAAAAGGAGTACTTTGATGGATTGGGTATCGTGTTTGATTCGTATGACAATAATGCGAATGGTGATGGACCAAGTGTGATTGCCATTAGAGGAACAGGTGATTTGAACACAAAGTGGGACATTGACAATGATTTGTTGGGTAATCAATTGGACAGGTGCAGAGCTGACTTTAGAAATGCAATTGGAGGCATCGTCTCTGCTCGTATCACTTACTTGAACAAGAAGTTGAATGTGGAGATTGATACTGTTGGTGCTGGAAGGTACAGTCAATGTATCAGTGTGGAGCGAGTTGAATTGCCCACCGGATACCATTTTGAGTTGACTGCTGCGACTGGTGGTTTGGCTGATTATCATGACATTTACTCGTTTATTGCCCATGATTTGAACGGAGCTGCCTCTGCTCATGACAATCAACAAACACAGGAAGGTGACGGTGAATCGCACAGAAAGGAGCACGAACACCATGGATGGTTCGATCCATACAAGTACTACAAGGATCAGTTGGACAATGCAGAGATTGATGACGCAATTGATGCTGCTTCTGCTGCTACCACTGGCAAGAAACAAAAGAAGAAGGAAAAGACGACTGTTGCTAAAGAGGACAACACCAATACGCATCCACAATCGTACTCTATCAGTGAACCAGCTGACGATGATCACATTTTCAAGATGATTGAAGAAAAATTGAAGGGAATGGATCACCCTGAAGCCAAAAACGAGGACAAATCTTCCTCAACATCACCCTCTGACATTTCTCACGAAGAGAAAGAGCTCAGTATCAGCACCAGGACTAACTTGTTGATTCTGGAGGCTTTGGAGGAGGTTGCACGGACTGTGAAAGTATCATCCACCAAGGACGATATCACCAGCGTCATCGCCCAAATAACTGGCATGCTCGCAAAGCAACAAGCTGTCCAAAATGAACTCATTCAACTCAAAGATAGCATCAAGCAGGATTTCTCCAGCATGATGAGGAGTTTGGAGAAGGAAGGACAGAACTTGCACAATGGAATCACTAAACTCGAAAACTACATGAGTAGCTTGAATGTTCAAGTTGACGACTTGACTGTGAAACAAGGTAGGCTTCATACCGGCTTCGAGGAACACAGCACTCAACTACATAGTACGATCAAGTCGTCCACATCATACGGCTTCTGGCTCTTCTTTATTTTATTCCAGACTGCGTTTGTTGTTGGATTCATCTACTACAGAAAATACTCTGCCATCAAATCATACTCAAAGCTCTATTAAGCATTGTGGATCACTAAGTCTTTAAGTACTAATAAACTGTTCAATAATTCAAGAATGATCACTCTTTTACTATTAATAATAACTTATAGTTGCTTTTTCGCCTTGTTTACTGCCAACAAGCACTTCTCCAATTGTTCCTTTGCAAACTGTTGGTACAAAACGTTGTTCTTTGTATCGTTTTGGAAGAAGTCATTCATTTGCTTGTATGATGCACACAATTGATCCTCCAACTGAGAAACACCTTGTTCGTTCAAAGAATCTGCTGCCTTCTTCTCAATCAACTCAAATGTCTCCTGCAACAAACTTGGATTCTCATCCAACTCTTGTCGCCTTGCCCGAACCAACCTAATCAACGGCATATTCTCCTTTGTGCAGTATCCCATGGACTCAAATGAACGATCCTTGTACACTCTGTCTCTTGTGCCATCATCACTAATCAACTTTTGAACAGCATCCTCCATCTGTTTCACAGTCACATTCTCCTGCTTGTTCAAGCAACGATGAAACTGATTGTCCAAGTAGTACATGTTACAAATGTGATAAATGGTCTGAAGATCCAACAATAGATCATCATCAGCAACATTCTTATGGCTAGTGCCCTTCCTTTTGGACAACTCATTCTGATAGGCTTGATACAATTGACCACAATGAACCTGTGTCAAGTGTCTTGTAAAGAAATCGAATTGATCATTGGACAGGGATTGGAATGACACTGCAGGTGGTTCATCATTCTCGAGCTGAGACCACTGAGCGGCCTTGTTAGTATCAGCGATCGCATTGGTTGTCTGATGTTTGGATGACGATGTGCCCATTCTTTCTCTCTGATCCACCGGTGTGCTGTGTGTTGTGGAAGTTGAATTTTACTTGGGAGCTCCCCCAACAAAGGAATCAAAACACACAGCTCGTGTGAACTTCAACGCGAAAAATTTGTGAAAAAAAATCCACGCACACACAGAGAGGAGCAAATGAACAAACAAGACGAACATCCACCGATGATGATGATGGACAGTGCTGCCAATAATAAACAAGTGGACGGAAAAGCAGACGATTGTCGAGAAAAACAGGTAAATGATGACAATCAACGTCGTCTCAAACGAGTACTCTACATGACATGTGGCTCAATTGCTGGATGTACAGTGATTCATTTGTGTGCCAATGAATTTTGGAAACGAGGATGGATTACAAGTGTCGATCGTCTAAAATCCCTTCGGTTGAATCAAGAAGATTACATTAATCTGTCAGAAAAAGTTGTCTCTACACTGCATGCTGCCATCTCTTCCAAACTAGCTTATGGTTCGTTGGTTGTTGTTTGCTTTGTTTGTTTTGTTTGTTTGGGTTGTTGGTTGACTGACCAATTCCTACTGTAGATTTGGTCTTCAAGAATGATCAAAACTTTTTTGCTCTCAAGCCAGGCAATGGTGGAAACATGTGGACGAATTATCCATCTGGCTCCGATACTTTGTTCTCCATCTCTCTCGGATACAGTATTTATGATACGTTGACAATGATTGCACAGAAATCAATGGACAGCTCCATGTGGATCCATCATTTGATGACAATTATAGGATGTGCAGCAAGCATGTGGTTCAAACAAACAACAATATTGTCCACCTCGATGCTTTTCACTGAGATTACAGTCCTGCCAACAAATGTTCAGTGGTACTTGCAGAAATTTGGGCGGAGAGGTAGTACTCGATACAAGGTGGCCTCCATCCTCAAAATGATCTTCTTTATCTGTTTTCGTGTAGGTGTTGGACCCTACGTGATGATCAGAGCCATCAGAGAAGGTCACTTGAAGAACTTTAGACAAATCTCACCTACTGCGCAGATCATGTCATCCTCTATAACGATTGCTCTCTCCCTTTTGAATCTACTGTGGACTTACATGGTCATTAGAAACACGTTGCGAACAATCAAGAAAAAATCGTATTAAGTTCCTCTGCTCCCCACACCTGTCTTTCACGGGGACTGTAGTTGAGCCACTTAACTGGCCACTTCGGATCGCAGAATAAAAAAGATCCGCTGGTGGTACTAGAATCCGATATCTCGGTAACAGGAATTTCATGACGGCACAAAAGTCGTTTCGACATCTGGATATCCCGCCCAAAACTGGTCGTTATGAATGTGAAAGAATGGCCAGGTGACCTGTTGTCAATAGAACAAACCAACAACAAAATGCATCATAATCCACCAACTCGTAATTCCATGCTAGCTCAATCCATTGTGACCAACAATGAAGAAGCTAACATAAAGGTAAATGATGAGAATCAGTTTGTGCCTCAAGTATTGAAGCAAAATGATTCATCTGTGAAGCTTCCACCATTGGGAAAGCCTCTACGTCAGCCTCAAGTGAAAGAAAGAATAGCTCTCTCCAATATCACCACTACTTTTACCTCCTTTGTTAAACAAAAGCTAGTCCCAGTGAAAAGAAAGAGTCCAGTGATATTGAATGCCGTTAACATGGCAGACCTGGATGTACGTCCTTCCTTGAATGAAGAACCATCACCTTGCTTGGCTGAACTACCTTCTTACCCCCTAAAGCAAGAGTCAGTGAAAACATCTTATGACAAGGACTATGATGAAGACATACATAATTATTTAAAGGCCATTGAGACCAAGTACTTGCCCACTTTTAATTTCATGGCCTTTCAAACAGATATTAACGAAGAAATGAGAGTGGTATTAGTAGATTGGTTAATTGAAGTTCATTCAGAGTTTCAACTAAGAGAGGAAACACTGTTCTTAGCAGTTAATATTGTGGATCGCTTTTTAGCAAAAAGAAAGGTATTACGAAGCAAGTTTCAACTCTTGGGCATAGCAGCAATGTTCATTGCTTGTAAATATGAAGAGATAGAACCACCAGTACTGGATGATTTTATCGAGATATCAGATTGTGCCTATTCTCGTGAAGAGATGATACTCATGGAACGACTGATCCTCAACTCGCTCGATTTTTGTATTACAACATGCTCAATCTATGCTTTTACACGGAGTTACTCAGCACAACTCCATGTTACAGATGTACAGAAGCATATGATAGGAATGATAGCGGAGTCTTCTCTGTTGTGCAGTTCGAGCTGCGTGTACAACCCATCCGTCATTGCTGCTTCATGCGCTTATATCTCGTCATCCATCACACCACTGGCCAATGTGACTCATCTGGAAGAAATATCTGGATATGCAGAGTCAGATCTGGAGGCCTGTATCGGCTTCCTCACGAACCAAATGGCTGCCATGAAGATTAAGAACTCTTCATTAGCTCTGTACAATAAGTATTCACGTCCTGTGTTCCAGAATGTGACACAATTTCTTTAGTCAACAATGAATATGCATTAATGTTCTTTGATTTTATTTGTATTACTTGCTTTTTTTACGCCTGCATGCTTGCATACATTCTATCCAATTCTGATTGGAAGTGCTTCTTCAAGTTTGCTCTTTGAAGTTTCATGGTAGGTGTAACACAGTCAATAACATCAAAATCTTGATGTACTAAATGTATGGCTCTGACCATCTCAAATCCATGAAGCTTGGCAGCCTTTCCTGTCTTTTCCAAGTCTTCCAAGATCAACTTCTTAATCTTTTCATCCTTGATCAAGGTTTCGATATTCTTCTCAGATGCATCAGGCCATCCATTTTGCTTTGCATAGGCAACAAGTGGAGGGATATCAACAACTCCAACACCAACCAAGGAACTTTGGAATGAATCACCATAGACCCAAATTCTGGACAAGAATTGACACATGTTGAGTTGTTGTTCAACATTCTCGGCAGCAACATATTCTCCTTGGGACAATTTGAAAATGTTCTTCTTCCTGTCAACAATTGTAATTGTACCATTTGGATTCCATTTACCGATATCACCAGTGTGGAACCATCCGTCAGCATCAAATACTTCAGCAGTCAGATCTGGGGCTTTGTAGTATCCAATCGAAACGTTAGTTCCTCTGATACAGATTTCTCCAGAAGGAGGATTACCGTCAGCCATGTAGTTCATCTCTGGGACACTTTCGAGCTTAATCTCATTACATGACAATGGCGGACCAATGTGACGAGTGGTGAAATCAGTTGGTAATTGAATGGTACCTGCAGCACAAGTCTCAGTCAAACCATAACCTTGAATAATTGGACAATCAAAAGCCACTCTCAAGAACTCGTGCACCTCAGGTCTGAGTGGAGCACCACCAGAGAGCATACCTCTGACTCTACCACCGAGTCTGGCCTTCACCTTCTTGAAGACAATAGCGTCCCAAACGCTTGTAGTCTTTCCATTCTCTTGAGCATACTTCTTTGCTGTGTAGGCCTTTTGGAAAAGAGTTCTCTTCAACCAACTGCCACTATCAATAGCTGCCTTGACCTTGTCATAGAATCTGTCCAAGACACGAGGCACAGCAGGCATCATTGTTGGTTGCAAAACAAGGAGATCATCCGGCAACAACAAAACATTTCCTTGCCAGAAACCAATGGAAGCACCCATTTGTAAAAACATCAATTCAGCAACGCGCTCCAAAATATGAGCCAATGGCAAATAGGAGATGAGAACATCTTCCTCAGAAATTTGGAAAAAGTTTCCGGCAACACCACTCATTGCACCAACGACATTGTAGTGAGTGAGCATGACACCCTTTGGAGTACCAGTGGTTCCACTTGTGTACATGATGGTGGCCAAATCGGTTGGGGTAGGAGGTGTGTGAGGAACTGGGTTCTTCTTTCCAATCTCTTCCAACTCGTCCATCGTATGAATAATCAAATTCCAAGCAGCAACCTTTTGTCTGTTCTCATCTGACACGGCATCAAAGCAGATAATGTACTTCAAATGTTCACATCTCTCAGCAATAGCAAGAATCTTTGGCAGGACTTCTCCACTGCAGAAAATACAGACAATTTCACCATGATTCATGATGTACAAGCTCGAGTCCTCACCTAGAGTGTCATACAGTGCAATACTGACAAATGATTGAGCATGACATGCCTCAGAAGCAATTTGCCAAGCAGCACGGTTCTTACTATAGATACCAACATGTTTCTTTGGAGAAATACCCAAATGAATCATACCACTGGCCACATTAGTCATCTTTTCGTTCACTTCTTGATAAGTTAGGAAATGATAAGAGCTGGCAGGAGTGCCATCAGCATTCAATGCCCTTGTTCCCAAGCATGGACGTTGTGGGAACCGTGTGGTCGAGTTTCTATTATCAAAAAAAAATGAATCGTTTGGTGTCAGTTCGTAGCTCAACAGACGGCAACAGAAAAAAACCCAACAAATTGTTGTTGGCATCTTCCTCTCTTTGAGATGGATCCAATCACACATACTGGAATGATTCATAGCACGTAGAAATGTTGTCAAATCTCTTGAGCACGAGCTTTTCACTGTACAGACCCTTTCGTCTCACTCCTCCTCCAATATCAACTGATTGAGCATCGAGTGGTGGATAACGAACAGCAGATTGAGTCTCTGTTGGGATGCCTTCGAAATCAAATCCATTAAACAACTTGTCTGATGTTTGTTGTTGTGTTGGTTGTGCTTGTGCTTCTTCTTCTTCTTCTTGTGGTTTATTGTCCATTTCCACTACTTCTTCCTTGTTTTTTGACTCTGCGGCTTCATGTGGTAAATTTTGTTGTTCTGCCTCTGCTTCTTGTGGTGTTGCTGTCTCTTCCTTCAATGGAGGTGAGTCATTCTGCTCTGCCACAGTTTCTTCTTCCTGTTGTTGCTGTAGTGGCGCGGCTTCCTTTTGCTCTTCTTGTTGTGGTTCAGATTGTTCAATGGCAGTAGTTGCTGTGGTGGTTTGCTCTTCCTCCACTTGTGGTTGTTGTGGTTGTTCTACGTCAGACATTGTGTGTTCTTCAAAATGAAAAGATAGAATCAAAGATTGTTTTGCTTTTGTTTTTTGCTTTCGGTTGCAATTGTGGAACGGATTTGTGGGGAATCATTCCCTCGGGTACCCTCCCCGGGTCAGTATTTACGCACCCACTGTGTGACGTGTGCCATCATTTTTAGTGGTAGATGGCGCTAAACTTTAGAGATATGGCAAGTCCGCATGTCCGATTCCTATTTATTCGGGTTCAACAACAGATTACAACGTTCCATTGTGGTCGATTTCATGAAGAGATGTGGTGAACACATCAAGAACAGATGAACAAAAATGCTCTATTTCTTGATTGAAGCTCAACTTTGCATTCTGGGGTCACGAGAAAGATCATAAAATGTACTGGCAGGAGCTATTTTTCTAATTCGATGAAGGCAATGTCCAGTCATCTGACGTGTCATGCGCGAGTATTGATATCCGTTGTACGAGGGCAGCGCAGTAAGTCTTTGTAATGAATACAAAAGGACCTGTGATGATTGTTCAAATGCAGAAGAAAAAAGAATGGAACAGCTGGTTCTTATTAAAAGAACAAAAGGAGTTTACTTCTTGCCACCCTTTCCCTTCTTGGCATCCAAGACGGTGTGACCAGTCATATCCTCAGAAACAGCAGTAATAATACCTGCACCAATGGTGTTACCACCTTCTCTGATAGCAAAGCTCAAACCTTCCTTCAAAGCCATAGGTGCAATCAATTCAACAGAGACCTTCTTGTGATCACCTGGCATAGCCATTTGCTTGTCTTCTGGTTGAGCGCCCTCACCTGGCAACCACCTAATCTTACCAGTAATATCAGCAGTTCTGAAGAAGAATTGAGGTTGGAAACCATCAACCATAGGAGTGTGTCTTCCACCTTCTTCCTTGGTCAAGCAATAGACATCAGCATCAAATCTGACTCTAGGCTTCAACAAACCAGGCTTACAAATGACAGTACCTCTTCTGGCATCAGTCTTTTCAACGTTTCTCAACAAGAGACCCAAATTGTCACCAGCTTGACCCTTGTCAACCAACTTGTGGAACATTTCAATACCAGTAATGACAGTCTTCAATGGAGTTGGAGCGAAACCAACAATTTCAACTTCAGTTTGAATCTTGATGGTACCGGCTTCAACCTTACCAGTAGCGACAGTACCTCTACCAGAAATCTTGAAAACAGATTCAACAGGCATCAAGAATGGCTTGGCCATTTCTCTCTTTGGTTCAGGAATGTAGGAATCAACAGCCTCCATCAACTTCAAGATGGCAGGCTCACCAATCTCTGATTGGTCACCTTCCAAAGCCTTCAAAGCAGATCCTCTAATGATTGGAGTTGCTTCACCATCGAATTCGTACTTTGTCAAAACTTCTCTGACTTCTTCTTCGACAATATCAATCATATCCTTGTCGTTCACAAGATCAACCTTGTTCATGAAGACAACAATGTGCTTGATACCGACTTGCTTACACAAAAGCAAATGCTCCTTGGTTTGGAGCATAGGACCGTCATCAGAGGAAATGACAAGAATGGAACCGTCCATTTGAGCAGCACCAGTAATCATATTCTTAATGTAATCAGCGTGACCAGGGCAATCAATGTGAGCATAATGGCGGTTTGCAGTTTGATACTCAATGTGTGATGTGGAAATAGTGATACCTCTTTGCTTCTCTTCTGGGGCTTTATCAATTTGGTCATAAGATCTGAAGGAGTTGCTGGTGTCAAGAGAGGACAAAACCTTGGTGATGGCAGCAGTCAGGGTAGTCTTACCGTGATCGACGTGACCAATGGTACCAATGTTGATGTGAGGCTTGCTTCTGTCAAACTTTTCCTTTGCGGCGTTTCTGACAGTAAAGGTTTGAAGAGATGCAGGCAAGTTGTAGTTTCTGCAATGGCTCAATCGTTGAACTCTGGAAATCATGGTGATGCACTAGTTGTTTTATGAAGAAGAGAAAACTTGTTTGATTTTTTTACGTGTGGATAAAACACGAGGTGAAAAAGAAAAAGATGCGGCCGTGTGAAAACCAACAGCTGCCGATTCTCCTGTGAATCGGAAAAATTAGGTTGAACTTTGTAATCTCCGGGGAAACATAGTTGACAGTGCATGGAATGATTGAACTTGCAGAATTGTAATCAAAAATTTGAATATTGAAGAATGATGGGATACAACCATGCATGTCCGAGTCTTTAAATTCCAAGTATTGATACTCAATCAAGATCACACTCCTTCTGGGTGCACCTTCTGGTTTTGAATTTCTCCGTCGGAGGTCGGGCTAAAATAAGTCAAAAACATTGTCCGCTGAAGAAAAAGAGCAAACAGCTTGCGATCGTTGCCTTGTGAAGTAAAGCTGGAGATTGTTATATTATCACCCACAGTTATTGTTTGAAAACTATCAAGTTCACATCGTGTGTTTCTGGTCGCGTCTGTATTCTGTTTTCATATTCCCCGCCGAAAAACGACAAAAAAGTGAACTGCCAACACATTGTTCACTCAACAATACACAATCAACTCATCAAATCGCTGATCCACGGCTATAAACATCTATCACCACCCACTACATCCTCAGTTCTGTTCTGTGAGAGTTTGATATATATTTTTGCTGTCAGCGAGCGAACATGAGCAACAATCGAAATTTTGTAGCAACAACAAATCAAAACAACATGAACCGCAATGTGAGATCAAACATTTATTCACAACCACCACCATCACAGGCGCCACAGCATGGCCCCTATGGAAACTCATCAGATCAACAATCACAACACTACGGACAACAACAACAACAATCAGCGACTGGACATCATACACAACAGTCCTATCACTACCACGGTCACTATCAACCGCAACCACCATCACAACAGCACTTTGCTCAACAGCAGCAACAACACCATCAACAACCACAACAGATGCAAAATTCTAATCCACCACATCATCATCAACACTCCCATCATCACCATCATCAACAACAACAGCAACAACACCATCACCATCACGGTCATCATCACGGACCATCACAACATCAACAAAGAAACACGATATCGCCCTATTCTCGACACCAGCAGCACCATCCACAACACCAACAACAATCCAAGTTCAATAATTATCAGAATTACAAGCGAGTCAATCAATCCAACAATCAACAAAATCAACGAGTAAAAACCAAAAAATTGGAGTTTGATGGTGTTCAGGTGGAGGAATTGAACGATTTCTTAGGATTTCCTGATCTATATCAATTAGAAACCAATGCAAAGTATCATGATGGAGGCGTCGATGTGCCAGAGTTGTCCTTTACAACAGATTATGCAAGAATGGGATATGCAGAGATGAATTTTAAGCGATCCAAAGCGATTCAACACGGAACATTTATCAGCACAAAAACAAACGATTTCCTAACGTTCATCAAAAATTTGAAGGCACATGAGTCTACATTGCGAACAGAATGGAAAACATATCAAACAAAAAAGATTAGAGAAGATAGGAAAGTTTTGTTTGAGAATGCAATGAAAGCTTGTCAATGTGAAACACCAAAGGTGCCATTCCCAGAGCTTTCGTCCAACGGAGAAGAGAGTTTAGATCAATGGATGGACGAACTAGCGAATCGTGGGATCAATCAATCGTACACACCATTGAAGCAGCTCGCCTATCAAGTACCTAATTGGTATGTTGATGATTTTATGTTTTATGTTGTGATGTGTTGTATTGTTCCTTTGTTGTTCACTAACACTCTTATTTTTCAATAATAACGACAACGATATAGTATTCAAACAAAGGATATTTTACCTCTGCTATGTAAATATCAAGTGCCATACGTTAGGGCAATATGGTTTATTAAGGTACATTTCGTCAATCAACAAAAGACGAGGAGTATAGACATGACACAGATATGGACAGAAACAATTCGTACTTTTTTAAGTGAGCAGGTTGATTGCAGTCAAGATATGAACTCGACAACATCTTTTAATGATTTTGATGTGAAATATGTAATCAACTTGATCGCTTGGTGTGATGAAGAGAGATTGATCGATTTAGCGATGATTGAAGATTGGTTCCTGTCAAAGTGTTGCGAAGCAATCTCCTACAATAGCAGTAGTGCTACTAGTGTCACCACTTCTCCATATGGGAGCTCTTATTCATCGATTAGAAATCGAAGAAACATGCGAGTGAACTTTGATGGAATATTTGGTCTATCAATGGACATGAAAAACTTATATTACAACGCTTTGGACAAGTGCGCAGAGTTACTTTCTCGTCGGTCCTGTCCCCCGCAATTGAAAATCTCTCTCTATTACTTTATTAGGCTCCTACGGAAACAAGTGAATGCCTCCAAATTCTTCACGAGTATATTTCAACTGGTAGATCAACCCATGGATATCAAAAAGCTTGATCCAAATTATAATATCAAATTATACACGATTAAGGTTGGTTTAAAAGCATGATAGCAATTATATGTAATAATGTTTCATTTTTCAATCATACTAACAAATTTTTCTTTTAGTCCTTTGATAAGTTCACGAAAAGTGGCAGCTTTGAACGATTGTACCTGTCTACACTAAAGAAGGGAGATGTAAACCTAATTCCAATAATATGTGAATGGGGTTACACTGTGCACCGTTATGGGCGGTTTAGGCGGTATATTGTGAGTACTATATTGCAGAAGCACGCCTCTGAGCATCCAGAACTATACTCTCGTATTCAGAAGATTCTATTCCGTGTGATTAATGACTTCCCTGTGCAAGACGAGATGGCCATCAGAAATTTATTTTATTTATTTGGTGATTTTGTGAGAAGTGGAATATTTTCGTTTGAAGAGTATTTAGACGAAGTGATTTCTCGTGGGAATATATCGCAACCCGACAATATCCATAGACTTATGCTTCTTCAATTACCAATGAACGAGGACGCACCAAAATACTTGCAACTGAAAAGAAAAGTTGCATTATATGGAGCGTCATTTGCACGAAATGAGCAATCGCGGCACGAAGACCAACTAATTGAACAATACTATGACTCATTAATCGAGTCTCTTCATCAAGAAAGAACAGAAGAATCTGATCAATCATTTCTTAATTTCTTGGAGAGCACAAGCCGCGAGCGATCAGTATTTCTGATATTTAGCATATGTGACCGTTTGTTTCTTTATATGAAACATCTGATTGAATCAAACGAGGAATCATCTCTCGTCTCATATGACACCCTCGCCAAAATTATCACAATATTTGTCAGTTTGGGTGAATATCGCAGATATGCTGATTTTGTGAAATGTATTTTGGACCATAACATGAAACTGAATAATAGAAGTGTATGGATTTCCTTCGAAACCGCTCTAGGTCGAAGTGTTCTCAACTATTTATCTGCCTTCGTTGCTATGGACCAAGCTCAACTTGTGTCAAAAGTTTTGCTAAGTCAGTGCAAGAAGGAGTCAAAGCAAGTAATAATCGAAACACGGAAACGAAAGCTAATCGAAGAGTATCTGAAATATCTCTATACAACATTCCCAGAAGTGTTTAAGATTGATATCTTTAAACGCGACTTCCCTCATCTCTCCATGTTTCTGGACGGCCTATCAACTACCCCAACCTCATCACCGAGCTACAGTAATACAAGCGACGGTGATGACTCAACTCCTATCTCTCCTCCAGTTACTCAACACTCACCATCCTCCATCTCCAGTCTATTTATTGATGAAGTTGTATCAGACCTCCGAGAAAACAAGCGCCTATCTCCTCACAAAATTGGTCACATGATAGAAACATTTTTGGAAAATCACTTAACTAGTCTTTCAGCATCCATCATATTTACAAATAGGAGAGAACTTCGTCCATTCATCGAATTCTGTTTTGATTGTTTCGATAGAAGCTCTCCGAATGTTATTTTTCTTCTTCGTGAGATGATGGCAAATGGATGTTTTTTTACGACAAACGATCTATATGATACATTATGTAATGTTATTGGAGCTAAGATTATTCAACAGAGCAATGATGTATCACAGGCGCGAAAGGTATTAGAATTTCTAATATTTTCGGTTGCGCTGGACTTCTTGTCCTATGAAGTGTTGACTACTCATTTTCTGAAGAGCTTGTTTGGCCAAATATCAAGAAAGATCCATCAATCTGATGATGCATCTTTAAGCGACAATACGCTTTTATCATCTGCTATCATCCTATGGTATGGCTTCGTAATACTGCGAGGAGATACGGATATTACGGCTCATGAATGTGCCAAATTTAACAACCTATTGGTATTAACTGGGATATCAAGTGATGATTTGAAGCTCGAAATCCCTGGACTAGAGCGAAGAATGTTCCTTCAAGCAAAACAAAATTGTACCATCTCACATGTCCCGATTTGCATACGAATATTGGGAGAACTATGTCGAACAAGACAAAAACAAGAGAAATCTTCACTATTACTGTCAGAGACTGTTCTCGAGTTGTATGATGCATATATTTCGAAAACTGATGTGTTACATCATCTCGCATGTCGATCTGGAATTCTGTATAGGTGTTTTGAAGTGTTATATGATAGGTTTCCATCCAATTTGATTCATCCAGACTCTGATCTCTCCTATCGTCAGGTCGCTATTTGCTCGATTTTGAAGCATAGTCTCTCTGTGTTCAACCCTAATCAATCGGGTCAAATCATGAATGATCTGCTTCCTTACTTTACCATGCCTCAACCAAGCTCGCCTGATATCACCCTACCAACCATAGCTGATATGATTACCCTTTTAAAGAAAATGGGCGATGACAACATGTGGTACTTTTGGCATGGTGCTTTCTTTGCCCATTCATTCATATTTCACACAAAAAGGAAAACGCAAGTGGACTCGGATCGTTTAAATAGAGATATATATGAGCCTCTAGTATCGACGAAGATAGTAACAGCCGAGCAGGTGCGATTCAAAGAGGTATACTCGTACATTTTATTGCACTTGGCTGAGCATTTTCCAAAGCTCAAGACAGCAATCAGTGATTACTTTTTCACCTTCATGAAATCGCATAGCTCTGCACTTCATACAACGATCGAAGATGATGAACTATGGATCAATAAGCTCAAAGGGGTCAATCATATAATCATTGAGTTGTGTAGGTTGGATGTGAACATATCCGAAAAAACTTGCTCCGCCTTATGTGAAACCATTAAGCACTTGATTAAGTCTTCAGCCACTGTACCACTTTTCATGATTAAGAAAGATCGGTCCGGTATCTATGGCATCCAGATGAGATTAATTGCATGCTTTCAACTGATTCACACACTTCTGTCAACCTGTTATCTGCTAAATACGACCGTCAAACCCAAGCCAGCCTCATCGATTCGCAGTGGTGTGATCAAGTCAGTACTTGAATGTATCTTCATGTTGCTAGATCACAAGATCTGTCAAGTTTCATACCAACTCCCACAAGCGAAGGCACAAACAACATCTCGCAGCATCACTGACTTATTAAGGATTTTACTGCACGAGTTACAGGACAAGGTGGCTGAACTGCAAACAGATGACCAGCACAAAGTGAGTGAGCAAATCAACTCGTTCTGTCATGCACGATTGAATGCACCACAATTTACGAGCAAAATTACCTCTGTTTTATCACCACCAATGATCAATTCTGCACGAAAGACGCAAAATACGGAGACCTGGTGGGTTCTAGAGGACTACACCGCGAATTGTGCTTCCTGCCATGCAGTCCATGGCAACATTACGCCATTTTTATTCAATGGCAAGATCCAGGAGAGGAAAGCTCACATTTACAACAACACAGTCAGCAACACGACCACACAGGGGCTTGTCATGAAAACAGAGCCAAGACGAAGGAAGGAACAAGACACACCGACTCACCACTATTCACCATCTCCACTCTCCCCAGTGCCCAACAAAAGTCCAAGAAATGTTGTGTACACTCCATCACCAGCGAACTTACCTGCTCCAATGTCTGGAAGTTTGCCTCCAAGGGTGGACGATGCAAGAAAGTATCGTTCGAACAACGGACCAAGGTAGGAAAGGACAGTAATCTTTCAATCAATAAATTGAAGTTTGCGAAAAAAATTTGAAGTTTCAGTCAACCTGCGTTGAAGTCAACCACCGAGAAAAAATCGATTAATCGAAAAAATCAAAACAAAGCAAACATCATTAGCCAAAACACATAATCCAAAATGACAGCAGGGTTTGTATCATAGCGCATTTTTCTCATGCTCAACAAAGCGGATTATGCTCTGTTGACTCTTGCAATTTTCACACAGTTCAAAATACTCATCCATACCGTTATTTGCTTTAGAAAGAGTAAGAGAGTCCCAAAGGGTAAGGCCAAGAAAAAGATCGTTGACACCTTCGCAAAGAAGGAATGGTTCGACGTCAAGGCACCTCAACCATTCAAGGTCAGAGATGTCTGCAAGACCCCTATTAACAAGACCGCTGGTACCAAGATCTCCACCGAATTGATGAAGGGACGTGTCTTCGAAGCTTCCGTTGCTGATTTGATGATGGACGAAGAGCAATCTCACCAAGTCGTCAAGCTCAGAGTTGAAGAAGTCAAGGACAGAGCTTGCTTGACCTCCTTCCACGGAATGAGATTCACTACTGACAAGGCAAGATCCTTGGTTAAGAAGTGGCACACTCTGATCACCACCTCTGTTGATGCTAGAACCACCGACGGATACACTGTTAGAGTCTTCGCTATCGCTGTCACCAAGAGAAGACAATTGCAATTGAAGAAGACCTGTTATGCTAAGTCCTCCCAAGTCGCCAGAATCACTGGAAAGATGAAGGAAGTTTTGGGTAAGGCTGTCACCTCTTCTGACGCAAGACAACTTACCGAGAAGGTCATCATGAACCTTTTGGCTGTTGAAATGGAAAAGAAGTGCGCTGTTATCTTCCCAGTCCAAAACGTTTTCGTCACCAAAGTCAAGGTGTTGAAGTTCCCAAAGACCGACTCTAACAAATTGAAGGAAATTTACGGTCTCTAAATGCTATAAACCTCTCTATTTCGAAAGTTGAACGTTTTATATCATTTGCATTGTATTTTCACTATTTCGTTAATTATTTTGTTTGGATATCACCTTTGCTTTATTCTCATATTACAATCTTTACAGGGACAAGTTTGGAATAGCTATTTTTCATTTCAGTTGAAGCTCTGGGGGCTGCCCCAGTTGCTTGGAGGCAATGGTTAATAGGTCTGATTGCAATTCCAGAACTGAGACCAAGTCCACTGAATAAAATGAGCCACAAGAGAGACAGCGACAATCCAGATCATAACAATCTCTTAGATCAAAATGAACAATCCTCTTCGGCGACTCTGTTGTTATGTTTCTAGCTTGAGCACCTTATTAATGGGCTCAAACAAACCAAGTGGAAGCACTTGAGTCAATTTTGCAACAATGTACAATAGTAGAGGGAATGTGATCACTTCATCACCTCTTTCGATACCTTCGACCATCAATTCAGCTGTCGTTTCAGGGTCCAACACCATAAACTTGTCATTCTGGAATGCTTGGCCAATATGCGTGTCAACAAATCCAGGCATAGCAATCGTTATGCTCACATGCGGGTTCTTCACAAACGTCCACCTCAGAAACTTTCCATACTCTAACACAGCCTTCTTCACAATCGTAAAGAATGAACTGTGAGAGAATTCAGCAAACACAGAAGACACCATACAAATACAAATGCTCTGATCCTTCCAATAGCCTGTTTCCGTCAATTTTTCACGGTTCAACCGATCCACAATGGGCAACACTGTGTTCATGAGACCCTTGAGATTAATGTCCAACACTCGATTCTGCACCTCACTCAACTCCATTTGCGGATGATTCTTGCGCAGAGAATAATCAGCGACACCCGCGTTCGCCACGAGAACATTAATACCGTCAAACACGCTCTCCACTCTCTCAATAAACTCCTTCATGGCCTCTCTGTTTCTCACGTCCATCACCGCATACAGCACATTCTTTGCATCGATACCGTACACTTCCTGAAGCTCTCTGACACTCTGTCTCAACCGATCTTCACTCGTTCCAATCAATCCAAAGCACAACTTGTGCGAATGACCATAGATTCTCGCATATTCCATCACGAGAGATTTTCCAATGCCAGCAGAAGCACCAGTGATCACAATGCATAGCTTTGATCCCTCTACAATAGGTATCACAGGTTTCTTTCTTCGACCATAGAGCATATCGTACACTTTGAACAAAAAGCTCATAATGAGCAATGAGGGCAAGAAGGCGAGACACACCAACAGTTCAATGAGACCACTGAGGAATGGATGGGAGTTGGTTATGGTACATGCCCATTTGGTGATAAAGGTGGGTATGGGTAAGTTCATTGGATGTGTTTGTTGTTGTTGTTGTTGTTCTTTGGTTTTTTGGTGTGAAAACACGCTTGTGCTGTTTTTTGCGCTGTGCTTCTTGGTTCAAATTTCCACCACCATTCGTCATCCAACAGCGGACAAAAGAACTCGGAGATTAAGAGATGGGCAGCAATCGAAACAGGGAGAAAGTTTGTACAAGGGTTTATATAAGTTAAAAGGTGTCGTGGGAGGATTCTTCTGTTCCACAGAATCCTGGGAGGATAGGCTGGGGTATAAGGATGATAGAACTGTGGAAAATAAGTGGTGTTTTTAGAAGGATTTCTTCTGGACTTGGATGGCTCTATCCCTAATGCTATTCAACGTATCACGAACCATATGAGTCTGTATCATTGTCTTCAAGTTACTTGGTAGGTAGAAGCTGTAGCCAAGACTCATCTCTAGCTCCATGACTACATCTTGTCCTCTCTGGGAAATGGTCCATTTTCCGATGTTTTCCACAATGAAGGAAGGACCTTCAGTTTGTTGCCAGGTCATTGTGTAGACTCCATTTGGATGATGGGTGCTAATCAATCTCAGCGTATAGTCAACACTCTTCAAGAAGGGATGAAGTATCAGTGGTGTATGGATCGAATACTTTGCAATCCGTTCATTGACCATTTGATCGGGACTTGTTGCCTCCGACACCACGTTCACACTATTGTAAATTGATAGAAAAGAGGGGTACTGGGCAACGTTTGCCACAACTTGGAAACATTGGAATGCGTTTGCATTGGGAATGATGAGAGAATCTCGAACACCTGCTCTTCCAATACCTTGGGCATCCGTTGTGTCAAACACTTGAGGCGCATCTGCAGGTGCAGAAGCAGGCTTGCTATTGGAGTTGGCAGCATCAGAGCTGGGCGAAGAGGAATGGAACCAGTTGGAGAAGTGCATTGTTATCGATGTGTTGTGAGAATATGGTTAAAGTATGAACTATTTTGATTGTTGTTCAGATGATGTGCTTCTGTCTTTCGTGTTGTTTAGTGTTGGTTGTGGTGATCAGTTCTTTGGGTTTCGTTCCATATGACCGATATTTAAAGGTTTAGAGGAGCCAAGGATGAACCGTAACGCCGCAACGGACTAAGAATACGGCCATTGGACTTTTTGAAGCTCCGTAAATATCTCACCAGGCGCGCAAGCCCTCATTTATCCGCGATCGGAGTGAAATCGTTCAATGAGACGGACAATTACAACAAGAAAAAAAACAAAATCAAACAATCTTCACCGATAGTACTTTGACGCGATCATCATCACATCTCCTCATCATCATCATCAACAAATATGATCGGACGTTTTGACGACTATGAAACGCACTTTGATTTCGAAACGGTACTCGAGGGAGAAGACGCCAAAAATTTCTCAAAGGAAGCTTCGCGTGAAATTTGCAAATTTTATCTGAGAGGTCACTGTGCCAAGGGCAAAGACTGCCCATTCAGACACGTCAGAGCAGAGAAGGCCGTTGTTTGTAAGCATTGGTTGCGTGCATTGTGTAAAAAGGGTGATGCATGTGAATTCTTGCACGAGTACATTCCCAAAAAAATGCCAGAATGCTGGTTTTTTGCAAAGTACGAGGAGTGCAGTAATCCAGAATGTATTTTCTTGCACATTAGAAAGGAGGACAAGGTGAAGCCATGCCCCTGGTTCAACAGAGGCTTTTGCAAACATGGTCCCAACTGTCGACTCAAGCATATTCTCCGGTTGGCCTGCCCCGACTATTTGGCGGGTTTTTGTGCCAAGGGACCAAACTGTAAATTTGCTCATCCAAAGTTTGATATTCCAAAGGACATGCAGGATCACTTGTCACAGAATGCAGAGTTTGGAGTCAGAAGAAAGGTCATGCCTCAACAACAGCAACAGCAACAATCACAACCGTATCAACCACAATCACAACAACAAAGAAGACCAAACGGTCATTCTCATCAACAACAACAACAACACAATCCGAGATCCATACCGACATTGGGGCAATCACAGACACAAAACAACATGATGATGCCACCACAACAACAACAACAACAGCAGCAACAACAGCCATACTATCAACAACAATCATCACAGTACAATCAATCGAATCGCTATCAACCACAAGATCCAAACAATCCACAGAGACGATCATTTGATCACATTACGTGTCACAAGTGCAAACAAAAGGGACATTATGCAAATGCTTGTCCCAACCCTAGAGTTCCAGATGATCCAATGCAATTTTAAATCATAATACAGTGCTTTGACATCATGATGGACACATTCATCTTTATCATTTTTTGTTGTATAGTTGTTGTTACATCTCCAATTGGTCGATATCGGATGCCTTAAAGTCCTCGCGTCTCTTCAGCACCCTCTTGACATCGGCTGAGGTCAGATTGATGGCAGTCATTCCTGCATCATCATTCCAGTATTCTAGTACTTCCTCTGGTGAGTTCACCTTGAGGAGGAATGAAATTTGTCCTAGCCGAGCAAATTTGTCACGAACGACTGCCTGAGTCTTATTGGATAGATAGAGCATCAGAGATCGAATATCTCCATCGAGTCTGAGAGCGCTATATGGATTGAAGTTCCTCTGCATGACGACTTTCTCCATTTTGTCAGTTAGCCTTGTTGCAATCTCCTGAATAAATTTATCAAAATTGTTGGTGGTAAACTTGCGTTTGAATTCTGTTGTAACACGTTCTAACTCCTGTACAAAGAATTCCATGTTTATCTTGGAGTCCCATTGTTTGATTAGCTCTAATGATGGTTCTATTCTCATATCTACAATTGATCTGATCTGATGGTCGACTGATTCTTGGAAATTGCGAGATGTTTTTACAAAATCTGAGGAGCATGAATTCAATTTCTTCTTTTGACTGTCTTCCTCAGGTTTGATCGAGTACTCACACATTTTGTCATACTCTCGCTTTAGTTTAATAACATAATTCTGTGCTAGTTCAAGACTATTGATGCCAATATACTTGGTTGCCTCATTGCGAATCAAGTTAAATATCTTCTCCTTTAGTACATCTAACAATATTGAATTAATGGTACTCAGTATCTGACTAATTAGAGATATGTTGTTTGATGTTATTGCTCTGCTTAAACTCTTTTGTAAAACAAAGAAGGTATCCTCAACAACTGAAGCACATTTTTGGCTATCATCTTCCATTTCATCCTCATCTGATTCCTCATCTGACTCATTTTCTAAATTTTCAAGTTCATGTTTGGCATTGAGCTCCTGATAGGTCAAATCAACCGCAATATCAATGCTCTTCTTCATAAAGAATTCATCCAAAGGAATATAAAATGCAAGAATTTCCTGCATTCTAGCTTGTACTTTACTCTGTCGATTGAATTCATACTCTGGTTTCGGTATATTTGCGATAGCTGCTTTGTATTTTCTCTGTACAAACTTTTCATAGATTTCCACACAAGAGCAGAGTGTAACAGTTTCTTCTAATAGTAGATCGAGCTCTCTTGTATCCACCGGTTCCAATTTTTGTTTGGAGTGAGCGTGTCGACTATATAGTTTTGTAATAGTATCAAACTTTTCAGCAATTCTTCGCTTTTTAACAAAAGAGTCCAATATGAGCAGGGCCACTTCTTCACATAGTTGCTGCATTGCTGATAGAACATAGATCAATTTGTCTCTTCCTCCAAAGTTCGCCACTATAAACTGTTCATTCGATTCGACTGTTCCAGCTATAATATCGACAACTTGTCTCAAGAGATCAACAAACGTAATGGAATCTTCTTCGTCTTGGTTATAGTCATCATATTCTTCGCTGTCATCCAATAGCTTAAGATCGGCTTTTGATATCAAATTCAGGAAAATGGAAAGAAAATGAAAAGTGAGCGAGTCATCCGTGTCCTGAATCGAACCAAAGAAACACCAAGGAATAAAAAAAGATGCATATGTACATACCCACTTTGCTCAAATCGCTTTTCACAATTTCTTCCAATTCACTCCTTGTCTGCTCTATCAAATACTCGGTAAAAATGATCAATCCATCCTTTTCAATGTGCAGTGGAGTAAACAATTTTGCAAACCGTTCCATATTCTCCAAATTCATTTCCTGTAAACTCTTTTTGAGCATTGATCGTGCAATTTCATTCATCTTCTCATGTGATTGTTTCAATGCAATCAGATTCGATGCATTATTGTTGTTGTTCATTGTGGATGAAGATGTCTGATCATCCATCTCGATTGACTGGTTATCATCACCATTGCTACTGCTTCCATATTGTTCTGATTCCTCTCCTTGTTTCTTTGTTATCTGTGGCTGTTGTTGTTGTCCATTGAGATTGTAGACACGGCTAATATACTGAGCAGCCTTTTCATAATCCTCATCCCGAATCGCCTCTTCCACTCCCTGTAAACAACTCTTGAGTCCAATGTTTCCCTCAATTGCATTCAATGCTTCTTTCACTCTTGATTGTATCAAATGAAGTTGTCTGACTTGGGAGCTCACACCTTCGGCCAATTGATGAACTGATGTGATACCATTAGATAATGCTCTAGCTCTTTGTTGTGCATTTACAATCTGATGTCTCACTTCATCAATCTCACTCAATTGAATCTCAAGCATGTGTTGATTGTGTTCAACGATTTGATCAAATTCCAAATTAGCAATCTTATCTTCCTTATCACATTGTTCCATCAGGTCATACACCTGCTGCAGCAATTGGTCAGAGATGGTCATGGGAGATGATTGATTCTTCTTCATCGAATTTTGGCGATAGTTTTTAGGTCGGGGAAATGCGCATCATCGGAGAATCATATTTTGTTTGAATGTGCGATTCAACCAATTGGTTGACTGTTTTACAATGTTTATGAGCTATAAAAGCCGTCAGAAAATGAACGCACAAGAACAAAGCTTAGCTATTATCACTTCTTAGTCTGAAGGCATTTATCGATTTTTTCTCTCACTTTGAATTCCGCAGTGAGTATGTCACAGAATTCTTCTCGATTGGACCGTCTCTTGAATCTATTGGACAGTGGTAGTGCTGCTGTTCGTAGCGTTGCTGCCAAACAAGTTGGTGAAGCAACAAAATATCATCAAGATGAACAACCCTATGTTCTCGCAAAGGTGAGTCAACTGTTGCGATCAAAGTGTTGGGAGACAAGAGTGGCGGCTGGTGAAGCCATATCAGCCATCTCTCAGTTCGTTCCAAAATTTGAACAAGTTCATTGCATTTCCCAAATGTCTCATCGCCAATCAGAGCAAATCAAGAAGGAGGAGGATGAGTTGTCAGACAATAACAACAAGGACAGTCATTCAGTTGCGAGTGAGGAAAACAATAGTACGATAACAACAACGATACCTGATGATTTTGATGAAAAGTTATCGTTTTCCATGTTTGATGTTCACAAGGTGATGCAATATGGTGTTCCATTGTTGGCTGCCGCCGATTCTGATGGAAATCATCCCTATGATCTCGATCCCAACAAGACACAATTGCAAAAACTTATTATCAATAAGAAAAATCTAAGACCATTGCTAGGATTGAATGGTCCTATTTTTCAGAAGAAAAAGGTGGAATCAGAGGATGCATTCCATCAACAACAAGACGGCGAAATGGATGAAACTGTCAAACATGCGATTGATGACAGTGTAGACCTCTTGAATATGACAGCCTCCGAGCGAAGACAGTACAATCAACGCAAGAGAGAGGCCAAAAAACAGAAGAGGCCATCTAAGTTAGCTCAGAATGAAGCTGATTCTGACGAGCGAGCAACAAAAAAACAAAAAACAGCAGATTCTGAAGAAGATTTCGATAGTAGTGTTCCTTTAAAGGATGATGATCATTGGGCATTTTATTGGTTGGTTGAACGACTGAGAACAGATCTGTTTGATCCACAGTGGGAGATTAGACATGGAGCTGCAATTGGTTTGAGAGAAATTTTCACCTCTCATGGCTCTTCAGCAGGAAAGTCGACAAAGTGTATCGATTCGAATGCATTATTTGTGGCAAATCAAAAGTATTTGGAAGATATTTGCATTTGTGTGCTTAGCGTCTTTATCCTAGACCAGTTTACAGATTTTGTTTCGGATCAGGCAATATCTCCAGTCAGAGAGACTTGCGCACAAATACTAGCCGTAGTTTTGCGACACACTTGCAGTGACACAGTGAAAAATATTGTTCAATGTTTAATATCGTTGGCGGGTGGTGAGCATTGGCAAGTAAGACATGGAGGTTTATTGGGACTAAAGTACACGATTGCCATCCGATTGGCAGATATTGATGAATTGCTTCCGACCGTCTTACCGGCTATTATTTCAGCGATCGATGATTCATCCGATGATGTTCGATCTGTAGCCGCGGAGGCATTAGTGCCCGTAGCCGAGCACATCATTCGTCTTGCACCGAAAGAACTCCATCACATCAACACTAAGCTATGGGATATTTTGTTAGATCTCGACGATTTATCATCAGCAACAGCCAGTATTATGAGATTATTGGCAAAGTTTTACGCCCTTGTTGGTTCTCAAGATAGTAGTTCAGTTCATTTTACAAAAAACTTAAGCAAGTTAGTGCCTCGTTTATGGCCTTTCTTGAGACATAATTTGGCTACAGTTCGTAGATCCGCTGTAGATACGCTTCATAAATTAATCACAGGATCAGCAGATTGTTGGATCTGGTTGGCTCCAATCTTTCGTGATACATTGGCGTATGTATTCCAGAATATCATACTTGAGGCAAAAGCGGAAATTATTGCGGCATCACTCGCTGTATGGGATGTAATACTCGCTAAGGTCGTTCCTCAAAGAGTTATGGAAACTGCAGATTCTCTTTTTAACAATTGGATATCACTGCTGGCAACAAATTATGGATCAAAAATGGATGTTAGTTTGATGGTTCTACCAAGTTCTGTGCGGAGTGCATTACAATATACAATTCCAAAAGCAACAGCCTCAACTAAAGCAAAGGGAAGAAAGAAAAGTAAAGATCAGACTGCTCCACCTGTCGTTGAGTCTGATACCCAAGAGCACAAATCATTTTCAATGCGTCTGATGTTAGAAAGTATTGAAGAGCTGATCGCAATGAGGATACATGGTTGCAGGGCGATTGCCAAGTTGGCATCTGCTTGTTACCAAACGGATATGAGCTCTTTCTTCCATGTGGTTCAATTCCTTTTGGATTCCGAATGGGCAGCACATAGAGAAATCGGTTCTTTTATTATACAGGAGTTGTATCTGAGTGGTAGCCAGACAATCAAACTACCGGAGAGCATAATTAAGCGTCTACTTGATATTATGACCAATCAACAATTTTCATATTTGGAGATGCATCAGCTATATAATTTAATACTCGCTGAATCCAATATGTTACTTCAGTACTTTGCTTCTGCTAACTTTGACGTGGCTTCCTACTACACTGTTGATCCGCAAACACAGGTGTCATCAATCAATCATTTGTCTCTAGAAGATGCTACAGATGTTGCTACAAGAATATATGACTTCTGCGTGGCCAATATGGAAGATGTTGCAATGAAGAAGGAGACTGATCTACTACGAAACAAAGTTCTTGGGACAGTAGATCGGTACACGAAAACATCTGTTAATATTCACAACGAAGTAATGGCTTGTATCTCATGTGCAATCGTTCATGCCAACATTATTCCCCAAAATATTGACTCAATCATTCAAGCATTGATGCACTCCCTATCATCAGAAACGATAAGTCCCTCTCTTCAAGACAGAAGCTCTTTTGCTCTTGCATCTTTAGTTCATCAATGTGCCACTGCCCATCAGCAAACCATTGAATCTGTTGCCCTCAATCTGTGTGGGCTTCTGTGTGCCAACAGACCACCTATCACTCTGAAGCCAGAAGTTGAAGAAGCGAAGAAAACCAAAAAGAGCACAAAGAAAAAAGCTGTTGAAGAACCAGAAGTCAAAACAAAAGAGCAGATAGCTCACAGAGGTGCCAGTCTTGCGATGAACTATATGGCGAGAAATTTGGGTCCAAAGTTTTTTGAGTTGCTTCCTTGCATCTGGTCATATACCGGTGGAGTTTTGTGCGGCATCGGTGGATCTGTGATGAACAACATGAACGATATTCAGAGTGTAATTAACGCCTTCCACATACTCACAGAAATAGCACCATCAGTTCACGAGGAGCTGCATTGTCACTTATTGAGCATTTTGGATTCAATTCTTGCTCTGGTATCTCTTCCAAATGAACAAATACTGGCATACAATGCTTTGGCTGTTGCGACGCTTTGCAATGTGGCACTTCACGGATCAATGAAAATTATTATCGAAAAACTATTTCGTATGTTGGCAGATCCAAAGGATGCGAACTCGAGGAGAGGTGCCGTTTCTGTTATCTACAAGATAATAACGACATTGGATATTACAATTTTGCCATACATCGTATTCTTTGTCGTCCCTCTTCTCAGAAGAATGAGTGATCAGGATCTCATAACGAGAGAACTTGCATCGAACTGTTTTGGAATGGTAATCAACATACTGCCATTGGAGAATTCTGCTTCTGCCCCACCAGGCTTTGAGGAGGCGCGCGAAAAGGAAAGAAAGTTTATTGATCAGCTACTTGACAACAGTAAGGTTGAACCATATGTTCTTCCTATTCACATCAATGCCGAGCTTCGTCAATATCAAAAGGATGGTATATCTTGGATGGCATTTTTGAACAAGTATAATCTACATGGTATATTGTGTGATGATATGGGTTTGGGCAAGACACTACAAACAATCTGTATGATTGCAAGTGATATATTCGAGAGAAAGAAGATGTTCCAACAAACAGGTAGTTTGGAGTATATTTCACTCCCTTCGTTGGTTGTATGCCCTCCTACTCTGGTCGGTCATTGGTATCATGAGATCAATCAATTTTGTCCAGATTTAAAGATCGCACAATATTCGGGTACCGTAAGCCAGAAAAAGGAAGTCAGAGACACTATGAATGAGTTAGATGTTGTGATCATTTCATATGATGTTCTTCGAAACGATGTGGACCGAATGGTAGATGTTCAGAGTGGTTGGAACTATTGTATCCTGGATGAAGGTCATATTATCAAAAATAAGAAGGCTCAAGTAACACGAGCTGTAAAGATGATTAATGCTAATCATCGTCTAATATTGAGCGGTACACCTGTACAGAATAACGTGATTGAGTTATGGCCCTTGTTTGACTTCTTGATGCCAGGATTTCTAGGAACAGAAAAAGAGTTTATTGCGAGATACAGTAAACCTATACAGACAGGAAAAGATGCAAAGGCAACTGCAAAGGAACAAGCAGAAGGTACTCAGGCATTAGATGCTCTGAACAGGCAAATTCTTCCATTCTTGTTAAGACGTGTGAAGGAGGATGTTTTGCAGGACTTACCTGAAAAGATTATTCAAGATTGCTACTGCGATCTCACACCACTTCAAGCGCGCCTCTATGAAGAATTTTCCAAATCTCACATGGCGGATGAGATTGCAGAAACTCTGAATCACATGGCCAAGAATGGCTCCCGAAATCTAGAACAAGAGGAGAACAAACAGCATGTGTTCCAAGGTTTGCAATATCTCAGAAAACTTTGCAATCATCCTTGTTTGGTTGTGAATGAGAATCATCCTCAATATGATAGAGTTTGCTCTGAGCTTCAAAATGAAGGAAAGGATTTGCACGATGTTTCTCTTTCACCCAAAATGCTGGCTTTGAAACAGCTTCTCTATGACTGTGGTATCGGTAATAGCGTCACAGCTAATGAAGAGGTTGACTTTATGAGTCAGCATAGAGTTCTGATCTTCTGTCAGATGAAATCTGTACTAGATTTGATAGAATTTGATCTCTTCAAAAACCATATGCCATCTGTTTCTTATATGAGATTGGATGGTACTGTTGAGCCTTCCCAAAGATTCGGTATTGTTCACAAATTCAATAGTGATCCCACTATTGACGTTCTGTTGTTGACAACCCACGTAGGAGGTCTTGGTTTGAACTTGACAGGAGCCGATACAGTTATATTTGTTGAGCACGACTGGGACCCTTCGACAGATTTACAGGCTATGGACAGAGCTCATCGAATTGGTCAAAAGAAGGTGGTGAATGTGTACAGAATTTTGACTAAAAACACGCTCGAGGAAAAGCTAATGAGACTGGAACAATTTAAACTGAACATTTCCAAGGCGGCAGTCAACACAGAGGATAGCGATAAGAGATCCATGAACACAGATAGACTGGTTAGTCTATTTCAAGTTTCAAATGGTGAGAAGGCACAACCAACCACTGTTACCGGTTCTTCCTCATCTGAACCTCAAACAGAACTGTGGGAAGAGAAGCAGTACGAAGAATTTGATATTAACTCTTTCCTGAAGAAGCTCGCGTGATCTTCTGTCGTCGAAGCAGGAATAGGTCGGAACTTTTGTTTCACGATGTTGATGTGCTGTTGAAAAAATAAAAAAACACCAGATGTTTTGCGTCTAAACTTCAACCTTGCACTGTATCCAGCACTCACTCCACTCATCTCCATATATGAAAACCAACAATTCCATAACAGCAACAATATACAATCAACAATCATGCGATATGAAAATCTTGGTGTTCAAATCACAATAGGCCTCACAGGATCACTCTGCTGCCTCTTCTCCATCTCCCTTTTACTCTCCTTCTTGTTCAACAACAATAGTCATCATCATCATCATCATAATAGCAGTAAATCACAAACACCATCATCGTCACGAACAGCCACACCAACAGATGAATTGCTATGTGAATCCAACAAGCAACGACGACACCAGAGATCATCACTGTCTTTTCGATGGTTCTCATCATCTCGTCCCAGCAAAGCTACAGAACGATTCACAAAGGCATTCTACTCGCCAAAGCAATTTGAATTGCAGACGTTTATCTTGTTGATTTCTTGTCTGTTTTTGTGCATTGTATGTTGCTGCTACTGTTCTTCTGTTGTTGTTGTTGTCAGATGTCAGATTCTTCTTCTTTTTCTTTTGTGTTATTATAATCATTTACTAGACAACAGTGATGAGAGAGAGAGCTATTCGCTAATAATACCCATGTTATCTGTTTTTTTTGTTTTTGTCAATATAGGAAACTGTACTCTATGTCCTCATGCCCTATTTGCCCACAACAAAAAAGCAAATTACAGAGCTGGGTGATGATCGATCACTGCACAGTGTAATCACCTTGTTTTGGTTGCCTGTTTTGATGCCTGAAATATCAGTGTTGATTCTGTTGAATTTGTTGGTGTCTGGTGTTGGACTGTGGTTCTTCCGTGTCTACTTTCGAAATAAGCAGAAGGCCGTCGAAAGGAATTTGTTATCGCACAGCACAATGTCAAACTATCGATCCTTTCTCAGGAAGGAAAATATGAAGAAAAAGAAGCAGAAGAAGAAACAGCAGCAGCCGAGTAGCACGACAATGATGAAACCGTTCTATCAACAACAACAACAACAGGATATTGGCAGCCCTAGTCTGAGTGAATACACGGAACAATCACAAGAAGTGACCGATTATCTCTATCAGATGGATCCGAGAAGCGATTTGGAACGAGCGAACAAAAAGTATGCTGCACTGCGATTCATTAATCGACACGGACTCTCTATTTATATGTTGTTTAATGTATTTTCTGCATTGTTGTGGTACGGGCTCAGTGTTGCCATGAGCAAGTTTTTGATTGATAACTATAAGGCGAGAGTGATATTTTCGAGTGCTGTTACGACTTGCGTATCGCTCATAATTTTGCTGCTGTGCATTGTTGTGATCTATAGTGTAAGTTATCGATTGGAAAATATTTATTTTGACCATGACACAGTGGTAGTTGTGAGACGATTTAAGAAGTTGGCGCCGATCTTTCTTGTCATCATCTTTGCATTCATTCTCATTATGCTGCTCTGGTTGTGTGAAGTACCATATATAAGATGCTTACGACTGCAGTTCCCTTTCCAAGACGCCACCTATAAATGCCAAACTCCAAAAGGAACTGATGTGCCAGGTTCACCTCTGACAATTGAAACATTGTTCTGGTATTTGTTATTTGTTGCCTTGCCCTTGTTGTTAGTTTCTGTGGCGTTTCGACGAATTCCAGAACAACAAGAAGAAGCAATGGTTCACTTGATACCATATGGAGGAAATCAGGACTCGATTGAAACTTATAGTACTGGACCTCTTCTTTCTCCAATGGAGGAAGTCATGACACTAAAAACGCCAAAATCACCTTCTGTTGCCATTGTTGGGAACAAGACTCCTCGAACACTGACTCCAAGCCCAGGTGATGAACTAAAAACACTGCCAAAAACACCTCGTGACTCGGTGCTGCGTCATTCAGAACCACCCAGTGTTTCGGTCATTGCTGGACGGGCCATGACACTCCAGATCCCTCCTAGGAAAGACTCCAATAGCTCCAATAGCGGGGTGAAATATGTTCCCTATGAACAGAGTATGAACTACTTTGATACGACGACGACGCGTCAATCCAACGAATTCTCCAATGTCGATTTAGATGAGGATGAGCATGGGTTCATCCAAATCTAAGCACAATGTACAAACAATATGGTTGGGTGAGACTCTCCCAGAATTATCATGATAAAAATTATGTATATGTTACACTCATCTTTATTCATGATGTTGCTGCTATTCGCTTATTCACACACTCGACTAAATAGATCTATTTGGTCAATGGGAGCAAGTGACATCCGAGGTTGCCTGCACCTGACCATCTCATTGGTGTCAGAGTCAGATCGAGATGCACTTGTCCCATGTCGTCATCTCTCACAACCTTCACAGGCATTGCCTTGTTCAAATTAGCATCAACTGCCTGTCCCAACACTGCCAATCCATTCTGATCCACTTGTCTCTTGGTAATTGAACCAAACAAACAGATGCGATCACCCTTTCTCAGTCCACTTCGACTCGCAGGTGAATCTGGTGCCACTGCATTCACAATCACAAATGGTTCATACTGTTGTTCAAATTGCTGTTGTCTCTGTGCAGAGGCATCCGTCTGTTGTTGTTGCTCATCTCTTGTCATTTGATGCAATGTGGCCATGTCTTTTTCAATGCGCAACATCAAATTCGTATGATCATTCTGAAGACAAATCAATCGATTTCTCTCTGTTCGAATCGCATTCAAATCAATGTCCGATCGAGGGAATCCTTCACTATCGACCAATGCACCAGATCGACCCACAGGTGTGGCATCGAGGCTTACAATAAGTTGACCAATCTCCTTTTCCATGTCATCTTTTTGTTGAATGAGTTTCTTGAGTGATTCCTTTGAAACTGCATGCGTCTGTTGTTGTTGATGATCGCTTGATGTCATTTGTGTGATTAATTTTAAAAGTGTGCTTATTTGTTGTTGTTGTTGTTGTTGGTTTGAATGATCGTGTTGTTGTTGTTCGGCCGAATAGGAAGGTTTACTGTGCTGATAAACAGTTGATTGATCTGGTTGAACAATCGTCCTTGTTCCTCAAAATCAAATTCTCTTGCAAGGAACCGAGAAAAAAATCAAGCGAGACAAACAACAATCTTTGGTGTGTGCAAAAAAGATGAATATTGCATTCGTTCATCCTGATTTGGGATTGGGAGGTGCTGAGAGGTTGATTGTAGATGCAGCAGTCGGTCTCCAATCCAAAAACAACTCTGTTCATGTGTTTACGGCTCATCACGATCCTAATCGTGCATTTGAAGAGACCATTGATGGAACGCTGAATGTCAAAGTGTACGGTGATTGGTTCCCCAGAACCATTTTTGGTAAATTGTTTATCTTGTGTGCCATGATCCGCATGTTGATTGCTGTTGTGTGCATTCGATTCTTCACAAGTCATGGCAGGAGTTGTGGTGGCAGTGGCAGTGGTAGTGGTAGTAATGACTCATTTGACATTTTCGTAGTGGATCAAATGAGTGCTCCCATACCATTGATTCGATTCTTGTTCCCTCGAGCCAAAATTGTCTTTTATTTGCACTTTCCTGACAAGTTGTTGGTCCAGGGCAGAGATCAGAGTCTGTTGAAACGCTTGTACAGAATACCGTTTGATTGGTTGGAGGAGTGCACTACAGGTATGAGTGATCGCATATTGGTCAACTCTCAGTTCACACTAGAGATTTATAAGGCCTCTTTTCCAAAGTTGGCCGCAAGACAAGCAAAGTTAAATCAGTTGCCCAAAGTGCTCTATCCGTGCATCAATACGGAGACGTATGATGTCGCGCCAGAGGAATCAGAGCTGGATAGAGAATTGGAAGAAAAGTTTGCGAGTCACAAGGTTATTGTTTCAGTGAATCGATTCGAGAGAAAGAAGGGTGTTGACTTGTTGGTGAAATCGTTTGCTAAATTGGTGCAAAACGCGGACAATGAAAAGCACAAGTTACTCATGGTGATCGCCGGTGGATACGATGAGAGAGTCAGAGAAAATGTAGAATATTTTGCATATTTGAAACAATTGGTAGAGCAGTATGGATTGGAAGATAAGACGTATTTCCTTCGATCCTTCACGAACGCACAGCGCTATACATTGTTCCACAAGAGCTTCGTGTTGGCTTACACTCCGGAAAATGAGCATTTTGGTATTGTGCCTGTGGAAGCCATGTTCTGTGGTCGCTGTGTTGTCGCTGTGAACAGTGGTGGTCCGTTGGAATCGATTGTGCACGGTCAGACGGGATTGTTAACCGACCCTGAGCCGCAAGCGTTCGCTGATGCCATACAGACCTTCCTGAACATGTCTCAATCCGAAATTGAAGCCTATGGCAAGAGAGGCAAGCAACGTGTGGAAGATGTATTCTCGTTGCACGCATTTGCAGAAGCTCTGAACAATATTTGTCAATCAGTGAAGAATGAACAATAGAAATGAATTTTATACAATATGTTACGAGTAGTTCTATTCTCCTAGTAAGACAGACAATCTCAATCTATACTTTGTTTTGTAACCGAGAATCAGCTTTGTACATCTTCTTTAAGTTCTCCTTACCGATTGCAATGTCATCCAAACTGAGTGGAGGTCTGTACGCTGGCAACCGGTACTTCAAACAAGACACTGCACCACCAGAGGTAACAAACTCTGGATATCTATATGATGACATGCAACAAAGAAGCTTCTTGACAACACTGTCATCATCCAGGAAAGCAAAATGCAGGACAATATAAAACAAGAATGCACTTGTGCTCACAATCCAACTAATAAAGAAGAAACTGACAACGTTTCTGGAATCTTCAGATAATACCTTGTAAATATGGGTAATACCAACTAGAATGAATCGAGCTAGATAACCACAAGTTACCACATTCACTGCTGACTTGCTGAGCTTGTCCTCATCGTTCGACTTTGATCTATAAACGTACAGAATGTTAAACTTGTCCACAAAGTATGCAAAGAACAATCCTAGTGTGACAATATAAATGGCCAATGGGAACATCGCACTGAAAGCAATAGCAATGATGATAATTCTCAGTTGATTGGCATATCTGTATGGATAAGAGTACTTTGGTCTTCTGTATGATTCATTAAGTTCCTCCTGAGTCACACTTGCCCTAACCAAATACATTCTCTTGAAGAAATGGAAAGGACCTAGCAATATTTCCTTTCCCAGATTCATACATACAGCAATCAACACAACGTTGAAAATGTTGTAGTAAAAGAGCTGACCTTCGACCAGAGGAGGAATATCACCACGAGGTTTGAACCATGGAATGAATCCTTCGATTGACTTGTCAAAATTGGAGTACACAACAGCCATCGCAAGAGTAACGAGCAAAGTGGCAAAACTGAGCTTGTACGTGAGAGAAACTCTGGCATTGGACTTGAATCTATGCTTTTCGAACGATGCCGCAAAGTACATGATATAACTCAGACATGCAGTTACCACCCACACGATTGCAGAGATACCATAGGACGCCCAAGATACATTGTTCTTCAAATCCTTTGTTTTCAAAATGTTGGCCACACCACATGTCGAACAACTAAAGTACTTGTTACGAACAAATTCCAACACACCGGACGCTCCAGCCACAACGCCCATGAAGAAAATGGAAGCTACAATCGCCAAAAATTGCCTCACAAACTTGGACAAACGACTGTATTCCAAATTTTCCCACACGACATCTTCTGGTTCATTGGCCGGTGACACGCTCAACGCATACTTGTTGTCAAACTTGAGTCCATGAGTGAACATTCGGAAGCACATGGATCGATTGAATGCATGAAGACAACGATATCTCTCCAATTCAGTCTCATAAACAATAAACACATCACCTGTGCACTGGAATTTGTCCTTTGCCAAATGTCTGCGAATTTCCTTGTTGATCATGGCTAATTGAAACTTGTAGTAAACGATTCGCATACCTCGAATCAATCCACCCATGCAACCACACCAGCAGCAACACAGCTGTGAAAACATGGACTTTGATGAGGAGTTAGAGTTGGCAGCAGATGCCACAATTCGCTTGATCTGTTC
Source organism: Tetramitus jugosus (assembly GCA_937625935.1). Classification (NCBI taxonomy): domain Eukaryota; phylum Heterolobosea; class Eutetramitea; order Acrasida; family Vahlkampfiidae; genus Tetramitus; species Tetramitus jugosus. Next base: position 464,664 of record OW569345.1, on the reverse strand, counting down.
TCTGTACTTGATACGTCTCTTGTTCAACTTTGCCACGTTTCCAGTGTCCAACGCCATGGCACACTGCACAATCTTACCAAAGCCTGAAAAGTAGTGAATGATTCGGTTCAATCCATGACGCACCTCACTCGCAGGCACTCCCTTGACATGAACCGAGAAATCAGCTGTACTCACCAGATTGGCCTCATCATTCTGCTTGCCACAGTACCACAGCATGAATCGAACATAGGCAATCGTAACAATGCAAGCCAAAATCTCCAAAAAGGCCAACACCAAGTTCACATAGCCTCCCTTTTTAAAATCCCAATTCTTCATACTCAATCGCATAAAAATATTGGTCTCACTGCTCACACTCTTGTAATAAAAGTACAAGTGAGGCGCATGGATGCCACACATGATCAATCCATACAGGAATGTAAAGGCAGAAAAGTGGAGATAGAGCATGGATTCTCGGCCCAAGGGTGCCAATCGCGTAACACCTTCACTGAATATGTGAATCTTGTGCTTGTTGGTGTTGTTGTTGACCATTTCGGATTGGGCTTTGCGTCTGGCCGCATCATGATCAAGATGGATGGTCATGATGGATTTGTGTGTTGTTTATTTGTGTGAGTGTGTTGTTGACTCTGTCAGGATAGAGCAGCACAATATATATGAGATGAATAAACTTTTTTTCTTTTCGAATTCGACGTTTCTTGTCTGTTGTTTGATGTCATCCATCACTTTTTTTTTGGCGGTCGTAGCAGCCGAACTTGCGAACGTTCAAATTGAATAGTCAAAAGGCAAAAAAGGAGGCGAAATGATGGTTGATTTTTATTTACAAAGTCGCAGGTTTTTGGTCAAAACCTGGGTGTTTTTCCCTGACCTGATCAGATTACTTCTCTGGTTCCAATCTGGTCGTCCACCTTTCTTCTCTTTGGACTCTTTGAACCACTCTCTTGCACCTTGTACACCAGTTGTCCATTCTTTGATTCAATGAAAACAGAAGAGTGGTCGGGAAGATCGCCTCCAACAATCATCCTGCTCAACTGAGTCATCACATACTTTTCCAAGTATCGTCTGAGTGGACGTGCACCATAATTTGGATCATAGGCCGTGTCCAGGATTTGAGTCAAGGCGGAATCATCCAACTCGATCTTGATGTCTCTCTCAGCTAATCTTTCGGTCAGCTTCTTAACCTGAATCAGTGCGACATTCTTCAAATCTCTCTCACTCAAAGGTCGGAACATGACTACATCGTCCAGTCTGTTCAAGAATTCAGGTCTAAAGAAGTCTTGAACAACATTCATGACCTTTTGTTTCACGGATTCAAAGTTTTGCTTTCCCAAGTTCATCAAGTGCTCAGCACCCAAGTTAGAGGTCAGAATAATCACAGTGTTGGTAAAATCGACTGTTCTTCCTTGCCCATCAGTCAATCTACCTTCATCCAACACTTGCAAAAGAACATTCATGACTCTTGGATGCGCTTTTTCGATCTCATCGAACAATACAACATTGTAAGGTCTCCTTCTCACTGCTTCCGTCAACTGTCCTCCTGATTCGAAGCCAACGTAGCCCGGAGGGGACCCGATCAATCGAGACACTGAGTGCTGTTCCATGTACTCACTCATGTCGATACGAACAATGTGTTGATCATCATCAAACAACTCGAAGGCCAATGCTTTTGCAGTTTCAGTCTTTTGTAGTCATTATGGGTATGCAAATATGTGTGTAGTGCGTGTTAGGGTTAGTACATCATGTGATTGTAACACCAGATGACAAGTAAAAATAAACAAAAAACACAATTAGGACAATTCATACAAACCTTTCCAGTGCCCGTAGGTCCAAGGAACAAGAAGCTTCCAGTTGGTTGATTAGGTCTGCTCAATCCAGCTCTTGAACGCAAAATGGCTCTTGAAATCGAAGAAACAGCTTCATCCTGTCCCACGACTCTCTCATGAAGCTTGTTCTCCAAAGAAAGAAGCTTGTCTCTCTCACTCTGGCTCAATTTTGCAACTGGAATGCCTGTCCATCTTGAGATTACCTCTGTTATTTGTTCTGGACCGACGACATCAGACACTAATGGTGCCTGCTCATCATCGTCCTCCATTCTATTCTTCTTCTCTTCAATTTGCTTCTTCAATTCACGAATCGATCGTTCCAACTCTGGAATAGCGCCATACTTTAAATCTGCAACCAGTGCAAGGTCACGCCTTCTCTCTGCATCTTGCATCTTGCTTCTCATCTCTTCCAATTTTCTTGTTCTTTGTCTCATTTGCTCCACGAGACCAGATTCTGCCTCATATCTCATCTTCAACGGCTGAAGTTCTTCTCTCAGCTTGGATATCTTCTCCTTGACGTGTTCTAGTCTTTGTATGGATCCCTTGTCCTTTTCTTTTGATAGAGCAGTTTCTTCGACTTCCAATTGAAGCAATTGCCTCTCCAACTGGTCAATGACCTCTGGTTGTGAATCCAATTGGACTCTAATACTAGCACATGCTTCATCAACAAGGTCAATTGCCTTGTCAGGCAAGAAACGAGAAGTAATGTATCGAGAGCTGAGCTGTGCTGCCGCTACGAGAGCAGAATCAGTGATACGGACACCGTGGTGTGACTCATACTTTTCTTTCAAACCTCTCAGAATGGAAACAGTGTCTGGAATGCTTGGCTCAGCAACAAAAACCTGTTGGAATCTTCTCTCAAAAGCTGCATCCTTTTCAATATACTTTTTGTATTCATCGAGTGTAGTAGAGCCGATGCATCTCAATTGACCTCGAGCAAGCATAGGCTTCAACAAATTGGCGGCATCCATGCTACCTTCAGTCTTACCAGCACCCATCACCAAATGGATCTCATCAATGAACAAGATGACTTTGCCCTGTGCATCTTCGACTTCCTTGAGCACATCCTTCAATCTCTCTTCGAACTCTCCTCTGTACTTGGCGCCACTAATCAGAGCACCCATATCCAATGAAAACAAATTACAATCCAGGTTCTTTGGAACATCACCACGAACAATTCTTTGTGCAAGTCCCTCGACAATGGCAGTTTTTCCTGTATGATTACGAATCAGTAGTAGAAAATGGTGAGCGTCAGTCAATGAGAGCGAAACATTATGAAAAACATGAATTAGATAAACTTACCGACACCAGGTTCTCCAATGAGAACAGGATTGTTCTTTGTCCTTCTTGACAAAATCCGAATGACACGACGAATTTCCTCATCTCTGCCAATGACCGGATCCAGTTTGCCATCTTGAGCCAACTGGATGAGATCGACTCCGTACTTGTTCAGAGTCTCAAATGGTTGTTGCTTATCATCGTTTGTATCGTTCATGCTTGATTGTTATTGTGTTCCGAGCCGAAATTTTGTGTGACAGATCAGGTTTTGTTTCTCATTCGAAGATGGGTTGATCGCGCTTTTTTTATCACGTGTAAAAAAAAATTCCATTCCGGACATAGGAACGTGCATGTTCCGAACAATTTCCTCGATTCCGATTAAATTCCTTTTACTTCCGCGACGCTTGCCCAAATTTCATAAACACGTCAAATATCAAGCCTTTCACGAAAGAGATGTTGGTTTTCGTGGTTTGAGCCGAAGCGCTTTCGATAATCCTTTGTTTCTCCGTCGCTGATAATCCGGAAAAATATTTCGGACTTCCCTAATCAGAATTGGGGATAATGGTATGCCAAAATGTTGTTGAACATTGTTGGTGAAATGTGGGAGATTCTGCCGTTTGAGAATGAAAGAAAGTCCTGTCCGAACGAAATCTGTGCCCTCTTGAGTTTTGATAGAGTCGGTTGTTCTCCCCTTCAGTCAAGCCACCCTTCGCTTGACAAGCACAGTACCCCTTCAACGCTCGCACATTTGTTGTCGCTACTCCTCTCGTTCTCCTGAAAACTTCAGAAACAGAACAACAAGTATATCACTCTGTGTGTAGAAACAACCCTTCAAACAGACACAGAAAGTCCAACAACATCACCATCTCCCTTTTGGACATCAATTCACACAGCGAGTAATACTCCCCTAATACGATTCTTGAAGAAGAACCATAAGTCACCTCTTACTTTTCACACCCGCATCAATATTCCGAAATGGATACCTCCTCCTGTGATGCTCTCCCAAGAGTGAGTGTTGATACCAATCGTCCCGTTTATTCTCCTCGAGTGAACAACAAGAATCATCCCCTCTCCTACGCAGCTGCTGCTCCAGCACAACAGACAACGTTGACAGCCTACCCTTCAACCAATTCTCACCAACAACCTCTTCTCTCGCACCAACACCACCAGCATTATCATCATCATCACTACCAACAACCACCACAACTCTCTCACAATAACAACGTGAGTACGGTTATCGAGTCGAGTCATACCATGACGATCAACACAAGTTCGAGCAGCAGTATTGTCAGCTCTTCCAACTTGAAGAATCACTATCATTCACAACCAACGATTCCGCAGCAGCACCACCAATACCACCAGTACCCACAACAACAATCACCACCATCACACCACCAGAGACCAACGATGGGTCAATCTTCTCATACGACGACGACAGGTAGCAACAATAAGCTCGTAAAGAAGGGTTACAAGGAATGGACACTACAAGAGCTAAGTGTTTATTTTGATAAACCGATCCGAAGTGTCTCAGAGGAGTTGGACGTCAGTGTGACCTTTCTGAAGAAGGTTTGTAGACGATTGAAGGTTGCGCGATGGCCCTTCCGTAAAATTCAATCCATACAGAGAACAATGGAGAATTGTACTCATCAGAATGAGAAGAGTCCATCGATTGAACTACCATTCAACTTTATGCAAATGATGGAAAGAGAGCCATGTATGTCTATTGATTGTTTTTTCAGTGTTTTACATTTGGTAGATTAGTATCAGTTGTGTGATGAATAACCAAGAATTCAAATGAGAACACATTGAATTGACCTTTTTGTTTTCAATTAATTGTGAATATGATGATATTATTACAGTTGAGTTTTTAGAGCTGTTGAACAGAAAGACATCTGTCAAGAAGGTTGTGAGTGAACTGTGCCAAAAGTATAACTTGATTCTCAATGAGAGTGAAATGATCAAGGGCATATACGATAATCACAGTGAAGGATCTGCGAGTGACGATGAAGAAGAAAGTACAATTTCACCTGGATCTCTCAACACGACTTCTTCCCATCCGATTAACAACAATGTTAGCAACAACACTGCTCATCCTTATCAATCAACAACGCGTTACCATAGTAACAACAGTAACATGAGTGGTACTGCCAGTAGTCATAGTGGTGGTCATAGTAACAGTACAAGTGCTGGTATTCGAATTCCAATGTCCAAAAACAGAGGTAACGATCATCACCATCAACAGTACACTGATGGTCATTCCTCCTATGGCTCATATCCCATGTCTGGATCCCCTACACTGCGACAGAGAATTGTACCACCACCACCCATTCAAGCTACCTCGCTCTCTATGGCGCAGCAAGATTCCTACATCGGTCAAACAGGGCACTATCATCATCCTCAACAGCAACACAATAACAATAGCAGCAATAACAATCAGCAATCATATTCGACTGGAAGTGGTAGTTACTCGTCCCATCAGAGCTCCATGTTGCCATCTCCATCTCCAGCTCCATCCCCATCGTCTCTATCTTCCTCTCTACCGCTGCACTATGACAAGAGTGGACATTTTGGACCTTCAGAGCTGAGCACAAGTCCCTATTGTTCCTCTCCTCCATCATTTGCAAATCATATGAGACTATCCTCCATGAGACAATCCTCTCGATCAAGCAGTCCCAGATTCTCTCCCTATTCTTCCCCATGTTCTAGTTACTCACCAACGGCAAGTCCTCTATCATCCTACATGAATCAATATCGGCCTCAAAATATGTACCATAATGGTCGCTCTTCAGAAAGTCCATCCTCCAAGTTAGACAGAGAGTTCTCCTCGTTAGTATCGACAATATCGCTAGACAACAACAGCGTTGCTCGCACGCTACCAACAAGCAACCCAATGTACTATAGCTCTGCTCCTTTGTCAGTCAATGATGATGTCAGAGTGAACAACAATAACATCAAGGGTGATACTTACTCCGGATCACCAAACAAGAACAGTATCAATCATCCCTATCCAACTCTGAGTGGTAGTCCAGGTTCAAGTTCAGACGGTTCTAATTTTGTCCTTCCATCGTTCAGAGAATTTTGTCAGAACACTCTGCAGTGATTGCATGTAAGTTTTAAGTTCATTATAACAATTTTGTCAGTATAGAATTTTTTATTGGAAATAAACACCAGTTACAACTTTGATTGTAGAGGAAGAGAATCTGAAGCATCTCTATAACTTGGTAGCATTCGATGAACGTCCACCATGGATTCCTGACCGAACCGCAGTTTGTTTTTTCTGTGGCGTTCGCCCTCGAAAAAATGATCAATTTGCTCAAAAAGGTCGTCACTGGAATTGACTTGTTTTCCTTCGGAAGGAGTTGGTTTCATTTTAATTGTTTAGGATTACTTATGATTTTTTTATGGGATGGGAATACACATGAATTGTAATGGTCAATTTGATTGGGTTGGGATTGTGTTGTTTGGTTAACTTCAAGGTTCATGTTTCTGATGCAAGTTCGGGAAAGAGAGGCTCCTCTTGTTACAAAATCTATTTTTGATGTGTTTGCTAATAATCCTCCATGGATGAAGGTCCAACGGAGACACAACATCCGTGTCGACAAATTGTCCAACTCGTGAGTGAAACAAAGAGAAAAAAAGCGTGAGCGTGAAACAGAAAGGCACAGTCACAATTTTAACATCAACAAAGCTTCTTTTCCCATTCTGAAAGAACAACATTGCCATTGTCTTACGGCTTCATTGTTGCTAATTCAAATACCGGGAATATCGAATCACTTTCTCTTTCATCACACCTCCACTCTTCAGACAACAACAACAATATTCTGTGTTGTTTCATTTTGCTTCCATTCCTCACACAACCCTATTCTTGAGTGTGTCCATCTCTGAGTACATCAATTTCTTCATATCTCTCTCTCGATAGAACCTCCTCATTTTTTTCATCACTCTCTCAAACAATAATAATTTTATATTCCAGAAATCAATCTCACTCTCCCAAAAAAAATCAAAAAAATGAATAATCATCCTCATCATCAATACCACCACCACACTTCAAGTGCAACTAAGAGTAGGTCTTATCATCAACAAAAACAAAAGTCATTGCTACAGCCAAAAACATTTGTTCGAAAGTATGTCTGTTTTTACTGGTGGTTCTTCCCACCACATCTTCTCTTGCTTTTTTTTTCATTCGGTCCGATGGATTGACACTCACACATTTTTTTCTTTTGCCATCTCTCAAATAGTGAGCTCAACAGTAACAAACAATATGAAATTATGGAAGTCATCGGAAGCGGTGCTTATGGAGAACTCTATAAAGCCGTCGACTTGGAGACCAACCAAATCGTGGCTCTCAAGGTAGTTGACCTACAAAAGGATCCCGAAGGTGTATGTACAAATCTATTTTTTTTCTCATCAAAGTGTCATGTGCTCATTGAAGAAACACCTCCTCTGTGTTATTTTACTGGATTGGACTTGTTGACTCAATTTTTTTTTGACACACATTGGTCCGCACAGTTTCCAATCAGCACTCTGCGAGAAATTCTAATGCTAAAGAATTTGAAGCATCAAAACATTGTCAATTTGCACGATATTGTCATTGATGGTATGTTGTTCGGAAATTGATTCTCTATGAAAAAACACCTGTGACCACAACCATTTTTCTGACCTTGCTTTTTTTATTGGTCCAAACAATTGAATATCATGATTGATAGGCAAGGACTGGTTCCAGAATATGAATGCAAAATTTATGTTGGCACTTGACTACTATCCACATGATTTTTCAGGAATAATCAATGACAAGGAAGTGAGACTAACTCAAGCACAAATCAAATCATACATTCAACAACTACTCGCAGCTGTTGACTACCTTCACAAGAATGAGGTTATGCACAGAGATTTAAAGACCTCTAATATTTTATTGGCAAGAGATGGCACTGTCAAGCTCACTGACTTTGGTCTCTCATGTTTCAGAAAAACATTGACAGAAGATGAAGACTATCAAACTCTAGTTGTAACAAGGTGGTACCGAAGTCCTGAATTGCTGCTCGGTGAATCAAGATACAATTATGCGATTGACATGTGGTCTGTCGGGTAGGTATTCAATTATTTGTTTTATGATCTTAGGATTGTCGGAAGCTCACACACTTGGTCTCTTTTTTTCTCTGTTTTTAGATGCATTCTTGCTGAGTTTATGCAAGGAACAGCTCTCTTCAGGGGTGCAAACTCCAAGGATCAATTAAGAATGATCTTTGATATGTGCGGTACTCCTGATCAAACTGGTTGGACTGATGCTCAACGACTAAAATGTTGGCCAGACATGAAGCCAGAAACATCACACTCTAGTAGATTGCACAAGCATTTTGAAAGATTTGCTACGAATCCAGTGTTGGATCTTCTAAGCAAATTGCTGTGCTTGGATCCTAGCAAGAGAATTACCGCAGAGCAAGCATTGAACCATGAATGGTTCACCACTGCACCTCTGCCAAACAAGGCTGCCAGTCTCCCTGATTCTCCAAGAAATGAACTGTGGATCAAAAACAAGACTGCTGAACAATATCAAGCCATGCAACAAGCCACTGGAAAGAGATCTCATTCAGAAATTGCGAGACATGAAAATGTTCGCTCTGGTATGAAATCACATTCATTTATCTCCCAAAGCAATGAGGCAATTCACAGCACAGAACCTCACAGAAAGCAAAGAAGATTCAATGCTTCGGATGCCAATCAAAACCATTACCGATCTACCTCATCAAGCATTAATCCCCCCATCCGTCCAACAATTGGTAGACCAGGAAACAGTGGATAAGGAGACTTAAATTTTAGGGTTCTCATTTCAATGACGAAAAACCGAAGGTGTTTTTCGTTTGTTTTATCGACATCTGGTACTGTAGTAGAAACGGTGCCACCTGTCAGTCTATTTCAGGGCAAGAGTCAAAGATGAAATTGGCAAAGAATCAATTTATTGATGGACAACCACTTGACAAGCCGAAAGCAGCCATCAAGCGGAGAACTTGTGCCGGTTCTATTTTTTCCGTTTCGTAGTCGAATTCGCCACGTCATTAGAATGGCGCACCAACTTGTTTACGGGACAAATCTTTATCCCCAATAAATTGTAACCATTTGTCCGACTGACCAATCAGAAGCAACGATCATTGTAAAGTGTAATGGAACCAAAAATCCCCCCGGTTACAACGATCCCAGTCTTGTTCAACGACACAATAAATTGCTTCAAAAAAAACACAAACAAACGATGCAATTAATCTCCCACACCACCTTGATAACTCAATAACTCAACTGAACACGGGTTAGCAGATAACTGCTCTGTGGAAACTACACCTACCTATGCACCACACGCCTTGCCAACTGTCAAGTCGTAAGGGCCCGTCCTCTCAATCTACAGACGACGTTGCTCCATTACAATCTGGCTCTCAAGCTTCACAATACGAGAAGGACACCTCGTTCTATGCAAGAAGAAATCTCTCCCCTAAGCTCATTCACTCTGGTACCTCTTACTCTAGCTCTAGTGTTTCCAAAAACAAGAAGAGATATACTCAACCTGGTAGAAGACAAAACTCCTCTACTCATACTGCCCTTGTCAAGGCTGTTCGAATGAACTATTCACCCACTAGGAATGTTGAGACTGACCCATTTGATAGGGACTTTCAAGAACAGTCATCATCATTGTATATTTGTCCTGAAGCTCCCTATCACTCAAATGAATATTTGATGAATAGCAACGCTCACAAGTATACTTTTGATGCAACTGACCTGTACAAACAACTTGACCACTCTGGATCAATGATGGGCCCATATATGACTAGGACTGACCCTTTCCTTACTATTCACTCGCTGGAGCAAGAAAACCTCTCTCTGAGGAATAGGATTGAAGCTCTTGAAGCCAGAATTGTACAATTAGAGACTGTAGCTGCTACCTGAATCACCAATGCCTGAGCATGCTATGCTCACTTGGGATTGTTTGCGATTTTCGTGGCTCTTTGGGCTCTTGGTCTTCTGTCAAAGCTATTGACGGATGGAATAAAAAAGATGTACATCTTTTTGGATTCACTTTACATGTTTTATTATATTTTCATACTTTCTCTTGTCCAATCCGACCCTGATGGACGTTCTTGGTCTTTCATGAGGTTTTTGTTCTTCATGAACCATCGCATTCTCAAAGGTGCGCAGAGTCGTGCGAAGTTTTGGAGGAGGGTTGTCGAGCGAAATCAGCGGGTTGCTTGAAGGAGGCGACAAAACACATCTCGCTCTCCCCTCAAGCTCTCTTCTCCTCTCGAACTTGCGTTTCTCTAGCTCACTTCTTTCTCTGTCTTGTTGAATTGATGTCTGTGGTCTTCGATAGAAACCACGAGAGAACTTTGTTTCTCTGACACTGCTGTTTTTCTGAGGAGCCACTGCACATCCCACATCATGCAATAATTCTTTCCTCTGGAAGCTGCCTTCAGAAGGCATAATCTTTTTACTCGAGCTCGAAAGGCTTGGCTCTGACAGTACATATGACCTTTCAAAATGTTTTCGAACCATTTCTCTATATTGGTTCTTTGTTTCAAAGATGCTCAAAGATGTTTTTCTGTAAATGTTTCGGTTTCTTCCAAATTGGAACTCCATTTTTATTGGAGGTCATTGAAAGGGCTTTCTATGCAGTAATGATTGCATTTCGAGCTTCCTCAACTTGAATATGTACAGTGAGATAAAATCCTTGTTCTTGTGAGCCATTCCTGTTTTCTCTCGTGCAAACAAAATCGTTCATGTCATCCTTTTCCAAAAAGTTGTCTCTGCCCCATGCGATCATGTTGTAACCGAACCGCACAGAGCTCTTTTGTTTCCAAACAACTTGAGAGTTCTGTAGACATATTCTAAACTTGGCTTTCACCTCACAACTCGAATAACAGCTAGATAGGCAGAGACCTGATGTGCATTGATTCTCTCTGTCTGTTCCTCTCTTTTGGCAGACAACTTGCCAGTACAGACCACAGAGTTCAAATTCTTCCGATATAGACGATTGAGAAGTGGGGCACAGCGTAGGAATGAACACTTCAGCGGATTCTTCAGAGATGAACTTGGCTGCAGAAGAGAGGCAACCATCACTATTCATCATCATCATCATGGGAGACACAGGATAATGAGGAGAATCACCAAGCTGACTGCCATTATGATTGAATGACAGCATGTTTGTGTTGAGATAGAGTAAGTTTTGGTCCTCTCCAAAGTTTTGTTGCATCTTTTGATAAGGATTACGTTTTTGGGATTCTGATTGTTGCAACTGGGATTGGAACACGGGATGATGCCTCCTCGGATTTGGAGATGCGATCCTTGGTACATTATCAAAATTATTCACAGTATTATTTTGGCTGTTACTACTGTTGTTGATGTTACTACTGTTGGTACTGCTTAAATTGAGACGATGGACTGTTGAGTTGTTGGGTTGAAGTTGAGATTGTTGCAGTTCCTGCTGCTGACGATGTTGTTGTTGTTGCAGGTGAAGAACGAGCTGTTGGTGGTTGTCAAACAGCTCTTGATACAGTGAAAACAACGCATGATAATCACTGTTCAGTTCTCTGATTCCCTCCTCTTGTCTCTTAATTTTTGTATTCATATCCCTTATGATATCATTTTGCACATGTTTCATCTCCTTCTCACTCATCAGATCACTCTCCAACTGGTTCATCTCACTTTCCATATCATCTTGGAACTGATTTTGAGTCTCGAGTCTCTTGGTCAACTGAGTTTTCTCTTGGAGAAGACCGAGTATGAGTCGACTGTGATCCACTTCGTCCACAATGATCTGATGCAATTTTCGATAGTGGAGACTCTGGTAACAACCATACTTATGATCATGAGTTCGAATTGAGTTTGAACGGAGATGCAATGGCTCTGATTGAGATTCATAGGACAGAGGAAACAATCGGGTATGCTTCAGCTGTTGCAACTGTTGTTGTTGCGACTCTTCAGTAGAGTTGTCAGCTCTCTTGACTCGAACACTAGTCGTAATAGGAGAAGAGGACAATCGGGAGTGCGAGGAGGCAGGTGGAGAGCTCTCATCGTGATGCTGTTGTTGCAGTTGCGTGGTACCATAGTCAGACACAAAGGACTTGATGGTTGCTGACTGTGGAGTGCGCACATAACCTATATCACAACTGTTTTCCATGGAAGTACATGAGGAGGGATGGTGCATGTGAGGATGGTGTACCGATTTTGTGATTCGAGGAGAGTTCATCTTAAGAGGAGGTGAGGCCGAGCCAATATCTGTATTTGCAGGAGAGTTATTCATCTGGTATTGTGGTTGGAGAGCATAGGAAGAATTCAAAGATACGGCACTACCAGTTGTCACAGAAAGGGAACTGTGGTGGAGGACAGTAGGAGCAGAGAACCTATGCCGTGAGTGGATTGTCATTTGTTGTTGAGAAGAAGAAGAAGAAGAGGAGATAAGGGGACTATTGTCCGTTTCTGGAGGACTTCCAAACAATGTGTTCTCAGGTATGGACTGGCTCCTTCTCGTGGTTGATGTTACAATGGATTTTGAGTCTCTTTTTTTTGTTCGTTTTCTGGGACTGTTGGTAGAAGTGGTTGTTGTATTGATGTCGTCTTGAATCATTTGGTTCTGTGGAGAAATATTGTAGGAGTTGATTGGTGGAAGAGGTTGTTTATGGTATGGACTGTTGTTACTATTTATGGGAGTATTGTTGCTGGTCGATAGTTCAGATAACACAGAAGGAGAACGGACATCATGCTTGATATTTCCACAATAGTTGGAATAGAGGAAGCTACTTTCATTCTTCTGTGGATTCAGAAGGTGATTATTGGTAGGAGTGAGAGGCATTTCAAGCTGAATTCAGAAGGAATGAGATAAGGAAACGAAATGCTGGTTTGTGTGATGTGTGTGAGTAAGTTGTGCACCAAGTTAACTGAAAGAATTCGTGACTACACAGTATGGATTGCAAAGTGGTGGAGCAAAGTTGGTTCTTTTGTCATGGTTCGTCCACCTAAAAAAGATTTTGTTGGGTGTCAAGAGTTCCAAGGGCCAAAGCAGAGGATCATAAACGTTCTGCTGGCAGTGGGTGTCCGAGGTTAAATTTTAGATTGGACAATTGTTCCGACGCGTGATGGCTGTAAAAAAAATTGTACAAATATTGTCAGCTGCCATTTACAGTGAGAAGTGCTTTCGTAATGGTTGGCTTTGGTTTTGTCTGAGGAACGAATGTGAATGAGTGCTGTTTGCTTGGTCGATGGCCATTGTTTGTAGAGGACGAGGAATTCAACGCTGTGAAGAAAGAGCTACGTTTCGGTTCGACGCGCTGAGCTTGGAGTTTCTTCCTCTTTTCTGACCTCTTTTTCTTCATGTCTAATGCTCGTTTCTCTCTAAACTCTCTGCATGACATGTAACATTGATTACATACACGCTTTAGATCTTCATTGAAATGTGGAAAGAGAATCTGGAATTCTGAGGTGTATCGAGCATGGTAATAACTTCGAGCACAAATTGGAGTAATTTCTACTTGGCAAGCAGCACAAGTCTCATTGTGCGACAATTCCCAAGACTTTCTAGGTATCAAAATGTCTTCTTGTTGCTCTTGTTGTTGTAGATTTGAACTACCACCAATTTCTGCTGCTAGTTGACTCCTTGTTTTGATTTGGCTCGATGGTATATTCAATCTTCTTCTCTTAGCCACTGGTGCGCGAGTGGATGGTGTTTTTACGTCATGAGGAAGGGCAAAGCTTACGACTCGATTAGATGGGTAGGTGACTAGACTAGGTGCTGGATTATCTTGAATCTTTCGTTTTCTTTCTTTCTTCTTTGGTTGCTGTATTTGAGCTTTCGCCCACAAAATTTTGGTTGATCGATTGGTATTGATACTGTTTTGTGACCGTTTCGCAAAGCCTTCCATGTCTTTGGGAAGTGTTTCAATTGTTTTCTTGTTAGTGGATGGCAGGACAACTCTCCGATTTCTCAACTTTTTCCCTTCGAAATGACTGAGGCAGTCATGAATGAATTGTGTTTCATCAGATGTGAATTGTTGAGCATGCTTGTCATTCATAATACGAAGAAGTATCAAGTGAACGTTCGACCTTAGTTTCATCACATCAGATTGCACATTGTATAATGAAGCTTTTTCTTCGATAAGGTTCAACTCCTTGATACTCAAGTTATCCTGTAGTAGCGTCGAAGTGATATTTTGAGTTGTTTGCTCTCTCTTAACCAGGTCGGCAAAAAGGGACTTAAGACTCATAAAGAGTTGACATTTCTCTTGTGGTTCCAGAGGATCGGCTGAGGAATACGGTAAATAGGTTGTTTAAACAACAACAACAAGAAAAATAGTGAGTACATACGAGAGTCAAGTCGATCGAGTAAAGCGGTCGTATCAGTATAATCAGGAAACATCTTTCTCCAAAAGTCCTTATCATTGATATCGATTTGTTGCTTCTTATTCTCCTTTGGAACAAAGTAGATGGAGCGGATGTTGTTTGCTTGATCGCTGGAGTCTTGCTTAGGAGAGTGAGCACCATCATGTGAGATTGGTTTCTCTCTCGAGAATATAGAGATGACATTGGATCGTTGCTTGGCAGAGTGCTCTTGAGCAGCTTTAGAGCGAGAAATGATGGAGCTTAAGTTCTCATTTAGGAGATCATCACCTGAGCGCGAGTCATTATTTGACAATATGTGGTAGACACCATGTCTCAACATACTTTCAATCTCATCCGTAGTTTTCTGTGAGGTATTGTTATTCCCCAAAACAACTTCTCCTACACCCAGTCTCTTGGAGGCTTGACTCAAAATATATGTCTCATAAGTATCCTTGGCTATTAATCGATAGATTGAAACTTTTTTCTTTTGTCCAATTCGATGACACCGAGCAGATGCTTGCAAGTCATTAAACGGATTAAAATCCGACTCGTAAATTACGACATGATTGGCCGCGGTGAGATTGATGCCAAAACCGCCTGCTTTTGTTGAAAGCAGAAAAGCGCGGCACGTGGGATCGTTGTTAAATTTGTCGATTGAAACCATTCGATCATCGACTGACATTCCTCCATCTAGTCGTTCAAATCCCACTTTACGATAGGCCAGATAATCTTCGAGCAAGGTTAGCATGTCCAACATCTGGCAAAAGATGAGAACCTTTTCTCCATCGGCAATGATTTTCGACAAGAGTTTGTCCAAAAAGATTAGTTTTGATGCAGATTTGATCATTAGTTCCTCAATGGGTATGTCCTTATTTTGTTGGCTGAGATACTGCTCCACCCCCGTAAGAAGAAACGGATGGTTACAACATTTCTTAAGCGCTGTTACAATCGCCGACATGCTTTGTGTTGTCTTAAATTCTCTTCGTAAAAATTCAGTCTTTCTCTCAAAAATAGCACGATAGAGCGTCTTCTGGCTTGCAGTGAGTTCCAACTCCACGACAATCTCTTCCTTTGCTGACATTTCGAGAGACAAGACCTCATCTTTTGTTCTTCGGAGAACATGAGGAGATATCAATTGTTTCAGTTCGAGTACTTGCTGTTCTGTTGTTAAATCTCCATACTTGTTGCAAAAATGCTCAACATTATCATATGTATGAGGATCCACAAGAGATAATAAATTAAAGAGATCAGAGATGTGCAGTTGAAATGGAGTACCGGTCATTAGAATTAAATGAGAGTACTTTAGTTTGGTTGCCACTTGACGTATCGTGGAATCTTCTGTTTTAAGTCTGTGAGCCTCATCAAATATCACTACTTGCCATTTCTTTGGATAAAAGAAGGTTCGGTGCTTCTTCAACATCTCATAAGTCGTTAGAACAATGTTGGCGTACAGTCCTCGAATGGCTTCCTGCACCTGTCTCAAACTATCATCATCCAAATACACTGTAATTGAATTTAAATGAGTCCATGTATCGATCTCACGTTCCCAATTGGTCAACGTGCTCAGCGGAACTACAATCAGAAATGGACCATTGATGCCATATGTTGTTGCAATGTAGTGAAGAAGACTAATCGATTGCACTGTTCTGTTGACACACACACACACAGACACACATAGACATGTGAAATCACACCACAAGCACACATCAGACATGACATGAATGAGATATTCGAAAGGAAAAAGACTTGTCAGAACAACAAGAAAAAACACCAGAACAACAACAACAAGACAGAACTCGTACAATGATTGTACTCTTATACAACAACTGCTACTACTGTTACGTACTTTCCTAAACCCATCTCATCTGCTAGTATAGAGTTCCGTTTCGCATACCAATTAGATCGCAACCAATTGAGGCCCTCCCACTGGTAGTCCTTGAGTTGTACATCTGGACAAGATGACGACGACGATGACGATGATGATGACGAACGGAATGTCAAATCACCAGGTGCCAACGGTTTCAATAAACAACCATTTGCATCCTGGACTTGTCTCATTCGTAATGGCAACGTCCGAACATCGGTTAATCGAGTATAGTGCCTCGTTCGTTTCTTTTGATTCGTACGGGTGTTCGGCATGATCCCTACTTTATTGTTGCGATTACTGTGCTCGTGATTGCCACGATGATCATCACCACTACTGACATTGTCAACAACAGACAGTTGTGGAAGAAACTCATATGGATCGTCATCATCATCATTGTCGTCATCATCAGCTTCATTCTGCTGCTGCTGCTGTTGTTGTTGATCTCTTTCTTCCATGTCAAGTTCAAATTCCATTTCCGTGTCATTGTCACCTTCACCAATTTGTAGTCGGAGAGGTGTCATTGTGTCCTTGTTCTGCATTCTTTTTTTGTCTGCGCCAGAGAAGGTGGGTGAGTGAGTGACACGAAACAATACACCTTTTTGTTGTGTGGCGCAGCTGCGGGAAACATTTTTCTTTGGTCGCAGTTAACGGTGTTTTTTATTCAAATTTGGGCGCGCTCAAGCAGAATCGACATGTGACACTTCACAGCGATCGTCTTTGCATTGTATTTCAGCTGAGGGAGGTGACCAGAACTTCAACAGCCACAACACTACACAAACTAACAACATTGTAAAGAACATGGCTAAGATCGCGTACTGGGTCATTTGCAAACTTCTGACGAGCAAACCAACGCGACCCCTTCTAGTCATGGTGAATTCGTTGATAGTAAACTGGATC
This sequence comes from Tetramitus jugosus, assembly GCA_937625935.1. NCBI lineage: Eukaryota > Heterolobosea > Eutetramitea > Acrasida > Vahlkampfiidae > Tetramitus > Tetramitus jugosus. The sequence goes on along the minus strand of OW569345.1, from coordinate 447,453 downwards.
AATTGAACAAAGAGAAGAGTCACAAGTCCCAAAGAGAATATGTTCTCAGAATATGATCTTGCCTTTGGAAAGGTTTTTTGAGGAATTGCAACACTCAACAAAGCAGTGAGTCCCACAATAATGGTATAGGAGTCAAGCAGAACATAAAACCAGAGTGGAGCAACAAATATGGACTGATAGGTAAGGCTGTAGAGCATTCCTAATGACCCACTGACTAGTAACAATGCACCAGCAAAAGCAAGCAAGGAAGCGCAGAGTCCTGATGGATCCTTGTCAGTCAGATCCAAGCTCAACACACTTTCACAGTCCACCTTTTCTCCCTGGTCGCACATATCACTGCAGTTGTAGTAAAAAGAATTCATCTCTTGGTTGTATGTTACAATAGATTTCTAATCTTTGGTTTACGGAGTTGGTTGTGTTTGAGGATGTTCTGTATATTTCACTGCAGTTTCGCTCGAACTTATTATCCAGCTGGAGGTGGACTGGAGGATCAGATACAGATATCTGATTGTGTCTGACGAGAAACGCACCAAAAGCTTAATATTTATTTATGGGCGATGACCGTAGAGCCGACAGATTAAAAAGAATGTTAGTCAAACTGTTTGGGGTCCTTCTCGAAATCAACATTTGTCTGGGGATGTACATTTCGAAGCTTTTCCTTTGAGTTGGGAGCATTTTGCAAGCATCGGTAATGTACACAGCTCATATCTGGAAACACGGCAAAAACAGCGTTTCCGATGGGGTTCCTGCACACGGGACATACTGTGTCTGACTTTATGCTCACGCTCCTTTGTGCAGCCTTCAATTGAACTTGCCTGGTGTGTATATTTGCATTTTGAGCCAGCTTGTTCTTGAGCTGGGCCACTCTTGATTGATGATAGTTTGTTTGGAGTGTTTGTGTTAAGAAATGCTCCAATATTGCAAGTGGGGTCTCATCGGGCAAGATTGTCACAATACTAGCCACATCCATCTCTTTGAATCGTCGATTCAACAGTGATACAAGCTCTACAGGTATTTGGTCATTCATGAATTTGGTAGAGCTAGTCACGAGTGTGACTCCTTCGTTGTTCGTAGGCCTCTTAATGCTTACTTGAACCAGTTTTGTGAACAAAGAATTGTAAATTTCGTTGCTTTGTTGAACACTGACTTGTCCCTTTGTTCTTCTGCGAGCTGACAGCTCCTCTTCGAATTTCTTCTGTTGCTTTGCATATTCTGTGTCGCAGTACTCTTCCGCTCCTAGCCAATCGTTCAAGTTGTACAAAAAGACAGAGAGGGCTTCAGCGTGCATGGATCTTCTCCGGTAAATCTCGATCAACTCCTCATAGAGTCTGTCTGTTCTAAGTAGTCTATCATACACCTCCTGCACGTCATACCACTCACTATCGCACAAGTGATTCAATAAGTTTCTGCGATATTGGCCAAGAAGACCAAACTCTTCTCCAGCCCTTACTCGCAACATGCTCGATGTGGATAGAGGTGGAATAACAGCCATGATGTTATCAATGAGTGTCAGTGCATGTAATGTATGATGTTTTGGCTCAGTTGTTCTCTTTTGAGTGATAAGATAGTGCAGATACTGCAATTTGATGTTCTGTGGGAAGTCATTCAGGAAGCGAATCACGGCAGATGGTTCTGGTTGCACCGCTCGATCCACAGTGAATATGCTGGATGACTTGGATGGATTTTTGGTCATGCACCACACGAGAGAAGGTCGGACATCTTCTGACATCAGATCATCTCCACTCACATCACACAAGATGGAGACAACATCGTCCACAACATCATATTGAGCTGCGAATCGGTCTTCCTTGATATTCTGCAACAAACTTGTCAGTGCATGCAAGTACTGGTCTAAATCACCCTTGGCACCACTCTTGATCAACAGGGAGTAATGCCTGAGACACTTGGCTGTTTTCAGTAGCTGCAGGAATTTAGACTTCAAATTGGAATCGAAGCTGCAGCTATTCGTTCCAGTGATGATGCTCTCAATTTTTTGATAGGGAACTATCGAGTCGCTATTGTCCATCATTCTGATATACAGAGCAATGAGCGTGTACTCTAGCGTTGCTTGCTCATAGGGACTCCTCAGTGTAATTTCTGAAGCTCTCAGTCTCTCCAAGAAGAAAACGAGATGATTCAGTGAATCATTCAAGAGGTCTAGTGCCAATCCTTCTTCTGAAACGCTGTCATCGGAGTACGAGACTGTGATGGAATGATTAATGATCGACTCTTTCAATAAATTGTACAATAACTTGCCAGAAACAATTGTTGATTTGACGCCTCTCCAATTGGCAAAGAAATCAGAGTCAATGAACACTTGCTGTTGTTGTTGTTGTTGTTTCTTATTGGAGGAGTGCTTTGGTGGGGGCAACTCTCTGAACAGAGCAAGTATATCTCGAATGTCTCTACACGTTTGTGCATACGTGTCATGCACAGCATAAAAGTACTTGAATGCAGTTGCAAAGTCTCCACGAATTAAAATGGCAAACCCAGCATCATAATGCATATTCATCAACAATCGCTCTACTTGTTCACTTGGAGTATTGCAAACATCGTACTTCAATAGACGCAAGTGATGTGCCTGTCTGTACAGTTGTTGATCATAGAGAAAATTGATTTGTTGATTCAGTGGAGGAGGCACCATGTACGCCAATGAATTGCCAGTGACAAAATAAAATCGTTCAGAGCTGCCACAAATCAACTTTCCATCATCAAAGTTAATGAGACTCAACAATCGACTCTTGTAATCCACCTGTAATGAATGTGCATCATCATATGAGCCAGTAGTGTACAGACTATAGACTTCAATCTGATTGTTCACAATACCAGCCACATAGGGATAGCACAGTGCAATGTCCTTTGGTTCACTAGAGAAGCCAATGGTTCCCAATTTGAAGAATGGTTCATTTGTGTTGTGATGTTGGATCATGGCATGACAAATACGATCCAAGTCACTCAATGCATGATTATTCTGAACAACAGTAGCAGCGGCAGCAGCAGAAGAAACAGATGACAATGAAGATGCAGTCGTACTTGATGTCGTTGAATAGTAATCCATTTCGAATCCCAAGTGATCCACAGTCGTGAATACCGGAGACCACTGATTGTCACCCGTCTTCACAAGACAAGTATCTCCATTCAAATGAATGACACGTGGTATTTGACCACCCTTCAACTTGTTGAACGTTGACCAATACTTGTTCTCAATCAACAACACATCATTCTGATGACCATTATTGTTACTTGTTGCAGTGTGTTGTTTCAGAGTTGTCTTGTCCTGCTGATCACCACCACCACCACCAACAGCATTAGCAACAAACGTACTATTAGTAACTCCAGAAGCATCAGAACTGTTCAGCGTGGAAGAGGAGGAAGATGAATCATTGCGCAAGTGATACATAAAGTATCGACAAGTGTTTTGTTGATAGACGACCAAGTGTGATCCATGGAGATGCATGTGAGAAATGACTGCTTGATGAGCAGCAGAAGCAGCAGCAGCAGAAGTAGTGGATGATGATGATGATGATGATGAAGGTGGTGATGATGATGCAAGGACAGAGGAATCAGAAGAGGTACCAACCAATGATGAAGGTGACAACAGTGGTGATGAGGACGACAGGAGTGATGACAGGAGTGATGAGTGATTCAATGAACGAACCAGTGTCAATCTCGATTGATCCTCGTTGGCAGACGTTGATAGAAAGTGTCGATAGGAAACAACATGGATTCTACATGCATGATGATGGCTCGATTCACCACTAGTGTTGTTATGAGTATGATTGGATGATGATGATGATGAATTTGAAGAATTTGAAGATGCAAATGATCCATAGTATGCAAATCGATAGTAGTCATGATGCTTGTCCAGTGCAAAACTCGAAATGTGACTCATGTTGTAATTCACGTGCAATAGTCGAGTCATACTGAGATTGAAAATGTGCAGTGGTGATGCCTTGCCTTCAAACACGACAAACACCAATCCCATTCGAACATCAGTCTCAATAAACAATACATTGCCCAGTGATGATTGTAATGATTGTGATGATTGAATGTGAACAGTGACATTGAACTTTTCATACTCCAATTCTGAACCATGATCATTACTCTCATCACTACCATGATTATGATTATGATTATGATTATTGCTGCTACTGCTACTGCTACTGCTACTACTACTCTTATTGTTAATGGACAATGGTTGATTCAAAATCTTGTAGAGAATCAATTTACCATTGGTGCATCCAACATAGAGAAACTGTTGATAGGGTGACAATGAGAGTGATGATTGTCGTTGTTGTTGATTAAAGTCCAATGCATGGATGCACGTAATGGGATTCATTGTCTCATCCAATGAAAAATAATTGAACTTCATCATCTTGTTACTATTGTTGTTGTTGAAATTGTTGTTGTTGTTGATATTGTGATTGACGATTGTTGATAATGATGTCGGAGAGGATGACAACAACAATTGATTGTCTGGTGGTGACGATGCTGATGCATTCGTCTTTTGAAATCGCTTTTGAATCCTCTTTCCAATCAACATCTTTTGTTCTCTTATTTGTTGTTGGTTGTTTATTGCAGGGAGAAAATCGAAAAAAAATATTCGCCTGGCACAAATTGTCATCTGTATCGGAGAAAAACCAGAATTCACCTAAGAGGTGAGGAAGAGAGTGACAAGGAGAGAGCTGACAACGAGGAAGAGACTTCTGGTCAATGAGACACCATGGCTCGCAGCAAGTGCACTCGAGTCACAGTACAATCCTGACCAACCTGAATAACACTCGCACTTTTGATTGACACACAATCCGTTGACACAGCTCGTATCGCACTGCGATCTAAAGTATTGACACTGGGAACCAAAGTAGTTGCTCACACAGGAACAGGTGCCATTGGTGGTATCGGTATCATTGGTTGTAGTGTTCGTATTCTCATATCCATTGCCACTGCATGGACCTGGCTTGTAGTCCATTGCCTTCTCAATGTTCACCACACCCCAACCATAGTCATTGTTGGGCGTGAGAGCATTGTCTGCTGTTTGCATCAGTGCTTCTCTCATTTGACCCGGTGTCCAGTGTGGATGTAGTTGCTTGAGCAGGGCAACTGCACCAGCGACCAATGGTGTAGCAAACGATGTGCCAGATCCTCTCTTATACGCATTGGTACTAGTAGGATCAACAACCAGTGTGTTATAACCGAGAGCACACACTTCTGGCTTGACACGCATGTCATACGAGGGACCTCGACTCGAAAAGTAGGCAATATTTCCACCAGCGTCCACTGCACCGACAGAAATGGAACTGAATGCATCTGCTGGGACAGACAGTGTCAATCTCCTGGGTCCATCGTTGCCCATGGCAATAACACACGTAATACCACGATCGATTGCAGCGTTCAATGCACGAGAAACAATAGATGTCTTTCCATCAAAATCCGACGCATCCACATACATGGGATCTGCATAGCCGAGTGATGCAGACAAGATGGATGCACCCAATTGTTCTCCCCATTCGATTGCCCTCACAAAATTGTCTTCTTCGAGTGATGTTTCTGTTGTGACGTCCTCTGTTTTGGCCAATAGGAAATTGGCACCGAATGCAGCACCATAAAACTTGGTAGGGTCGAGTCCTCCGATGAGTGCGAGACATTGTGTGCCGTGGTGGAACTGCGAGGGGTAATCTGATGATTCATTGTCGACAATTGGATCATTGTTGACAAAGTCGTACGCTGCTCGTATGTTCATGTGTTTGAATGCGTTGTGTGTGACGCGGAATCCAGAGTCCAATATGAGAATGTTGATGCCTGAACCGTTGATGCCTCTTTCGTGCAATCCAATCACATTCATTTGATTGAGTTGATCCTGTGATGGACCATAGTTTAACTCTAGTGACTCTGCACTTGTCATACGATGTTGTTGTTGCTGTTGTTGAATATTGTGGTTATTATGATTATTGTTACTATTGTCAGTAGTAGTGGTAGGAGTAGTAGGGGTGGTAGTGGATGGGTTGTTGGGTTTAATGAATCGAGTCACAATATCCACTTGTTTCACACAGGACAATTGAGACAATTGCTCCATTTCGTTGGCAGTTACATCACGGATAGACAATGCATTCAAGAATCGACTCCTTGTTCTTATTCGATTCATTTCACTCTTCTTCTTGTTCTTATTGTTAGTATCAGATGTTGTTGTTGTTGTTGCTGTGGATGAATGAACTGATGATGATGATGATGATGATGATGATGATGATTTCATCATGAGAATGGGAAGTACTTGTTGTTGAATCCATTGTTCATTGGTTGAACGACAGTCATCATTCAACAGCAGCCATATGTGATTTGTTTCTTCATTGTTCACCTGATTGACTGTTGTTGTTCTTGCAAGAGTTTTTTGTCTTGATAAATGTTGAGACAATCGATTTGTGAACTTGTTGTGTATCGCATTGGCTGACGATTGATTGGTTGTTGTTGTTGCGACGACACAAATGAAAACAACAAGAACAATCAGAGAAAAATACAGGTGTTTGAATGGTGATACGAGAGGAGTGGTGGACATGTGGATGAATATTGGAGAGTGTGTGTGTGTGTGATTGTTGTTTGTTGTTGCTGCTGTTGGTTGTAGCGGAGTGGTGTATGATTTGTTGTTGGTTCGTTTCGACATGCGGAGAGGACGACCGGAGTTTTGTATCTCGGAGACCGATTGGTTGCTTTTGTGGGATTATTGCCCGTCTTCGGACACCACTGTCCAAACAAACATCAAAGCAGTGCACTTGTGAACAGACATGACAATCAGAGAGATAAACAGGGATAACAATGATGAAAATGATGGTGCACAATGGCACCAATTAATGAAGAAGCATTTAATTATTCAAAACAAGCAATGTCACATCCACTTTGATTTTTTCATTGAAAAGTATTGCGGAGTGAACTTGTGGAATGATACAACAACAACAACAACAACAACAATGAAGAAGAAGAATAACAATGACAGTAGTAATGACAATGATAATAATAATACACCAGTGATACTACTACCATTAGATGTGAAACGCATGACCATTCACACTGAATCACTTGCTGATTATCATTCAATGAATCACAACAACAACAACAACAAACCTCTCATCAACAACAACAACAACAACAGCCATATCAACAAATATTCAAATACAAGTACTAGTAGTGAGAGTAACAATGATATCATTACCATTCACTCCACCAATCAAAAAGCAAAGAGATCCATCTCCAGTGCACGCATCCATCCTCCACTATTGCTATCCAACAACAATCAACAATCTCAACAACAACAACAACAACAACAATTTCATAGTCACCCATTATCATCATCATCAGTATCATCTTCATTTGAGCACAATACATTTCAATTATTGTCACTACTATCGCCAAATTCATCAAATTCAGGTAACAACAACAACAACAATTGTTATTATCCGAATCGTCGTCACAGTCACAATTATCATCATCATCATCTTCAACAACAACAACAATCAATCATCAATCCATATCATTATCACATGGGTCACTTGTACTTTGAATCCATATCCAATCATTCATCCTTTTGGTCATCTGTTTTGTCGATGCCTCATACCACCACATCAAATACCACCACCAGTACTAATACTACTACACCGACGATGACGACGACTCATTCCACCTCTACTACTCCCATCATGATGATTGATCACATGATTATTGAAATGAGTCATCACATGATACATCCAGCACTGTTGGTGTCTCTGTTTGATCATCAACAGCACCACAGTCTCAAGTACAAGAAACTTCAATTGAATCTCATGCATTCCATCTCTTCTCTATTGTTACTCCCGTCGTCTCATTCATCATCTTCATCATCATCATCATCCTTATCCAACACAACAACAACATCTCCTACTACTACTCCGACAACTACTCCTACTACTACTACTACTACTACTCTGAATCAACAATCTACTCAACAACAATTGAATAATAGTAGTAATAATAGTGAATCCATCATGGATCACTTGTTAACAGTCATCATGAGCTATATGGATCAAGTGATTAGTCATCAACTCATATTCAAATTGACCAGCTCTGTTCTCTTTCAAATCATTTGTCAGTCATTTGTGTTGAAGAGAGAGACTGAACACGGGTGGTGCTATCAATTCGTATCACTCTCTGTCACTACCACTACTAGTACTACTATGAACACTGTGAACACTAATTGCATCAATAACAATAACAACAATAGTAATCATAATAACAATCGTTCCACTAGTTTTCAATTTCGATTCATATTGGAATTCACCAATCATCCCCTGAACAAGAAGAAGAAGATGATGATGATGAATAACAATAACAACAGTCACAACAGTAACAACAGTAACATTCACAACAACAACAATAATAATAATGCTGGTAAAAAGGCCCAACCAACAGAGCAAGTTGCTCCCTTTCCACAACTCGTTCTCATTTATGAGTGTGAAGATATTAGCCTACCAGATTTGTTGGTGGATGAAGAAGTGGAACGAGTGTTGATCAATGTGGGTAATTTGACGCGTTGTGAACTGAATACTCACCTCATCAAACAACACTTGTCCATGCTTCACATCTCCAACTGTGTCACACTGAATCAAAAGTCATTGTCTCAAGTGTTTACTCATTCGAGTTCTACAGCTGCACCCATGACAACAAACATTAACGCTTACAACATGCATGCCATCTCATAACAACAAAACAGAAGAAGAATAAAGTGAAGAATAAAGAGTGTATGCAACAACAAACTTGTTTTTATTGTTTAGTAGTAGTTAATGATCATGACACCTCTCATGGATGAGTGCAATTGTTTGTTTTGGATAACAAATTGGCATCTCTCCATTGTGTGTTGTTGAATGTGTATGGATGTGAATGTGCGTGCATCTATGTGTGCAATCATCATCAGAGAGTGACAACAATCCACTGCAATCAGAGGAATGCGCACACATGAACATCAATCAACTCTGACTCTCAATTGTGTGTAGGTGTGTGTAATTGCCAAATGGATAGATAGATCAAGTCTTTGATTATATACAAGTGTCCTTGATCCATCTGTACACCATTGTCACCACCTCTTCCTCTTCATTCATCAAACTTGGTGAGGAAGGAGATTTTTCTCCAGTGGCACTTGCACCTGATGCTTGCATCATCATGTCTTCTTGTTCATTCTCATTGACATTCTTGATCACCTTTTCAATCAATTCATAGTCACTCATTCCGTGGAATCGTCTTCTGACTTCAAACAAGACTTGTTGTGCTTGAGAGGCAGTCAATTCATTCTCAGATGATGATGATGATGATGACAAAAAGCACATCAAGTGATACTCTGCTGGCAAATCACCCAATCGACTCGAATACACACCAGACAAGGTCTTTGCACCGAGTTTGTTGTACCATCTCATCAATCTCTCCTCACACTCTAGTGTCAAGTGCTTTCCATAGTGATTGTTCAAATGTGGAATGACGAATTGAGTCATGAATACAGATCCAATTCCATTGCCTCTGTATTCACTGTTCACACACAAGTAGTCCAAGTGAAAAACAGATTCAGAATCATTGAGGACACAGACAATGGCAGTGGCTGCAACACCACACTTTTTATGATTGGGAAGTGTCTTCAAATTGACCAAAATCTTTTGATTGCCAGCCATGAATTGATTCATAATCTTTTCAATGGGCTGTTCCAGACTACCTTCACCTAAAAAGGTACGTCTATAGAGATCAAGTGACTCATTCATGATACGATTCCACTCTGAACTCGTGTCCTCACAATGTGAAGGCACCAATTCAACAAATTCACCACATTCTGATGGTTGTGGAATGGTGGTGGTAGTGGTGGTGGAATGATGATGACGATTATTGGATGCTGGAGAATGCTTGTTGTGATTCTTTTGTTGCTTCTTGCTACCATCAATCACAAGTGGTTGTTGTTGTTGTTGTGGTTGGTTAGGGGCGCTAAAAATACTGCGAGCTGAGTAGATACCTGTGCTTTCTCTGCTTTTGAATAGAGTGGGACTCTACTTCAGCAATCTTACTCTTTGACTGAGGCAAATTATTATTGATAAACTTATTGTGTTGTGATGGACGCGACATGATTTCTGTTGTTACTAATGTATTACTGGGGGTTCTCAAACGGATGTTGTTTTTGGGGTGAATAGTAGGAAAGATGGTAGATTCAAGAATATACGTATGTATTGCTATTTGTTTTCTTTTTGGTGTTATTGGTTTTTGTTGAAACGAGGTCTGCCTCACCCTTTGAATTTAATTCGAAAGTGTGTGCGAGCAGCACGGGCTTTTCTTCCGAACAACCCAAGAATAACTGCGGGGAATATTATTTTTAACAAAAATTTCTTGTTTTGGGAACGGAGAATGCGATTTGATCGTTTTGATAGGATCGGAAAATGAAAAATAGCTTCCGGTTGCTGCTCTTTGAGATCAATCGGAAGTTTGTGTCCGTGCTCTTGGCTGCATGCAGGCACAGCGACAAGGTTCAAGGTGCTTCATCAACTTTCGATAGGTCCAAGGGTGTCGATCGTCCTCATAAAGCATTAGTTGCTTCCCAATGGGAATTAGCAGTCTTGTGATCGATGAGAGTTGTTTGGAATCGTTCGCGTGAGAATAACCCCAAGGAATTAGGATTAGTCGGAGTTTTTTCACAGCCATGAAAAACACCTCATATATTGTGTTGCCAAAGCTCCACAGTCAATTCTCCAATTTTCGCTTCCACCTGATGTTTTATTGATTGAAAAACAAGAGCATGAACTTGAAGAATCAACACCAGGACGATCATTGGAATGACAATAGTCATCACGATGAGATGAGCTTGCGTTCGTCAGCTGATGATCATTCAAGCACCGGTGATGAGCACTCAGAGTTGTACGAACTGAGAGAGTCAACTCCCTCTCTGCTTTCCACGTCGGACAATTACCCACAATGGGAGGAGAATTGGGAGGGAAGAAGAGAACGCCAACAACAAGGAATCAACAACAACAAAAACGAATTGAAGAACAACAAACAAGAGCAACGTGATTCCGTGTATTCACCACCAAGAACAACAACAATTCTCACAAACACGACAACCATCGCATCATCAACAGCAATCTTACCTGAAATAGATTTGTCTCAAGACGATTCTTCTTCTTCTTCTTCGTCTTCTTCTACATCCACCAATCGTTCCACTGATAATCTTCTCGTGATGCTGGGTCAACAACATCAACACAATAAGGAACGTTTAGATGAAAGTACTTGCATCAACATTCATCAAAAGTATCCCCTCCACCATAATCATCACAACAACAACAACAATAGCAACAACAAGAGCAACAACAACAGTCCTAATTATTCATTCATGAGAAGATTTATACACATGGAAGAAGAAGAGACAAAAGAGTATGACAGGAGATCATTCTTCCAAAGAATCATGGATACAGTGTTGAGAAGAAGAAGATACCATGGCAGAACAGTGTATCTCAATGGTTTCACACTGCCTCACAAGAAGCGCTATGCACCCAACATTGTTCGAAATCAAAAGTACAGCATTCTCATGTTTGTGCCCATGGTCCTATTCGAACAATTCAAATTCTTTTTCAATCTCTACTTTTTGTTGGTGGCAGTCACACAGTTCATTCCTCAGCTCAAGGTTGGTTTTCTGTTCACCTATGTCGCACCACTCATATTCGTCCTCAGTATTACCATGGCCAAAGAAGCGTTTGATGATATCAAGAGATGGAGACGTGATGTGGAAGCCAACAGTCAAAAGTATCAAAAGTTGACAAGCAACGGTTTCATCACCATTCCCAGTTCAAAGATCAAAGTAGGTGACATGATCCAGATGCACACCAACATGAGAGTACCAGCTGATTGTATTCTGTTGAGAACAACAGAGAAGAGTGGTGCTTCATTCTTGAGAACGGATCAGTTGGATGGTGAGACGGATTGGAAGTTGCGTCATGCTGTTCCCTCGTGTCAAAAGTTGGCCTATGATGAGGCATTGATCTCTCAGCACTATTGTCCTCCATCACTGGATGACACGATGGATCACGATAGTAGTAATAATAGTAGTAATAGCAATAATAATAGCAGTAATAGCAGTAGTGTGATGCCTTATTGTGCCGTGTATGCTGAACCACCACGAAAGGAAATTTATGACTTTGTGGGCAATTTTACTCGCTATTCGGCCAATGGTGAGATTGAAGGTGTGGAGAGTCTCAGTCTAGAGAACACCATGTGGGCCAACACGGTCGTAGCCAGTGGAACAGTCATTGGTCTCGTCATTTACACTGGTAATGAGACAAAGAGTGTCATGAACACGAGTTCTCCCTCGTCAAAGATGGGAAAACTGGATCGAGAGCTCAACACCCTGTCCAAATTCCTGTTTGTTCTCATGATTGTTCTATCGTTGATCATGGTGGCTCTCAAACGATTCCAAGGCCTCTGGTTCATCACCTTTTTCCGATTCGTTCTCCTCTTCTCCAGTATCATTCCCATTAGTCTGCGTGTCAATTTGGACGTTGGCAAATCAGTCTATTCATTCTTCATGATGAGAGACAAGGTTATACCTGGAACCATTGTACGTAACAGTTCCATTCCTGAAGAGTTGGGACGTATTGAGTACTTGTTTACGGACAAGACGGGCACGTTGACTCAGAATGAAATGATTTTCAAAAAGTTGAACATGGGTATTGTTTCGTTCAGTGAGGATTCATTGCCATTGATTGAACAGTATTTGAAGAGAGCCTATGAACAGAGAGGTGCACAACAGGAGCAACTCTTGTTGAACATGAGTACCACCAATAGTAGTAGTAGTAGTGGTAGTAGTGGTATTAGTGGTGGTGGTCATCATGGTAGCAGCAGCAGCAGCAGTTCATACTCTAGCAGTATGGAAGATGACATGGTGAGACAAATGATTGAAGCATTGGCACTGTGCCACAATGTTACACCAGTGTCAGCCGAGTTGAGTGAAGGTGGCACCACTAGTATCAGTGGTAGTGAAAAGGAATATCAGGCATCGAGTCCCGATGAGATTGCACTGGTCAAATTCTCTGAGAGTGTTGGATTGACACTGGAGGATCGAACATTGACTCAGATGACCATTCGTAATCCGTTGGGTCGCATCGAAACATTTGAAGTCTTGCTCATCTTCCCATTCACATCACAGAGCAAGAGAATGGGCATTGTTGTTCGTAGTCAATCCACGGGAGAGATTACCTTTTATTGCAAGGGGGCCGATGTAGTCATGACAAAGATTGTCAAGAGCAGCAATTGGCTCGAAGAGGAGTGCGGTAACTTGGCACTCGAAGGACTGAGAACACTCGTGTTTGCCAAGAAGGTGCTCACATGGGACGAGTTTAATCAGTTCAACAAGCGATACAATGAAGCAAAGTCTGCACTTCAAGACCGTGCAGACAAGGTGGAGAGTGTAAGAATGACACTGGAACAAGGCATGGATCTCTTGGGTGTGACTGGTGTGGAGGACTTGTTGCAGGAGGACGTTCAGAAATCATTGGTAGAGATTCGCAATGCCGGTATCAAGGTATGGATGTTGACTGGTGACAAGGTAGAGACTGCCATCTGCATTGCTCGCAGCACTCGTCTCGTCAGCTCTCGAGCACCCATCTTTAAGCTCATTGCACCAAACAAGATTCAAGCCGAGCTCAAGTTGTTTGAGGCGGCTGCTGATCCCGATGTGCCACTCATTATCGATGGCGACACACTCCAGATTTGTCTCGATCATCTCAAGGACAAGTTTGTTGCCGTGGCCAGACAGGCACCTGCTGTGATTTGCTGCCGTTGTGCACCGACACAGAAGGCTGCGATTGTCGATCTCATCAAGCATGTGACCAAGAAGCGAACGGCTGCGATTGGTGACGGTGGCAATGATGTGAGTATGATTCAGGCAGCTGATGTCGGACTGGGTATCGTGGGCAAAGAAGGTCGACACGCTTCACTCGCCGCCGACTTTTCCATCAATCAATTCTCATACTGCACACAACTCATTCTGTGGCATGGAAGAAACTCGTACAAGCGATCCGCACGTCTCAGCCAGTTTGTCATCCACAGAGGGCTCATCATCTCCATTATTCAAGCTGTTTTCTCTGCCATTTATTACTTTGCTGCTATTCCAGTGTTCACTGGATGGCTCATTGTAGGATATTCGACCTTTTATACCATGTTGCCCGTGTTGACCATTGTGTTTGATGAGGATGTGACACGACAAGTGGCGTTCACCTACCCAGAGCTGTACACGGATCTTCAATTGGGGCGTGTCCTATCATTTAGAACATTCTTGACCTGGGTGTGGAAAGCAGTGTACCAAGGTGGTATCATTATGCTGTTGGCCATCTTCTTATTCGAGAGCAACTTTTTGAGAATTCAGAGCATATCGTTCACGGCACTGATTCTGACAGAGTTGTGTCTGGTTGTTCTCGAGGTGCACAAGGTGAACATACTCATGATTCTTTCAGAGATTTTGAGTATTGGTATTTATATTGGAAGCATATTCCTGCTTCCATCGTACTTTGATATTCCATTTATCCTCAGTTTGCACTTTTGGTGGAAAGTGTTGGTGATTGTTGCTGCCAGTTGCCTCCCAATCTATATCGTGAAGTTTGTCATGAGAAGAGTCAATCCACCTGCCTGGAGAAAGTTAGCATAAATAAAATACAAGCACCAGAGTCTTATCCACTCGTTTTTGAACTCGATCGTGGTCGTTGTTCCTGTCTTCCATTCCTAAATGTTACTGACGCAATACTTTTCAACAACAGCAATGATATGTTTGGAGGTCAACTTGCGGATTGCTTGTGGCTTCATAACACAAACAATGTCTTTCTTTGACTGTCATCTCACCTTTTGAATGATGGTCGAGTAGGTGCTGGTCTTGATGAAGGAGCAGGGTGGTGGTCCTTTAAACCATGTTTATATGAGTGATGTGTCATGATTCTGCCCTTCACACAAGACTGCTCTCATACTGATACTTGCTCCGCCCATGCCTAACTAAGCGAAAACACGACATAGCCAGAAAGGTTGGTGGACACTGAACACATCATTCATCATGCAGCACTCACTTACAAAGATGTTTTCTGTCCGGATGTCTTACGGTCTTTAAATATTTATTTAATCATACAATTTCCTTCCATAATTACTTTAACAGTCAATATTATATTAAATTATATTAATTTATGTAATTTAAATTCCTAAAATCTTGTCATAATTTTAGCCTCTTAATTAATCCTAACAATTGGTATTGCAGTCAACTTCAGTTGTATTGAATGGTGGCGTGGAAGTTCAGGCTGTATGAAGTCGTTATTTTCAGAGATGGCAACTGACTCTCGCCAAACATTTGAGAACTTGAATGGTCTTGTAAAAAGTGTTTCGAGCTTGTGCTCAAGTGTTTGACCTTTTACGTTTGGGATATTTTGACTTGCGACAATGTGCACGTAATGTCTGACATTATATTGAGGCGCTTTTATATCAACAGGCGGCTCTTGAAGATCTTCAAGCTGGCTTGCCATCAGACGCACAAATGGCTCCCAAGCCAAGATGCATATTGAGTGAATCTGAACACTCAGTAAATGTTTTCGAAGAACAAACTACTAGCCTCAGTTTTCTCCCTTCTCTCAGTCCATCATTTAAATTACCCACCGTTTCCTCTCGTGTGAGTCTAATGCATTTAAACACCAGAACCAAAAGTTCACCCCCTCTCAACCACCCCGGAGCAACTAACGACAGAGGACGTGGAATGACCGGAAGGTGAGAACCGAATCCATATTTCTTTAAGGTTAATCGCTGGATGTCCTCTCGGCTCGTTGCTCTGAATACTACATACAAGAACTCAATATTTGAATTCTTCCCGCCCGAAGATTGAGAATTGTTATGGTTTCATGAAATATTCACACCTGTTGTCGAACTGTCCATCTTCTGGAACTTCACATGGCTAGATCACTGTACAAAGGTGTGAGGAATTAGTTCTCGTGGCGGTAAGAGAGTGTGTATATTCGATAAAGGTTCTAAATGAACCATTTAACTTTTCTTCGGAGAAGAACAAGCAACGAAAGAAAATGCCTAACAAGCTTATTCGACGAAAGAACCAATTCTCGAATATCTTTACTTCAGGATTTGTAACCATAATCTTGTCTTCAATTCGCAAAGAGACATGCTTGGAGGTCGTTATTTTGCACTGATCCTACACGGCGATCTGGCTTGTTTCTGTGGAGGTGTCTGTATCTTCCGTGTGTGTGAGAGACGGCTCAGAAACTACTGTGACTGGGCAATATATGGAGGCGTTCTCCTTTTTCGAGAGATTATTCTCCTCATACATCTCCAATAGATTGAGTGTATTCTTGGGACGAAGAAATGACTCCTTTTCCATCTTCTCTAGTGCACGCTCGATGTCATCTCTGTACTTTTTGGTGAGACGAATCTGTTGACCGTACAGCTGCTTACTGAATGGGGCAAGAGCACCACCAAACTCCATGAACAAAACCATGGTTACACGCGTCAGTCTCTCGTGTATCTTGACAAACGTCCAACATTGCATGAGACGGCATCGCTGGTTGGACTCACGAGCCTTTCCCACTTCGAAATCGTTGAAGGGTCTCACGATGAGCAGACACGCCTCCTTGCCATCGATTCGATCTCTGCGACACGATACTACATAGCAAGCCTCTCGTCTGGAGAAGAAGCCTGGCATACTCATCTCGAGCAAGACGGTACAGAATGCATACCGATTGCCACTGTCCGGATCCACGTGAGAATGATCAATCACATGATATGCAAAGTCCTTGTTATTTTCTCTCAACTCTTCAGACTGCAATGCCGCAACTGCATGTTCATAATGGAATGGAAGATAAAAGGTAAACTTCATGGGTGTTTTGAGCCGCATCAGACTCTTTGTGAGCTTGGCTTGGTATTTTTCGTTGGATGTCATTGGTGCTGAACTATTGCCTGATGACAATGATGCTTGTTGTTGTTGTTGTTGTTGATGTAGTGACCTACTACTACTATTACCACTGTTGCCGTTACTATGGCTACTACTGCTACTACTACTCTTTTCCTCATTTGCAAAGATGAATTGCTTCTGTGACTGGTAGACTTCGATTCTCTGATTGGGATGCTCCAGTTTCTTATTGTACGGATTGGGTATCTGTATCCAATGCGACTGATCAGAACTCACCAGTTTAACAAAGTGAAAATCTTCGTCACAGACGGTAGGTCTCTTGATATCATCCAGTGTGTAACTCGCAAAACGCTGATCATGGTGCACACTGATTCTTTCAATGATGCTGAATCGACCCGTGTAGTCTCCTCCACCTCCCATTCCTCCACCTCCTGTTCTGCTGCAACACTGGTTCAAAAATTGATTCCATTGCTTGCTTCTCATAAACCTTGGGAACGGATCCATCTTTAACATGCAGTTCATCATCACTTCAATATCAGAGAAGACATGGTACTGCTTTTGTTGCATGGACAGTGTCTTTGTAGAACATTTGCGAGAGTATTTGAGGATGCGTGCAATCTTGTCCTGCAGTGTCTTTAGCACATCATAACCAATGTTGACCTGCTTGATGGAACACTCGTCAAAGTACTCTTGCATCATCTCACGCACCAACCTTTCAAATTCATTGCAAATGGTGTCTACACTCGTGTGACCAGAGTGCACAGTGTTGATCTTGGAGCGGAAATGGGAGATGGCATCCAAGAGCAGTATGGACTCATGGTTTCTCTCCACTTGTTCCAAGTAGTCTCGGAAGAGCTGACGTGACTCTTGTTCCTTCATGACCAATTCGAACTGAAAATCATATTCCTTTCGATTCTGTAGAAAGTGCTCAATCTTGGACTGCATTCTATTATTGAAGTATTGTTATTATTATTTCACAAGGTTGTTAGTAATAATGTTGCTTGTGTTTTTGTTGTTTGTTTGCTGTGTGTCGCAGGTTGTTGTTGCTTTGGCTATCCATGAGAAGGAAGCTCTGTTGATGGGGATCCTTTGGTGCTCTTGATGCTGCATACGGGGCACTATTGTGATGTGTTTTTGACAGGTAGGAAAACACATCACGATCGCACTAGTTCAAATTATTCAAACGAGGCCTAAAATGGCCAGAATCATCATTTCAAGAACAGACCAAGGATTGTGATGGAGCCTCAATTCTTCCCCGATAGCTTCAAAAGGAAGTTTGATTCCAAGTTGAGGATGATGGAGACAAGAACATGCCGTGGATCTAACCCTGAACTTCATTTAATAACACTCTAAAATGCAAACACAATTCTTTCTTGCAACTAACTCACTCCAAGCGGTGTAGTTGGTGGTCAGGACACTTTTGTTTTGGTTAATTGTTTGTTTGATAAACACGTGTGTTCTTGCAGTTTATTATTCAAACCAAGTGATCAGGATACGGATAGTCACCTGTGCTTGCCCTGCTGCCAATTGTTCTCTTGACAAAATCGATATCACAATAACGCATAAATGCAAGCTGGGAGTCAGTTAAAGGCTCTGACCTATTGTTTGTGATTCCCAGTTCTCGCATGATCCTGTCCTCGTTCTGTGCTCTCTTTTGGCGTATTGTGTCAGAATCATCCACAGTCTTAAACTCTTCACTCAATTCAATGATATTGAAACCTGTTGCTGATGATGGCGGTGATATTGTATTTGTTGTTGTATTGCTCTCCTCCTCCTCCTCCAACAATTGTTGTTGTCTGAAATTGGGTCTGTGCTCTCTGCTCCACAAGTGATAAATGAGGCATTGACCGGGTGCGTACATGACATAGCCCTGTTCAACCATTCTCTTGAGCATGATCATTTCTTCACCAAAGAAAATGTATTGTAGGTCATTGTTGGTGTAGGGAGCATGTCGAATCAGTGATAATCGAGAGAAACTGAAACCAGCAGCCCAGAACAAACTCTTTATGGGAGGAGGAGCCATAGCAGTAGTAGTAGCAGTAGTAGTAGTACAAGTGTCAGGATGATGCTGGTGACGAACGATGCATCGACTCGCTAATCGAAGCATGCAATACTCATGAACATTGCTATTCATGGTATGATCTGCTGCTGCTGCCGCTGTTGTTGTATTGGTATTTGTATTTGGTGTGCATGTAGATTGAAAGTGCTTTGCAATGAGAATCGTAGGGAATGATTCATTAGCAGATGGAACATTGTTTGGTAGAGTGTATCCCAGTGGATACGTACTCAACACTACTCTTGCTTTCCTCCTCTTCTGATGATTGGCTATTGCTGTTGCTCTTGTCTCTGCTTCTGTTGTACAACTGCTTGTTGATACCGGTAGTTGTTGTTGTTGTTGTTGTAGTTCTTGTTGTTCAGCCATGTTCAATTGTTGAATCATAAGAGTGTCCCAATGATTCACAAATCTCATGTGAGAATCAATCTGCAAGTAATACGCGCCATCATCATCATCATCATTCATGTTATATTGATGATTATGATTGCTGGATGAATGAGAGGGAATCGTCATCATTATCATTTGATTTTGAATGAGATGACGAGCGTAGCATGGACCTTTGGCACATGATTCATCCAACATGCTCACTGTGATCAAGTGGCTGTACTTTTGGAGAGTGGGATGATCACTTGCATGAATCATCATCGTGATTGTTTCACTATTCTCACTCGATTGTTGTTGTTGTTGCTGATTCTTCTTCTTCTCCATGAGAGACAATTGAATGCATGCATAGACTCGTATGCGATGTGGATACTGACTCTTCTCATACAAATCAACAATGGTATTCTTCAATTCAGTGTCTCTGTATGAACAAATACTCACATGTATTACGTTCATGGATTCATCAGCATCACCAGCATCACTCTCTGTTGTTATTGCTGTTTCTGTCTTACTAATAATGGATGATGATGGTGACTGTTGTTGTTGTTGTTGTTGTTGTGATAATGATGATAAAAAGAGAGGATAGAGGTCCTTGTTGCCATAGAACCAACACGTGAGAGCATATCGATCAGAGAAACATGGTAATACTTGATGATAGTTTTCACTTGGAAATAGGACCATTCGATTGTACAGTGGTTCAATAATACCTCTACTCGTTTCTGTTGCACTCGTATGATTATTATTATTGTTGTTGTTGTTGTTGTTGTGATGACGGTGATGATGATGATGGTGATAGAGTTGAGAGAGACCATGTTCTCTGTTGAATTCATTGGGATAGAATTGTAGTTGACCTCCAATGCATGAATGATTGTAATAAAAGAGACATGTGATTCTTCTCATTTGATGATTCATGTGCTGATTCTGCTGACTGTTGGAAGAGTAGTGATAACTGGTATCAGAGTGTTTGACAAATTGAGATCCATTGCCTGGGTACATGCTCAATTGAATGCTGTCTTCATTCAACTCAAATCCATACACACTGTTCAACACGTGTCTCAAATGAGTCAATTGTTTGACAATTTGAAATGTTTGATGATTTTCATTGGGGAATAATGGTGGTGGTGATGATGATGATGATTGTAGGTTGAGAGCATTATTGTTGATCCACATGTGATAGTCGCCTCTGTGTTCTGCAGATACAATGGCCTTTTGTTGCTGTTGTTGATCAAATGGAGTCGTTGTATTAGTAGTAGTAGTAGTAGTAGTAGTAGTGGATGATGATGATGTGTGAACTTTTGCCTTCTTCAATTGACCTTCTCTGACAAGTGATTGAATCTCATGAAACGATGCATCAATCGTATGGTGATCTGCAACGAAATCATCTTGAATGAATATACCATTCTCCTTTAGAGCAGACATGATATCATTGGCATACTTGATCTCATCAGGTGTTGCATTGTATTCATTCTTGAATGGATTCTTGTCATGAGTTGTTGATGATGATGATGGAGAGGGAGTAGATGATGATTGTTCACTCAACAGAGACAACAACTTCAACTTGAGATTGGATGGTAATTGAGACAGATCCATGATGATGTCTGTGTGCGTGCTTGTTCAATGTGATGTTGGTTTTTCTTTGTTCTCTATTTCCCCGCTTGTGAGATCTCATTGAAGGTTCTCTGTTGTAAGTGGCAGGTAAATGCTTGCCAAGAATAGATTGATTATTGGGGCCAAAGAGAAACAGGGTACACCACCACTCAAGAAAACAACTCAAAAAAAGACGACCCGTCCGTGTACATATCCACAAACAAACAACAAAAGCAATATGGAATCCAACAACAATAATATGATCCCACTGGCAATGCCCGGTGATCAAATCAAATATGGTGTGAATGCCAGTAGAAACCCTGCTCTCCACAACAACAACAATAACAATAACAGTAATACCAATGCTCAACATCCACTTCATCAATCTCTCAACAAATTTGATCAATTTGAAATGAAGCGCAAGTACTTTACAATGAGTCATGTCTATGGTCAGAGCATGCCTGTTCATTTCGAAATGGAGAAGATGCTCGTGCAACAACCATTGAGATTGCCTGGTCTTCCATCGAGTTCCCTCGCAATGGATCTGTTGAATGACAAGGATGAATCCATTGAATTTGAAGATTGGTTGCAAGACAATCCATTTGTCATGAACAGCACTCAATACAATGAATCTGTACCATTAGACTTGCACTTGACCATGGAACATCAGTTGAACATGAAGGAAGTCAGAATGATTTAAAACAACATAAAAAAAATAAGGTGTTTTTGTTTTTTCAGTAATTTGATAATGATGGAATGAGAGTGTCATCCATTGTATTGTGTATTGTATGTGTGTGTGTGTTGTTTTTGACTTGTTATGTGTGTAGAATGTCGAGCAATTTTGATTTCTTGAGTGATGGTTCCACTGCATCATCATATTCATGTCTTCTCTTGTTGTTGTTGTTGTGACTTGATTCTGTCCGTTTCTTGTTCTTGTGCTTGTCGTTCCTATTGACATTCTTGTGCTTGTCGTTTGTGACAGTACTGTACTTTTGTATTGCTTGTTGGATCATGTGAAATGGTGGATTGAGCCATATCAAATCCTGTTCCCTATCAAACACTTGTGAACATGTCATGCAATAATCATCACTACTACTACTGCTACTACTGCTACAACTACTATCATTGTCTTTTGTATGCTTCTTCTTGATCGATGATGGCTGCTGCTGCTGTTGTGATGGTTGAAAGACTGATTCATGAAACACGTGACCACACTTGACAATGGCATAGAATTTACCACTTGATGTCATTTCTTTGCGAGTGACGGCACATATTTTGATTTTTTGTTGTTGTTGTTGGTCATTCTTGTCGTTGTTATTAGTACTGTCTTTTGTATTGGTTGGAGTAGTAGTCGATTGATAGGTGAAATGAATGGGGAAAATGTGCTTGAGTCGTGTCAGGTGAGTCAATGTGCTTGACTTTAGTGATTGATTCATCTTTTTTTGAATCAACAATTCCAGAATGGATTCCTTGTTGTACAGTTGACCTGCCCTGCAACAGACAATCGGTTCTTTCAATGGTTCACCACTGTATGCACAAGTATTCCACAATTGTTCCATATTGGATTGATCATCTGCATTGTTGTTATTGGTTGTTGTTGCTGTTGTTGTTGATTGTTTCTTCGTCTTGACAATAATGTCTCTGCGACTGACAATTGAACCTCCATCACATCCCATGTTGTTTTATGTTGTTGTATTTGTGTTGTTGTATTTGTTGTTGTATCGTTGAAGGAGGACAATAAAGAGTGTGGGGTGTTGTTGCACGTGTCTTCTTCTTCTTGGTTGTTGTTGTTGTCTGGTTTGATGATTCCAAAATCAAATAGCGAAAGGAATTTGTGTTTTGCGTGATCCGGTTCGATTGTTTATTTTAAGCTTCGTCGAGAGAGAATTGTGCGAGGAAGAATCGGGGTCACCAACAACAACACACAAGTACGACAGATCATCACCATCCAACCCACAGGAGTATAATCATCATTTTTGAAAAAAAAAGAAAAACAACATACATAATTCGAATCGGACAGAATAAATAAAATGAAAGAGAATGATATTTTGTTTGCATTTGGTATTGGTGCTGCAGTGTTCATGGCCATTTTCATTGGAGCCAACGATATTGCCAATGGTATGTGCAACGATTTGATTCATTGCCACATATCACCCATCTATCCATCTCTTTCTAACTGTTGTTTGTCAAATCATTGTTCTCTTTCAATATGTCATACTTATATATGTCGTATCTCTATATGTATATATATATATATATTTGTATATAAATTTGACTGTCTATCATTCATTGATCATCATCTCTCATCTCTAGCCATGGGACCTCTGATTGGCAGCAAGTCCATGAAATTGTACAAGGTACTATTGTTGGCAGCTGTGTTTGAATTGATTGGTTCCGTGTTGCTCGGTGGATTCGTCAGTAACACTGTCAGTAACAAGCTCATTCACATTCCCAATGATCCTTCCAGTGGTGGTGGTGGTGGTAGTGCCTCCATTTCTCTCTTCTTGTCATCCATGGTGTCCGTGTTGATTGGATCTGGTGGATGGTTGTGCATTGCAACTCTATTGTCACTGCCAGTCAGTACGACTCACAGTGTCATTGGATCCGTGGTCGGTGTCGGTGTGTTCATGTCTGGTTGGAAGTCTGTCGATTGGAGGAGTTTGTTGAACATTGTAATTACATGGGTCACGTCTCCTCTGATTGGAGGAATCACGAGTATGATTCTGTGGTATTGTGTCAAGAGATTTGTCATGTTGATGACAAATACTGCTACTGCGACTACTACTACTACTGGTGGTGGTGGTGGTGGTGAGATTGATAATGATGTCGATGTTGATGTTGAGACCAACGGTGGTGATCAAATGAATCAAATGACACAACTGCAAGAGGAAGCAAAGGAGGATCGTGCCATTGCTCGCATGGTATTCCTGTTGCCACTCTTCTCATTTGCCACTGTTGGAGTATTGTTGTTGTTTATTGTGTACAAGGGATTGACACCATTCAATCTACAAGTGCCATTCTATATCGCACTGCCCATCAGTGTTGCTCTCTCGGCAATGTTTGGAGCTGTGATTCACTTTGTTCTTGTACCGCGAGTCAAGAAGCAATTGAATGATTATCAAGTATCATCGTCCTTCTCATCGTCCTCTGCAGAATTAGTAGCAGCAGCTGAAGCAACATCTCAAGAAATGAACCAATTTCAATTGTACGATCATGATAATGAGAATGAAAGCACCAAGAGGAATCATCATGAGATTGAGATTCATCCAACGCTGGCAGATGATTCTTCCAATGATCAAGTACCATCCTATGTCATTAGTAGTAGCAATGTCGTCGCATCTCCAGCATCACCATCGAACAAACAGGATGATGACAATGTTGTGGTTGATCTTGACCAAGAAGAGAGTGTCGATACAGTTGAGCAGAAGGGTGAAACTGGTAAGGAACACATGGACTCTGAACAACAGCAACAAGAGGAACAAGAGGAGAAGCTAACAAGAATGGATGTGGCTGAAAAATATGTATTCCAATTCTTGGTTGTCATGACAAGTGCTTGTATTGCTGTGGCTCATGGAGCGAATGATATTTCAAACGCTTCTGGACCCTTGACTGCTATTTATTATACGTATTCAACAGGTAAGTTTCCTGATGAGAATGCCAATACTAAGGTGTGGATCACTCTGGTTACAGCTGTTGGTTTGGTGTTTGGTTTAGCTACTCTGGGTCACAAAGTCATGCAAACTATTGGTACTAAAATTACAAAGTTGACTCCTGCTCGAGCATTCGTGAGTCAACTCAGCACTGCAACAATCACCCTATCTGCGAGCTTGCTTGGTTTGCCACTCAGTACAACTCACATCGTTGTGGGATGTATTTATGGAATAGGCATTGTTGATGATTATCGGAATTTAAAGTGGCGATTGATTGCAGGTATTATTGCCAGTTGGTTAATAACCATTCCTGGTGCTGCTATTTTGACACTTGGCGTATTTGCTTTTTTCAGGATAATTGTGTGAGCATAGAAAGAAACTTATTTATTCCCTAATAGATAATAAACCCATTGCGGACTGTTTAGGAGCACTGATTTGTCCTTGATACTCGCCGTGAGTTTGCCATATATCCGCTGAGTGGAGGTAGACACTTGCTGGGTCTTCCCACCAATCTTTAGAGACACGAGCACTTGAATCTTTTGCTTGGGCGTCATAGACACACTTTCAGGTTTGACGATAAACATATCATTGTCAACTGAAAATTTGTAATCCATCTTCTTTCCGAATACATTTTTGAATGAGATACTAGCTGGGGCATTCGGGAGGACATCGAGGGGACCTTGGGGTTTCGGAGGCAAACAATGACCAAATAAATGGAATGTATATTCTCCACCTTGTTTGCTACTGACTATCAGTTTGTCACTTGTATCTCCCAGTTGGTTTGGCTCAAATGTGATAACGATTGATTCTTCTTTTCCATTCGGACCTGAGGGATGAGTTTTGATTGGTTTCGAGTCAGACAACACAAAATTTGTCGTCTCAAGTTTACAAATATATTCTGTAGCAACACCACAATAGTTTGTAAACCGAACGGTTTGTGTCATACTAGTGCCTAAACCAACTGAAAAGTGGATATTTTTCTCTGGTCCCGCTGGTACTGCTTTCAACTTGAGTAGATAGGGGAAGGAGCCCAATTCAGAATTGAAGAGAACGAGTTCTTTCTCTTCATGTGTCCTAGAGTTTGTACCACTCGGATCAATCATTAGAGGGAAATAGCAAACATCAAGTTTTGCCACTGAAGTTGCAGGTATCACTAAATCTGATGGAACAACAATATCTCTACTATCGCATTTGATGGATAGAGTTGTGTCTGTGGGCAGAGGATTCTCAATTGTTATACTTTGACAACTTTTCTGTCGAATGATTGACTCGAATGTTAGAGTCTGAATGACCCGAGGAGGGTTAATCCTATAAGATATGTTATAGAACAGAAATTCTTTTGTTTGCTCGTTTCTGAACACGACTTTTCCGCTGAAGGAAGCCTCCTTATAGGCATAAAAGGAGAATTTGTACTCTCTCTTCGATAGGGGAGGTACATCAATATATTCAACAGCCTTAAGATAGTTGGGTTGATTCACAGTGATCTCAGGCATAACTCTGAAACGTTGAGCCCTTCCTAACCAATTCTCGATTAACAAATTCTCTTGATGTTGTTCCTTTGCGAACAACTCTCGACTGATATTATCAACAGGGAGAGGTTCTATTGCTTCTCCAGTAAGTTGGAATGAGAACGCATCACCGTCAGGACGAGGGAGGAAGAGCGTCCCAAAATCTGGTACTCCTTCAGTCATTCGAACAGGTGCGTAGTTAATTTCATATTCGCGTGTCTGTCCCGCAGGAAGATCAACCAATTCAGCTCCATAAAACACAGAATTATCGATTTCAGGTTTCAATTTCCAATCTGATTTTGTTGGGTTGGTGAGTCTGATTAGTTTCTTTTGAATTTGTCGAACATTAATCTTGAATTGAAGCTTTTCTGAGTTTTCAGAGTTGTTATGCTTGCAAGATCCATTCAAGGCAAGAATCAATGGTTGAGAAAGGCCTTTAACAATGCACTGAACTTTGTTGTTAATCACAGGTTTTGACTTTTCTCCTGGAGAATAAGTAATATCGATACTGACTTCTCCGTTTGCTGCAGCTATTCCTTTTTTGGGGAAAATGTTGAATTCCTCACTTAATTTCTCTGTATTCCATGCAAACTTTACACTGACGTCCCCCGAATTTTCAAGAACAATCTTGTGAACAACTTGAGTCCCTCTAATGATGGGCCCAAATGATAACAATGATGTATTCAATTTCGCTTCTATTCCTTGACATGCTCCAGTTATGGTCGATAGAGTCTTTGTCCTTCCCGCTACGTGAATAAGCAAGTCATGGGACCAGGTGGACAATCGAACTTCGGGGCGATAGTGAATTGTTATTGGATATTGTGTCTTGGGTTCCAGAACAACAGTTGCTCCCTTCTTTAGACTTAAAGTGATGTAATGCTTGGTCATTTGAGCATACACTTCAGATGGAATAGAGATCTCGGCTTTAATTTTGCTCTTGTTCACGATCGCGATTGTTGTCTCAACCGTATCACCTACTTGAAGAGGACCAAAGTTTATCAATTTGTCAATAGGATTCCAAAGTTCAATCCGAGCGGATGTTCCTTCTCCTGACACTATCACAGGTACTTTAAACAGACCATTAATTTCGAATGTTACAACTTCTTTGTAATGCTTAATTTCTTTTGGCTTAAATATTATTGGGACCTTTTTTGTCTCTCCTGGTTTTAACACAGTTGCTGTTGCTTCTACTTCAAAATGTACCTTGTTATCGAAAAATACTTCGTAGCCAAGCTCGTGCACGTCATCATTCCGAATTTCTAACAAAGTTGACCTTGGAGACATGCCATTGTAAAACAAGAAACATGGGCCAAATTCATATTGAGTAAAGCTAAAATTAACTTTAGGTTTAGTACCACTTGCGTTGATGTAGATAACATAGGTTCCTCCATTTGTAACTTTACAAATGCACTTGTAGTTTTCGAGCGTGATTTGACTCGATGGTGTGAATATGATATCACATGTCTGACGACCTCGCTTACAAACAGTTCCGTTCATAGGTTCAATTTGAATTGCACCGTCCGCGGGATGATGCCATGAGAAATCGAAATTGTAATTTCCATCATTGAAGATGACCACTTTTTTCACCTTCTTTTCATTAATCTGTGTTCTATCAAAA
This sequence comes from Tetramitus jugosus, assembly GCA_937625935.1. NCBI lineage: Eukaryota > Heterolobosea > Eutetramitea > Acrasida > Vahlkampfiidae > Tetramitus > Tetramitus jugosus. The sequence goes on along the minus strand of OW569345.1, from coordinate 419,729 downwards.
GATAGTCTGTTTGGTACGTGAGGAGCAAGAATTGATTTTCCTTCGAACTCCAGTCTCTCATGAACAATAAATCCCTCGCCCTTAATGTTACATGTGAGAAGTGTTGGCTTCTTTTTCACTTGGCATGTAAGCATGAAATTGTAAGGGTTTTCATTTTTTGGTGTGAAAGCGATAGTAATCGGCATCTCTTCACCGGCAGCGATAGTACCAGAAGTAGGTTGAATAGAGAGAACTTTTCCCGAGTTTGTTTCTCCCAACGAACCGTCTAAACAAGTTTGAGCAAAGCTGAAACTAAATGGAATATTTTCTTTGTTGACCAAAGTTAGAATCTTTTTGGATGGTTTTCCCACGAGAACTGTCTGAAAGTTCATACGTGGAGTATCTAAATAAATGTCTGGCTCCTTAGCATGGCCAACTAGGAGGAAGGGAATAGTGATCTTCTTACTTGGAATACAGAACACCCAATAAGACTCACAAGTCTGTAAATGGAAGGGTGTATACTCGAAAACAATCTCTGCCTTTTTTCCGCTATGTATAATTCCTCGTTTAGTTGTACAATTAAATGAATCTTCAGTTTCTTCGTTTTCGTAAATCCTTTGCCATTCAAATTCATATGAAAGGTCCGTCGGGTTCAACACGTAGAATCTTCTTGTATTTCGAATTCTGATACCACAAGAACTAATCTCCATTACTTTGGTATCTATTTCTATCATTCCAAAGAGTCCACCAGGACCTTTGGAAGTAGACACCCGGCGGCCGCTCGTTAAGTAATCGTTTGGAGGCAACTCAAAGTGGACAATAGGACACAAACTTGTTCCAGAAAGGTCTATACTTGGACAATCTTGTTTTGTGTTTGGAATGATACATTCCAGCCTCGTTCGATGATCTCCGACATCCATTGGGGAATATTTGAGCGTAAATGTTTCTTCACTATGCGGGGTTAAAATACCAGCAGCTGGGGAAATGGAAAATGGACTGCCCTCGAATTGGTGTCCTATCCAATTATAAGTCATATCTACCCTTCCGATATTTTTCATGGAGAGAGTAATCCTTCGTGTTTCGAACATTTTTGTCAATTTAAACACAACTGAGGGTGGAAAATTGCATTCAAATGATGCATGATCAGCCAACGCAGATATCTTTAAGAATTTTGAAGGAATGGTCTGCAAAAAATCAATTTCTGGTTCGGGATTCACCTCTTCCACGCGTCTGGACACCAATTTGACCTCATAAGGTGTTTGAGTGCTTGTTGTAACATCCCTTTCTTTCTTTGACTTTGGTCGTCCTTTTTTCTTTTTGTTTTTCTCTTCCTCGATTCTCAATTGTTCTTCTTCAATCTTTCGTTTCTCTTCTTCTTCGTCGACTTGTATCCACTTAATTGTTTTATGTCTTTCATTCCACTCTTTCATTTCTCCTAAATATCGAATTTTTGTGAATTCTACGGGAAGGAGTTGGTTAATGTATTCCAATGGCTCAGATGAAAGTAGTGTTACTGTAATATCCTGGGATGTTTTCGAATGGATGTGACCAAACATAGGAGATACAGTGATAGTGGGTAAACTCTTCCAAATGTATTTGATATGATCCGGACTATGATTAACTAAATTAAATGAAAATTGCTTGGGTCTTCCAACATCACAAAATCCAAAATGTAAGGAGTCTTCAGATTGATTGTTGGGTAGATCATCAAATGTAATGTCTTCCTTAAATCCTTCTGCAAGAATTCTAAAGATAGTGTTCTCAAAATGGTTATTTAACACAACCATTGTGAGTTGTGAGTCAATTTTCTCCACTTTCTTTGGTTCAAAAGCAATAGTGAAAGTCTTCGTATCTCCACTATTCAATAAAAATTCTTGAGATTTCTCAGGGAATAGTATCGATTCTTGAGGTTTTAGATCAAATCGCACTGTGGCACTTAATACTCCTTCATTCTGAATCACGATTGGCAATTCAGTTCTTCGACCGACCATTGTTCGAGGGAACAGCAAGTTGTGTGGACCTGATTCCTCACTTATGGGTTGTTTCACTACAATCCTAGGAAGAGAGCCATCTCCTCTTATCTCGATCCTTAAGTTGTTCGTACTGGGATCCTTTCCGTCAGTGACAACTGCGTCCAAAATTGCAGAATAAGAAAACAATGAGCGGGGTTCAAAGTAAACAGTGACATAACGATGCTCATGAGGAGGGACAAAGAGCTTCTGAGGCTGTACATCGAAAGCAGCTGAGCTAGCACTGTCAGATACATCTCTAGGTCTTACGGAGCACTCTACATTACAGGGTACTTTGTTAGGATTGATTACCTTGACCTTCTCTGCCACCTTTCGCCCAGCTCCAACTGTACCAAAGTGAAAAACGCGATCATCCGAACAAAATATGCATCCCTTGTTGCCTGTGACTTGGTCAATATTTTGAACAATTTGTTGCTCCTCAAATATCGAATCGAAATCATTGGTGATAATTCCAGGTATGCACGATTCACCTTGTAAGTCAAATGGAATTCCATGAGGATCAGACGTAATCTCTCTCCCGGATATGTCAATCCCCAAGACTTCTTTAAATGTATTTGATCCTTCTCCACAAAAAGTAACACAAACTTTCTCTTTGGTACCTGGAAGCACTTCTCCTGAGTGAGGCTCAATAAGAAATCGTCCGACTGTAATCTCTTTTTTGATATTTTTGATATCCTTTTTCTTTTGAGGAACTTTCTTGGATTTTGACTGAGGTCTGTCGATTTCTTCCACTTTCCCTGTTTTGAGATCGAACAGCTGAAATGTGAAAGGAAAGACTCCTTCATTAGAAATCTCAATTTGCTTAATCTTCTGCTTGTCAAAGTTAATGGGTCCAAAGTTAACACCGTGCGAAGGCGAGACTGTAAACTTGGAAAATACTGCCTCCACATTTATATTGAGTTTGATATTACTCAATAGTTCTTTTGTTTTGGCATCTGTTAGAATACAGGAAATGTCTGTACAATTCTTTAGCTTCTTTTCTGTGTGAGACTTAAAGTAGATTGTGATTGTGGTCGCTCCTTTCGCCTTTGGATCTAATGAGCCAGAGAGAGGAGTAAATGTGAATAGCTTCTGTAAGTGCTTGGGGATATCAAAGCTGTAGTGAATTTCATATTTTCCTGAATTGCTCAGCTGAATTGTTTTCGTCGCACCATCGACCACTTTGATCGTACCGAAGTTCAAATCTGAATCAATCTTTGCTTCGAGATTAAATGATTCTGCGAGAATAGCTATCTTGATCTGGTCAGATTTTTTAAATTCATCCTCATCTGTCACATTGATGATGAGAAAATCTTTAACGAGACTTGGTTGTTTTGGGTGAAACATAATTCGAACATCGATAATCTCTCCGACTTCCAGGCGTCCAAGTTTGGGTTCAATCACAAATTCTGAGCTTAGTGAATGTGTTTCGGATAGTTTCCAGGAAATGGGAATTGGACATATATTCTTTAAAACAATAACTTCGGCTGAAGTATTATTTTTAAGCAGTACTCGACCGAAATCTACTGACAGCCGATCAACTGTGGCTTTTGGCTCTGCCCCGGTGAGTTGTACATCAAATTGAAAGGGAATAGGGTTATCTTTGATTGTGCATATCACAGAATCACGAACTACACCAGTTGTTCTTGGTAATCCCCACAGCTTAATGGACCCAGTTTGATCTTTTTTGATCAGTAGAGACTTTGGTTCTACTGAAAAGTTGTTGGAATTTCCTCTCATGAAAATATTAAGCTCAACATCAAATAATCCATTATTCGTGAGAGTGAATGTTTCATAATACTTAGTACTGGTGATATGATTAGGGGTTTCTTGGATCTCTGTGTAAGAATCACGTCTCAGTAGAGGTCCAAAATCAAAGCATCGTTCACTCATAATATACTTTTTCACAACGACGAGTTTTTCTATCCTCTGCTTTATCCTTCTTGGAAATAGTGTCCTATCATGAGTGCTGATATCTGGGTAGTTGACAACACCCTTACACTTCACCTTGAAACTCGACTTTTTTCCATACACACAGAAATGAAGAACTGATTCGAAAGTACCCACTACAGGACTGCTAAACCGGACGAACATTTTAACTTTGGATTGAGGGGGAAGAGTCCATCTCGTACATTTTTGTTTTTCTTCATCTCCAGAAAAGAGTGAGATATGTTGAATGTCTTTGTCTTTCCTTTGCGATGGTATGTGGATCTTCTGGCGTGTGTATGGATCGGGAATCAATAAGTCTGGAATAACTTCTACTGCAGAAGTTTGTTGTTCTTCTTGTAAAAACCCATCGGGTAAAGCTTGTTCAATACTATTCACCAACTCTTCAAATGATGAATTATTGACAAAATAATACACTTTCGGTGGTACACTCTGCTCCTCCAATGTATCTTTCTTTTTTGATTTTGTTCTTTTCTTCTTCGCGCTCTCTAACTCAAGTCTTTCCAACTCCAATTCTTCGTCGGTTCTGTAACCACTTTCAAGAAGGCCAATGATCCCAATGTAGGACGTCCTAAACTGCTTCAATCGCCGAATAATATGGTCATCAGTATCTGCTATGATGTTTAACTCTTCAAAAGTCGGGGGTACTTCTATCTCGGGCGTTGGAGGCGCATTCTTGACTTGTTTCTTTTTTCGCTTCTTCCTCGCCTCCTCTTGTTGTAATCGAATGATTTTGTCATCTTCTATCTTTGTGTGGATGAATGAAACAACATCCATGGAATCGTTCTTGTCCAACTCCATTCTCAGTTGTTTTTCATGTTTAAGATTATCTAGTTGCTCTCTTCTTAATCGATGCTCCCGCAATTTCTTTTCGATATCTTGCTTCCTATCATTATCAAGCATATCAAACTCATCATCTGTCATCTCATCAACCACAGATTCTTGCAAAGCATTTATCACCTCTAATTCAGAAATATTAATTGTTCTGAGCTTAATTTGAGACTCAGTAACAGAGAGCACCAATGTTGTAACACTAGAGGGGTGACATGCACGAAGAATGATTTGAGTTTTTTGATAATCGGTTAACAAGCAGGATATTCCTAAGCCGTCAAAGATAAACCCTTTTCGACAATCATCATGAGATATTCTCATTCTTAATCTGTTGAGTACAGTTTCAATCTTGTTGTTGATATCAAATGTAGTGTTCTCCTCAACAGACTCAATATTCTCACTTATCATACCATCATTTTCAACATGATCCATTATCTCATCGAGCGATATTAAAGGTATATGCAATGATGATGATAGATATCTTGATAATGAACTGACACCAGACATTGGTGGTCCGTACAAAAATAAAATCTTTTTGTCAATAGATGCTGCATTTGTTACATCATTAAAGGCTTCCTGATGATCTAAGGCTGTTTGTCCTTGAATTTGATAAAAGTCCTCAGGTAAATCATCTCCAGGAACTCTAGGATTAACCAAAATATATCCATTTAGATTTGTACATGATAATAACCGCTCACTTTCGAGAATATTCTTCTGATCAAAGTCAATAGAAATGAAATCCATGGCATAATCGCAATTGTTCGTAACTGTTATGGGGGCTTCAAAAGCTCCATATGGAAGAGATGGACCCAAATAGAGATCAAAAGTACTGAGCTGAACATCGATTTCTTTTCCTATTCCACTGCATGATATCTTCTTTGTCTTGGGATTGCTAGAACACCGAAGAACGATCCAGTCCAAATATTTCTTTTGTGAATTAGGCAAAAAAGAGATCTCGATGTTCATTCTTTCCCCAGCAAGGAGAGTGCCTTTCTCTTTGCTGCAGATAAATACTCGCTCTTCAATTTGGATCTCCTTCCCTGATTTCGGTATTCCTGCCAGTTGAGATCGCTGTGAGTAATCCAATATCCAATCACAAGCAATCTCTTTCTGGTTGTGTAATTGCAATGTATATGTTTGAGCAAAACCGACATATGTATTTCCAAAGTCGATATCAGTCGCAGATACTTCGATATCAGGTATGATGATGTTAGCTTTAACGCACAGTTCTATTAAATATCCATTGATCACTTCCATCAATAAAACTGTTGAATACTCTCCCACAACAACTCTCTTGTGCTTTGTTTGGAGATGAAGCTCGACTGTTTGAGATTCTGTATTTGGATAACCAGGTAATCTCTTCACTTCACTCGGTTCAATTAGTATGCCATTCTTCGCGAATTCTTTCTTATCAAATCTGAACGATACTGGAAGTACCCCAAGGTTGCTAATCCTAAAAGTTTTTTTTCTTGTGGTGCCCTTGACCACATTCCCAAAATCACACAAATACTTATGCATCACATATTGTGCATCGATCATCCTTGTGATTGGCCTACTCATTGTGGATCCACGAGAAGACGGAGTATCACTAGATGCAGTTCCCACTGGTGCTCCACCCCTGCTCTTCCCGCGATACACGATTGGATATTTCTGAAGATAATTCTTGAGCATCAATCGATCAACCTCGAGCATGATTTCATTATCGACCGAAGGAAAGTGTTTGGATTTGTGGCTCGGGTACATTTTCTGAATCGCTCGTGTATTCAATGACTGATTTTGGCTCACTAGAGATCGTGCCTCTTGATATACTTCTTCAGGAATATTATTCTCTTCTTGAATTAGGCTCAGCTGCACAGATTGTTGAACCGCAATAGCACTAATTGTGATTTGAACAGGTTCACATTGGCCAATAAAAAGTGTACATGTCTCTCTAATCTCTTCTGGAGTTCCTGGTGAGAACTTGATCATTATTCTTTGCTTTTCTCCTGGTTTTACCTTTCCCGAGTTGGGAATCAGCTCAATCCGATTTGGTACCTTTAAACTCGTCGTGTCGAACTCGTAAAGGAACACAACTTTTCCCATGTTACTTATTTGAATCTCGCGTTGCTCTTGGGCAAAAAACGGCACAAGCCCAAAGTCTATCTCAGTTGGGTCAGCAGTAAACACAATCTCAGATGTTTCTCCTCTCAATTGTATTACATACTTCGGCCCCCCTCGAACTTGGCATATAGCACTACAACTGAACGCACCTTCTGCTTTACTGTTAAACAACAATTCTACCACTGACTTTTCTCCCGCTTTTATCATCCCTTTTATAGGCATAACATCGAAAACATTTAAGATATATTCTTTTGTCTTATCCTCTTCCATCAAATATACACTCCAGTCAAAATAGGCATCCGTTGTTCCTGTGTTTGCCACAATAATTTGCTTTTTCTTTTCAACGCCAGCCATAGTTGTACCAAAATCAACAATTGTCGATTGAATTTCAATATTGGGAAAGCTAATCATTGCGTGTAAATCAATGAAATCTCGTTGCGGGTGGTCCTTATAAGCCACAGTCAATTTTTGCTTGATATTCGCTGATGTTTTATCATGCTTGAAGTCTGGATCAAAGTGTATTACTACTTCCTTTGATGAACCCACGGGGATAACACACTCTGGGGATTCAAGTGAAAAAGGGCTTGATACCTTCAGTAAAATAGACAAGGGAAGAGCAGTTATATTAGCTATGATAAGAGATTGAGTCTGCACTTGGGGAATACTCTTTTCTCCATGCGTGTATTCAAACGAAAGTCTGTTTGTTGAAAATTTGGTCAATGGAACTATAAAAGTTCCTTGAATCTTTGTCGTATATATTTGCTTTTGAGTCTTCCCTGTGGTTCTACATATAAAATTTTCGATAATCAATCCCTCCCTTGAAGTACATCCATGTACTGTAAACTCTTGACTCGATTTTGGTTGAATCGCAATTCTCTCCGGTAATATTTTAAAAACTACATCTGGACCATCACTTCTCGATCTCCTCATTTGAAGCCATTGTAGAGCTTGGGTTTTACGCCCAGAATTCACCATTGTAAATGATTTTGATACTGGAATGCTCGTGAACACATTTCCTATGTCAATTATATCTAGAGGTATTGATGAACGTATCGATGAACCAACACCATATGCTTGTAATTGAATTTCTGTTTTCTCTCCACCGTCAATATCAACAATTAAATCCTCAGTAAATCTCATATTCTCATCTGGTGAAACTCTCACCACAACCGAACACTCTGACCCAGGTGCTACTTGTCCACTTCGTATATCACAACTAAATAGATTGGACTCACTCTCTTTCGAAAAGTAAAGAGAAAATGAAGCAGCGATCGGAGATTTGTTGATAATTTTGAACTGTTTCTCGTGTGATTCCAAGACTTTCACCTTACCCCAATCAATGACTCGTGTGTCAAAATCGACTATGGGCCCGATCGCACAAGCAGATATGCTAACTTCATATGGAGGTCGATTGCTACCTATTATTTTAACATAGAGGGGCATATACAATGTTCCAACCTCCCTCATGCAAATAGAGACTTTGATTTTGTGAGTGCTATTACAAGAGACCACTCCTCGAATTTCATCTACTGTGAATATTGCCTTGTGATCATCCTGTGGTAAAATCACCTCGTATTTCGCTGGCTGATTAGATGTATTTCCGAGGTCCAATGCTTGAGAGTAGGTGTAGTCAATGAAACAGTCTCCAAAATTGATCTTGGTTGATGACAATATCACGTCGGGTACAATACAATTTGCCCTGATAGGAATTGACAAGAGATTTTCACCCACATCAATGATGTCCACTACTAATTGAGAATTATATCTCTTACAAGTATTGGACAAGAACTCAATCCTAATCTTTTTCGTTGAATCAGGAAGGAGAGTACCAGTCGCGGGTATAATATCAAACTCTCGATGAAGCAATGATCCATCCTCTGGTATTCTCAAGCGATAGTTCATGGGTATCTCACATGTATTAGATAACTCCACAAAAGCAACATTTAAAAAATTAAATGAAACTGTTCCAAAGTCAATACTTTCAACATTAAAATGAAATTGAGGGCCAATCGTCTGGCCCATCACACATAGAGTTAACTCATCCACTTTTCCCTCGACCTTCCACCTAAAAAACTCGGTGAATTCCCCAATAATGTCACAGTTTAAAGCCAATTTGATTGTTTGTGAAGAACAAGGAGCCAGCACTCCTTCACTAGGGGAAAACTTGATTTTGTTTCCAAAAATAGTTGTGGGTGGAATAAGAGAAAAGGCAGCTTCTATTGTTCCTCTATTATCGAGTTGAATCTTCATTGTTGAGTGTTAACTTCGAAGTCAAGGTATGAAAGAAAATAAAAAAGGAAATAGATTCCTTACCTCATACTCATGTGGAGAATTGATAAATATTTCTCCAATATTCAAGTCATTGAATGAAAAGAAAGCATCAGGACCCTTTCCCTCTCCGATTATTGTTAGAGGGAGTCTGCTCTCACGACCATTCACTTCGCAGAAGGCTATATTCTCAAAATATGCTTCGATTTTGGGATGAAATTGTATAGTAATAAACTCTTCCATGCCTGGCCATATTTCACCCAACAAAGGAGATATCGTAAAATTTTTGTTTGAATATTGTAGATCGTCTGCCTCAATTTCTCTCTTCACCTGTCGGTGTGTTTTTGAATCCTCCTCAATCTCATGTGGTAGCTGAGTAATCCTCCGTGACTTATGTTTTGTTTCGTCTTCAGGTGATGCGAATAATTTCCAACTGTAACTAACCTTAACATCGCTCTTATTTATAATTTTGAAGGACGTCTGAGATAGTTCACTTATAAATGTATCTGAAAGCTTAACGGTGGATGTCTCTAATTTGACATTGATGTTACGTGCTGATGCCTCGATAATAGAGGTTTGTACATCTCCATTTGTATAAAGTATTTGAATTTGTGATGAATGGTCTCCTACTTTGTCAGGATGGAATGAAACTGAAAAATGGCATCCATCCCCAACTGCCAAATTGGAAACCTCACTCGGTGTAATGGAGAATGGATGCTGTGTGTTCACAACAAATGAAGCCGAACACCTCCCAATGTTCCTCACATATATATCTTGGATAGATTCATGTCTAACTGGTGCATCCGCAAATATTACGCGAAGGGGTAAATCCATTTTTGCTGGGTATTAAGTCGAAAATTAGCAAACAATCTCAATTTCTCAAGGAAACAAGCGATATCATACCTCTATACCCAATAGCTCTGATCAGTACAGTGTACTCTTCTCTCTCAGTTTGCACTGTAAGTTGACTTGAGTAATCAACAGCCTCCTCAGGCGAAAAAATCACATCATACGAGAGGGACAATCCTAATAACAATGTTGATATCAATAAAGCTCATCAAAAGCTGTAAACGAAAACATACCTGGGGCTACTTTGCTACTTATATCTTTTCTTGTCGGAATCACTTGGAAGAAACGAGAAGTAGAAGATAATAGCTTCATGCAACCAGCAACCTATTGTACAAAAAGTTAGAGTAATTAATTTGATGAATTCAACAAGAATTTGACATATACTTACAGTATCATTGTTTCGAAAAGTGATTGTCTGCCTATACTTTTCAAAAGGTTCATAATCCGAGAACTCGATGATATCTACATTGGGAGAGAACAAGGGCTTTGTTCCTCCTATGCTATGGCTCTTTAGAGATGCAACGCTCATCACACCTAGTTATTCCGTCCGAGTTTCAACTAATCAATTGTGCTCGTTTGTTCCTCAAAACACCGGTTTCATCGTAGAAATATCATTGCCGCGAAAAGTTTATTGCTTGAATCTCCTACCAATGATTACGGAAGAGACGTCGCAGGAATCCAACTTCCTTTTCACTTTGCTTCACATGGTTACTCTCATCACTTCTATTGGTTGCAGGCGTAATGACAATATCTGGCTGGATGGTCTGTTGTGTCTCAGCTTTTTCTACGACAAAATCTTTAGGTATGCCTGTGACGATGACACTCACTTTGATCGCTCCTTCTGGTACCTCTTGGTCATTACTTGCTCCGATGATAATGTTTGCATCCTCGTGCACATGACCCTTGATCATGTTGGAAATATCCTGTACTTCGTGCAGTGTGAGATCTGGGCCACCAGCAATGCTCAATAGAACATTGCGAGCCTGAGAAATACTCTTGACATCCAAAAGTGGATTTTGCAAGGCGGCAGAAACAGCAGCTCTACCTCTCGATATTGATGTCATGGCATCAGATCTGTTTCCAACTTGATTCAATACTGCTTGTGTCAGCAGCATATCTCTGGAAATGCTCGAAGAAGAGTCACGGAAACCATATCCAGTCCCCATGAAAGCAACACCACCATCCTTCATAATTGCCCTTACATCTGCGAAGTCCAAATTAATCAAACCTGGCTCCAAAATCAAGTCTGTAATGCTCTTGACACCTTCTACCAAAACATCATCAGCAACCTTAAATGCTTCATTGACAGTTGTAGCCTTTGTTGAAATATTTAAAATATTCTCATTTGGAACAACGATTAGAGTATCAACAGCCTTCTCAAGTTCTCTCAACCCCTCACCAGCAATCTTTTGTCTTCTTGTTCCTTCGAATGCAAACGGCGTAGTAATTACACCCACCGTCAAGATGCCCATTTTGCGAGCCTCGGAACCAATGATAGGAGCGGCACCCGTACCTGTGCCGCCACCCATTCCCGCAGCCAGAAACAGCATTTGTGAATCTTTTACATGGTCCATCACAGTTTTCAAATTTTCTTCAGCCGATTTTCTACCGATTTGTGGAACGGAACCAGCACCGAGTCCCCTTGTTGTCTCAACACCAATCTGTATCCTAGAATTGCACAGAGTCTTCTTCAGTGCCTGTGCATCCGTATTGACAGCAAACAAGTGAATACCTTGCACATTTCTTGAGGACTTGAACATTCCATCTACGGCATTACAACCTGCACCACCAATGCCCAACACTGACACCTTGCACTTTTCCTTATAAATGTGATTGACAGCTGACTTGTACTCTTCTAGTGAAGTCACTTCTCGCACTTGATGTTCATGCTTGTCTCGAGAGAGAGTGCTGCTGGCTGAAGATGATAATGATGAAGATGGTGATGCAATTGAAGACGAGTCATCTGTGGAGCTACTTGAAGAAGATGCTGCATTCATAATCGGTGTACTCGTAGATGGCGCTGTCAATGTTGTTTCGGCAGTTGTATCAGAAGAATATCTGCTCTCATCATAATAAAAATTATCGTGAGTGTAGCTGCGCTGGCTGGTTGCCATGTTGTTGAATCTCTGATGACACAACAGCAAAACATTCTTGGAATGATGAGCAGAAGCAAGAGCTTTACGAGACTGCTGTTTGTTAATGATTTGTCTGTACATTGTCTTTATAGATAGAGAGAGCAAACTAGAGGGTTGGGAGATTGAGAATCGATTTGTTGTTTGTTATGCAACCAAAAATTCTTCCATTCGAATCAAGGCGCAACAGCAGACCACAGCGGGAGAAAATGGCGCGAATCACAGGGACAAAAAATGTTTGTGTTTTTTACAGTTTGTTTGGAATGGTCAGAGCATTGGGATCCGACGTCGCTAGTAGTAATAGTAATAGTTGTCGCAGTTGTAGTAGGGAGTTGATTTACATAACCTTGCACTTTTTCTTGTTGCCCTTCTTCACCTTTTGGAACACTTGACGTGCACAGTCGTGGAACGCTTCTTCAACGTTGAGACGTGTCTTGGCACTCGACTCGTAGAACGAAATACCACCATACTTCTTTGCCAATGCTTCTCCCTCTTCTCTAGTGACTTTACGCTGATCGACAAGATCACACTTGTTACCAACGAGAACAGCAGCAACTTCCTGTGCTGCCTCACCAATCATGTCCTCTGTGACTTCCTTTGCACTCAGAATTTGATCCAAAAACGACTCTACTTCCTCAAAACTGTTTCTGTTGTTGATACTGTAGATGATGAGATAGCCCTCGCCTTGACGAATGTACTGGTCTCTCAAGCTGTGGAATTCCTCTTGTCCTGCTGTGTCCAAAATGTCCATAATAATGTCCTTGCCATCGAGGTTGGTGTCCTTTCTGTATGAGTCTTCCAATGTAGGATCATATTGCTCCACGAATTGTGACTGTATCAATTGTACAATGAGTGCTGACTTACCAACACCACCTGTATCGATGAGTGATTGACGATTGGATGAAGTAGATGCAGATGGTAGAAGAAACAAAGTGTGAGTGCTTTGTGATCAAAAATATATATATACACACACAAACACACAAACACAAGCACAAGCACAGAAAAACAAGATGTACACCACAGCAGTCACATGCACACACACACACACACAGCCATGCACCACGTACACATGCACGACACACTCACATAACAACAACAGTGAATCATTGACTGCGAATACTATACATTTGACGAGTCGTACTCTTCTAGTACGATTGACAAAATGTTCTTGGCACCATTCCTCAACGCACACTCTGGATTGCACCTACGACTCAGCAGCCAACTTGTGACCAAACAAATGATGGTGTGTTATTGCTACTATTACTCCTTGTCCTTGCGTTTGTGTTGTCGTTGTGATGATGAACGTTGTTGTTGTTGTGTGTGCGTGGTGTGCGAGGTGTGCACGAAACTGCTGTACAGCTTGCTCCTTGTACAAATGATTATTATTATTAGTGTTCATTTCATGCATACCCGTTCCAAAAACAACCAACTTGGCTTCTTCGACTTTGTCCTTCTTTGCGGTTTTTGACTTTGAGTTTTTCACTGCAGGCATGTTTCAATTAATATTATTTATGAATTGGAGGTATTGTGTTTGAAGAGCAATGGAGTTCACTTCTTTTGCTATCCTTACAGAGAAAATTTGTTGTTTTGGTTTGTTCGAGAGTGGTTTCTTGTTTTTTCCATGCGAAATAAGGATTGGTGTCATGAGTCGAACGCCGACGTGATGAAAGCTGACGCGTACATTTACAAAATTGGTTTCTTGGTATGTTCGCAACGTAATGAGCTGGAACAAAAACCAACTAACCTCGTGAAAAGAAGTGATTGCACCTTGAGATCATCCTTCTGGTATCTATGTTCTTGGTGAGGTGGCGTGAGTGAATTGACAAGTTCCTGGACCAACTGTTTATCAGTTCACGGTTTGCGAGCAAAGTGTATTGGGATAAAGAGGGAGAAAACCTCTTCTTCTTTGTTCCAAGCTTCAAGTGCTTGTTTTCATGCTCTGAACACAAAAGATGATCCTTCAATATTGTCGGTGAAACTACCCAACCTTCGTTGAAGTCAACTTGCTCAAAATCGAAAAATTAGAAAAAAAAATAACAAAAACTCGTCAAAAACATAAACAGTTCACAAGTCATAATGTCTGAGCAACAACAAGAAAGAAGAGAAAACAGAGGTTTCGGAAGAAGAGAAGGTGGTGAAAGAAGAGAGGGTGGAGACAGAAGAAGAGGTGGTGCCCCAAGAAGAGGAGGCCCAAAGAGAGACGGTGCTGGTAGCGGCGACTGGGTTCCAGTCACCAAACTCGGTAGATTGGTCAAGGACAAGAAGATCAAGTCCTTGGAAGAGATCTACTTGCACTCCATGCCAGTTAAGGAGGCACCAATCATTGACTATTTCTTGAAGGGTAACTTGAAGGATGAGGTCATCAAAATCTCCCCTGTTCAAAAGCAAACCACTGCTGGTCAAAGAACCAGATTCAAGGCCTTCGTTGTCATTGGTGACTCCAACGGTCACTGCGGTCTTGGTGTCAAGTGTGCATCTGAAGTTGCTAACGCTATCAAGGGTGCTTTGGCTATGGCTAAGTTGTCCATCATCCCTGTCAGAAGAGGATACTGGGGTAACAAGATTGGTGAGCCTCACACCGTCCCTGCAAAGGTTACCGGAAAGTGTGGTTCCGTCTCTGTCAGATTGACCCCTGCTCCAAGAGGTTCTGGTATTGTTGCTGCTCCTGTTCCAAAGAAGTTGTTGTCTTTGGCTGGTTATCAAGATGTCTTTACCAGCTCCATTGGTCACACCAAGACCCTTGGTAACTTCGTCAAGGCTACCTTTGATGCTATCTCTCAAACTTATGGCTTCTTGACTCCTGATTTGTGGGCTCCAACTCAATTCGTCAAGTCTCCATTCGAGGAACACACTGAATACTTGAAGAATGCTTCCAAGAAGACCTACGGAAAGTCTTTGTAAATTCTTTCTGAATTAAATCAAAAACGTTAGTGTCACTCCAATTTTTTTTTCTTTCCGCCCAACAAAAACACATGAACTCTGAAAGTGATGATGATTGGCTAATCAGCGACAGCGAGAGCAATGAAGCACCATTCAGCCTCGCTCACGCAGTAAGCCATGATGACGATGATGATGACACTGATGATATTGGTTGGTCGAGTGATGAAGAGAATGATAACATTGCTCCCAAACAACAACAGAAACAACAACTCACTTCGACCGCTCATACGAACATCATTGCCAACCATCCTCATCAACAACAACAACACGTTATCAGTGACGAATCTTTATCAACAACAACAACAACAACAACAACAACAAGTGATACTCATCATCACACCAAAGAGTTGACCTATGAAGAGAAATTGGATCTGATTGCTTCACAGGGCAAATATTTGAATTCACTCGTGTATTTGAATCGACAGAGAACAGTGGGTATGCGCAGTCGAACATCAAGAATGGTCACAACAACAACAACAACAACAACAACAACAACAACAGCAGACCATGAAGCACAAGACTCAATACTATCAGCCATTCTCAACGACATTTACCACAATCGTCCCAACAATGACAAGGACGATGATGATGATGATGATGATTATCACCGTGGGATGAATCACTCTAACAATGCATTCAACAACAAACAAAAATCGAACAAACAAAACAACTCTACAGCTCAACAACAACAACAACAATCCAAATTCAACAAACAATTTATATTTGAAGATGGATTTGTGAGAGTGGAGCCATTATCATCATCATCGTCATCGTCATCATCATTATTATTAGTATTATCGGACAATGTTGAACTGAATCGCAGTCCCACCATTCATGACGTTCACAATGCTAATGATAGTAGTTATCATCATACTCTCCATAATAATAATAATAATAATAATAATAGTGATAGTTTCAATCGGATGATTAGAGATATAATCACAGAGAGCAGTGACGACGATGATGACGATGATAGTGTTCATAGTAGTGGTCATCATCATCATCATCATAATGGTGTTGGTAGTAATAGTAGTAATAGTAGTAGTAGTAGTAATAGTAGTAAGCATGAATATGTGAATGGAAATCACAGAAAGGACACAAATTCGATCAATAGGAAGAGACAGCATGTCACATCGTCACTACCCACCAGAAACAGCAAGAGAGACTCTATTATCGGTAGTTTGAATCGACCTCTGTCCATCTCTCTCGACTACAACCTTCAAAAGTTGTTGGAGGACAAGTTGTTTGACGAGTTGAATGCGAGAAGCACAACACTATTGCCAGTGATTGAAAAGAAGAAGGACGATAAGAGTAATATCATGTACGATGAAGATCAGCTGAGGTTGCTGCGGACGCTTTGTCAGCGCATGTGCAGTGTGCATGAGCGTTACTATTCTCATTGGGGCCAGTCTGATTTGGAAGTTCAAGATGTTTCAGAAAATGTATGTCCATTCTACAGACAGACACAGACAGTAGTCGTATGCATTCAACAGTTGATGATATTTCTCTTTGCTCACACATCTCTTCATACCCACAACGCTAGATTTTGAATTGTTTCTTTCTTGATGACTAATAATTAATTCCTGCAAAAAATGGCACTTCAAAAACAATAAAAACCAACAACCAAAATCCAACAAAATGCATCATTCTTCATCATCCTCCTCATCAACCAACAAGAGTACGCGCCGCCACCATCCGTCATCCTCTCTCTTCTCCGAAGTGTGTCAACACATTAATCTTCAAAATCAAGTAGAAAAGATTGTGCATGAGTTCATGAGTCAAAAAGAAACCATCATCAACACACAGAGTCGCATGCAACAAGATGAATTTGTGATTGCACACTTGAATCAAGACAGTAATAATAATAATAATAATAATAGCAGTAGTAGTAGTCGAAATGAAGGTATTTGGACATGTTCTCTCGGTGGTTTAATGATCAAGAGAAACGACACGGATCAGTACAGGAACGAATTGAAGCAACAGTTGGATCCCTATCAGTCCATTATTGAGCAATGTCAGTCGAAAATGGACAATTTGAAGCAAGAGTTGCACGCGTTAGATCCCAATGATCAATTCCAGTTGCGACACTTGATTCAATAGTTAACAGAAGCCAAATTCAAATTCCAATAAACTCCAATAAACAACAACAACACACACAGACAAAATGAAAATGCATTGTGTGAGATCACACAGATCATTTGACCAAAAAAAGCAATGTTTATTCAATCGTAGAGCTCATTATATGATAATGTTGAATGAACTGCCACAGCTACACTTGGAATCGGCATTGGGATTGCTCTGCATTTGAAATTTGGATGATCCGAGTGTCTCTACATAGTCTACTGTACTGCCCTTGACATACTTTAGTGATTCAACATCGACTACAATGGTTGATCCATCATGTTCAAACAACACGTCATCCAACGGATCCATTTCACCATCATCAAACGCAAAATCAACTTTGTAACCGCTGCATCCTCCATATTGAACGGATACTCTTAATCTTCTGTTCATGTTGCCATTGATTTCATTCAAGTAGTGTATTCTCTTGCTGCATGCATCTGTCATGTACAATTGGTTTTCTCCTTCTTGTTGTTGTTGTTGTTGGTCAGCATCCTTTTCTTGTTGCTGTTGTTGTTGTTGTTGGATCAATGTGGTGGTTGCTGTTGTTGTTGTTGTTGCAAATGTATGATTGTTGCTATTGTTGCTGTTGTCATGGGTGAGTGATGTAGAGTAGGATCGTATTTGTTGTATGGTTGATTGAGATAATAATAATGATGATGATGGTTGATTGAGAAGATGGGTATGATTTGTTGTTGTCGATGATGTTGATGGTGTTGTTTGTTGTTGTGGTCGGTTGGTGGAAGAGGAGTGACAATGTTGATGGATGGATGCAAATGATGACTGTATTAGTGATGATGATGAGGAGGTAAAAGTGCAGTGTTGTTGTTGGTTGCTGTGGGGAGGCATGAGAGGAGCACACGTGTTCAATTTTTTCATCATCAAATGACTACGAACGCCACTCTTGTTCATGAATGCATTCAGTTTGAAAAGGGTGTTTTGATGAGGGTAAATTGGCAGGAATCGTTTCATGTCGTCTGTTGTTCAACCAAGTGGGGTGTTAGTTATTGCTTTCAATTATTGAACAGGGCTGTTTCTTCTTTTTTCCCAATGTTGTTTCATTCGGACAAACTTTGTATTTTACCGAGATTTGGATACTTCGAGTTGGATCGATATCTCCGCTGGGTTCATTCATTCCACCAAACAAAAGTTGTCAAGTTCGGTTGATATCTCACACTGTAGTGCATTGTTGCTTGTCTGTGGTCATATAGCAGTTTGTTGAACGACTAATTTAACTCAATCAGTGACAAGATGATCACAAAGAGAAATTCCACCACCAAGAGAAAAACTGTGGCAGCTGCCGGAGAAGAACAACAGCAACTCAAGCATCATCAAGAACGACGACTGAGCAATGTGGATCTATCAAAAAAGTTTCTACTTGAGCCACCACTCTCCTTTTACAGGCACTTGTTGAAGAACACATTGAGTGATGCCCAATATGTCACGAGTCTACTGATGACAAGTGTCTTGTTCTATGTGTGCTTCTTCATGGCAGCACCAATGTTCATCTATGCATACTTGATCACCTATCCAATGCTCTATATCCACCGATGTGTCTCATTCACGAGACAAAAGTGGCAATTTTATCTCATTGATTTTTGTTACATGGCCAATGCGCTGCTGTACGTGTATTGCTTGATGTATCATGTGAGGAGTGATATCGGAAATGAGAGCAATCAAGTTGGCTTTCTGGCATCTGTTAGAAGTAGTTTCTTTGTACTCGTGTGGCAATATTGCAATGGGCCAGTGATGCTCGGTGTTTATGTCTATCGAAACTCGTTTGTGTTCAATGATTTGGACAAGTTGACCAGTGTGTTTCTGCATTTGGCGCCTCCTGGTGTCACATGGGTCATGCGATGGCACAGCAGCATTAATCAGAATCTCTCTATTGACATGTGGTCAATACTCTGTGGATGGTTATTGTCTCTTGTTGTGACTGTTGCGTACAATGTGCTCTACAATTTTGGTGTGCGATACTTGTGGGCCACGAGACCAGACAGGGACGAACTAGAGCACAGTTTCACTTATCAGAGATGCCAGCCAAAGTATGCATTCTTTGATAAGAAACACGGCCATTTGAATCTCACATGGCAGCTCGCATGGTTCAGCATTTATTCCGATATGTACATCTTTGGAAGTAGCTTGCTCAGTCTGCCTCTACTCTTCTCCTTCCATCTGCACACGATAGCCATCATTGGTTTCTATGTCATTGCGCTGTACAATGGATTCACTTTCCATCAGAAGCAATACAGGGACTACCTGAAAAAGTACGTGATGCAAAAACAATAAAGCAGACAGACATAATCAACCAGTAAGTCATGTATCCATTGCTCTAGAATGAACGAACCAGATATATACACACAAACAAGGAACTTCAAACTAGAAGCAGCAGAAGGCATTTATTTGTTCTTCCTTCTCCTCTTCTTTGGGCTCTCACCACTCTTCTCCTCAGTGCTAGTAGTTTGTCTCTTTTGTTTCTGTTGTTTCTTCTTGTCGTTGGATTTTGGAGCAGCAGCACTTGTCGATGATGATTCATCAGTGGAGTGAGTTGTGTTGGTGGCATCCTGAAGGAATCGTTCCGCAGCTTGCTTATCCACCGTGATCACAGCTGGCCGAGCTTCTTGCACTTCTGCTGATAATGTGCTGCTGTTGTTGTTGTTGTTTTCGGTTGATTGATTTTTGTTAAACTTGGTGTGAGAGTTGGTCCTTGTGTTGTTCTTATTGTTGTGAATGTTATCATCATTGTTGTCGTTGGATATCAATGCATCAAATTTGGCAGTGTGTTGTCTCAATTTTTCAATGTATTCTTGAACACGCTTCAATTCATCTCTCATTGGGTGTTCATTAGGATCAATGCCCTGTGTCTTTAGGTACACTAATGTATGTGACGATGGTAGATTCATGCATGAAAAAAAAGCAAGAAAAATGATCATGTGTTTGTTGGCAAATGCACCTGGTAAAGAGAAGCTTCTCTCCCAAAAAAAAAGGAGAGATGGAAAAAAAAGCTCGTCATGATGGATGGAAACATACTGTAGAGCAACGTGTTGACAGTGTAGGCACAGCACAGGTTCAATTTGGCCCTCTCTATTGGTGCAAGCTCCTTGTTGTTGAATTCTCCGTTTGCGAGTGGCTTTAATAGTTGTTCAATGGTTGAAAGAGATGATGAAAATTCAGTGCAGTTTTGTTGTACATCTTGTGGCAGACTGTCCTTTGGGATTGTTTGTTGTTTCATTTTTGTTGATGTTGTGTGTCTTGTTTTTTTGTGGTGTGCACGAGATGAAGAAATTTTTTTCTCATAAAGCACAAGCAGAATTGGTTGTTGTATTTTTATTCATGTGTGTGAATGAAGTTCAAGCATTTTTTTGACAAGAGAGGAAAATTGCGCGCCATTTTGCCCTAATTTCCCTTGTACGATACCACGGCGTCAACTTGATGAACCTTGGTCGTAAATGAACGGAGTCTGACTTGTTGAGAGTTCGTAATAAACTTGGCATCTGATTCTTCCCATGTTTGAGGAGTGTTTGTGTCCTTGTTGGTATACATAAGCAAATCAAATGTGCACAACTCTTCCAAGAGTGGCAAGTAGGTTACACTGGCAGTAATTTGTCTGATCAAAGCTTGAATTTCACCTTGAATTACCTTTGGGTCCTTTTCTCTTGATCCACTGTCTGCTGTAATTTCAGTATCAACATTAATATCAAATTCCCAGCGCTCCAAAACTTCATTGCTGGACACACTGGTCACAACCAACACAAGTTTATGAACAAGCTTTTGCATCAACCAAGCTACATAAAATTATGATAAAAAGTTGTCAATTCGGATCATTCATGATGACAGTCAATGCAGGACTGATAACTTACCAGACAGTTGATTCAGAACTTGTCCCAAATACTTTTTCAATCCTTCATCAGAGGTAACAAGCATCGATAGTCCATATTTGCTCACTTTTGTGAAGCTATCGGGTGGATAGATGCCTCTTTGAAATAAAATACTGTTGATGCTGTAGCCTGTTGTGCAGAATGTTCTGTGTTAGTGTTCCATTATTTGTCATGAACAGGAAAGACAATCATTACGCACCAAAAAATTCAGTAACAATCTCGGTCGAACCCTTGAGGGTAATTGTATTCTTGGTAGCTTGGGCTGTGGCCATTGTCGATTGGTTTGTTGAAATTTGTTTCTTGCCGAAATTATTTAACGTTCTTTTTTTTGGGGTAAAACTGGGCGGGAAAAAATGGCCAGTAAAATCTACAAACATACCATGGTGTCTGAGAGAAGATCAGAGAATGAAAGACTATTGTCCTCAATTAACGTCGTTAGAACAACAAATCAAGCTCCAATAATTCGAAGAAACATAAAGGTAAGAGTTTTCTAACACAGCAGTATACCACCAGAATGGATTTTCATAACACCAAACACCATATAGTTGAGCCAAGTTCTCTGTAGCAAAGTTCCTGGAATTGTTGCGGATACAAAGAAAATTAGTGTGGTAGAAAAATTAGTCACCGATATTGATGATCTACCAGCTAGATTTCACTCTATAGAGACTTTGTTCCTCAGCAACAACTGTATTCAAACACTTAAGGGTCTTTCTCAATTTAAACAATTGCGCGTTCTTTCCATTGTAAATAATGATGTATGTTCAATTAAACTAGGGTTGTTTGTATCTTCTCAATGGTAACAATAGTAATGAATAATGGTATCACAGATTTGTAGAATCGCAGAGTTACAACATCTGAGGTCTCTCAAGAATCTTGCTGTACTGAGTTTAGAGACGAACACCGTAGTACAACTACCATACTATCGATATCACGTTCTTTACCATCTTCCCTCTCTTAAAATCCTCGATAATAGAGAAGTAAATGCTTCTGAGGTCGAGAAAAGTCAGAGTGTACTTGATAGAGAGAAGTCATATCTCACAGTTTTGTTCAACCGGGAGAGTATATGTTCGATGCTAGAAAGAGCAATGAACAATTTCCTTGAGAACACACGATATCGAGCTGATGTCATATCAAATATTAGCACAGCGATTAGGAGAATGGAACTAGAGTCTATCAATGAGAGAGAAATTTCTGACATTTGGAAGATGGAAGATATCTACAATGAAGATGACCAAGAAGATATATTTAATTTATTTAGAAGAGAACTGAGACGGGTGCATCAAGAAACAGTAAGTGCAAATGAGAAGATCAAGCATCGTGATATTTGGGAGCACTGCTACAACCATGTGCTCAATCACCAACAAACCAAGTTATCAAATATTGCTTCTCAGTTTAAAGAACAGAACGATAAAATTGTTTCAATGATAGAGAGGTCCCTTCGAGATCAGAATGCAATTGGAAAAAATGGATCCTTTGAAGAGTTTAGAACTTCAATCGATCAATATGTTATCAAGATAAAAAATGGGTCACAAGGTCCACTATCATCTGGAGACAATAGTCGAACGAGTTTAACTGTCTCTTCATTTCAAGCTCCTGAAAAGAAGCGCCGATCAATGATTCATCGACCAGACAAGTATATTGGTGAGATACCTCAATCTAAACCGGATTACGGTCCCACCCTGGTGCACTCATTGCCTCCTAAACAGTCCGATCCGGCTACCCCAACCAAAATTGAGGTGCAAGATAATAATTCGGTTCAACAGACCAAACTTGGATACAATGATTCTGTTGAGGGAGAGTTGTTTGAGATCAATACAGTGCTGCGTGGGAAATTGGAACAATACAAAATCCAAAATCAGAGAAATATTCAAAAAGCACAGAGGAAACACGAAGAATATTTGGAGGAAACTAGGATACTTAAAGAGATGATGCAGAGTCTTCAAAAAGAGAAGCATCACATTGAAAATCAAAGAACTCTCGAGATGAACAACCTCACCAGAGAGCTTGAGGAGAAGAATGAATTGATAAGCAGTTACATCAAGAAACAACATTACTTAGACGACGAACTGCGGCAAATGAAGGCGTCTCATAACAATTTAGAAGATCTTCTGACTTCAGCCCAATCAGACATTATCTCGTTCTCTTCAGAGGCTGACAAGTTAAACAAAGTGGCAGGTCATTATGGGCACCAGCTTAATGATATGATTCGAGAGGAAAGAAACAAAGAGATTGCGGATAGATTTTATTCGAGGAGAGTTGTCGAGAAGTTCTTTTATGGGCTTCTATCTTCCATTAGACGAGCAAGATTCTTTTCCCACACAACCAATAGGATACGCGAAAAAAGAAACTCATCAGTTCGAGAGAGATTGTTCCAAGTATGGAAAACTCGTTTTAAAGTTGCTTGTTTCTCCAAACGAGTTGAGTTGAGAAGGGATCTTTTCATTGTTCGAACATGTTTGAAAAACTTAAGGATTTATATGAATCAATCAAAGGGAATAAGAAAAATTTCTGAAGAGAGAAGAGCTATCGTATTGAAGGAATCATTCAATTGTTTGAAGTTGTATTCGAAGTGTCAATCCTGTTTCAAGATCTCTCAAAATAAGTTGCATTCAGCCATCGAGGAGAAGCAAAAGAGAAGATTCTTCCAAGTATGGACTCAACAATATCAAACGAGAGTGCTTCTATCGGAAGATAAACTAATCGAAAGAGAAGATCAAATGAACTTACTTTTAATTCGAAAATCCTTCGCTGTATTGTCTACTTACACTCGAGAGAGAAAATTGATTTTTGAGGAGAGGTCTCGAGCATTAGAAGTGTATGTCAGATATAGGCATAAAGTTAGGCAGTTCAAGTTATGGGAATGCATTTTCAAAAAGAAGGTTGGGGAAAAACATAGCTTCGATCTCGTACAGATCAAACAGAGAGATAGCACAAAGAGGATATGGTTTCAATTGTGGCGAACCAAAACTAGCGAACGAGTAAATAGGAGAGAAGGAGTTCTTGCTCTAGTGAATGTGGGCTACCAAAAAATACTGAAGAAAGCCTTCTCATCCATCAGTTTGTATGCGAAGAGTGCTAAACAGACAAAATTGACGTATTTAAGGGCAATCAACTTTTACTTTATTCAAGTGAAACAAAAGGTTCTGTTATCCCTCCACATACATTGGGAGGAAATGAAGAAAAAACGAGAGGAAACATTTACTTGCACATTGTTTTACACAAAGATTCTGTTCAGGAGATGGACTTTGAAGTGTGCGAAAAGGACCTGGGATAAGTCTATGGAAGCCTTGATCTCATATAGAGAAAGAAAAGGTTTAGAAAATGCGAAAAGAAGATGCTTTACAAAATGGAGAAGTGAAGTATTGAGAGTATCGAACATCGAGCGTTTGTACGAGCAACACGTTGAGAGAATTGGTCGACAAAAGTTAAGAAAAAGTTTCTTCCATTGGATTACAAGGTTAACAACCTCGGTGAGGAGGAGGCTTGAGATTTGCACCGAATATATTCAATCAGAGACAGAGAAGGGACTACAGAAAGATTCTCATATATCCCATCTTGAAGTCGAAAATCTTTCTTTGGTACAAAGAATCCACGATCTTACCGCAGAGTTGGCGAGAGAAAGAGCAATAATCATTGAAAAAGAAAATAAGTTCACAGTTGATATGAAATCTCGGGAGGAAAACAACACTATTCAAGCATCGTTAAAAAGGGAAGTAGAATACTTGAAAAATCAGGTTGCAGATGGGGAAATCGAGATTACTCGGTTAAAGTCACTTCTTAACTCGAGAGTGGAAGATTCCGACTCTTCACTTGAGAAGATGATTGAGATTCAAAACGCTCAGTATGCAATTCAAACACTCCAAGGAATTGTTAATGAAAAAACTCTCGAAATTGAGCGATTGAATAAGTTGGTAGTAGTTCATGAGGCAACCATCGACAATTTGCAACAAAAATTAGATTCATCTTTAGGCGTTTGTGACTCTTTGCGAAGATTACTCGATGATAAAGATAGAGAGCAGAACATTGAGTTACAACACCTTCAAAAAGTGAAAGTAAAAGAAAATCGGCAGTGTGACGACAGAATAACATCTCTTCTCGATCTCGTTGGAAAGTTGAAGAACAGAGTGAATGATATGGAAACAACCAGAAAGACCAGGTATGAATTTGATCTATTTCAAGAGAAAGAAACACCTTCAGAAGAAGAGACGAAAAGTATTGTTGATTATCGTTACTATCCAATCTCCATAGAGGAGATGTCAAGTAGTTGTGAAGATAGCAGTCAAACTTCTTTGGTTAAGGAACCTGAAAATCTAAAGAAGTTCCAAAGAGAAAAGGAGTTCATAGAGGAAAGCAAAAGAAAAATCAGAGAAGAGCAAGAAAGGTTCGAAGAGAAGAAGAAAGAACTCTTGGACAACACCGATTCTAATCCGTCGTTTTTTGCTTTGTCAAAGGATGATTCCTTTCAGAGCGATTTACTGAGTGGCTCTGAATCAGAGTCCTATGATTTGGAGCTGAAAATTCAAAGACTGCAGAAGGACATACTGGAGAGACTGAACGACAACGAGTGAGGAGAATACAGTGCTCATTTCTCCCTTTCACACATCGGAAAAACAACCAACAACAAAAAGAAGAATTCACAAAATGATTCAACAATTGCGTCGTTCAGTGCTCCTGCGAGTCAAAAATCTCTCCACCAAATGTTCTCCAACAACAAATTCTCGATCAATTCACACCATTTTGAATCACCAACCCAACAGTGTTCTCAAGATGACTTTGACAAATCATCACAATAGCAAAAGCCATACCCACACACTGTTGCATCATCATCATCAGCACAAGAGGGCTCAATCTTTTTCAACTCACTTTACACAACAACAATCAACAGTCGTTACAAGTGATATGATATCAAGTGACTCATCTGCTGTTTCTGCCAATGAATCATCATCCAATGAACAACAACAGCTGCTCCAACTGTTCATGAACACGACCAAAGGTTTGTCGTCATCCAATGAAAGTACATCTGAAATGTTGCTATCCACTCTGCGCCACAGTGGTGACATTGTGTTGAAACAATTGTTGCAATGTGTTCCAAAGAAGGACTTGGAGAATGCACTCACCATTATCACTCGTTACTTCTCCACAATTACAATTGACGAACAATTGATTCACTTGCTTGTCTTGTGTTGCAAGCGTGTTGAAGATATGGAGGCTGTTGTTCGACTCGCATCCGATCATCACGTTCTTCTCACATTGGACATGTACAATGACATGATGAAACAGTTGGCAATGAGTGGGGATTACGACTCAATGGTCCAGCTCTATGCGGAGCTCGTACAGGATGAAAAGAGATTTACGGATCGAATGGAAAGCGCGAGCAGCAATGATGTGAGTGACCCGATTCAACAACCACCAATGACACCGGCAGAGTATGAAAAGCTGACTGAAGAGTTTCCCTTTCAACAAATTGTCGAGGAAGAGGTGTACGATGATGAAGATGCAGCAGAAGACAATGACAAGATGTTGTTGGATGAGAGAGATGTGATCGATGAGAATGGAAATTTGATGAAACCGTTGAAGGCAAACACAACGACATTTGCTCACATGTTGAAGGCATTTGAATCGCAAACAGAAATGGTTGATGTGATATTCTTTGACTGTATGGATCTCGGCGTTCCGATTACAGAAGAGATGGCACTTCAATTCGTTGCACATTCTCCAAAGTGTAGACTCGACCTGTTGAAGCTTGTCAATGAGAGCTTGTCCGATGAACAGATATTGGCTCTCCATGCGCACTCACCTCAACTCTTACCCAATCTGGCAAACTCACTCAAAACGGGCAACAGAGCCATCTTGTCCTCCATCCTCACACGACTCAGCATTGCCCACTAAAGAAATTTTTACCGCCAATTTTTGGTAACGAAAGATTGAATAAAAAAGGCGCGATAAAACAAGAACAATAACTGCAAACTGACCCAAACCCAAACCCATAGAAATGTCACAGATGTCCTATTTTGAATTTGTGTTGCCAATTGTTGACAAGGTTGAGAATCTGAAATGTCTAATTAACATTTCAAACACTGCTGTTGTGGATCCAGTTGCACAAGAAGAACAAGTTGCAACGTCAGCAGATGACGATGTGCGGCTATTGTGTGAATTGGACTCTGAGTTGACTCGTTTAGAAAGCTGGGTAAAACAGATGAAACACTCTCTGGAATTAGAGAGACCGTACATCTCAAAAGTGCAAGAGTTGAGATTGTTGGCAGAGAAGCAAAGAGATTATCTAATGTATTCATTGGAGCCGAATATTCAGGAAAGACAGTGTGCTGCATCTCCTAATCATGATGTATCACCCTCAACAACAACAACAGTAAGTAGTGGTCGGGAAACGCTGTCAAAAGCTTCACTCCAGCTTCACAATCAGAATAATAACCGCTCATACAGTGAGGATCATGGCGGAGAAGAATCTGTGAAGTCATCGTCTTCAAATCTTCAAAGACTAAGCAAGAGATCTCGGAGTGACGAGGACAACAACGAAAAAATGACGAAGGAGGAGCCTATTAACAACTGTGACAGTTCTGTGCACTTGATCACTGAAGTATCAGATGAGGAAATGATCACAGTTCCCAAGTACATAAAGTCCAGATTGAACAGTGCCAAGATTAATGAATCTGTGAGGATTATGAACGAATTACTTGCGAAGAAATATCATTTGCTGACTGTTCCAGACGCCAAACTAAACGCAAATCAAGTGAACAGAGTGCGACAGCTCAGGAGAGATTGTAAATCTTTCAACAATCACCAATTTTTCTCAGAACAGGAACTGTTGAGCTCTAAGTATCGTTTCGACTCATCAGGTAAAGCAAGTATACAAGTACTTAGACATCTAAAGCGGTTGCGAGAGATTCGCAAGCCCGGAGAAAAAGAAGTAACATACATAGTATTGCAACTTCAATAAATAGGATGTACTCATAGCAAATTTAATTCTTTTTTGCATATATCTATGTTAGAGCTAATGAATTGGCCAATGTTTTTCTCGCTCCAAAGTCCTGCTGTACAAAGATCGGGTATTGATGTTATGCCTCCTGCATCGCGAAGGTCAAGAAGCCTTTGACCTTTCTTAGCTCCAACGCCATTAAGATCAAATATGCTGCCTGCTTTACACTCTCGTATAAACTTGAGTAGAATCTCTTCGTTTGTAAATAATCGAGCTTTCTTTCGGATCTGATCAACTTTCTGTTGAAGTTTATCATTCTCAGGTATGAGCATACTTGCTTGGTTATAGTAATAATATGCTTTCTGGAAATTGCGCTCGCTTAGATATGTGTTACCTTTCTTTAGCAGTGTTTTTGCCTCCTTGTGTTTTGAACGAGGAGTAAGGAGATCTGCAGCAGACTGCAGTTGATGTTGTGGTTTCTTGCAGTCCAGATCAGAAGGAACACTCATCATTGGATTGATTCGTTTCCGTTTGTTTGGGTGCAAGTTTTCTTTGTCATGGGGATCATCCAGCTCTTCGTCTGATGAAATCAAATCTACAGTACGTTTAAGTATCGTTTTTGGCAACGACTTTGGTATAACTGGCGCAGACTCACTTTTGATTGTGCTTTCCTTGAATACATTTTCCAATCGCTCTAATCTCTCAATAAACTCTTTTCCAATTACTGGTGTGATGGTAGTGCTTTCTTTTCGAATGCGGCTAATTGGAGCTGGCGCAGGACATGTCACACTACTCTTCTTATCGACAACCTTTTGTGGCAGAGAAATCTCTTGCATTGTTGGAGCTACTCGGTTGATAATGGTTTTGGTTTTGGCTGCGAACTGAAGTGTCTTACATGTTTGAACAAAGTAATCCTTTTCCTCAGATATGTTTGCTATCACAATTGTTTTGCTGGACCCACCAAGCGAATCCTGCAAAAGTCGCGTTAACTTTGAATCTCTATACGCTACATGGACTTGTCTCTTTGATCCTGTTGAGTTATTATGCAACGAATCAACAACCTTTCTCAACTGAAACAGAGACTTATTAATGTTCACTGATTCCAACAATTGTTTCCCTGTATTTCCCGTTTGTCGGTTATCTTCTGATCCAGCTAAATCAATCAAGTGAATCTTGCATAGTTCATTGAGATATATCGTTAAGATGGAATGAGACCGAGATGACTCCTTATTCAATAGAGTAGGAGCAGTTGACCTTCGATTCGAAGCCACTTTGAACAGTTGAGTGAACTCACTCAATGATGCGATTGGTTTTTGTGTTAATCCTGGAACTACAATCACTCCCGATTGATCCTCTCGAATCGGTAGATCATTATTCGCCTTTGTGCTATCATTCTTCAGTAAATCATACAATTTCTCGTTGTAGAGCTCGGTGATCGAAACTTGCATTGCATTCTTCTTGTATTTTGTCAAGAGATATTGAATCGTTCTTGGTATGATTCCACGGTCGTTTGATGTCTCGGTTTGATAATCCCCGGTCATTGTAAAAGTCTTTGACAGTCATCGACTAGGGTTAGTACATGCAACAGGTCACATACAACAATAATGAACTATTCATACCTTTCCTGCGCCCGTGATACCATAACAGAATACAGATTGATTCACACCACGTTTCAAATCACTCAAATAGGGTCTTAATTCATTATTAAACAATTCGGTCTGTGTCGTATTGGCACCATAAACAGCACTAAACTGATAAGTGGTTGTTCCACCGAGTGACGATATGCATTCGATGGAGTCTTTGGTACAGACGAAGCGAGCATCCTGTTGCTGTGAGTCAATAAATTTACTCACTTTGGCCTTATTGTTAATATTGGGTCGTATTCGAACAACAACTTGAATGGCTTGATATTCAATAGGTGACGATTGTTCGCTCATGAGCTCGATAAATAAAATATTGTGTGTAGAGCTCTCTTTCTCTCTTGCCAAGATGATCGCTTACTTTGTTTTTATTGACAGAGCAAGCTCGAGCACTACGCGTCATGGAGAAAACTATGTAACGATCATTTCTTGCCGCCAAAATTGTCGGAGGTTGAATTCAACATACATCATTCCTTTACAATTCGACAGTCAAACAAGAAACATCTCCATATCCATTGAATGAGTATATATTTATTGAGCAGCGGCAGCAGCTGGTGCAGCAGCTGGAGTAGGGGCAGCCTTCTTGAAAATGTTGCTCACCAAGAAGAATCCACCAAGCATCAAACTTGTTCCATACTTTTGGAAGAAGCTCAATTGCTTACCTTCGGACACTCTTTCAGCAGACCAGACTTGTTCAGTCACGGATCCATCTTCAGCAACTTGAGAAACAACAACAAAGAATTGATTCTTGTTGATGATAAAGAACTTCAAGTGCTCAGAGATGGAGGCAACAGCTCCTGTTTGCAATGCACTAAAGTTCAATTCATAGGTTGTCTTGTTCAATGTCAATGATCCAGTTGTAGCATCAAAAATCTCTACTCTGACTTCTTCATCTTGAGAAGATTCTTCTTCTGTTTCTTCAGTGCCTTCTTGTTCTTCGGATGCACTCTCTTCCAACAATGGATCCACTTGACCATGATCACCAAACTTTGATTGAACAAAGATGGATGACAAGGTAATTGATTCTTCAACGTCCTTTGTTTCTTCGAGTGGAGCAGCATTTGTAGTAAAGTTCAATTGACCAGTGGTCACAACCTTGTCAGCAGCAGCAGACTTGGAGTAGACACGAGTTGTCTTTTCAATGTTCCAGTCACTGTACATCATAGAAGATTGTGTGTGAGTCACAACCCATATAGATGATCATCTTAAGAACAAGCAAAAAAAAGTGATCATCCTCATCCATACCCATTGATAAAATCGACCAATTTGAAATCTTCAATAAGAGCTTTTTGTTGAGCGACAACAAAGGTAGCAATCAGCAAAAGGAAGGCAGCAACAATGATCTTGGTATTCATTTCTTGAAAAAAGTTGGTTGTGTGGTGATGATTTGTGTTGGACACGCGTTTGTTTTGGCACTTGGGTTCGTGATGCTGTGAAAGATTTTTGTCCGAGTGCATCGTGGCGATCGGGATTATGCGGCAAAATTCCAATCGCAAATTCTCTCTATCAATAGACTTGTGAAAACGAGAGAGGAGAAACTAATGCGCATTTTCTGGTGGCAAAACAAAACAAATTTTTTTTTAACCAAACAATTCCAGCATCATCGAAACGAACTTGAACCAAAGAGAGAAATGCGACGAATAAACACAGTGTCCTGTAAGAGGTCATTGTTACAGACAATTGTGACTCGCAGCAGCAATCATCACCAATCAACAGCTGCTTCCAAACAACTTCAGCTAAATCATAACAAGCACATGAGCAGCAGTGCTACTGTGATCGCAACAAATCCAATGATAAGCAAACCTTCATTATTCAATAATATTCACCATCAGCACAAGACCAATCGATTATTCTATGGAGGGAGTAGTCCCATTAGTGTTTTGAATCATCATGTAAAATATCAACAACAATTTCACTCATGGTCTCTCGTTTCTGAAGAAGAACAACAAAATAAGGCGTCATCATCATCTTCATCATCATCAACACCACCACCACCAACTGTAGATTCGGACAACAAGGCACAATCATCAGATAAAAAGAAGAAGAAGGAAGAGGAACAACATGAACAACAAACAAAGCAAGAAGAAAAGAACAAGAAAGAAAAAGAAGAAGACAAAGAGAAGAAGGAAGAAGAGGAAGAGAATGAAGAAGAAGAAGAAGAAGCCAACAAGAAGAAGAAAAAGGATCAAAAAAAGAAACAGACCGCAGGAACGCTGCCGGACGAAGCCGATCCAAAGGTATGCCTTTTGCAATTGACAATTTTTGTTTCGCACGACCATTGATGGCTCACACACTACTCTATTTCTCTCATGACGTATTGTTGCGCACGCATTCGATCAATTTGTATCGGGCAACATGTGCAACGAATGAATGAATGAATATAGGCAATGATCAGAGTCACATTGGCTTTGTTGGCAGCACTTGGAGCAACTCACTTGTACAATCAATTCACGACTCCTGCATCATCCAATCAAATCACATTCCAGGCTTTCCTCAGAGATTATTTGACAAATCCAAAGTTGGATCATTTGGAGTTTGATATGCAGCAAAAGAGAGTGTACGTGTACATGAGCTCAAATGAAAGATCACACACATATTCTTCACGTGATGAATTCGAAGCAAATCGAGAAAATGATTTCAAGGATCATCCATCATCATCTTCGTCTTCTCGATCATCCCGTGCGAGCACGCAACCCGGTGGTCCATCCTCTGGTGCCTCATGCTACTTTACTACGATGAGTGCAGAGGATTTTGAGAGAAAGTTGCAAGAAGCTGAGATTGATCTTGGTATTCCACCATCACGAAGCACAAAGATTATCTATCGCAATAAGATTGACTGGCCCGGTGTTGTCGGCATGATGCTTGAGCCTATTATCTTAATCTCCCTGCTCATGATGGGTCCTCGAATGATGGGCAGAGGTGGCAATCCCCTGTTGAGCGCAACAAAGGTGAAGCAATCAGTCTCTACAAAGAGCAAGGTCTCATTCAAGGATGTTGCCGGCATGGAGGAAGCAAAGCTCGAAATTTCAGAGTTTGTGTCCATTTTGAAGAATCCAAAACAATATCTAAAGTTGGGTGCAAAGACACCGAGAGGTGCCATCCTCATGGGACCACCAGGTACTGGAAAGGTATGTTTTGAATAGCAACTCTTTTTGTCCTTGTCTCCATTCACATCCATGGATGTACTAAACTAACCCTCACAATGTTGTAATACGAAAGACCCTATTGGCAAAGGCATTGGCTGGAGAGACTGATGTGCCGTTCTTTAGCATGTCTGGTTCTGATTTTGTGGAAATGTTTGTTGGTGTTGGTCCTGCTCGTGTCAGAGATTTGTTTAGTAAAGCAAGAGCCGAGAAGGGAGGTGCCATTATCTTCATTGATGAAATTGATGCTATTGGTCGACCTAGAGGCATGAATAGCATGTATGGAGGAGGCAATGACGAAAGAGAGAACACATTGAATCAATTGTTGGTCGAAATGGACGGTTTCAAAGAAAACGAAAATATTGTTGTGATGGCTTCGACCAATGTGGATGCAGAAGGATTGGATGCAGCCTTGCTTCGTCCTGGCAGATTCGACAGACAAATTACAGTCGATAAGCCTGACAAGAAGGAAAGAGAAGCTATTTTTACGGTTCATTTGAAGAAAATTAAAGTGTCTGATGAATTGAAGGACAATCTAGGGAAGTTGGCCAAATTGACTCCCGGTATGTCTGGTGCTGATATTGCCAATGTTTGTAATGAAGCCGGTATCTTTGCCGCTCGTGCTGGAAAGGATGCTGTTGATGTGAAGGATGTAGAGATGGCCATTGAAAGAGTTATTGGAGGTCTCGAAAGAAAGAATCTACCAATAACAGATCACGAAAAGGCTGTGATTGCTCATCACGAAGCCGGTCATGCTATTACCTCCTGGTTCCTACGATACACTGATCCATTGCTCAAGATTTCTATCATTCCAAGAGGAAAGGCCTTGGGATATGCCCAATACATGCCACAAGATACATACATTCGTACTTATGAGCATTTATTGGACTTTATTGCTCAAGCATTGGGAGGAAGAGTCGCTGAGAGAATTATGTTTGGACATTGGTCAACTGGTGCCCAAGATGACTTGCAAAAGATTACAAGAATTGCATATGCCGCTGTTTCATCTTTTGGTATGAGCAAGGCTGTTGGTCCTGTAAGCTTCCCAATTCCTGGCGATCCATCAATTTCGCTACAGAAGCCTTACAGTGAAAGTACAGCCGAAACGATTGACTTTGAAGTCAAGAAGATTATTGATGAGGCATATGCTAGAACCGAGAAGATCTTAACAGAAAACAAAAATCTCTTGGAAAATGTTGCCGCTTATTTGCTCAGGAATGAAAGTATGGGCATGGATGAGTTTAGAGAGATTGTTGGTCCAAGGCCATTCCCTGAGGAGAAGGAGGACGAGGAAGAGGAAGCTGTCAATCCAAGTCAAACCAAACCAGGTGAGTTTGAACCAAGCGAAAAGAAGACTGAGAATGAAAAGTGAAGATTTAACATGTGCCTTGTGGGCTCCGGATACTAATTTTATATAAAAAGTGAATTCTTGCATTTACCCTAGTTGATTGTCCCAACAGTTTGACCAAATCTTGTTCGTTCGTGGCCTGTGTCCAACTACACTCATCTCCGAACGGCTCGCACCACCAGATGAATGAGATGAAGGAGTGACTTGGCTTGATATGATTGTCGATTTTGGGCGATCTTTGCCATAATCGCGAGTTGGCTTGGGAGGTTGGAATGACTTTCGCCTGTCTCTCCTGGAGTAATTTGTCCATTGATTATCAAGGTTTGAACTATGTTTGCTGCCCATGTTTTATTTGTTATTGTTTTACTCGATGGATAGGTGGAACGGAGCAAGCTGGAGTGTTTAAGCTGACTGCACTGGCTTGTGGAAGATTCAACTTGCTATTTTCATCGTGAGGAGTTGAAAAGGTGAGGAGACATGAACCGCAGCCGTGTCCAAAAATCGAAGAGACTTTCCAAAGTTGCTCGACACTTGATTTGAAAGGTCGCCATAGGTCCTTGATTTCACCGCAGTGCTTGAAGCGTGCACAAAACCACTTGAACAACAAAAAAAAACGAAACTTTGATCATGGATCTGATTCAAAGCTTGTATGCAGACTCTGACAGCGAAAATGATCAGCATCAACAACAAACATCATCTTCAAGAATAACGTCGACCACCACCACCACCACCACAGCAACAACACCAATAAATCTCACACCCAACATTATTGCACCACTCAACGATCCTCAAAGCAATGCCATTGGCGGAGAATTATACAGTGTGGCAAGAAATCCATTGGATGTGATGAATGCGCAGACAAAAGTGTCATGTGAACCCATTTATTACTCTGGTGAGATATCGTCTCACTATCAACAGGACAGAAATTCCATTCTGAAACAAAAAAAGAGACAACGTGCCATGATGATGAAACAATTGAGAGAGATGAGTGGTGGAAATGATGGTGACAATGATGATGATTCATCTGTTGCTGTCATTGGTAAGATTCCAGGTTTTGCATCCTACGTGTATGAACAACAGGTGGAAGACAGCAACAACAAGAACAAGACAGAAGAACACGAAGAAAACAAAGCAGTGGATGCATCGAACAAACAAGCATCAGAAGAGTCAGAGTCCACAGCAGTTGTAGAGTCGGCTGAGATTCAAGATGATGACCAACATGTAGATAAGAAATCGAAATTAACAGCAGAGGTGAACATTATTAGAGGTGATGATGGAGAGACGGTGATCGAGGGTGATCAGGGAGGGTACAGTGTGTTTCACTTGGCTCAAGAGAGAGATTATCAGGGAAGAACCTTTATTGCTCATCCTTCTCATTTGAAACCAAAGGAATACAAGGAAATTCGATCCTATTTGCCAAAGAAGTGCATTCATACGTATGCAGGTCACACGAATGGCATATCTGCAATCAAATTCTTTCCAACTTATGGTCATTTACTATTGTCGTCCTCTATGGATGGAACAGCAAGAATATGGGGCACCGAGGAAGGAAACAGAGTGTGCATAAGGACATATTATGGTCATGATAAGGCTGTGAAAGGATTGAGCTTCAATTATGATGGTACTCGATTTGCCACATCCAGTTATGATCGAACAGTGAAACTGTGGGATACTGAGACAGGCAAAGTGATTGGTACATACTCGAACGGTAGTGTACCGAATTGTGTCGAAATTAATCCAAATGAGGCAATGAGTTATCAAATGCTCGCCGGTTGTCAAGACAAAAAGATTCTACAGTGGGACGTGAGAGAGAAGAAGATTGTACAGACATATGATAGACATATGGGTGCTGTGAATACAATCACATTCCTAGACAACGGTAAGCAGTTCCTCAGTACATCAGAGGATAAATCATTGCGATTGTGGGACTATGGAATACCTGTTGAGGTAAAGTTTATTGCTGATCCCTACATGCACGCCACTCCATTTGTAGGAGTTCATCCAAATCATAGATGGCTCCTCGGTCAGTCTCTCGATGATCACATCTATGTGTACGAGCAAGGAAAGCATGGTTTCAGACAATTTAAAAAGAAACTCTTCAAGGGACACAAGGTTGCTGGTTATGCTTGCCAATGTGGCTTCTCAAATGATGGTCGATTTGTGGTCAGTGGTGACTCTCAGGGCAATGTCTGGTTCTGGGATTGGAAAACTGGTAAACACATCGCAACGAAGAAGTGTCATAATGCAGTCACTATGGGAGTTGCATGGCATCCTATTGAAGCAAGTAAAATGGCTACTGCTTCATGGGACAACACAATAAAGTATTGGGATTGAGCCTCATGATGAAGGAGAATTACCAAGAAATGGGCATTTGGACTTTTTCTTTTTGGATGTCGTAGATTCCCAAACCGCTCTTTTTGTAACTGGCGTCATGATTTTCGCAGGAGGATCAACAACAACAGAAATTGAGAACGTTTGAGTCTTCAGCTATTCAAGAGTAAGAGCTCTGGTAACGAATCAATCCAAGAGACACAACAACAAACAATCAAGAGTCGGTATCCCTCATAGCCCCCAGTTGAGCTCAAAAAAGAACATATCACCGACAAGGGAAAAACGCAATTTTTCGTGCTTTAGGACGTCATAAAAAAAACTAGAGCAGACACAAACACCAACAACAACGCAATTAATTAACAATATCTCTCCACATAAATCATGGAACTTCGTGTGGGAAACAAGTACAGATTGGGCAGAAAAATTGGAAGCGGTTCATTTGGCGAAATTTATCAAGGTAAGAACATTTGCATATTTTTTCTGCTTTCCATTGTGTGCGTAAGCTTGGACCATTTTTTCTCATCATGCAATATCCTCCTTTTTCAGGCACGAATATACAGACTGGAGACAAAGTGGCCATCAAACTTGAACCTGTGAAATCGCGTCATCCTCAATTACTCTATGAATCACGTTTATACAAGCTTTTGAATCTTGGAGCGACTGGTGGTTCAGTCGTTGGTATCCCCAGTGTCAGATGGTATGGTGTGGAAGGTGATTACAATGTGATGGTAATGGACTTGTTGGGGCCTAGTTTGGAAGATTTGTTCAACTTTTGTGGCAGAAAATTCAGTTTAAAAACAGTGCTTATGCTCGCTGATCAAATGGTATGACCAATCAAATCATCAACCAACAAATGGCTCTACTTGTGCACAAATACCAACATTTAACACGAATTGTCTTTGATATGATTTATTGAATATTGTGCAATGATGCATCTCATTAGATTTCTCGCATTGAATACATACACACCAAGAATTTTATTCACAGAGATATTAAACCAGACAATTTCCTAATGGGAACAGGAAAGAAGGGCCATCACGTGTATCTCATTGATTTCGGTCTCGCTAAAAAGTATAGAGATCACAAGACCCATGTACATATTCAGTATAAGGACAATAAGAACTTGACTGGAACTGCGAGATATGCCAGTATTAATACCCATGTGGGAATAGGTAGGTTTTTTCATTTGACTCTCATCGATTCATTGTTGATTGATTACTCAAATTGTGTTGATGATACATGTATGAATAGAACAATCGCGTCGAGATGATTTGGAATCACTAGGCTATGTGTTAATGTACTTTTGTCGGGGCTCATTGCCATGGCAAGGACTCAAAGCGACAACAAAGGTTCAGAAATACGAAAGAATTAGTGAGAAGAAATTCTCTACGCCATTGGAAGTGTTATGCAAGGGATTCCCCACAGAGTTCGCCACTTATTTGAGCTATGTTCGTGCCCTTCGATTCGAAGACAAACCAGACTATGCATATCTGAGAAAGTTGTTTAGGGACTTGTTCTTCAAGGAAGGATACCAGAATGATTTCGTGTTTGACTGGACGGTTAAAAAGATTAACGAAGGTGTGAATGCCGAGAGACCAACAACAATGAGTTCACAGAATGAAGAGGATGATATGAGACAGCGTCAACAACACCAACAACAAATGAGCTCAGGAGCCGTCTATGGCTCTTCATCTTACTCTCCAGCAGTCGGTATGACTAATTATTCTTCTTCGAGTGGTGTTCAAGCACTGGATTCACAACATGATCCAAGAAGAAAGAATTATGTATCCAGTGGAGCCTATGAATCGAGTGATCCTCGATCGAATACGACCATGATGGGTGATACGATATCATCAGGAATGAGAAGACAGCTGTCGAGTCAACGGATTACGAACACATCCTCAACACCTACAACTACCATGAGCGGCTCACGATCTGGAATGGCCACCTATACTCCAACAGCAAGAGTGGGTGATAGCTCAGCAAAGTATGGCGTCACAAGCTCAAGTGGTGTACACAGGTCCTACGTACCTTCGAATGGAAGACCGGCCGACATCAACAATGGACTCCACACTTCTTCTCCGTCCAGCTCTTACTTATCCAGTCAATATGCTCCTGCCACGAATCAAGGTCCATCCTCTAGGACGAATCCTGTGACACAAAATGGCACTACACCAAGAAAGACATCCGTCTTGGGCGGCACTACCTCGGTAACGAAGAGGACAAGAAAATTGCTGTCATAGTGCCAGTAGGAGTCAAAGAATAGAGGACGAATGGGTGTATATTGTTGCAGCCCAATAAAATGAGTGCATTCCATTGCACGCCTTGAAAATTGAATTTATTTGCTGTTGGCTCCTTTGGTCAGATCATCAAAACTCACGACACAAGAAGCAAATCGAGCATCATCCTCCGAATCACTATCGTCACTATCATTGCGCTTTCTCTTGTTTCCAATCTGATCGGCCACTTTCCTTCGATGATTCCGCAGAGAAGAACTGAACGATGCATTGATCCTCTTGAAGCTAAGCGTGTCGCTTGCTGATTGTTGATCACTCTTGTTTGCATCCTCCAATTTCTTTGCTGCGGCCATTTCTTCCACTGTGGGATACAGTTTGACAACAACACCCTTGCTCCTTCGTGTCAATCGAATGGGTTGTTGCTTGAAACTCGTCCAAACATTATTATTGTTTTTGTTGTTGTTTTTGTTGTTGCTATTGTTATCTGCCTTTTTACTACTACTACTACTACTACTATTGCTCGACGCAAATGCATCAACATGAGATTGATCCTTGAAAAATCGATCAATTTTGGATTCAATCTGTTGATTGGACAATCGTTCAAACACACTCGGTTTCACATAATGTCTCACTCTTCCATCACTGCTCTCCCTTTGTGCAAGTTGTTCCTGTTGCTCCTGTTGTTCATTGAAGAAGAATTCTCGTGATATGTAGCGCAATGTGAATCCTTCATCGTCTTCTGCTGTTGCAATTATGCCATTACTAGTAGGGTTGTTGGTGTGATGACTTTTGAATTCTTTTTCTTCCTTGACGAGATAGTCAGTCTCCTTCTCATCTGGCTTATAAATGACCCATCGCGTTCTCTTCATGCTCTCTCCTCTTTTCTTTCTGAGTTTTTGTGTGTGAAAGTCGGAGTTTATGTAGAGTTCAATGAAATTGTGCACAAAATGAGGTAACAGCAGGTGTGACGAAAGTGGTTTCACCTGTGATGGATGACTGTCTTATGATTCAATTGTAGTTGAATCTCAGCTACCACCACAGCAATTTTGAACATGGTTGTGAACATGGTGTGTGATCTGAAGCAGCGAAAAATTCAGATCTTTTTCACCTGACAAAAAAACACAAAAGATCAAGCACAATCATCCATTTTTGTCGATTACAATGCCTCACACTTGTTGTTCCACCACGAGAAATACTCAACATTCCTTGAGAGACATTCTCAAGCAACAAGATCTTGGTGATAACGATCATCATCATCGTGATGATGACGGACGTCGTTCCTTTACTCTTCGAGAGCATTTGACTCCTTCTTCCTATGCTCCAGACTTGCAATTAGAGCCAACTCACATGGACATTCATCTGAAATTCGATGATGATTCACTGGACAATCACCGCTTTCAAGTCAGAGTCGTTCATCACGTCAGATGCAACCATGATCATCAAGATCCAAAGATTGAGTTCAATGGTCATCAGTTCCATCACTTGAGTGTCAAGGATGTCACACAATCCTCTTCTTTAGGGTCCTCTGGTTTGCAGTGGACGTACGATGGAGAATTGATTCGTGTACAGTTTGAAGGTGGTTGGAAGCGTGGAGAGGAGAGGCTGATTGAGTTGATGTACACTGTGGATTCTCCATTGAGCTCGATCGCCTTTCATTATAGGAAATCATTCCTTGGTGATCAAAAAGTCAATGAACCTGGTGACTCCCTGGGAAGATATGCTGTGACAGATCATGAAACAGAGAGAGCTCGCTTTTGGTTGGCCTGTGTAGATTATCCAATCATTAGAACTACGATCGACTTTTATTTCACTGTGCCAGTCGAGTGGAGTGCGTATGCCAATGGTGAATTGAAGCAGGAAAGCGTTCTGTCTGAGGCCAATGACCAGCTCAAGTTGATTCATTGGTACAATAGTTATCCTTGTCCATCCTATCTCATTTGCTTTGCTGTGGGAGAGTTGATGATTGCAAAGGATGAAGATGTGGTGACAATGAGTGGTCAGAAACTCCCAATTGCCTATATTGCACCCAAGGGAACCAATGAACAAGACCTGCGATTCACTTTCAACAAGACTAGATCAATTATCAAGTTCCTCGAGAATAAGATTCAAGTACCATTCCCAAACTTCCAAAAGTACTACCAGGTCATTGCACCCAGAGTGTCATCCGCCATGGAAAACATTTCCCTTGTATCGTGGGACAACATGTTCCTACAGGACCAAACCTATGCAAAGGAGTGGAAAGTTGAAACAGATATTGTTGTTTTGCATGAGTGCTCTCACTCCTACTTTGGCGATGCACTAGTGATTCGACACTTTGAGCACGCATGGCTCAAGGAGTCATTTGCAAAGTTCTTTGAAGCTACCTGGGCTGGTCATGAGTATGGTCATGATGAACGCATGTATTCATTCTACCTTCAAAAGGTGTCTTATAGTCATGAAGCCGATTATGAGTATGTGAGACCAATTGTCACCAACAAGTATGATTCGAGCTGGGACTTATTTGATAGACACTTGTATCCTGGTGGAAGTTGGCGCTTGCACATGCTCATGAGCATGTTGGGAGAGGACGTGTTCTGGAGTGCGATTAAGAACTACGTTGAACAATTTTCTTCCAATATTGTTGAGACTATTGATTTCCAGAGAGTATTGGAGCGTACTTCCAGCAGAAATTTGACCAAATTCTTTGAGCAATGGATCTTTGGATGTGGCTATCCTATTTTAGATATGAAGTATACTTATGATATGAAGAAAAAGACAGTTAAACTGTTGGCTAAACAGACTCAGATGAATCAAAAGAGAAATATCGGATACTTTGATTTCGAACTCAAGGTTCGAGTAGTGACAGAGAAGGAAGAACTCAATGGTGTACTAACATTTGAGAATGGTGGCTTTGCTTCTATTACTTTCAATGTGGATGCCGAGCCAACAGTGATCTTGTTTGATCCGAACACAGAAGTGTTGTTCAAGATTCGAGATGACTTCAATCCAGGCCAAACTATTCTACTCAATACTCTCCGCAACGCACCTGATATCTTTAATAGAATATTTGCAGCCCATCAATTCATTAAGCATCACGCATCCACTTCTAGATTACTGATGGATGACTTGATTGATGCTTTAAAGAAGGAATCATTCTATGGAGTGAGAGCGCGAATTGCTCATTCACTAGCAGACATAAAGTCCGCTCACTCAAGCAGAGCACTCTGTTGGATGTTGGAGAACGAAAGTGAACCAATGGCCCATATGCAAGTGACGAAGGCCATGATTGGTTTCAGAGATGAAAATATCAAGCAAGCTGTGTTGAAATATCTGCAACTAGCAGATACTGAACTTTTACCATATATCACTCATGGTAATGCTCTGAATGTGCTAGCATCTCAATGGTTAACAGGCGAAGAAGAACAACAAGCTACCAATCTCATTCTGAAGCATATTGATAATGACAAGCAAGAAGCCTACCCTGTAGTAAAGCTGTTGGGGTATGGAGCGTTG
The DNA here is from genome assembly GCA_937625935.1 of Tetramitus jugosus. Taxonomy (NCBI): domain Eukaryota; phylum Heterolobosea; class Eutetramitea; order Acrasida; family Vahlkampfiidae; genus Tetramitus; species Tetramitus jugosus. The sequence continues at coordinate 377,550 of OW569345.1, read as the reverse complement.
AAGTACTTGTCACATTCCATGCCTGTCTATCATCACTTATTGAATCGTGTTACAGCAGAAAGAAGACAGGAATGCTTGGGAACTATATTGAAATCAATTGGAAGCATTGCCAGTACTCTCCCGAGTCATGAGAAGACCCAAGCCACCCAACTACTTGTAGATTATTTGAGAGATGAGGATGACAATGTCAGATACGGTGCCATTCGAGGCCTGGTCGTCATTGGTGACTTAAGTGTGATTGGAGACATAGAAACATGCATGAATCTATTTGCTCATCAGTACAGACCTTGGGTCCAGCATCAAATTAACTCGTTGAAACAAAAGAAAATTGGATCCAATGATAACATGCAAAAGGAAATATTAAAATTGCAGGACTCCGTGAGAAAACTTCAACAACAAGTTGCCGAGCTCAAATAAAGTGTATTTTACGACAACAGATCATCATCTCCAAATAAATCATCTGATTCATCACCCATGATCGATGACATACCAGAAGGTCGATTGTCCTCTTCGATATCTGCCAGTCGAAGCTTGGACGAATTTGCACTCGCTCCAGGTGCATCAGGATGATCATCATAGTATCTCTGGAGCATGTATTGTGGAATATGTATTGGATGTTTGGGAGGTATCGACTCTTGCAACTGGAGGCTGTATCTCTCTGTGTTTCCTCGATTGAACTCTACCAACCTGGATCGAGATCCTTCCATACTCGGTGTCCACAAGGTGTGATCACTCTTGAGATGATGGCACAGATAGCACAACTCTGCCTCTGGGTTCGACAGCCGAGGATTGTATACATAGGTTCTGATGAGATCTGGGTCATTGACTGCTCCTGAATCACTAATCTCATCAAGTGGCCATGTTTCAAAAGAATCACACGGACATGCTTGAATCATACATGCACCTCTATATGGATCACAGTCCACTTCTGGAACATATCTGGGTGGTTCCCGCCAACCTGGGTGCCAATTGAGACCAAATTTGTCCCAATCTTCCTTTGTAGAACCAAACTTTGCTAATTTCTCAGGAAATGCCTTTTCAATCTTCATCTTGCTCTGCACACTCAAATCAAGCAGAATGGTTAGCTCTCGCTTCATGTCTTCAAATTCTTTTTGGGTCCGTGGACCCAGTGTGCCCTTGTTGTTGGACGATTGTCCATTAGTCACATCATGACCCGCAGAAATGAAATTTTGTGTGGAAACAGCATTGTCTTGATTGGAAGCAGTCAACCTATCCAGAAAGAGTGTTGTTTCGCGCTCATTCAACAGCTGCTTTGTTCGTAGATTGCGGTTGGCGCCAAGATTATTTTGGCCACTTGCAAGCGCGGGTTCGCCAGAGTGAGGATGATCGCTGCTACTATGCATGAGGGATCGAGTTATTTGGAGAACATTTTGCATCAAAAGTGATGGAATGATCCCTCTGGGTTGGAACAATGGTGATCGCTGTTGATACTTTTGCATGTTCATCTCTGGTTTTGTTTCATTTTTTCGATTAGCAAGAAAAATGTAATCTTGGTCCATTAAAAGGCAGTTGAACAAGACAACAACGAAGAACAGTGATGGCACACTAGAGTGAAGCCAGAGCAAATTCCACGAGCACTACAGCTTACCAGGTTGGTGAAACCTCAAGCAACTTAATTGTCCGTATCTGCATCAAATTATCCGACCGATTTTCGCGGCCACGTGGTCCTCCGCCAGCACAGGTCGTAAACAAGCAAAAAAGCTTTTACACACGAGAAAAAACACAACAAAATCAAACAACAAAAAAGCATCACCCATCATCATGAGACAACAAATCGTTCTCTTTATTGTAGTTTTATTGTGCATTGCAGTGTATACCATTGCTCACGCACCAGAGGATGCTGTTCCTGGTATCATTGACCTCACAAATGACAATTTTGAACAATACTTGAATGGCAAGAAGCCAACATTGGTCGAATTCTATGCACCATGGTGTGGTCACTGTAAGAACCTTGCTCCAGAGATGGCGATCCTAGGTGATGCCCTCACTAAGGCAAGAACTGAGTCTGTTCAAGTCGCAAAGGTCAACTGTGATGATCACAGAAACGTTTGTAGCAAGTTTGATGTCAAGGGATACCCAACCATCAAGTTTTTCCCATTTGAAGCCACTACCCCTGAAGATTACAACTCTGGTAGATCTGCTGAAGATATTGCCAACTTTTTGAATGACAAGGCAGGCACTAACATTAGAATTCCAAAGGCTGCCACATTTGTGACTGATTTGACACCATCCAACTTTGACAAGATTGTAATGGACTCTGACAAGGATGTCTTGGTTGAATTCTATGCTCCATGGTGTGGTCACTGCAAGAAGTTGACACCAGAGTATGAGAAGGCTGCTGCTGCATTCAAGGCTGACAAGAATGTTGTCATTGCAAAGATGGATGCCGACAAGCACAAGGATATTCCAAGCAGATATGATATCAAGGGATTCCCAACCATCAAGTTCTTCCCAAGAGGCTCTGCCAAGAATGCTGAAGACTACAATGGTGCAAGAGACGCTGAAGGCATTGTCAACTTTATCAATGGAAAGGCTAATTTGTTCAGAACTTCATCTGGCTCTTTGACTGATGAGGCAGGTTTGGTTGGAACCATGACTGCCAGTGCCAAGAAGTTTATTGTTGCTGCCAAGGAAGAGAGAGACGCCATTTTAGCTGAAGCTGAGAAGGCAATCTCCTCTGTTGCTACTGTGTCAAAGAAGCACGCTGAACAATACTTGAAGTACATGAAGAAGTTTGCTGAAAAGGGTGAACAATTCGTTGAGACCGAATTTGCAAGATTGGCAAAGATTTTGGCCGGTACTTCTGTCGAATCCACAAGGGCCGACGACATGAAGATCAGACACAACATCTTGAGACAATTCAGAAAGTAAATAAATAACATTTCTTACTTGAACTTTGCTGTAATTTGAAGAAACTGTAAAAGCTCGTTTGAATAAGTTATTTTCGCTTTTGGTTGTGGTGCTTTCGGCTCTTGAATGCATTCTCTGGGGAGCCACGAGATCTATTGGTTGGCATGGAATAAAATTCGGTTGAGCTCAGCAAATTGGTACTTGGAGTTCCAACCCGACCAGAGGGATGGTTGCTGGACATCAATGCTTTCGCTTTTCGTTTGTTGGTCTTCTTCCGTCCTGCTTTGTACTTAAACTCACTTAGTGTGGGTAAACTGGCAAACTGTGAGTTATCATTCTGACAGCTAATAACATGGCTATTTCCGATTGGTGGTATCGCTAAATCTTCTCTCCTCTCTTGGTGGAATGGAATCATGAATGATTTTGGACCTCTAATATTTGGCAACATATCTCCATGGAACTCATTTTCTTTGTTGGCGCTCAAAGTATTGAACATGTGCGTTTGTTGGTGTCTCCTTCTCCTTTCCTCTTCCTCTTTTAGGTTGTTTACCTTCTTTTCTTTACGGCTCGGGGTACGTTCCCTTCGACGAATTTTTGACAAATCTGCTATGTTATCTTTCTCGAGTAGATTCTTAATTTCAACCGAATACCACTCCTCCATTCCCTGGAAATAGGGATGTTGAAGTAAATCTTCGAAATTCCCACGTCGTTCAGGTTCTTGATGAAGACACAATTTCATGAAAGAGAGTATATTGGGAGCGAAGTCTGGAAAACGTTTCTCCAGGGTATCTAGGTCTGCAGGAGCAGGGTTTGGTAGTTCTACATCTTGAAACATTGGGTTTTGGTGAAATATTTCCTTGTGTCTATCGCAAATCCAGCCCAAACAGTTAATAATTTTGAATAGTTGATCAATGTCTGATTTACCTGGAAATAGCGGAACTCCAGTGATAATCTCTGAAAACATACAACCTACAGCCCAAATATCGACAGGCTTTCCATATTCTCTATCACCCACTAATAGTTCAGGGGCTCTGTACCACCTAGTCGACACATAATCGGTATACTTTGAGTCTTGTCCCTCCAATGTCCGAGCAAAACCAAAATCACACAATTTGAGAATACCACTCTTAGAAACTAAAAGATTCTCTGGTTTGATATCCCTGTGAATGATCTACAACCGCTCAAATATTCATGCTATTCGTTAATATCAAATCAATTGAGATCTAAAAGTGTCAAGGTATCAAACAAAACTTACATTGTGTGTGTGACAGTACTGTATGCCCTTCAACAACTGATACATGTACTTTTTTACTTCGTCTTCAGGTAGACCATAAGGATGTTTTTCGATCCTTCCCAAGATTGTACTCTCCAGATACTCAAACACCAGATACAGTTTCCCCTTCTTCCGAAACATTTCAATCAAATTTACAATATTATCATGTCTCAATTGCTTTTCAGTCAAAATTACATGTGGATAGATCACTTGTTAATGAGTGCTTTTGATAGTTTGAATTCAATGGTTATGGTACTCACCTTTAAGATTCGAACTTCTCTCATTGCAGTCTTCCTGACTTGTTCATCTTCATCTGACTCCTTAAACTTTTTAATCGCGACTATTAGACCTGTCTCCTTGTGTCTACATTTCATTACCACACCATAAGTACTGTTTTTTTCAGGGTGTTTAAGTAAAACAAGTAACAGTTAGACACAAAGAGTTTGAACAGAGACATCTGATGCAATAGATCATACCCCTCTCCTACAGCGCCTAGATTTTCATAGTTTTCCATGTCTCTAATCTCCTTATTCGTTTTCAAACGAGATCTTTGCGAAATTGTCAAAACCGACAGAAATGGCCTCCCGTAAACTGTAAACTCGGTTTGGAGAATTCCTCCGTTTGTATCGGAGATTGAGACATACGTGCAACCAGCTATGATTCATAACATTGAAGAACACTTTGAACCCAAGGTCTCCAGGAGGATTCTCTGTGGTTCAGGGAGTGACATCTTCTTTAATGTCAGAGGTCTTTTGTTTTGCCATCTTGAGCGGAATATTATCACTATTTTCACATTTTTACAATCACGCAGAAAAAAAAGAAAACGCAGAAAAATGTTGAGAAGCACATCCCTTTGCAGATTGGCCCTCGCAGGCCGGACAAACCAATCGCTCATGACTGCGCCATCACAATTGATTGTTGCACAACGACGAACATTCTCTCAAACTCAAATTCACAGAGAAGAAGAAGAGGAGGACGAAGAAGAGAAGGCAAAGCGCGAAAAACTTGCAAAGCTATACAAACCTGCCCCATTGCCAGGAATGGTTCCAAGAAGAAGAAGTGCGTATTTTTTGTGTGGAGCATCTTTTTTTTCATCTCCCCACTAAGCGAATCATCGTCATTTGATTTTTTTTGCAATTTCGTTTACATGAAGCTAACAACATTTTTTGATCACGATTGATGCAACTTACAGGAGGACTCACGGTCGACACATTCTTGGAAAAGATTGGTAAGGGATGTTCTGAACATAAAGACAAATTTACCTCATGGGAAGAATTGTTCACATTCAAATCCAGAACTCTGAAATTGAAGGAAATACCAACCAAACAAAGAAGATGGATATTAACATGGGTAGAGAGATATAGACAGGGAGACACCCCAGGATACGAAAAATAAAGATTGTTAGGTACACTAATTGATTTGTTCCAGTGATTGTATTGTAGCAAGTTTCTCCGCATGAAATTCGTTGAAGTCAACCAACTTTTTCCCGCCCGATCGAGCTGCATCTCCCCATCAAACAAAATTGTCTCTTTCTCCTGAGCAAATCAGCAACAATCAAGCAAAAAAACTACAATCTTCTTGACGATCATTTCCGTGTGTTCAGCAAGAAACGAACATTTTTTTCAATCACTATTGCAACAAACAACCACTTGTACACATCAACAATTTACATCAACCGCTTTCATAAAAAGTAGCATACAACAATGAACACAATGCCAATAGATTTTAGCAGTGGTGTTGGTATTCAAATCACCAATTTAGTCAACTCACTCGATCAAAAGAATTACAGAAATAATGTGAATGAAATAGAAAAGGTACCGTGTGATCACTTTGATTGTTGTTCGCCCAATATTGTCATGATAATATTAACACTGCTTTTTTCTCACTCAGTTAACACAAACATATGGTCATGAAGCCTACCGATTCTTATTGAGATATTTGCTCAAGAGCATCAACTTTCACAATCTTGTACAGAAAGATCAATTCAAATTCAAGTTATTAAAGCAGGAGTTTGCCAAGCTGACAACGCAAACAAATTTTGTATCGCTGATCATTGAGGTTTTTGAAGACAATGAAAATAATACGCAAGTCCAATTTTTATCGCTGTTGGGTCAAAATTTAAATTTACCACTCTCTCAACAAGTACTCATGGGCCTAGGTTTTGCACAATCCAAGGATTCCAATACACAACAAGAAGGTATAGTAATAGTTGCTTTTTATTGTTTTTTGTGCTCTCACATGTTGTTTGGTGACTGACTGTTTCTTCTTTTCGTACCCAGGCAAAAATTTCTTAAAGATGAAGATACCAGAGATATTAGAACAAGGTCCAAGTGTTTTACCTGAAACTATCATAAATCACTTGCTCCAATTTGTGAATACTTCCCCTGATTTTACAAAAGAGCGTGAAAGGATAATGAAGACTTTTAGTGGTTATGCCAACAACTTGATCATGTCTCCACACTTTAGCAGTGCGGATTCTGTTGTCAATTCGAGAAGGTATGTTCCTTGCATATTATTTTTGTTTTTTTGTTACAACACAGCGCTCACGCCACTTTGCTCAATTATTTCACATATTTACTTTTGATCTATAGGGGGGTTTCACATGATTCATCGCATATCTATTATGACGACACATCAATGCTAAGTGGAGTAATGGCTCAACTTGGTTACTCTTGCTGTGCAAATTCTGATATTTTTTCGAAGGTTCTATCACAGTTCAATAATATCACAGATCAAGATATCGCAAAGGCAATAGGGTTAATCGCAATGACTCATACTGGATTACAGCCCAATACGAGCTTCCAAATGTCATTTTATTCGTCTATCAACGAGAACAACTTCTCATCAAATGCGAATTCGTGGAATATTGATGCGTTTGTCTCTGCGGTAAAGAAGAGGTATCCAAAGTTGAATTGGAGAATGATTATTCGACTCTTTGATTTTCCTGGATTCAAGTTGCATGATCAGAGAGGTCTTGCTAATATCGCTCAAATTTACAAGAAGTTGACTGATGAAGCACTACCTGTTGAAGCGATTGTCAAGGAGCAGTGGAACAATACTGACGGTCAATTGTCTTTCATTAGCTTGGGAATTGATGCTCCTCCTGACACATTGAACTTCTCATCACCCAACCTTAGACAAGTCAATTTAGGAAATGTGACTTCCCTTGTAAGAAGTACATCTCCAGTTTGGTCCTGTCTCGATCTAATAGAAACGCTACTCAATTTAGCAGAGGGAGAGAACTACAAGAAGTGCAGAAAACTATTTGACTATCCAATTAAGCATTGCCCAGAGCAACTTGTTATTGGTTTGGCAGAGGCAAAGCCAAGGCATATCGGACTTCAAACTGAACTGTTGAATACTCTTGTCACGACATTTATTCGGCCACACAAGCACTCCTTCCCAGTATTGCATCAATTAATGTCTGTTAATCCGCTACTATTGATCAACACACTCTCTGAAACCTATTGTAGAGATCCATCCACTTTGAGAAGAATTCTAGACATTGCTCAAGAGTTAAAGGCTTTAGATATCATTTTATCTGCGAAGCCATATCGTTTCGTTATTGAGCTTGCTACCTTTGCTGCAAAGAGAGATCACCTTAATTTAGAACATTGGCTTAGTAAGAATATTGAGCAACACAGAAATCCCTTCATAATAGAGTGCATCAATTTTTTGAACGAGAAATCTGCAGCAATGAAAGATACACGATCCGAAAAGAGTGTCACACCTGATTGTATCAATGTGTTCTATAAGGTTTTGAAAGATAAGAAGCATTTAATTCCTAGTGAATTATACGAGCAAATCTTCTCATCAAGCCAAATGCCACACAACGAAGGAATGATGGACAACGAGTTTCCAATTTCAGAGGAAGTTGAACAACAGGCGAACAATTTCTTTACAGATATTTTCAATTCAAATATGAGCATCGAGCAAGCAATCGAACTTTTGAAAAATATGAAGGCATCAAAATCTGAGAAGGATCAAAGTCTATTTGCCTGCGTTATTCATAATTTGTTTGACGAGTACCGTTTCTTCGATCAATATCCACCTGAGCAGCTCAAGAAAGTTGCCAAGTTGTTTGGAGCCATTATTCACAATAATATTATTGTGGCAAGGACTTTGAGATATGCATTGATTTATGTTTTGCAAGCGTTGGAGTCCCAAAATGTAAAGATGGTCCAGTTTGCCCTAATTGCGTTAAATCAATTTAAAACTCGACTACCGGAGTGGCCACAGGTTTGTACTCACCTGCGTGCGAGTGCTCAACTCTTGCAAACATCTGCACCTGATATTATTTTCTTTTTGAATCAGGTTCAACCAGCCGCCACTGCTACTGCAACTCAACCGGTTATTCCAAGCAATCTACAAGGCTTTTCAAACTTACCTGGCATTCAACAGAATGTACAAGCCATCCAACAAAATATGCAGAATCTTCAACATATTCAGTCGAGCTTGCAGAATATGTCCACTGGAATGATGAGTTCCGCAAATGTTGGTAATATGCAGCAAAATCAGCCCACTGTCACCCAACCTGTAAGCACACCAAGTATGCCAAGCACTCCTACAAGGGACATCAAAAAGCTCTCTGGTAGTGACGAGAAAGAAGGAACTTCTGGTGGCAGTTTGGGCTTCCAACTTGACATTAGCACTTTGACTCAAAATGCGAGCGAGAATAAGATGATTCGTCCAGACGATGAAGTTGCGGACAAAATTATTTTCATCCTCAACAATCTCTCCATGACAAACTTGCCGGACAAAGGAGTTGAGCTTGAGAGATACTTGAAGCCTGAGTTGTACCCGTACTTTGCTTCCTACTTGGTAACCAATAGAGCCAGCTTGGAACCAAATTTCCATAAGCTCTATGCCAAGTTTTTATCTACAGTGAATATCAAACCATTGGAAGCGGAGATACAACAGTTTACATACACTAATATCCGAGCGCTGTTGGATTCTGAGAAGATTAAAACAAGTATCTCCGAGCGAAGTTTGTTGAAGAACCTAGGAAGCTGGTTAGGTCATTTGACAATTGAGAAGAATAAGCCTATTCTTCAGAAGGACTTGGACCTGAAAAACCTATTGTTTGATGCATATGAAAACGGAAAGTTGATCGCCGTTATACCTTTTGTTTGTAAGGTCCTGAATCATTGTCAAAATTCGAAGGTAATCAAACCACCAAATCCGTGGGTTATGGGCTTGATTTCTTTGCTGGCTGAAATTCATGCGTTACCTGAGCTCAAGTTGAATCTGAAATTCGAAGTCGAAATGTTGTGCAAAAATTTGAATCTTGTGCTTTCTCAGATTGAGACCAAGAACATGTTGGAGAATAGAATACCTCATTCAGATGTTCTTTTATCGAACAATCCAATGTCTCCTGACATAAAGAGAGGCAGCATTAGTGTTGCTCCTGAAATATCCAGACCGCAACAAACGATGCCTCTCTTTAATGAGTCCCTTATCAGTGAAATACCACTCGGTATTCCAGAGTTACCTGAGCACGTGAAGATTGATCCAAGTTTGCAATTGTTTAATGATCAGCCAAGTTTGAGACGATTTGTTATTATGGCTGTTGATACTGCAATTCGAGATATCGTTGCACCTGTTGTGAAAAGATCCGTCACTATTGCCTCTCGAACAACTGCTCATCTCGTCACAAAAGATTTTGCTTCAGAACCCGATGCCAGCAAGATGAATAGAGCTGCTCAATTAATGGCTCAGAACCTCGCTGCGAAACTCGCAATGGTAACATCTAAGGATTTGCTCAAAAATAGTATTAAGACCTACCTATCAAATGCACTCAAAACAATGGCTGTTGATCAGAATGATGTTAATTTGATGTCAGAGATAGAGCAAATTGCCGAAATTATTAGCAACGACAATGTAGATCTTGGATGTTTATATGTTGAAAATGCTGCTACTGAACGTGCATCAATTGGTATCAAGGAAGCTTTGTCCTCCGAGTTTGAGATGAGAATGAATTATCAACAAGGAAAGAGCCAAATATGGACCATGTACAACATGAACAATTATTCACGCAATCTCCCTACTCGACTTGTTCCTAGAAATGGATTAACCAGGCAACATCTCCAAGTGTATGAAGATTTTAGATCTCACTCTCCATCAAGTGATGAGATTTCACAATTGTTGCCTCCTGCACAAGCAATCGAACGCATTAATGAAGTACTTGCAGATATTGTTAAAACTGCAAAGAAAGTTAAGAAGCCAACAACTATATTCTCATTGTCTCTCGAGAATGAGTTAACAGCCCTGGCAGTATCGATTACGTCCATCATTATGAAGTCTCAATCGCTGGAAGAAACAAGTATTACGGTCATGAAGAGTGTTTTCCTCAAGTATTTTGAAGCCGAGAATCAATTGTTGCGAGAAGTGTTCTTTATTGTGCTCGAAGGTTTGCAAAGTTGTTGGAGCGGAATCACTAAGCATACTAATGAATTTTGGATCTCTCACAATGATGATAAGAAATTTACAAAGGAACTGGTGCCATGTCTCATTCGAAGTGGACTCGTGTATGTGAATGACCTTGATATAGCGTTGGCCTCTAAACTTGCCAGTGACTCAAAGAACGCCAAAAATTTGAACAAGCTAGCCATCTATCTTGTCAAGAAGCTCGTATTAGCTGAAAAGTGCATCATTTGCTCAGAAATTCCTCGAGTAGTTGAATACTTGAGCAAACATGCGAAGAAACTTTCAGATACACACACTAACGTGTCAGATCTGCTTGAGCTAGCAAGTACAATTCTTCCACTAAACAAGGTAGTTTCAGAGAGTAGATTGACTCTGCTGATTCAATCCTCTACTGACTTTGAAAACCAAGAAAGAGAGACACTTCGAGACAAGCTCAACACTAAACTCGAAAATTGGATGAGATTAATTAATGCCCCAAGAGCTGTGTTTGGTGCCATTGGAGAGAAGCAAGACAAAAAGAAGAAATCCATAGAGGAGCAAAAACAAACAGTTCTCAACGAGTTTGTCAAGCTTGGTGTTCTCAAGACCGATGGAGACTTCCAAATCTTCTGTCAAATGTTGATGCAAGCCTCAATCATTGATTTTAACCAGAATAAGTCGTTCTCAGTCAAGCCTGCAGTACTATTCAAATATGTGGATACTTTCACAGATTTGTGCAGCAACTTGATATTCAAGAAGGCTGAAAAATCAAAGCGTGTTAGTTTGATGAAGAACCTCTTGTTGGTCGCATCAAGAATTCTCGTCAGGGATCATGAGGTCCAAGGTGAAAAGTTTAATCAGAGAGTGTATCTGCGCTTCTTCTCGAATATGCTGATTGAGATGTCTGACATATTGGGCGCAATCTCAAGTACTGAACCAATTGCTTCTCATGATCATCCAGTTGAACAGGCAGAAACATCCACTGAATATTTGGAGATTTTGCTCCTATTTGCTGATAGCTTCTTGCAATTAGAGCCATCTAAGCTCCAAGGCTTTAGCTTTGCTTGGTTAGAATTGATTTCTCATCGCATGTTCATACCAAAGCTATTCTTTTCGAAGAACAAAGACGGATGGTTGAAATTCCACGATTTGCTCATTACCCTTCTCTCATTCCTCAAGCCATATACGAGTCATACTGAATTGAGTGGACCAATTCGTCTCTTGTACAGAGGAACCTTGAAGATACTGTTGATCTTACTCCACGACTTCCCTGAGATTTTGTGCAACTATCACTTCTCGTTGTGCGATGTCATTCCACCAACATGCATTCAAATGAGAAACTTGATCCTGTCTGCCTTCCCAAGAAATATGCGTCTACCAGATCCTTTCACACCAAACTTGAAGGTGGATCTGCTTGCTGAGATCAAGCAACCTCCAAAAATCTTGAGTCACTACTACAAGGCCTTGGAGGAAAGCACAACTATCACCAAGGACCAAGTTGACGGTTTCTTAACCAAGACACGACCATCGAGAGACTTCTTGTCTAACTTGCGTACCAATCTGATGCTCCCTCCAAGCTCAGATGCCTCTCAACCAAGATATAATGTTCCTCTGCTCAACTCACTCGTTCTTTATGTTGGTGTACAAGCTATCACTCAACCACAACAGGAGGAGGCATCTCTAGTGAATACTACTGCTATGTCTCTGTTTGAACATTTGATCGTGAATCTAGATGAAGAAGGAAGATATCTCTTCTTGAACGCCTTGGCTAATCAATTGAGATATCCAAACAATCACACTCACTACTTCAGCTGTGTCCTACTCTACCTGTTCTCTGAAATTGGTAAGACGGACCAAACAATTGATTTCAGAGAAGAGATTCAAGAACAAATCACTAGAGTATTGCTTGAAAGATTGATCGTGAATCGACCTCACCCATGGGGTCTTTTGATCACATTTATTGAATTGGTGAAGAACCCAAGGTATCAATTTTGGAATAAGCCATTCGTTCACTGTGCCGCAGATATTGAGAGATTGTTCGAAAACGTTGGCAGAAGTTTGTAAGCTGATTAATGCAATAAAAATTAAAATGTATTGACCAGAGATAGAACATCTTCCTTGTTCACTCCTTCGTTTGAGTCATGACTTGGTAATAAAGTGGTGAAGGAGCATTCCATGCACAGTTTCTTCGAACTGTCCTTGGCTTGAGCAGGATTGGGCGTAGCTGCAAGTGGAGAACCCTCTAGTTTTCCTTTCACGTTCATGAAAGCATCACCAGCCAACAACACTTCATCATTCGCTACGCAGAACGCACAATGACCGGGAGTATGACCAGGGCAGTGAAAGAATTGTAAATGCTTGTCGATTCGATCAGCAGAGCTCACATGATTAGTGACATCCTGGGAGTGATAATCCAACAAAAGTGAACGAAGTGGCTTACATGGCACTTCAATCGTGGGACTGGGGAGAATCATACGACCTATCGAGAATAACCAGTTGTGTGACTCTTGCTGTTTGAATTTTCTCCCGTCCTGAACAAATGGAATCTCCTCTTCGTGGCAATACACTGGCAATTGCCGTTCAGAACGTTCCCACAGCTGCCTCAACGAACCGGCATGATCATGGTGAAAGTGCGTCAAGCATACACTGGACAGGTTACTCAATATCTTACTTGAGTTGTGTTCTCCTTCAAAGTCCGTATGATTGTAATCTCTGTCGAAAAAATGACCTAGTGCACTCATGATCATCTCCTCCATTTCAACTGTTCCCGTATCAATCAAATGATATGCTCCAGTGGCATCTGAAACAAGGAATACGGCCACTGGGATGACAGGCAACAATCGTGACATATTCCATGGCATGTTCAATCGATGCACGTGCTCAGACATTTGTTGAAAATGAAATGGTGCCTTCTTCCATGATGATTGTTCTGCTCGATGCCCAGACATGTTGCTTTCCAGCTAAGAAGATAAAGCGCTTCGATTTTCTTTTTCGCGATCAGAACTTATGTTCCGTCGTCGGTATGTTCCTATTTGCCGAACAACTGAATTATTATCCCGAATGATATATTTGTGAAAGTGTGGCTTTGTGTGGAAACTGGAGAAGAATTAGACTTTATTTGTTGCCGTTGCCTTCAAAGTACGTTTCACATTCCATTTCCTTGTACACCATTTCATAAGTCTTCATCTCTCCAGTGTTGTTATCCATGTGCATGTTATAAACAATGTCAACAAATGTCTTGCTCTCGTCATAGTGAGACTCAAATGCAGTGACATGACAATGGACAGTAATAAAGTTAGTGAACCATCCTTGAGAGGCAGACCATTCGACATGAACCTTTGAACTCGTATTGTTTTGCTTATCAGTGTCAAGCCATCCCTCACCCATGTATTTTTCAAGTGAAAGCTTTGCTGCCTGTATGCACACTTGCTTCTTTTCTTCTGGCTTGAGCTGACGGAAGCTACGAGAGCTTTTTGCTGTTGGGTCATGAACGTTGAGCACAGTTGAGTGATCCAAGCTCCCACGTTTCGTCATATCATCCGCACTAAGATTCTCCTGCAGCTCTAGGCTCGTGTGCACGCGAGGCTGTAAATCCAATGACGCTCTCCGTCCAAAGGGGGTCGATGGAGATTGAGCGGGTAAATGGCTCAATTCTTTGGAGAGCTCCTCTTGATATTCTTCCTTTCTTCTCTGGAACTCGTCGGGGTTTGTAATTTGGAGGGATTCTTTTTTGTGTGAGACAGTGTCGCCCATGACTCTTTCGAATAGAGATGGTTTGGGTGCAATAGCGACGTGATGAACGGAAGAGGAAGATGAAAGAGATGTTGATGGTGATGATAGCGATGTTCTTGCTGAGGATGATGGCATTGTTGTGATTGACACCACTGGTGCCTTTATCGATGCTGTTGTTGTTGTTGTGTCATTGAAAGACAGTTGGTCAATCACCGATATTTCAGCAGACATCAGGTTCTTGAAGTGTAAGTGTGTTGTGTGTTCTTCTTTGTGTGCTTGCACGTGTTTCCCCCTTGGAACCCACACATAATTTAACCTCGCTTTGGCTGTTCTAAAGACCAAAAATACAAAAAGACCGATTCCGCCAAAAAAATCGGAAAAACGAATTGTCGTCACTCTTGTGTAAAAAAAAAATGACTGTGCTTCCGTCTTTTTTGCTGTCACCGTTCACGAGCATTGGTGAACTTTGGGAGAAGACTTTTGATCAACAAGCAGTGGATCCCAAAAAGAAACAACAAATCATCAAATACTTGTTGTGGGCAGTCACTGGTGGAAGTCTCTATTTCACTTATCGATGGTTGCGCAACGCAAGAAAATCCAAAACAACAGTCTCTGCTCCTGGAAAAGTGTTGATCACTGGTGGTTACCTCGTTCTTGAGAATCAATACAGTGGTCTTGTGTTGGGCTCTTCCTCTCGTTTCTACACTCAAGTCGAATCATTGCGTGCAGGAAAGCAGAGCACACGGTCCTTTACCATTGATCTCCAATCTCCACAGTTTCACTATCAGACAAGGTTCCATGTGAAGAAACTGGTGCCCATGAGTGTTACTGATCAACATAGCTTTGAAGTGAGATTGGAGAGAGCTCCCAATGCCTCAGAGAACAAGTATATTGAATACAGCTTGTTGTTTGCAATTGCTGTGGCTCAATATTTTGCAAGTGGAAAATTGAGTTTAACAGAGTCGATGACTGTGAAGCTTTTGGCTGACAATGATTTTTATTCGCAGAGACAAAACGTATGTATGATGATTCCGTTTGTTGTTGTTGTTGCTGTTGCTGTTGCTGTGAGATCATTATTGAAATTCTTGACATCGCTCACACAAACTTTTTTGTGACGATGTGATAGTTGCGAGATTTGCACAAACCAGTCAATTTGGAGACTCTGGCCGAGTTGCCAAAGTTTTATAGTCCAAAGGAAAAGAAGGAGATTCACAAGACTGGATTGGGCAGTTCTGCTGCCATGGTTACTTCATTGGTTGCTTCACTGTTGGTTCATTTGGGTGTTGTTGGTCCAAAGGCAACAGAGATGAAAGACAGAGAGATTATTCATCGAGTGGCTCAGTTTGTTCACTGCTTGGCTCAGGGAAAGGTTGGTAGTGGATTTGATGTGTCATCTGCTACGTATGGATCTCAGAAGTATACTCGATTCAATGCAAGAGCGCTTCAGAGATGTTTAGAAGCTGCCGAAACCAAGAATCACCACTTGAACCAATGTGTGTTGTGCGACTATGAATTGATTCGCTTGATTGCTGAAGATTTAGAATTAGATGCTTTGGTCAACTATGGTCCATTGTCAAAGTGGAACAATAGGAGAACACCTTTCCAACTACCACCTGGCTTCTTTTTGTTTGTTGCTGATGTGGATCAGGGATCTAACACACCAAGTATGGTGAGGCAAGTGCTCCAATGGAGAAGCGATAAGAAGGAAAAAGCAGATGAGGTGTGGAATCAAATTGATTCACTGAACAATAGCATTGAGCAATTGTTTAACGAATTGACAGAGTATTCAAAAGAAGATATGGACTTGTACATGGATGCTCTATCTACACTGAGTACTGTTTCGAGTGAACAGTGGCAGAGTATTTACACTAATAAGAATTCTCTGGGTCACCGTATCGCAGATTGCATGTCGCGAATCAGATACACATTCGGATACATTAGACAAAAGTTGAAGTACATGGGAGAGCAGTCAGGAGTACCGATTGAACCTGATGAGCAAACTGATTTGTTGAATGCCACAGTCAGCATGCAAGGTTGCTTGATCGCTGGTGTGCCTGGTGCTGGTGGATTCGATGCAATCTTCTGTATTTTGTTTGGCAACGAGAGAGAGGCACGATCACGGATGGCCAACATGTGGCTCAATTATGAGAAAGCTGTCGTTGGTCCTTTACTGCTTGGAGAATCTCAATCGAAGGGTATTGTAGTTGAATAATAATACAATAGAGTGATCTTATACCAGTTGGTGGTCGTTTCCTTTTTTCGCGACATCTATTTCCCGTGGACCAAAATGCCTTAGATCAATCAACTAGAGGTTTACAAGAATAATTCCTTTTCGTCATAGCTCACCTAGTAACAACTCAAACAACAATGAAGTCAATACTCCTAATCGTATTAATTACGCTATCTCTCTGCTTATTCTCTAGTATTTGCACACAACATCACTTGTCCCCCAAGCCTCACCAGGGCAGTGAAACAAGACTTACTTATTTCGAACTATGCCTCAACTTTGGAACATTTAGAGTATGCATTCTATAGAGATGGAGGTTCAACGAGTTCTGCTGTTATCACTGATTCATTCAATGCCACTGACTTTGAATTCTTAATTGAGATTCGAGTTCATGAATTGAGTAATGTAGACTCTGATTGCTATCCATTCCTAGACGCATTCGATACTCTCTTGAACTCTATTGAAGTACTAGCTATTGCCAGTGACTTCTTTGTATCATGTCCATCGAACAATACTGAATGTTTTGGTGTATCAAACACATGAACATCTGTTTGTTCAGGAAAGGGAACTTGAAGATATCATGAGTCGATATCTTTAAGAAGATGATAATACCTGTGGTGATGTTTGTTTTGACCCACTGTTCTCCACTTGTGATGGTGGGAGCTCCAAATCGATTCAAAAAGGGAAAAGACTCTCCTCGAACATGAGAAAGGGAAACCTGTAGTTTAGGTTTACTGTTTTGGAGAGTCTCAACCCATCGTATCACAATTGAATCTCGGTTAATTGGGAATTACGCAAAGTGCTAGCTCGTGGGCTAATACCAATCAATGTTTATTGGTCCTTTGATGGTCCGGTTAAAATGCTTCATAAATACTCTGTGAAACGCCAACGTTAAACTTTTCGCATCAATTGGGTATAACCCCGAAGAAAAAAGTCCGGAAGGAATGCGCAGATCAAAGCACAGCGACTGATGGAAGTCGTGGAACACGAAACGCGAGTTGTCTGATTCGGGTAAGTGCATTCAATTTCCCCAATTTTCCAAAAGCGAGGGAAAAAACGAAACGTTGCTTTTCGGGAAGAAATGGAAACTTTGTCTTCACAAGGGTCACATCCCTTCTGTGCAGTATAAAGGGAAGCAGTTTTGTTGTGTTTGAGCCAAAAACCAAATCTGAGACCTTGAAAACAAACTCAAAAGCAACAACACCAACAACAACAATACTTAATAGTAATTCTCGTTCCAGCTGAAACCTGTGGCACGAGATTGAATCCTTTGAAGAACACACAACAATATACATACACACCAAAGATCACACTCTCTTCATTATCATCATGGGCATAAAGAGATCTCGAACAGAATTCACAGATAAGACGATTGACCGAGACAATCGCCACCACGAGTCACATGACAAGAAGGGTCACAACAAGAGCAGTGGCCACATGATTGTAGATATGTACAAGGATGAGTCCGCACTGAAAAAAGTGATGGACAATGAAGAGGGTTCAAGAAAACTCAAGAAACGCAAGATGAGCAACATGAAAACAGTGACTCTTGTGACTACAACCGTGCAAAAGATTGTTACGGTGATTACCACAACCAAAGTCACCAAAGTCTCCCAGTTTGATGACACAACATGCTACTATATACAATCACCTACGTCTGAAGAAGACTCAGCAGCCGCAGGACTCGCTGGAAGTGAGGAAAATCTAGTGAAGACACTCTGTTCCAAGGGACGAATCGTTGAAGAGTCGTGGGATAGGAAATTGTCGGCTGATATTGAAGATAAAACAATAACAGAGACATCGACAGTGTTGAAGGAAACAGTGCAAGACAGTGATGCTGAGAGCCTGTACGACGAATACATCGTCTCCGTTATTGACCCTTCTCAAAGTGAGAGACGAGTGGTTCTCTCTAGTTCTTCACCATCACGGTCAGCAGCTGAAAGGAGTTCATCATGCCGGCCCTGCTACTCTTCATGCGAATCACCACAATGAATCATCAAACGAAGCGAGCTGCTTCAACAATGTAAATAGATAACGCCATTCAATAAACATGAGACAGGGCACGACTAGGTAAAGTTCTCATCGAACACGCACATTTCATTCACATGACCAAAGGTAGCACGCTTGTATGTTATACCCCCAGTTATGGAAACCTGAGGCGAGTATGAACCACTGAAAGAGTCCGCAGATTCGACAACTATCCGAACAAGTCCATTGTACCCAAGTTCGCACAGTAGGACATGTGACATGTGAGAAAGAAAATTCTGCTGCTAGCTGGGGAAAACGCACGAGAAACCAATCAACCCTGAATCCAAAGATCACAAACAAAAAACAAACAAGCCAACCAAACCCAATCCATATATCCATTGAAAAATGAACACTGTAAAGCTTTCCATTCCATCCCACTTGCACAAGTACATTATCGGCACCAAGGGCTCCACCATCTCCCAAATCGTTGCCCAAAGCGGAGACTCAAAACTCCGAATCACCTGCTCTACACCGGACAATACCGTCACGATTGAGAGCACGGTGGCCACAGCTCTTGCCAGCGCAAGAAAGCAAGTGGAGCAGATCCATGATCAGCACAAGTCCAAGATTGATACGAACTCACTGACGGAGAAGCTTACGGTGCCTTTGCCTGCCAATTTGCAAAAGTATGTCATTGGAGATGCAGGTGCCACCATTAAGAACATTCAAGCAAGCACAATGACACAAATTGCATTTGATTCTCCAAAGAACACGGCCAATATTCAAGCATCTTCCAAGGCAAATGCTCAAAAGGCTCATCAGCTCATGCTCAATGCACTCAAGAACTTTGGATGGCACTTTGAAGAGTCTAGCAAATCGTTTGTGGAGAAGAACATGACTGATATCTTGTTTGAAAAGTATAGAAAAAAGGTGGTTCAGGAGCACGATCTCATGTCAAAGTGTTATGAAGATGCTCAAAAGGCATTCAAGGACAACAGAAAGGATGAAGCCAAAAAGCTCAGTGAACGAGGAAAGAAGCATCAAGAGAACAGAGACAAGTATCAAAAGGAGGCAGCAAAACAAATCTTTGATGAGATGAACAAAGGAAAGAGCGAAGATGAGATTGATCTCCATGGCTTGCTGGTTCAAGAGGCCATTGACTTTGTCAATGAGAGACTCGCAAAGCTCATGCAATCCAAGAAGTTTAAGACTTTCCACATCATCACTGGAGCAGGAAATCACAGCGAAGTATCTGCTAAGATTAAGCCTGAGATTGGAAAGCTTTTGGATTCCAAGAAGCTAAAGTATGTCAGGGGCAATGATGGTGTCTTTGTTGTCACTCTCTGAAAAGCCAGTTCGATCACGATGTAAGGGCACAAAAATCACCCACCGATTATCGATAAACTATTTATTTATTACTTTTATATACATGCAGTTTAGAAGATGTGGTGCGCCAATGCAAACAACGACATAGCCAAGACCATCAATACCAAATTGAAGTGTATGTTGTCACTGTGATTCTTCTTGGACGACTCTCTTGGATCGGTTGACTGTTTTGGACTAGAGCCAGCTGTTGGTGGCTTAGAGGATGGAGTTGGGGAAGTTGTCGATGGTGATGGAGATGGCACAGCTGAGGACTTTTGACCCACGATTACCAAGTTTGTGGTCACTGGCATGCTATCGTCAATAGAGCTAGCACCCTGTGTCACAATTCCAGATAGTTCATTCTTTGACCCTTCCAATGCAAATTTGGAAAACGAAGATCCCTTGTAGTAAGCAAATTGGAGAGTTGTTGGATCAACCGAGACTGGCAAAGTCTTATACTTGTATCTAAACACAATATTGTACGTTGGTCTGGCGTTGTTCTGAATGGCAAGTGTGAAGAAGTACACTGGTGTGTCAGTTCCGGATGGGAGACTAGCACTTGGGAATGGGTTCTCAGTTGGTCTTGACAAGATGATAGAATAATCTCTATCAGCTCCTAGAACCTCCAGCTCGAAAGCCTCGTTCTTGCCTGGTAGAGCAAAAGAGAACTTGTTGGAAACAGTCTTTGAAATAGGATGGACTACATCATATCTATCATAGAGATCAAAGTCATAATCATCATCTGGGAACTTAACACTGTTTCCTCCATAGACTCCAAGGTAGGTTTCTCCTGGTCTCAGAGCATCTCTTTGGAATCCTTGGGTGACAGTCTTGGTCAAAGCACTCAAAGTGGATGGATCAGGGAATTCTCTCCATCGATCGCTTCTAAACTCGTACCATGACAAGGTACTTGGATCTACACTGAATAGAGCGTCATTGTAGATGAGTCTAATGGCAGCTCCGAAATCAATTCCGGGTACAGTAGCTTCGTTCTCTACGATGAACGTAAAGAGGGCAATGGGAGTGTCCTTGAGCGCTTCGGCCTCAGAATGGTTTCCAGATACACCATTAAAAATCAAACGGAAAGAGAAATCGATTGCTGGATTAATGACATCGAGCTCAACCATCTGACTGTTTCCTAGATCGAATAAGAATTGGTTGACACCATCTCCACCTGGCACAGGAATCGATGTGTCCAGCTGTTCAATTGCGAGAACGTACCCTATAATCCAACTAAAGGACAATAGAGCCACCACGAATATTAAAGCACTACTCTTCATCTGATGTTTTCAAACTTAGATTGAGGATTGAGATAATGGTTGATGTTTGTTTGGCTTTTGTTTTTGGGAGATAGATGGAACACTGTGGAAACAAGTCTATTGCTTAAAGTTCGGTCGACGATGGCTTACCAAGCTAAAAAACATGCCCGATGATAGACAGAAACTACCATTTGATGTGATCCGAAGAGGTGCTCATTCAGCTAGATAATTTGGGTCATTGGGATTGATGTTATCTTTGTCAACCAACGAGGACGAACAAGCCCATCAGCTTCGCCACACCGGATTCTCCTCTCTCGTTTTCCCGCCCAAATAACCTGAACCCGAGGATATCGCGCCCGCCTCCTGAATTACTGCGCCATCGTGTGAGAAATCAGAAAAAAGCTTTTTCACACCAACAAACTTATCAACCATGATGCACCAAATAATGAGAAGAAGCTACAGCACGACTGTTGCTTCATTAGCTTCAGCAGGCAAACAACGCTACACCAAATCCCTCCAACCTCTATTGAGTCAACAATTGAATGACATGAAAGAGGCTGGCACATTCAAGCAAGAACGTGTCATCACATCCCCTCAAGAAGCATCCATTGGTGTCACCACATCCAAGGACAAGGTTCTCAACTTTTGTGCCAACAATTATCTCGGATTGAGCAACCACCCTTCTCTCATCAAGGCTGCCAAACAAACACTGGATGATCATGGATTGGGCATGAGCAGTGTTCGATTTATTTGTGGAACTCAGGATATTCACAAGCAATTGGAAGAAAAGTTGACACAGTTCCATGGCACAGAAGAAACGATTCTCTATCCTTCGTGTTTTGATGCCAATGGTGGTCTCTTTGAAGGCATCTTGTCCAGTGAGGATGCTGTGATTAGTGATGCGTTGAATCATGCAAGTATCATTGATGGAATTCGATTGTGCAAGGCTCAGAGATATCGTTACAATCATTTGGACATGAACGATTTGGAGAAGAATTTGCAGTTGGCAGAGGAGAAGGGCGCACGTGTCAAGTTGATTGCCACAGATGGTGTCTTTTCAATGGACGGTGATATTGCACCATTGGACAAGATTGTTCAATTGGCTGAAAAGTACAATGCCATTATTTTTGTGGACGAGTGTCATGCTACTGGATTCTTTGGTAAGCACGGTAGAGGCACACCAGAGTACTTTGGAGTGGAGAGCGAGATTGATATTATTAATTCGACTCTGGGTAAGGCACTGGGTGGTGCATCCGGTGGTTACACAACTGGCAGAAGAGAAATTGTTGATATTTTGAGACAGAGATCGAGACCTTACTTGTTCAGTAACTCAATTGCCCCTCCTATTGTCGGTGCTGCCATCAAGACGATTGATATGTTGATTGAGAGCACAGAGTTGCGTGATCGCCTCATGTCTAACACTCAAAAGTTTAGAAGCTCATTGAGCAAGTATGGATTCACTGTTGCTGGTCACAAGGATTGTCCAATTGTGCCAGTGATGCTGTTTGATGCAAAGATGGCTGCTCAATTCGCTGACGAAATGCTAAAGAAGGGTATCTATGTCATTGCTTTCAGTTATCCAGTTGTTCCAAAGGGACAAGCTAGAATTAGAGTACAGATCAGTGCTGATCACACTGATGAACAAATGGAAAGAGTCATCTCTGCCTTTGCTGAAGTTGGTAAGCAATTCAAGGTCATTCAATAAATATGAAATGGATCGTAGTGGTTCAAGTTTTCGGATATCAAAATTTTTATAACAAATACAGTCTATATGGCAAAGATGGAAGGACCTGCAAGAGGGAATGGAGAAGGAAGCATTATGTTGCCAAAATCCATGGGGAATGAATCAAAGTTGAGATTGGCAGTACCTGGGGTTCGCAAAGAAGCGAGAGCAGATGTAAAAGTTGGAGTCATGACAGAATCTATCATTTCACTGTACCTATCCAGGGAATCTTCTCCATCACTTTCATCATCTGATTCACTATCAGATCTCAGATATTCTGCTTCTTGAGAGTCAGATTGCAGAGAAGATGAAGAAGTGAATTCAGTGTCTTCTAATTTCCTAATCTTAGTTGAGTTTGATTCTTCTTCATTGCCTAAGTTTCTCTTGTCTGCAGCTCTTCTTCTCTTTCCAGTGACAATCTTGCCTTCCTTCTTGAGTTGTTGTTTCAAGTTCTTTCGCTTCTCTCTCTTGATAGCTCTCTTCTTTTGCATCAATTGGAATCGCATCTCCTTTTGCCATTCCAATTGTTTCTGTTGCTTCTCTTCTTCTTGAGAATAGTGTGTGTATGATCTACACATTTGGTATTGGAGCATGAGTGACATCCAATATTGCCATGAATTGTCATTGTCCAGGTGGAGGCCTGGATCATTTTGGCACTCAGGTAGAGTACTTAATTGAGTCATATCGACTTGAGAGAATTGTTCAGTGAGTACCTTGCCAAATTCTTCCCTCTCTTGTTGCACTAGTAAGTTTTCAGACTCCTTGTCCAATAGAACATTTCTCTTTCTCTTAATCTTCTCAGAGTTGCTCATTTTGGGGGCAGTGGTAGTGTTCTCAATGGTCATCCTTGAAGGTATTATCGATAAAAGTGGTCCTGTTGTGGATCAAGTTAGTTGTTATTGTTGTTGTTGTGGATGAGGTGATAGAGAAGTAACAGATCTCAGTATTTATCGTTTGGGACAGCTTGCATTTTAATACCACCCTGACATCCACATGCTCATTCCTGGGCAAAAACTGCGTCTGGGCCCGCATATGGCGAAGTGTCCCTGCTGTCAGTGTTTTTGTGAAAGACCAAGGTTGGTTCAGAAGACTTTATCAATTTTGTACTAAAACGCCCTGACGCTTTCGAATCATTTTCAAACGGGGCAAGGGTTATCTCCTCTGACATCAGATATCGCGTATCGGACGGTATAAATGTTTCTTTTCTTCATACAAGTTAAAATGTTATTTCTGACAAGTCTCTCCCTGGAGTAATCCTCGTGATATCCTACGACCAACTTTGACAGTTGCTCAAAACAATGCCTGCCAAACGTATCACCCGGTTAAATCTCCTCCAAAAAATACTTTTCCCCCCGATATGGTCTCGTTTCCGAACACCAACTGCGGGCAACCTTTCCTCGGGGAAAATGAAAAATTCTACGCTCCGGAAAATAATTGAGATAAATCACACAAAAAAGAGAGCTCAGAAAATGACACATGACAATCAACAACAACAACAACAGAAGCAACAGCACCCATACGGCATATTGTGCGATATTGACGGTGTTCTCATCAAAGATGGTCAACCCATTCCATTTGCCCGACAAGCCATTGAATCATGGCAAAAACAAGAGAGAGCTCGTTTGCTTTTTGTGACCAATGCGAGTGGAATCAGAGAACATGACAAGGCAATCAAGACAAACCAACAATTGGGACTGGAACTCGATTGTGGCTATGAGATTCGTTCCCATCAAATGATTGTGGCTCAAACTCCGATGCGGTCGTTGGCGGAGGAATCGTCGGAGATTTCACTACGAGAGAAAAGAGTGTTGTTTGTGGCGAGAGATGAAGATGCGATGGAGTACTTGTTAACACACGAGTACGGATTTCGTAATGTAGTTCCATTCTCTCGCTTTGCTGCCGATCATGCCTATTTGCTGCCGTACACTCACGCAAAGCATGAAAATTTTTTGGCGAGTCAAAACACGGAGGACGAAGAACCGATCCATGCTATTTTTGTGCTTGATTATCCAAAGTGTTGGGACGATGCATTGCAAGTCTTGGTTGACTTGTTGTTGAGTGATGGAAGAGTGGGTCATCCGTGCCCTGTTGACACACAAGTGGTACAACTCTATTTTGCGAATCCGGATTTTGTCTATGCTGGCAATTATAAGTTACCAAGGTTTACGCAAGGTGCATTCCGGGATTGCTTGAATCTACTGTATTCAAAGATGAATGGTGGACGGCAATTGCAATTGACAGAATATGGAAAGCCATTCAAGTCAACCTATGATTATGCGAGACACTATTTGAGCACCTATCACGAGAGATGTCACACCAACACCACTGCTACTACGACTACCACATCGGATGGAAGTGAGACAATTGTTAAACAACTGCATTGCAAAACGATTTATGCCATTGGTGACAATCCTCATTCTGATATTTGTGGTGCGAATGCATCTGGTGAGGAATTCTTTTCGATATTGGTGCGGTCAGGTATATTCAAGGGTGAGAACAGTGAGGAGCATCCTGCAAAATTTGTTTGTGACAGCATCGCCGAAGCATTTGCCTTCATTGAACAAAGAGAATCGGAGCAATACCAATTGTAAAAAGTCGTTGTATCGTTATTCCCCGCCCTACCAAAACTTCAACAAAGAAAAAAATTGACCAAGGTTTACAACCGTGATCATGCAACAAAATCGTTGATTCTGTTTTCCACACAATAAAAAGAAAAATCACTTTTCACAAAGCTTTTTGAAACAAAAACAACTTCCAATCATAACAATTCAATAAATTTCTGTATAATAATAGGTATGTGTGATGCAGAACAATCACCACATCAACAATGACAAAAGGATGGCATGTATTGTGATTTGCAATGATGACAAAAATGACGAGTCAGACTTAGATGGCTGGGGGATGTCTCTTATTCTGAGTTTTTCAGGATAAGGGAGTACCTTTGGTTGTCGAACCAATTTGGTGATAACACCGTAATTTGGCAAAATTTTACCTGATGCTCTATTCACAAAAACATGACATACTTTTGTCTTTGTTGGTGCTGGTGATACTTTTATTTGGTCGTGTAGTGACGTTGTATACTGACATAGTATGATTTTAGTTTTTTTATAGGTATGAATCCATAATTCGTCTGAATGAACATGTCTTGTTGTTGTTGTATGAGAGTCAATGCACCTGATGATGATTTTTCACGAGGCATTTGTCTGAACCATGCATGTGGTAAACATCTCGCTACCAAGTCTATTTTTACTGATGGGGTAAACCTCAAACAATAACAAGACATGTGGCATTTCATATTGTGAGTGATGCTCGAGACTTAAGAATTGACACCCTCGTTTTTAGTTTTTCAATTGTTGGAGTCTTTTGTATTTAGTGTTACGGATGGCAAGAAGGTTAATCGATGATAGATTGGTGGAGCCTTGTTGGTTGATGATGATGGGTGTGATGAGACAACTTTTTCATTAATGGGTAATTTACGATCGAGTTGCGTGCGCGCGCGACAGTGTGAAAACAATGAATCTGATCCTATCGTCAAAAACCACCAAAGCTCTATGTGTCTTGTCGGTTGCTTTCCTTGTCTTTTGGGAGCTTCGATTCAATAAAGTAGCTTTTGTTCATTTGCTTTTCTTCCTTTTCTAAAGTTGTTTTGCTGTCGTGGGTCAGTGACAAACGAAGTTGCAATTTGTCCACATCCAACGATTTAAGAGTTTCATATTAATACTATCTAGCATTTTACAATTGGTTATTCTGATAAAGTTTAATTCCATCCATCAACCTTCATTGTTCCCTTATCCATCAAGTTGCAGTGCATCTTAAAGGCATGCTTCAACATGTGTGGCTCGTGACCCATCTTCTTCTCAAGGCAAATCTTGGTTGACATGTCCAAGTATTCCTTCAAGAGTGGCTTATACTCTGGATGGGCACACTTTTCAATGATGACCTTTGCTCTGTCCTTTGGTGACAAACCTCTGACATCAGCCAATCCTTGTTCTGTGACAAACACGTCCAAGTCGTGCTCCGTTTGATCAACGTGAGAGCAGAATGGCACAATACTGCTAATACCATGAGGATCAATCTTGGTTGGACGAGTGGAAGGGGCATGCATGATTGAAATCTTTGCATTTCTCAAAAAGTCTCCAGATCCACCAAGACCGTTGAGCATGCGAGAACCGTTGACACATGTGGAGTTTGCGTGACCATAGATATCAAACTCAACGGGTGTATTCATGGCAATGCATCCAAGTCTCCGAATGACTTCAGGGGCATTGGATACGAGCTGTGATCTCAAGATAATCTTTGGTGTGTACTTGTCCCAGTTGGCATAGAAGCGATCAAAGCCCTCTGGTGAGAAACGAATCGATGTAGCAGATGCCACTCTGAGCTTATTCTGGTCAAAAAAGTCCAAGAAGGTGTCTTGGAGCACTTCAGTGTACACGCTCAAGTCTTCGAATGGACCATTGGCCAATCCTCCAATAATGGCATTCGATACGTTGCCAATACCAGATTGCAATGGCAACAAATTCTTTGGCAATCGTCCGTGCTTGACCTCGGCTTGCAAAAATTCGATAATGTGTTGTGCAATGGCCTCAGACTTTTCATCCTGTGGATCATTACCACCAGTATTGTCTGGTCGATTCGACTCTACAATGGCAATAATCTTCTCTGGATCGACAGGGATGGACTTCATACCGATTCTGTCTTCAACTCGATTGATATTGATGGGCAATCGATGTGGAGGCAAATCACACATGGTGATATCATGAAGACCCTCAAACGAAGGCAACTTTGTGTTCAGTTCGATAATGATGCGATCCGCCATCTGAATCAATTCTGGGCTGGCACCGACAGCAGCACCAGGAATAATGGCACCATCCTCAGTGATTGCAGTTGCCTCAATAATCACAATATCAAGCTTGTTTCCATTTGGTTTGTCCTTTGTGTAGTACCCATACACCAAATCCTGTGGAAACATGCTCAAATGCTTATCAGCAAATCGGATTCGACCACTGTTGATCCCATCTTGAATATTTTTTCCGACTTGATGAGGGAACCGACGATCAATCATGTCTAGTTTGGCCCATCTGTCCTCACACTCTGCACCGGCACTGGCACCGACACACAAGTTGAATTTCATTTGACCTTGAAGGTTGTTGCGTTCCACGTGCTCTGCCAAAGCCAATGGAACCATCTTTGGATAGCCTACACCAGTGAAGCCAGACCATCCTAACCATTGACCATTCTTGAACAGGGGAACGAGGTCGTTGGCTGATGGAACGACCTTTGACAAGAGTTTGGTGTTTCTGATACGTTTTGCTAATTGACTGCTCATTGTTTTTATCGTACGACTAGTAAGTTGATTTTAGTTAGTTGGTTAGTTGTTGTTGTTGTATATATACAAGGAAAGCTTTTTATAAGCCGTGTTTTTGTGTGTTGTTAGTTGTTTTGTGTTGGAGGTCAAAAATTTTGGTGAGAGCTTTGAAACAGCTTAAAGCTCTCACCCAACGATCGAGACTGTGCTGTTGCTGTTGATCGCACAGTATCTCAGGAGAATAACACAAAAAAGAGCTGTCGTTTGTGCGTACCTGCGGCGGGTATATCAATTATACTCTGGAGGAATGTCAATCTAAATGGTGTCCGTGTGCGGGTGCGTGCGTCTGGACCTTGTTTCGACTGAAGTGTTGTTTTGCAGTGTGTCGTTTGGAGTTTTTTTAGCTGCTATAATCCTTGAACTGCATTTTTTTGTAAAGTGAGTGCGGAGCGATACTGTGACGCGAAGGCACACGCACCACCATCGTCGCTGACGCGTCAGAGTTGTTTACGTTGATGTTCAACGGTTTTTGGAGGGAGAAAAATGAAGGCTTCAACATGGAATATCTATCGTCGGAATATCCCTGAATTCTTCGGACTCTGGCAGTTTTGCTGAACTCAGAATCTGAAACGTGACAACAGACTTGTAACTCAACTCGAGAAGCAAAAATTCTCAGAAAGCGCACCAATGACAAGGAGTTACTTACCATTCGTGCTCTTGATTGTTCTGATTGTGGGTGCGGTCTCCTGCAAACCCAACTCTGCCAGGCAGCCCCCAAAGAAACAACACGGCCGCATCGGCAGTGAAGACTTTCTGTATTTTTGGCAGGTAACAGATCCACACATTGACTCAGATTACGTGCAAGGTTCAGTGGCCAACTGTAATGACATTCCCATCTGTTGTCGAGCAGACAGTAAGAACTCTAATCCGAATGAGCCATTGGATCGTGCCGGACTATTTGGTCACAATCAACATGGCAACTGTGACATTCCATTGTCCACATTTGAACACACGGTTCAGTTTGTGAAACAGTATTTTGATGATGACTTCAAGAGTGAGAATGAGTTGTTTGTGTTCTATGGTGGAGACAATCTGGCTCATGATGATTGGAACTATAGCAAAGAGAAGAACAAAGAAGCTATGCTGACTGTTCACAAGAGTTTGTTGAAGATTTTGAGACCTAGTAGTGGCTCAATCTCCCATGGCAACGTCTCTCACTCATCTCTCTTGTTGTCCGCGATTGGAAATCATGACGGTTTCCCAATTGATCAGTTTGACTATTCTCCTGGAAACAGTTGGTTTTTAGATCCGTTTACCGATATTATGAAGCAATCTGGTATTGTTGATGCAGGTGCATTTGATACGATGAAGTATGCAGGATATTATACTGTGAAAGTACGGGATGGTTTGCGTGCGTTGATTATGAATACACAATGGCAAGATCCACTCAACTTCTTCTTGTACAAGGACAGGAATCAAGATCCAGCTGGACAATTGGCTTTTGTTAAGCAAGTATTGTCAAATGCCCAGAAGAATCAAGAGCGTGTACTCATTCTTGGCCATATTCCACCTGGTATCGATGACCGAAGCCCAACACCTATGAGTATTCCATCATTCAATACCCAATTCCAACAAATTATTGATCAGTTTTCAGATATGGTGATTTTGCAAACGTATGGACACACTCACACAGATTCCTTTAGAGTGCTGATGGATTACGAAACAAATACCGTTCCAAAATCTGTAGCATTTGTTACTCCATCTGTGACCACATGGACCGACCAGAATCCATCTGTGAGACTGTTCAAACTGGAGAAAAAGTATCCGTATAACCTGGTGGATGTTGTAACATTTATTTCAAATGTAACTCAAGCCAATATGGAGGGAGAAATGAAATTCGAGGTCGAATATTCAGCCAAGCAAGCATACAATATGGTCGACATGAGTCCTCAGAGCTGGTATGGTGTTGCCAACCAGTTGATCTCCAATGATACAGTCTGGAAAACATTTACTAACTATTTTCATGCCAAGTTCGCCAGAGATAACTGTCAAAACAAGTGTAGATTAGCACAATATTGCTCAACCGTTTACATGCAAATGCAGAGCTATGCTCAGTGTATTTTACATTAGTTTATTATAAATTACTATCGAATGGTTGCATGATATCATCTTCGTCGTCACTATACACTTCTCTTTCTAAAAACTGGTAGAATGGAGAATCTTGCATACTGGATGAGTCTAGCTCATCTTCTTGGATCGAGGAGGTATGTTCACCAATTGACCGTTTAGGTATCGAACAGAGAATGGGTTTGTTTGATGGTCTTGCTTCAACATCAATGGAGAGACTACCGACACTTCGGCTAACGATATCACCCAAAGAGCTGCAATGGCTAATATTCGAATCATCCGAGTTTCTTCTCTGTTCTTTGTGAGAGAATGAACTAGAGTAATCAGAGCTGCTCTCTTCCTCTTGGTGGATTTGAAAAACATCAAAAGGATCTTTAGAACTGACGATTGATGATGATCTACCTCTCAATATATCGATCTCCAATTCATCTATTTCTTCTTCGTTTGACTCAGGAGATTGAGGAGTGTCCAATGAGGGTGAACTACTTACTATCTCGCTATTTTCAATGGATTCATGAAGGGCAGATACCTGGACTTGAATTTGACCAAGAAGAATCTTAGTTTTATCACATATCACATGGTACCAACCATCTATCTCAAATCCTGTCTCTCCTATCCCTAAAAGAGACACATCAATCGTAACATGAGCACGAGTTTCCCCCGTTTGAGACTGGAAGTTTAAGATCAAAGGTTTTATCCATCTAGTACTCATATGGTTGGTCGATCTGAGTGTTGTCCTCACATTGCTGTCCACTATGAGTGTGGTTATCTGAGAATCATCCCACAAGAATTGTATTCTACACTCGTTCGTGTGCGTTATACTCTTAATTCCCAATACCACGACTTGAATATTCCGACATTCATTCTTCATTCTCTGGCTCAGCAACGGTAAAGAAAGCGAATCGTCTACAGTACTGATGGAGGGAATATCAGAGATTTGTTTTGCTTCGGATTCGACATCTGCTGTTTCATCCAACCGGGAGTGTTGGTCGGCTGCACTCTCATTCGGCTCATATCCAACAGGCTCTATTGTTTCACCATCGACGTTCTCTGAAAACATGAAGTAATCATAATCAAATAGTTCTTTCCTCTTTGGAATTGTAACGGTCTTTGTGGACAATAGTTTCCGCGAATGAGTTTCTAGACTAGTTGAATTTGCTCCCTTTTCATCATATCCATTGAGTAATGAAGTCAGAGTCACCTCGTCAGACACTCTCGGTTTTACAAGTTGACGCTCGTCCAATCCATTCAATGCAGCAACATCACTCAAAAATGACGGACTTAACGAACATGAGGAATGATCTTCGAATGAGTTTTCAATACTCGAAACGAAACTCGAATCACTTTCTTGTTTAGGGGTTGCTTCTTGAGAGTTTAATCGGTATTTTAGGAGTTCATAGAACACTGTCGTATCATCTGTGAAAAGGGTTGATCGTCTCACGCGATTGATGTCCAATCGCTTCTCAGGCTTGTATTGTAGCAATACACCAAGCAAGTGTACTACTTTCGTTGTAACATGAACATTGCTTAAACTAATGAATCGTTTGATGCTTCTAAGTCGGTCCATATCTGAGCTAAATGTTGGTATTACTCCTTTCAGGGAATCAAAGAAACCAGTTTCGGTAATTGGTTTGGGACAATACTTTCTACTAGGCATCCCTAAGGTTGAGTAAATATTAATCAACTGATTTGGAATATCTTCAGAAGAAAATAGGGGATAGGGAAGAAGACATTCGGCAAGGATACATGCTACGGCCCATAAATCACAGTGAATGCTAAAATAATTTCCACCATCTTTCGGATTTGAAATAACCTCTGGGGGAAAGTACCACATTTGACTTTGCTCGAATTGAATAACTGTGGATTTCTTTCTATGTAACCGAAAAGTGTATGGGTCAACACACTCGCAACTTGTCCACACGTTATTGTTCTGAATGATGTCTAGTGGTCTCAGTACGATGGCTCGTGTTTTCTTTTCAATTAAGATACTGAGAGGAGATAGACTTCCGTACGCAATACGAATCTCATGCAATGTTTCCAGTGTTTCTAGCACTGCTTTCATGATACATCGAATCGATTGATGATCAATGCAACTAAATTCTCGGTTTGAATCAACTCTTCTCTTGATTCTATGCCACATGTACGATCTTATTGTTTGGTATCCAGATAACTGCTCCACGGTGCAAAAATATTGCTGGTTCGACTGACGATCCACGATGAAGAACGATTCATGCAAGTGAACCATTTGTTTTCGACTCAAAAGGTGCAATGAATTGATGCGCGGTCTCCACTGTTCCTCTCTGTTCTCCTCTAACTCGTACTTTTTCAATAAATAAAGACGAGGTTTATCTTGTGGTAATCGAACCGCTTGCTTCTTGTAAAAAGACACCTCAGATTTCTTTAGGACAACAAAGGAATTGTCCTCTAGCTCATCCACAACCTTGTAACCTCTTATCGATCTTGGAGCTACGAGTCCATTGTTCTTGTGATTGGGTTCCATCTGTGCATCCATCATTTTTCTCATTCAAGAATCACGCTTGTGGAGGGTGTTTTTTTGCGCGGGAGAGATCCATCGCACAATTTGTAAATGTGGAAACTGGTTCGGCCTAAAACGGATCGGATCTTCCTGGTCTATTTTTCGACTTTGGTTCGAGGTGCGTATTATCTACCAAGGTGTGATTTCGACCAACATCAGATCGTCCCAAGAGAAACCAACCACAACACCCATCCCATTCGTCTTTGCCATCGTCGTTCAGTAAAGATGGCAGACCAACATCCATCATCCAATTACCCCTCAAATCGAAACAATAACGACAATAGCAACAGAGTAGAAAACGACAGTAGTGATGATGAAGATGATTTCAACTACAATGACAACAACAACAACAATAGTATCATGAGTGTAGAGTTACAAGACATGAGTGACGACAACATGACGAAACAATCAAAGCTTGTTGATAACATGCCGATAGCACAGAAGAATGACGATGAACAAGAAGATGAAGAGCACCTCTCTTCGCCGCATGTCGAGTCACCACCGCCCATTATGCAATCACCCAATCATTCACCTGCTGATCGCACTATTGTTCTCTCCAAAGACAACATGATGGAGCAACCATTAGATGATGATGACGATGACGATGACGATGATGGGAATCAGAGTGCATACAAGAGTACAACCAATATTGATAGAAATGTAGACTATGTAGAGAACAATAGCATGACACCTGAACAAGAAGCACAGAAACAGAAACAAAAGAAAAAGCTCTATTCACTAAAGTCACTGACTGATCCACAAAATTGGAATGTCAAGTACTTGGGGCGCCTGGGAAAGCATGTCATGAGAATGGTGTGGCTCTTTGTGTTAAACACCATATTTGCCTACTATCACTACTTTTTGTTCAATATGAGAGAGATTCGGAAGCGGAAATTGGGTTATCTGTTGGGATTGCTCGCATGTCTCGTTGTTGTGCTGGCTGTTGCTATTGCATCGAGTGCCCTCTCTCAACTGCCCATCATTTTCCTGAGATTGGCAGAGAACAACAATGGAGAGTACGATATTCGGTTGGTGCCCAAGGATTTCTCATCATCAACCACATTGAACATGACAGCGATTGAGGAGAGTGTACAACGAGGTGCCGGAACACCAGAATTCTACTCAAAATTTCAATATTTTTCTCCAAGATTAAACTATGGGTCCAAGTTGACCACAGTGTTTGCCGCGAGCAAGTGCTTTGAGAATGGAACGAAGAATGTGTTGCCTCTGGAACCTGCGAGCACGTTTCGTCAGTGGGCCTACTTGGGGTATCCGAACACGACAGATTGTTCACAGTGGAACTCTACGTTCTGTGCCTCCCATTATTGTGATCGAGGTTACCAAGCACCGCTGTTTGTGATCGATACACTGAGAGAGAAGAAGATGCAGTTGGGACGTAATTGGCGCCATCCACCAATGGGTGCCTCAGAGGCATATTTGTCACCCAATTTAGCCAATTCTTTGAATGTGACAGAGGGTGATTCAATTGTGATACAGATTGATGGATCGAGCTCAATGGTAGGTCCGTACAGAGATGCCGGTATCATCAAATCGAGATTACCATCCATACCCTATCTCATCTACTTTCCAGTCACTGTTAAAATCTCTGACAGTCAACGAAAGATTTCCATCTATACCAAGGATTCGATCTTTATGGAATATGATCAATTCCTGCGATCGATTGCTCCCTATGTTCACCCTGATTTACCGGATGAGCAAAGAGAGCTATTGAGCAACAATTCAATGTATCCTTATGCACAACTCATATACTACAGCATGAGACCGAGTCGTATCGATCATTATAACAAGCAAAAGTACGACGACATTAAGACAATGGTTATTCAGTTTGCATCTCAGGTACTGTACTATGTGGGATTTGATCAAGTCGGAAGAAGTTATCCCATGCTCGAGTACATGAACCAGACACAGTTCTTTTCACTATTTCTCGGCCTCATTGTCAACATTATCATCGTAATCATGGCACTCTTATCCATCATGTTAATTTATAGCTTGTTGATGATTAATGTGGAGAATCGAGCATTTGAAATGGGAGTGATGAGAATGATTGGTATGAAGAGATTGGGTCTATTGCAGTTGATTTTCATGCAATCTCTATTCTTTGCAATTCCTGGTGTGATCATTGGACTTGCAATTGCACAATTGGTGTGGTTAGGTGTCGCCTATGGTTTATCAGGTGTCTTCAGTGTCAAGCTAGCACGAACTCTGAACGGATATGCAGTTCTCGAAGCAGCCTTGCTCGGATTGTTCTTGCCTATCATTGCTTCTATATTGCCCATTCGAAACGCCTTGACAAAGAACCTACATGACTCCCTCGATACCAATCAGTCAAAAACAAAGTCTGTTAAATACAGTATAGAAAGAAACTCAGAGGGTAAGATATCACTGCCAATTGTAGCTCTGGGCGCCGTGGGAGCTATATTGGGTTTCTTTACCTACTACTTCTTCCCACTGGCTCTTCTCTCATTGAATCTGACTCTGCTGCTGTACATGTTCTTTGCAGTGCTGATTGCCATGTTGCTTGGTTTGACAATGCTCACATTGAACGTTGAGACAATTATTGAAAAATTCATCACGTTCGTTTGTTTCTTCTGGGAGAATGGAGCAGTTCAGAGCATGATTACAAAGAATCTGACAGCTCACAGGGAACGTAACAGAAAGACTACAATCATGCTGTCGCTATCTCTCGGTTTCATCATCTTCATATCCATTGCCTTCAACTTGCAAGTTCAGACTTTCACATTCGGTGTGCAACAAAGCTTCGGAACAAGGTTGAATTTGATCTTCTCGGAAAATCGATCAAGTGATAAAAGCTTGCTCAGGAGAATAGAAAAGGTGGCTGAGGCCGATCCAGTGATCAAAGGACGTTACACGTACATGTCACAACCATTGAATTCATTTTACGATGGTTTTCGGATTCAATCCTTGGGTCGTTATCAATCAGGTGTGTGCACTCTGTATGCTGTACCTCCTAATTTCCTCAATGTCGTTCGAAGAAGATTTCTTCGATTGAGCGAGCAGCACGAAGGCAACATTCGAAGCTACAATGTTGTGAAGCAGTTGTACTCTCGGATTGGTACATATTCTATGCTTATTGGATCCTATTACAAAACATTGTTCGATCTTAAGAAGGGTGTGAATGATCAGTTTGCTCTCGAATCCAAAACCAGCATTCCCAACTCTTTTGCAAAGTATACTTATCGAATGATGAGACCATTGGCATTCATGGACAGTGCCCCAACACTCAGTGTTTCCAAGTTCCCTGGTCAGAACAATCAAGATGCTCTCGTCAGTTTCCCAACGTACTTGCGAATGATGAACCGAACCGATTATGTGACTGCGAACGATATTCCTCTACGTGTAATGTTTCTGGAGATTGATGACAATGCAAAGCCATCATTGATTTCAGCTGCCAAGAAAAAGATTAAGGACCTCATATCCTCCAAAGATTATATCTCATTGAAGGATATGGAGGATGATCTGAGTCCGATCTCCATTGCCATCGAGGCTATCAACTACTTTTTCTTGTTGACTGCAGCTGTTGCCATGTTCATTTGCTTCTTCTCGCTGATCAGTGGCCAGTACACGAACATTCAAGAGCAAACAAAGGAGATTGCAGTATTGAGAGCCATTGGGTGTCGAAGATTTTTGATTGTTCGATTGTTCATTTATGAGGCGTTTGTGCTTGTGCTATCAGCGTCTCTCATGGGTATTTGTATTGGATTTATCACTGGATACACCATGTCTGCACAATCGTTCCTCTTTACTCAACTTCCACTGCAACCAGTGGTGCCATGGCAAATAATGATTTTAGTGATTGGTCTGTCATTTGTATTTGCTATTATCTCAGCCATTTTCCCAACCATTGCCATGTTGCGATTGCCAATTGTTGTTCTGCTGAAGAGAATCATATAGACAGACACACGCGTCCTATGGCAACAATCGAGAATAAACAACAATTACGTTAATGGACAAAAATTTTTATTAAATGTTTTGTTGACTTTTATCGGAACGTTTGCTTCCAATGTTCCACCAAGTCTGATGTTCTCAATCGTTAGAAAGAGTGTATGTACATTGAATTTAGAGCCACTCCTTACTGCAGCTGCTAGATCACATTCTTGATATTTGGGGGTTTGTTGTTGGACTTGACGACAATGGCATCATGAGAGCACTGTTCAGTGAGGTACAGCAAGACATTTTTAGTTTCATTTCCATGTTGGCTTCACTGAGGATGTCCCGTGGTGGTGGTGGATATGAGCATGTTGTCATTGGTGTTGTAGGGGTCAGGCGATTCATGGTGAATTGATAGGACTTTCGTTGTGGATCTTGTGAACCGGCAGGGCTTCTACGGGTGGCTGACTGGATTTCTGGGCATTGGTGAGGCTTGGAAAAATGGAAGACAAAAACTTGTTGCATGATTGCTTTACTATTCTTCTTCTTCTTCTTTTCGTTTTTTCTCTTCGAGAATATAGTGGAGCGCACACTGTTGCGTGATTCATTTCATATTGTCTTTCACCAGACATGTGACAAAACATTCGATGAAAATAGATGTGACGTTTGACTGCTCACCCCAAAAATGGAGAAGGTGAAGAGGAGTATTGAGAACATGGACGTAAAAGGTGTTTTGATTGGAATGCATCAGTAGAGTATAGAGTGTCATCAGTCTTGATCAGTCCCGAAAGAGATGGTTAAATGATATCATGTGCAACAGTTGTGTTTGACGAACAGTGCCGAGTGATAAAAAAAATAAGGGGAAAGGGCGCTGATCAATGTGGGTTTTTTTGAGTTTGTTTTCACACGCTTTATTAGGCTAAGGGATGATACAAAGAAGCGAAAGCAGTGGGCAGTTTTTTGAGGAAACTTGAGATTTCACCTTGAATAGCATTGGTCATATCCTCCAATTCCTTTGATTCATTGTTGCACTGAAAAATTTCTTGGTGCAGCATTTGAAGCACAGACCTGAACTCTTCCTCGATATTTCTGTGGGTCAAAATATTGTATTACGAAAAATGTGAGAAAAAACTAACAACAATGCATATTCTTGCTTAGAGTCATTTCAACTTACTGTACACTTTTGAGAGCTATAGCAATTACTTGTTGCGTTTCTTCTTGGAACTCTTTCAAAATGTGAAAATGTTGTATGAAAAACCTGCTTCTACCACACAATTGAAAAAACAATTGTTCAAAAGAAAAGTTTACCTGACAGTAGATCACTCATTGGTGTAATATTGTCGTCTAGCTGAGGCATCAATGAGGAGTCATTGTGATGAGAGTGAGAATCATTATTGTCCTCCTGTGAATCATGGTGCACATGTGTCATTGTGTCTCCATCGTCTGTTTCATCGTAGTACTCTACGCTTGTAGTAGCTTCATAGCAGTATTGCTCATGATCTTGATGAGTAGGAACCATTATTGTATGTGTTGTGTCGACTGGGCTGTGGATCGCTGTAGTTTTGGCGCTCGTTTTTTGGCGGCCAAACAAAAACTCCTACTACAAGCAGGACTTGTAATGAGGAATAAACTTCAAATTGGTAATCATTGAGACACTTGCTTCTATTATTCTATGAAATCAACAATAGCTCTCATCCATCGACACAATAGTTGAAACGCCGTATTCAATAAATATAATTCCTGTGGACTCACTGTCCGAGAGTCAAACTCTGCTAGATCCAACAGCCGCTTTAGACACTTTCTATCCGGTGATTGAATGGCCTCGTGAACTACTCGACGGTTCCAAACAGTTACAAACGGTGTAAAATACTTGATATTATCAACCTCGTTCATGTCCTCAACAGTATTCTCATTTGGTGACTGAATCAATACGTGTGGATTGTACAACTCCACGTCCTTGTATTCATTAAAGTGTGTTGTTTTCTCCTTCGCATCGTCACCTTCAGATTGCGCAGCCCTGTTCCGTTTCTCCACGCACTTTGCTCGAGATAGCACTTGTTTTATCCTGTGTTGTGCGATGCGAAGATAGGATCCTGGAGAAGCGTGATCTATTTTCATTTCACTTGGCGTGGCAAACAATAAGTCCATCACATTGATCAACTGAAACATGTACTGCGGCACTTTCAATGATGGATATAGAAATAACACAAACATGTGGGTCAATGAGCAATCACCCAATTGTGGATCATTGATACCTTAGAACACACACCACTCACCTTATTCACAATCATGTTGGAATCCAGATACCTCTTCCATCGTTCCAGCTCCTCGAAAAAATCATACGCACTGCTCCGGTTTCTGCTGATGATCGCCTTGTGACCCAAATCCGTAATACCCAGGCTCAAGCAATACTCAACTTGTAGATTCAGTTGAAAACACACGAGATTGATCCAATGACAAAGGATCCTTCTTTTATCCGATTTATCCATGTGCTTTTGATTTTTTTCACTCGATTTGTTCTCTTGGGGGGAAATCATCCCGTTTGAGAAGTTCTCACACCAACTTTTGGACTCTGGTAGGGCTTTATTTCTTTCCGATGAGGAGCTCCAACATCGCCAACAAGTCATAAGATCCAACGCTTCATTCACAAACAAACCAAACCTCCTCTAATTTATTTTTTGTTCAAGAGTGTTCTTTTTGTGTGTGATTTCAACTAAAGAGACAAAAATCGAATCCCAACCCTTCCACAAAAGACGCGAAAAGGAAGTGAGAGAAAGGGGAACAGTCACCCAAAAACCAAAAAAACTTGTTTCAAATAACTGCAAATATAAAACATTTCATGATTATTATAAACGTTGTGGTGGAATGGATCAAGCAACAGCAACAGCAACAGTAACAGTAACAGAACAAGTCGAAGTCGTTCGCATGAACAAGAGCAACGGCAGAGCAACAGGAGAAATGAGTTTTTTAGCGACAGAAGCAGAAGAAGAAGAGAGCAGCAGCAGTCGCAACAATAGTGGTAACAGTACCAGTGCCAGTAACAACAACAGTAACAGTCACACGCCAACAACGAGATCCGGTCAGAACAATGAACGGAGAAGTAGCAGCAGTCACAATATTCACATTACACGATCACTGTCCCCGACAACAGTGAATCGTGTGCTGAGGCGGCAGTCATGCTCAACAACTGCGTCACCCGTGGATCACGCACCAAGAGCTACAACAACCAACAATACTTACAATAACAATTACAATACTAATACGAATAATAACAATGATAACAACAACAGTGCTCGCGAAGACGATAGCAACAACAATGATACAAGCAATGATCACAATCATTCTTCTGGAGAGTTCAATGAAATTGCTCAGATACAAGCTTTTGTCAAATCAGAGAGTTTTTGGCGATACAATGAAAATTCATTGTTTTCATTGTTGTTTCAAGCACCCACTTGTTTTTTGTATACTTCATCACAAGTTTTAATCCATCAGAGCGTCATGGTTGCAATGTGCTTTTATTTGGCGTTCACAGTGTATGATAGCTTTGTCTCTCGTGCGCTGTTGGTGCCCGATAATAGTCCGCTGTATTTGGTGATGCTCGTTCTGTTTACGGTGATGCTCATTTTGGAATGGTTGGGTGTTCGGGAGCGGTATGGAAGAGGTGCAGTCAACCAACCGATAGTTGAGAATGTGGGCGACAATAGTAGTCGTGTCACATCATCAGATGACAACCTCGAGGCAACCACAACCAAGAGATTAAGCACAAGAAGATCAATGGTTGTATGGTCAGTGAACTCGTTGCTCTTTTTCTCCTACTTGATGCCATATATTGCACTCGTGTTTGGAGGAGTCAAGACAATTGATTCAATGAGTGTGCTCCAATTGGTCAAATGGCTGCTCGTCCCACTCGTATTTTCTGGCATTTTGATCACAAGACTGATTGCAATCATTGCCATTTACTTGATTCACATGGGATTTATACTCATGTTGCCTTCGTTTTCCCCATCATTTGTGCAATTGAATCATGTGTCCATGATTCTCGGTTGTGTTCTACCAGTCAAGATGTGCATTCTCTTCTTTTACTACTTTATGGTGAATCAACAAAAGAGACTTCAGAGTCAAATGAAGCACTGTTTCGATATGATGATGGTGACTACTGAGGCTATTGTCATTCACAAGGACGGTAAGATTTTAGATGTGAACCCTGCATTTCAACGGTTGTTCGGATACTCAATAACCGATTGTAAGCACATTGACTTGCGCGATTTGTTTGTCGAAGCACCCTTTGATTGTCTCATGGGGCACCAAGACATTGCCAAGTTGACCAATGAAACCTCTTCTGATATGAACAACAACATTCCCAGAAAGGTTATTTTTGAATGCATTGGTCGGACAAAGCAAGGCAAGCACTTGGCTTTAGAGATTATTTCCAAGATTCAGAGCTGTATGGGCGAAGATGTCTACGTTCTAGGTATTCGAAGCATTGAGAGCAGACAAGAGAAGGAAACAGTGTTGGAAGACGTGGCTGAAATGAAGGCAAAGAGTCGTTTCCTGTCCATTGTATCTCATGAGCTAAAAACACCAATCAATGCCATTCAATTGTTGAGTGAGATGATACATGATGATTGTGATGAGATTGATGATATGCGTGACAATGCCAAGATTATCCAAAAATCTGCTCGACATTTATTGATTGTCATTTCAGATATTTTAGATTACTCGAAATTGGAGATGGGGACTCTAACTCTGAATCCTGAAGTCTTCGATCTTCCCCAGAGTATAGAGGACGTCATTGATGTCGTGGCTCAGAAAGCCTATGAAAAATCGTTGGACATTGCAGTGTACATACCCAAGACACTTCCTCGCCGACTTATTGGTGATTCAAACAGATTCCAGCAGATTGTGTCTAATTTGGTGTCGAATGCTGTCAAGTTTACGGACCATGGACAAATTATAGTGAACGTTGATCTAGAGAGTGAGAATGAGGATGAAATTGTGGTGTCTGTCAAAGTTATTGATAGTGGCATCGGTATATCCAAGGATGACCAAAAGAAATTATTTAAAATGTTTTCTCAGGTTGACAACTCGGCAAAGAGAAGGTACGAAGGCACAGGTGTTGGCTTAGCGATTTGCAAACAATTGGTGTCCATCATGGATGGTGACATTGGTGTGAAGAGTAGAGTTGGTGAGGGATCAAAGTTTTGGTTCACAGTGACATTGAAGAAGCCATCGATCGATACTTCTCCACAAGTCGAGCCTCTAAAGGTTGATGATGAAGTGACTTCGAGCTGCAACATCTATGGACCAAAGGAAGAGGAGCCAGAAACAGAAGCAGTGGACGGACAACACAACAAGGACTTTTCAAACACATTCAATTATGGTGAGTTTAGCAGCTCATATGAGAACGATACTCAATATCAAGCAATCCATGAGCGAAGAAGGAGCCGAAATGCCGTGTTTGTCGATGTGAATGGCGATGACAAGCAGAACATCGTGATTCTGAATGATTCTGGAGAAAATCAAGTATACACGGTAAATGTGAGGAGTGATGTCAATTCAGCTTCATCGACCACCACTCCCTTTTTCTCTCAGGTTTCTGATGGGGTGTTCGATGGAGATGACTCGCATGCGGGATCGACACAGAATCGAGGACAAACTCTTCTCATCATCGATAATTTTGAAGTGGCAACTGTCATGTGCAAGTACATGAGCGATTTTAATGAGAAATATTTATTGGCCTCTTCCATTTCAGAGGTGCTTGACAATCAATCTACCTATATTGTCGATCCGATTGAGGCAATTATTATTGATGAGGGATGCTTGGTGTTTGATGGTGACGAAGACATTGTACCTCTCATCAGAAGGGTGCGGAAAACGATAACAGCTTCGAACAAGAGATTGTCATGCTCTCCTTCGACACCATTAATGGTTTTGACTCTATTTCTCAAAGGAGGTGTGTTTGAAGATGTTTTGCTCCAATTCAAGTTGTGCATCCGAAAGCCAATCTATCTGTCGCTCATTGAGAAACTGTTTTACAATGACTTGGTCGTTCACCGAAAGTATCCAGTGTATGAGGATTCGTTTGAGGAGGATGATGAAGCGGAGCAGTATGAGAGCGAAACACCAACATCTGGAGAATCATCTCGGAGCGGCATGATTCATGATTTCGATCATTCAGAGGAAGTCAGAGTACGATGTCGTGCTTCATCTCAACCTCATATCGAAACCTCGTATAAGAATAGGATTTATGTATCATTTGAAATCCGACCAATGAGAAGATTTAGTTCATTTTCCAGAAGATTATCTTTCCCAGTGACCAACACACCTCAAACTCAACATGTGCAGGAACATAAAAATCGTCGAAGGAGTATGATGCCTGAGATGTTGAAATCCAAGGAAATTAATCGTTTCAACTCCCCTAGAAACACGCGATTGTCTTTGTTCACGAAACTAATGTTGAAGGAAAGAAGTGGCACACCAGCCCAATATATTTATACAGTGATCGATAAGTTTCAAAGACTCCATTCGACACCTAGGCTGTTAATGGTGGAAGATCAACCCATTAACCAAAAAGTTACGAAGCGCATTATTGAAGCTCTAGGTGTGGAGGTTGAGATAGCAGGAAATGGTATCGAGGCTCTATCGTTGCTCAACATTCCTATTCACGAAGCTCGAAGAGAGTCTATTCAAGACACTCGCTTGTTCGAATATGATATCATATTGATGGATGGAAACATGCCAGAATTAGATGGACTAGAAACGAGTCGTCACATACGAGAAGTTGAAGCTCAAATGTTTGCACGGATTGGGAACACACAGCCATATCGAATACCGATCATAGGTCTCACAGCTTCATCAGAGGAATCTTTCCAACAGCGATGTTTGGAATCTGGAATGGACGAGGTATTAACAAAACCGATTAAAAGACAAGCACTCGAAACAATGCTGCAAAAATATTTGCAGGAAAGTGATGAATGGAAGCAGTTGAAGTTATCTCAAAGTTTATCACCAGTAGTGACTAGCGGCAGTGCGCAAGAACAAGCATACAAACAGATAGCCGGATATCGGATAACATCTAAATAAATCAAGGAGTTTCATTATTGATCTCATCAATCTTTTGATTGACTTCTAGTGGTTCCTCGCTTGTTTGTCCTAGCTCCTCTGGTTGTTTGTTTTCTTGTTCACATAACAATAGTGCTTGTGATGAGTAGGGAGTTGTACACCAATAGGAATAGAAAATTGCTGCAGTTCCTATGCATGCCGTACTAATGACAGCTAGAATGAAGAATTGAGATGGTCTCGAGAATAGGATGGCCAGGACGTAAATTGCAAGCTCTGCAATCTTTGTCAATGATTTCTCCGTAGCGTTCACAGTACCTCTCTCTTGACTGGAGACACAAGTTTGCATTAACTGAATCTCAGCCAGATCAAAAGCATACAGACCAAATCTGGAGACTACAATCGAAATCATAAAGACGATAACACAGATCATGCAGAATAACTCGCACCTTCCATCCTTTGAATTGCCAAGGAAGTAATAGACTCCTAATAATCCTGTACCGATCAATAAACATATCAGTTGAAACCACACACTGTACAATCCACCACGAATCACCTTAAACCTAGTAATGACATATGGTGTGACAAACGTGGCGACTACTCCACCCACAGCGCACGACGCATAAAACACTGCAATAATCGTTCTATTCAGTCCGAGACTCGCGAGGAATGAGAGCAACAATGGCCCGGAGTGCAGAACCGTCATGAACAGGAAAACAAAAGCCAAACTACACAAGAATACACCTTGCTGAACATAGCTTCTCCAACCGTGGAAAAACATTTGGAATACATTCTTGGGACGAGTGGCACTGTTCTCGACAGCCTTTGGAGCATGTAAATCCGGTGTCCGTCTGTAAACAATTATCATGCACAGTAACTCTGGAAACATA
This sequence comes from Tetramitus jugosus, assembly GCA_937625935.1. NCBI lineage: Eukaryota > Heterolobosea > Eutetramitea > Acrasida > Vahlkampfiidae > Tetramitus > Tetramitus jugosus. The sequence goes on along the minus strand of OW569345.1, from coordinate 332,898 downwards.
CTGAAAAAGTTCCAAGAACACACGATGATAATAGCTGGAAGAATCTAAATCACCACAATGTTAAACAACTATTTTGATATACCACAATCACACATTGAGAAACATACCTTTGTAACAGTAATGATTAGACTGAAAGCAATTGGACCCAGAATGTTACAAAATAGATCAATACGTCTGAGCATGGCATTCATGTCTTTAGATAAAATTAAATGAGTTAAACAGTCAACACAATCGATGTGGCCACTTCAACAATTCGAATTCAAACAGAATGGATACACACCTCCCAAAGGATAATTGTAGCTCTGTGCAATCACTATTGCCCAATCCTTTTGAAACGAAACAGATGATATCATGGAAGCCAATTCCGATATAGTACCAAACAGAACCGATCCAAAGAATAGAGCCACTTGAATTGGTGATTTAAATGGCCAATCAAACATCACCTCCTTTGTAATATCTCTCTTGTGTTCTCCTACGAGATACAATAAAACAACCAAGCACACAGAACACAAACAAACGGACAAATTCTGAACCGTAATGCTAAAGATCATCACAAAACGGCGCGGCTTCCGATCGACCAAAAACCCAATGTATGTGCCAAAAAAGGCGCACAACAGTTGAGTAATCAGTTGAAAGAGAGCTACGGGTAGGAGAGTATTGGGAAACATGGAAGAAAACACCATGGGCATGGCCAAATACCACATTCTATCACTCCAACTGGACATTGAGTGAGCTGCATAGAATAAACGCACAGGAAACAATGTAGCTTGGTTCTTTGGAGTTCCCATCTCTGTTGTTTCTTGTTGTTCTTCTGGTTGTTGTTGTTCTTCCTCTGCTTGCGAGGAATACTCATCTAGCTCCACCACCACATTGACTCCTCTTGACATTGTCGACTGATCATCATCTTGGCTATGTTGCAACAGTTGACTCTCTTCTATGGCCTCCACAAGTTTCTGATCATCTTGATATGGATCATCTCGTATGGTGCATTGTGCTTCAACAGCTGTTATTCCTTGTTGCATCCTGCTTCAAAGCTTTTTTACGAGCGAAATCAAAGCTCTTTATTCGGAAGGTTCGAATTGATCACTCTAAGCAAAACAAAAACTCCAATGAGCCAACAACAACAGCAAGCCACAAATGGTGACAATGGAACTTCCACTGCTGAACACATTATTTATCATAATCCAGGCAGATATCAACTCCATAATTCTACTCAGCAGCGAAACCCACCACGCAACAACAAAAACTACATTACAACAGAATGCACGGTTTCAGGTCAAGATAGTGTGATTCTGGGGTGTGGTAACTATTTGGCAGATGATGAGCTTTGGGTGGAGTATGGCGAACAAACTGAAAATGGAACAACAAATAGTAATTTCCATGCGGCTCGAGAACCCACGCTACAGATCCTGGGAGTGAGATCAGATGGACCCAGAGCTCGGCAATGGGCACAATCGAGCATGGATCCAAATGAGATTGAAGAACATTGTCCGTGGTTCTCCGCTCTTCAAATCCCATACGTGTTGGATCACTTGATACTGAATCATAAGTTGTTCAATATTCGTATCAAAAAAGTTGCAGCCGGTGGTGTTCATTGCTTGTTTTTGACAGAGGATGGTTTTGTTTATGGTATGGGCAGTAACAAAGATGGTCAACTTCTGACTTATGATAAGCATCATAAATTGCATAGAGATGATGTCTCTTTGCCAACTCTTTTACTGTGGTTTGTGGAACGCAATATTCGTATCAAGGATATTGCCTGTGCTGGTAGGTTTTCTGCTTTTATTACGACAGATGACGAGCTATACACTGTGGGGCGTTTCGGATCAAACTCCAGCAGTATGCCAGGGCCTGTAAAACTCTGGCAGACAAATGGAGTTATTTCCGTTTGGGGAGTAGGGGAACAACACCTTGTGTTCCAATGTAGCAGAGATCAAGTGTATTCTCTGGGATCGAACGCGTTTGGGCAATTGGGAGTTCGAAGAGGTCCGGATGTGAATCATGCAGTGGAAGCACAGGTCGCTGGCACATCAGATGATACCCAAAAACCTTTTAATTTCTGTCGTTTGACCAAGATTGACGGTGGACTTGCATTTACGATTGTACTGACATCACAATTTGATGTGTATGCAGCTGGAAGTACCAGATCAACCTCCACTTCAGATGTTTTCAGTAAGTTAGATTTGAGTGTCCATATCGGAAGTGCACGGATCAAGGACTTTTCATGCTCTTACTCTGCAACAGTTTTTTTGGATTCAATGAAGCGCCTCTTTACGTTTTCAGAACTCCCGAGGAGAGAAACTCCATTCTGTTGGAACGCTTCAGCATTGGCCAATCCTTTGGTCACTGCAAGTGCCAGAAAATTTCATATCATTGATACTCTCTCTGGGCGCTTATTCAATGTTGAGTTACGTGGAAAGGTTGTCGAACAGCAAGCAGACCCGAATTGCTGTCAAATGCTCGATAACCCTCACTACCAAGTGACTAGCTTTGCCTCGGGATCTAGTATCAATATGATTTTGATCTCATTTTTGCTTTCGAGTAACTTGATGGTGCCTCGAAGCTCGAATCTCAAAGAAGACGCTCTTGTAACCTATTCATGAGACAACAGAGTCAGGTACACAGGAACACACACCGAAGAACGAAATTGTCCTTCGAACGGAATCTGAAGTATCCCCTACCGCGTATTGTCCGTGCGGATTCAATGTTTCACCTCTGAGGACAATTTTGATGTTTTGGCGCAATGATACGGCACGAAACGCCGCTTCCAAAGGAGTCCGAGAATCCTTCGATTACCAGGTTTTCAAGCCACGAGGACAATAAAAGGGAGAAACAAGAAACAATCTGAACCACACACTACAACACCATCACCACCAATAAGTGATCAAAGTCATGACCACTCCACACAAAAGAAGCAGCAGTAAGAGAAGAAGAAGCACCAAATCGCTCAGTTACCATTCTTCCTCTGAGCGACATCCCTCATCCACCAACAACCAGATTTGCCACGAGTGCATCTGGAACAAGAGCTGGTTCCGTAACAATACGAGCAGCTTGCACACGAGCAATGACGCAACACATGCTCACACAAGTGACAAACAACAGACGACAACAACAAATAGAAATTCCAGAGCAGGTGATCTAGCACAGCACACTCACCATCAACACTCTGCCTCTTGTCCACAATTGCCTCCAAATCATCATCAACAACAAGAGCTGTTACAAGAGAAATTGATGCATCGATTGATGGTGACTAGTGAACGCAACGATCCGTTGGACGTTCAAAAGAAAAAGCTGTTTTCTTCGTGCCGTCAAGCAATGAACCAACAACAGCAAGAGATGCATCCAACATCAACGACGTTAACGACTAACAAAACGAGTATAGATCAGGAGCCACACTTTTATGGTCGTGTGTTGCTCTTGGGTGGCAGTTTTGACAATTCAGTGAGCAACATGATTCTGTTGAACGAGCTCGATAAGAGCAATGTGATCACCGTAGACGAATATTATATTGCAGAGTGGTCTGCTTCCTTGCTCGGCAATGAAGTTTCTCCCATCATCAACCCGCCAATTTCTACAGCGGCATCGGAGTTTTCAAAGCTACGCCAAACTGTCTGCTGCGGCGATCCAGAAGCTCTGCCTTGGGAGGAAGAAATGTTTGATACAGTGGTTTGCACACACGCTCTCTGTTGTGTGTCGAATGTAGGTGCTGTTTTGAAGGAGATTGTCAGAGTGTTAAAGCCAGGCGGTCTCTTTTACTTCCTTGAACATGTCATTGAACAAAAGTTTACACTAGCAAAGGTTCTGCATGAGCTTCATGCTCCCATCAAAGGCAGATCTGCTCATCGATGCCACAGCAATCGCACAACGAGAATGGATATTCTAGGTCAACCAGGGTTCATGAACACTTCCATGGAACGTTTTTCACTGCGTTTCATCCCTCATATCAGTGGCTCTGCACAAAAGGTGAAGAGTAGAAGTGATGCACTGAGGCGTAGAGATGCCACATCCATTGCCAACATTAACGATTATATCGCCATTGCTCTGCAATAATCTAGCGAGATTAACCGCTCAAATTTTGTGTACAAACCAACAATACGGAAAAGCAAATAAATTATTCATCTAGGAGAAACCTGCACCAATTGTTCAATACTTTTTCACAAGATCCTGGCAAAGGATAAGATGAATGATAATACCATTCACACGTGTGAAGTAATCGAAAGTCGGGAAAGGGAATTCCAAATTGGCCGACAGTTTCCAAGTCACAACAAACAAACCCAAACGGAACATTTCTCGTAAAAAGCGACAGAAATGATGAGGATATCTCCATCATCATCATCATCATTACCACCTCCCATGGCTCTTCATCGTTTGATATCATCCTCATGGTTGCTCTTGTTGGTGTTTTTGGTGTTGAAAGCATCATATTGTTGTGCTTCTGCTACGACTACGGGTGACACTGTTGGGTTGTTGGAGATCTATGTAAACTCTATGAATGGTAATGATGCATGGAATGGAACGATTCATGCACCTGTGAGAACCATTCAACGAGCTGTTGACTTGTCTCTTGTTCATCAAGGAAAGGATCATTCTCCACCACCTCGGATTGTCTCCGTGTTTGGCACAAGTAGTAGTAGCTCCGAGCATGGTATGAGTAGTGATAATGATGAAAATGTTTGGCTTGAGAGAGCTACGGTTGATGAGGTATCATCTGTAGCGAATGATCATGATGTGGATGGAAAGGTGAGAGAAGAGATGAACATGGCAGTGGAGAGAGAGACTGTCATCTATTTGTCTCCTGGTATTCATTACCTGGAGAGGGAAGTGTTTGTGAATCAGGCCAAGCGCTTAACGATCACTTCTCAAGTGGTGACTCAGAAGAATGCACCATTCGTGCCGGATGATGAGTTGGCTCGAGTAGTGGCTTTCAGTGTGATTGGACAAGTGTTTATGATTCATAATTCGACCAATATTACTCTCAAGTACTTGGTGCTGTCTGGGGCAACTGTCTGGAATTTGCAAGAAACGAGACCTGAATTGGAGATACCCTGTGGAGGCGCAATCATGATCAGTCGATCAAGTAACATTAACGTTGATCATGTACAAATGATTGAGAACATGGCTGCAACGGGTGGTGCCATGTGTGTCTATTATTCTCATAATGTGTCGGTGACTCGGTGTGATGTTCGAAAGAATAGAGCTGTATTGAGAGACAGTGTCGTTCACGATGAGTACAACAAGCTCGTGGTGAATGCTGTGAGCAACTTTCAAGTGAGACGATCCGATTTCTTTGGTAATGTCCCTTCGTATAAGGCAGCAGATGATTCAGAACCCTATGGAAAGGGTGCCGGTATAGCAGTTCTTTTTTCCTCTAATGTTTACGTCAATGAGAGTGTGTTCGCCAACAACACTGCAATTTATCAAGGAGGAGTTCTTTATTCTGTGGAGTCGATGGTTAAAATATCAAGATCAAAGTTGCTGGGCAATGTAGCCTTTCAACAATCATCCGCTGTGTACTCTGATATTTTAAGCGAGATTTATATTGATGATGTCTATTTTGTGAATAACTACTGTATTCATGAGCAGTGTCGATTGCTCTATTCTTCCAAGAAGGAGATGATATCAAACGAGAGTATATATCGCATATATGTTTTGCCGATCTTGTGCACAATTGGAGCAGTTCTTTGTGCCCTGCTGCTAATTGTTATTCCATTGTTCAATTTGTTGCGTTATACGATAAGCTATATTCAATACCGACGTAAGAATAAGCAGAAGGATATCGCACAAAAAGCTGATCGTTTAATTCGTTCTGACAGAGTTGTACTATGGGTTCTTGAATCATTCGCAATTTATTATCAAGATGGAACGAGTAATATCTGGATTGCTATTCACCGATCCCTCATGCTTCTGATGTTTGCTATTAGTCTGAGCTATGCAGCTATTATGTACACTTCATCTTTTCCATTGTATGATGATCAGTTTGATCGAATTGAATACGTTCTGCATGTTCTCCAACATATGTTCTACTATCTTATTCCATTGAGTGCTTTCATATCCATGATTTTCTGTGTGAAATGGGCTGCGTTGAAGCTTTTCTCATCCAACTACTCGAAAGACTTTGAGAATAAGTTTGACAAGGAGTCGGAAAAGGAACTTCTCTTATCGCAGTTGGATGTCAATATTAATGTGGGCGAAGAGGATGACACCTTGTTCCATACGAATAGTAGAAAGCTGTACAATCGAAAGGCTATGATGGCTGTGCTCTTCTCATTTATTTATGCGAATGTAGCATATTGCTTCATTGTAATGGATGTTACGAGTGATATCAAGGCGGAGTTGGCGCTCATGAAAGCGACACATGCGACTTCCTTGGGATACTATGGATGGATATCATCTATATACAAGTTGCTGCACTGGTATATGAGCTTCGTATTAATATCTCTCATGCTGTGTGTGCTGTACCTCATCTGCAATAGAATGATTGCGTTGATGCAAATGTTTTTCGATGAGTTCCATTTTAAGTTAGGCCATGGAACTTTCACGCTACACTGGGGCATCGAAGGTTACGTGAAATTGACACAAGAGTTGAGTGTGCTTGTTAAGCAATCATGGGCGGTGTCCCTGTCATATCTCGTGCTATTGTAAGTAATGTTTGTTTGGTTTTACATTGGAGCTGACTTAACCTATTTCTTTTTAGTACGATTATGCTAGCGATTGAAACGATGATTACACTGTGGGGAATGCAGGAGAATTGGTACTTCGCATTCTTTTCTATAACAATGTTAATTGCTTTGATGATTGTGACAAATGTGTCCTATCATTCTAACAACTTTGTAACAGGCAATTACGATCAATTTGTGATTGATGCTCTTAATTCAGAATCGAACACCATTGTCAAAGACAAAGATCACACCAACTCAAATACTAACAAAAAGATATTGAGCAATAGAGACAGAATGATAAGAGAACTGACGCACTTCCACTTGTACATTCGAGGAAGACAATTTTCGTACAAGTTCCCTCTCGATGCCGAGATCCAGGTGAAAACAGTTCTCACGATCATAGGTTTAATGGGTACTGGATATGCCTTCTTGAAGTACCTATCTGCGAAGATTCCAGGTCACTTCTACTACGAATACTAACTTGTTCTAGAATAATAAAAATAATTTATACAGATGGACATTCAGGGAGATGACTCTGCCCCGCGTTCTTGCTTGAGATGATCGTGGAACGTACGCACAAACTCCTGCTCTTGTTCACTATCGATGGCTCTTTCTCCTCTGGCATCTCGCACGAGTTTGATAGCAGTCTCAGGTGAGATCGAGGGGTCTCGATAACAAATGAAACAAGCTGCAAGCGTTCCCGATCTTCCGAGACCAGACAAACTAACAACAGCCACATTCTCATGTTTCGTTTCAATTGCTTCATACAACCATTCACATAGCTTTTCGGCCAAGTGCACAGTTGGCACGACATTCTTTGCAATGGAGAACAACTTGAGTTCGATTCCATTTTGGGACAATGAATCAATCAGACTCTCAAGGGAAGGCTTTTCAACTTCAAACTGGGAGCACAAGCACAATACCTTTGATATCTTTTGTGCTTTCAGTTCTCCAACATCCTTTTCGATTGATATCATTCTGTCCTTTCTTCCAGGCAAGATAGAGATAGCCAATCGGCCACTGGATCTCGTGGTCTCTGGATCCGGATGTAACGACACAAAGTTCAAGTGGTAATTCTTGTTTCTGAATGCACGATTTTGAATCAATTGAGCGTAACCACTGGCAGCAGCGAGCGCCCACGTCTTTTGAAGTGGTGACAAATGATGCAGACTGACCGAAAAGAGCGCATAGCGCAGCAGAACAACCTCAATCTGGAAGGAGCTCTTATCATCTCGAACAATTGACTTTGTGATACTTCTCAAATGGATAACCATTCTCCAAGCTCGTGTGAGACCTGGATCAGTCACTCCTTGGACCGTTTCGGGAAGTGGTAGTGATAAATCTTTCACTTTGAGCAACTCCTCTGTCAGCAAAAGAGCTTGTTTCAGAACATCCATGTTCTCAATTGGTGTGTACTCGTACAGAATGTCATTTTCCAACTTTGTGATATCTTTCAGAACGTGTGTTCTCTCCGTGTACTCAAAGTCAATCAACCAAACATTGTACGAATGATCCAAAATAATATTTCTTCCATTCAAGTCTCCGTGCTGATAGGCAATGTAGTGATGCGATCGAGTCAAATAGCTATTATGCTTGATCCAGTCCAGATGTTGCGCGAAGAATGCAACAGGATTATTTAGGATCATTCCTGTCGGGAATTGAAGGTACGGCTCCGTGCCAATCATCTCCTGTCGTGGAATAGGATTGCTATCTTTCTCGACATATGCCTGACATCCCTCAACGGAACAAAAGTAATCCTTGATAAACATTCGAACAACAGAAGGATTGTCTGTACCACCGATGCGGTAATTCCATCCCCTACCATCAAAGTCATACAGTTGAAACAAGTTGACTCTCTCCAATGTTGCACCGGCATAAAATCTTCCCAAGACACTCAGGAAGGTTGTGTTCAAGATTTGCTTGACCTTGTCCTCGGATATGCGCGACATGTACAATGATCGGAAACTAGCCTGCTCTGCGTTTTCGTCACCATCACCATTGCTCTCCATCATGGATGCATACGCGAACTTAATACCTGCCTTGTCTCCATACTCGGTGAAACCTTGTACTCTTGGTGCATTATTGCCCAAAATGTCTTCCACACGTTCGAAGTTGACTCGCTCTCTTACAATCGAACGACGATTACCAATTTTTAGTACTGTAGCTGACTGAACATTGCCTTGAAAGTCCTTGGAACTCACTTTGAACACCCAGCTTCCAGTGTTTCCACCAGAGAGCATCTTTAATCGAACCTGACTGCTGTCACGGTACAGAGAACAAATAATCTCCTTCTCAATGGTTGTAATTCTGGCCTTATTCTCACCAATCGTACTCCATTGTATACCACACTGAAGGAATTCATCAGATTCCTCATCCTTCAAGGCCATTTCTTCTTCATCGAGTGTCGGAGTTACGCGATTCTGAGTCAGAATATAGTGCTCAAAGTCATACACTGAATCAAACGTTTTCACATTGAACAAAGTTTTCAATTGATTCAACGAGTTAAAATGCTGCAATCGAGATCTGCTCGCTGTCAGTGCAGAGCATGTGGAAATGGAGGTCATGGGATATCGTGTAGTCAACTCATACATCAGAAACATGATGCTAGACTCGGTATGAAGTCCAATGACTGAGATTTTTGGCTTGTTATCATCATCTTCTTCTTCATCTTCGTCATCCTTATCTCTACTCTTGTTTTTAGTGTAGTTGCCAATGATATTGGTGATAATCTTGTCGAGGTCTGTATCCTGGAAGGCATTGACACCACTCAAATGTAAAAAGTGCTCTCTCTTCTCTGTGCTGGGAGAACCATCATCATTCAACAAAACACCGTCATTCAAACCGTAAATCAGAGAATTGGCGCGCTCATTCTTGGCGGGGTCATCACTGACGGAGTTTTGATCCAGGAGGTGAATAACATGGAAATGCTTTGCACTTTGAAGACGAACCCAACTGAGAAAACGAGTCAAAGAATTGAGCAATCTGTGAGACTCTTCTCTGCCAATATCTTCAAACTTGCTCATTTGGAAACTTCGAGCATCATCTTCACCTTCCTCCAAATCATCATCACTCTTGGTTTGGTGTGCATTGACACAAGCGGATCTTGCCTCCAAAAGCTTCCTGTAGTACTGTTCGTGAAGAGTTTCCGCGCCTTGTATTTGATGAAAAATTTCATCTTCCTCATCGTTTGTAAAAATGAACTTTTTTTGGAGGTAGACCGTGATGAGAATAGAGGGTGGTTGTGCGGCTGGCGACTTGGTCGGAGATGAACCACGGAGATTTTTCTGAATCGATAGTGGTGTTGGTTGTGATTGAGTTGACGACGACATGGTCATGAAAACAGTGGTGGTTGTCGTCGTGTGAAATAATGGCAATGACGGAGAATTCCTTGTTCTTCTGTAGCTGCTGTTGCTGTTGCTGTTGCTGTTGGTTGTGATTCTGTTGGTGGCCAGCTGTTTGAAGAAGCGATTTCTCATGTGCTCATGTGTGGTGCAAAGTGTTGTGTGTTATTGTTGTCCTGCGAGTTTTCTGTGTGATATTTAAAAGTGAAAAGGTATAAAAAGTGAAAATTTGACATTGAGTAGTGTTGGACATTGGTGTGTGGGTTGGAACGATAGCTCAGTTGTCATTGAAATCCTACCAGATTTTATTCTGCAAGTTCTCAATATCTAGTAAACGCCTTGTGTCAAAATACGGTAGAGCGTTCGGATTTGGTGTGGTGACAATCCGAGTTGAGCCATTTTCTCTTCGAGTTTGGCGTTCCACTGTGTTCTATGATCATTTGTGACAGCCTCGACAATAATTTCATTTGCTTTGAATGCCAACAGAGCCTTCACAATCAGCAGGGCTAAAATGTGCCATGATTCACTATCGGACGAAGTCACACTCTGTACATAGGTGAACGTATTCAATAGATCAAAGACAAATGAAGACAGCAATGGAGCATTGAGCGCCAGCTCAACACCGATAGTTCCTAAGTATTCATGTATATTGCGCTCCACTAATAAAAATCGTTGCTCTTGATTATCGTCTCTTTCTGGTAATGGATCTGAGCTATAGGTTTCATGCTTTAGACTCGTTTTCAATTCTATGATGGCCTCCTCCATCAATTGTCTCTCCTCATGCATTCCAAGCTTACTATACGTTTCACAAATGGTTTGCATTTCTTTCAACTCTTCCATCTTTTGTTCCGAAGTCGATTTTGAAGAATCAGTCAATGAGGCATCGTCCTTTTTCGGTGCCAACTCAGGTCTCAGGAACAAAATTGTATGACGAGTGACCCATCGACTCAAATCTGTCCACACTGCAGTGTATCTCTCGGGTCTTTGTATCGCCCTTCGTATATCCTCCTCCAATTTTTGTTTCTCTTTCTCCTCGTCATTGATACTGCTATTGAGTCTAATCTTCTTCTTCTTCTTCTCCTTCTTATTCCCACTCTTGATATTCTCATCACCATACTCATCATTGTCGTCCCCCTCATTGTCGTCTTCACTCTCATCATCATCTTCTGAATCGTCCGAATCATCGTCAAACACCTTCATTGCTTCCATTCTCTTCTCCAACTCACTTCCATACATGCTATTCAACTTCTTCTTCAGTTCAGAGCTCGTACTCTTGAGTTTATTCGTCTCCTCCGTAATTGTCTCAATCGTCTCTGCATCTTTAAAATCCAGGCTCGCTGGTTCAGGATCCACTCTCTCCTTGACTCGTAAGCTCACTACTTTGGATGCCTCTTGATGATTCTCCTGAACCATTTGTTCTCTCAACTGATCAATTTTCAATGGATCAATGCTGGGTAGAGTCATTCTGAGTAGTGGACTCATGAGAGACTTTGATCGGGCATAGGGCATTGATTGATCACACTTTTGCATCCACTCCCCACCCCGCGCTTCACAATACTCGGAACAAAATGTATTTCTCCGCGGCATAATTTCTCCGTTGCATGCGGGAAATGCGCAGAAACCGGCCAACACTCTCTCGTCCATGACGTCTTGACAGTGAGGAGGTTGAAGTGTGGCCTGCGTAACAAAATCAAGGTATTTTTGTGAGACGGATTTTTGAGTGATTAGCGTTTGTTGAACTTTGAAGATGGCACGATCAACAAGAGTGTAGTACATGAGTGTGGCGCTTTTGGGTGCATTTTTCTTTGAGTTGTTGATATTTGATCTTTTTTTTGTTATTGTTGTTGTTGTTGATTGTGAGTTGTTGTTGTTGGTGATGTTGCGATTGTTTGGTACCGAGATTGTGGTCATTGTGTGTCCGTTTTGTTCGACTTTTTTTTTGAACTTGGAAAAAATTGACGGAAGAAAATAGCTTGGAAAACGAGACATATGGAAGAAGGCTGCGATTCCCTTTGAAACTGTGCCACAGAGACGAAGAGGGGCAAAGCTTCTCAAGATTCATTTCCTGAAGCAGCCTCGAGATGTTGAAGAGTACTTTGATCAGCAAGAAGAGATTCGATGTGAGAAAGAGAAACAAGGAACTAGTCCTCGAAGTCGAAGCTGGCATAGGTTGTCACAGAAAGAAAAGCTTGCCTGCAAGAAAGAGTTTGAAGAATATCTCGAAATCATGGCGAACAAGGAAAACTTGTCTGATGTCGATGATGATGCTGAACACGAGCCAAAGAACAAGAAACAGAGAATGACACCACCTTTGATGAATCTTGGAGAGTTGAATGATGATTCATTGGCGACAATATTCGGTTTTATTTCCTGTTACAAGACACTCCAGCTTCGAATGGTGAATAGAAACTGGGATCGAACAATTATGTCTTCGAATTATCTCTGGGATCAATTCTTGAGGAGAGACTTCTACGGATCATTGGGCAAAGGAAAGATCGTGGAAAACATGGATCGAAAGTACAAGGAAGAAGAAAACTCCAGAAAGGGAGGGGATAATTCATCCAGCACTATTTCATCGGATCAGAAACTTGCATTTATGACTTCTGTCAGTATGAGAGAATACATTTCATTGTACGGTATGATACCAGCGCTGGTTTCACTTAAGCGCCAAAATCTCGAAGATGATCCAATTTATGAGGATGCTATTGGAATCACACTCCAAGAGAGAAGTGAATATAAGTTGGTGATTTTCAATGCATCGACCCAAGTTCACAAACTTGCACTCATACTTAGTCTGTTGAATGAAAATGGTTATGTTCCCTCTATTCTGCTTGATATGGTCAAGATTGGGCGAGAATCAGATCACATGTTGATACCATTGTCTCAATTTTGCTATGCTGTTCTTACAGGTCGAGAGAGTGAACTCTATGAGCAAGGAGAGATAACTCCATCATACTTAACAAACAACAATCAAAGCTTAAGGTGTATGGAAGACGACGAGATTGATAATCTCATGAAAAGGGACATGCTCCAAGATGAAATAGCAATCTCACCTAATCTCGAAGATGGTTTTGTTCCTTTTGTATACTATAACTATATGGAGCCAGTTTTCACTCATAGGGAGCATTGCTCTTGGGCATCGGATGAAAGAGGATGGTGTCCTGTGTTTATGAATGCTTCCTTTCGATGGTTCTGTTTTGCAGAGTTTGAGACTCACTATAATCCACAAACTTCCATCTTGACTGTAGAGAAGACGAAGGCCACAACTGCTGTTACATGATACTGTACGATACTATACAACTGCAAAGATCCTTGGATTGTAGAGGATCACTCTTTTCTATAGATTCCCAAGAGAGAGTCCCAATGCTACCCAAACAGAAATTTTTTACTGAAAGTTGGCACCCGATACAATCAGGTTCGGCCTAAAACTCATTTTTCCGCCCTCCAACTTCAACAATACAAATTGAACCTTGCTCAAGAAAACACAACCAAAACTCAAAACTCCATCTCCACACCAATGTCTCACAACAAAGACAACAATAATGACAGCAACGACCTGCGCCAAAAAATTCGAGAATCCATGTTGGTGGCAACACGAAAAAACACATCAGTCGACAATCGAGCAGATGAGGGTGATGTAAGAGGTCGTTCACAAGACGGACACCATGATCGTGATCGTGATGATGATGACAAACCACATGATCGATATCGACATAATGATGATCATCGACGAGACTATCATCATCATCATAGTAGTTATGATAGGCGACGACGACGTAATGATGATCATGACAATGAGAATGACAATGACAATGATGATGATAAAAACATGAGAAGAAACGAAAGACGACAGAGAGATCGCGAGGAAGATGGATATCGTGAGGAGCACAATCGTCGTTCGACGCGCTACTACAATGATCAGGACGATCACAATGAACGACGTCATCAAAGTAATCGTGACAATTATCGTCATGATCGTTATCGTGATGATAGGAATCATGGCAATGAGGAAAATGGTGGTGGTGAAGATCATTATCGCTCTCGTTCCCGTCGTTATGATAATGATGATGAACGTCGTAGGAATGGTGATCGTTATTATGATGAGAGTCATCGTCGTCGTCTTGGACACTCGCAAATGAATGATGAGCCCATGAGAAAGAAATCAAGAGAAGAAATACTTCAGGAGCGGTATATTAAACGGTTTACGACACCAATATCGCCTAGCGTGTATGATAAAGTGTGGAACAAGGAGCCATTGCAACCAATCACATTAGAAGAGATGATGTTTGATCCTAGAATTGAAAAACAAAGAATGAATCAATTGAATATGCAAGCGAGTGCTACAACCGATGAGAAGGGCAAGAAGAAGAAGAGTAGGAAAGAAAAGAAAAAGAAGGACAAGAGAAGGGACAAGGACTCTCGAAAGAAAAAGAGAAGAAGATATGAAAGCAGCAGTGACAGTGACAGCTATAGTGATAATGATAGCTATAGCAGCAGTAGCAGCAGTGATTATCGAAGGAAACGAAGCAAGAGAAGCAGTAAAAAGAGTAAACATGACAATGAGGTCAGCAGCCATAAGAGCAAGAAACGAGGTCAAGACTCTCCCTCTGGTGATGAGGCAGATTACTTTGGACCAAGAGCTGCCTCTCAAATCAATGTAGATGTAACATATGGTCACGATTTGCTTGCTGGAGAAGGAACTGCCATGGCCAAGTATGTCCAAGATAACAAGCGTATTCCTAGAAGAGGTGAGATTGGCTTGAGCAGTGACCAAATTGATGACTATGAAAAGTTGGGATATGTCATGAGTGGAAGTCGTCATCGAGTCATGAATGCAGTGAGAATGAGAAAAGAGAACCAAGTGATTACCGCTGAAGAGAGAAGAGCTCTCGCATTGCTTCACCACGAAGAGAAAGTAAAGAGAGAGAACAAGCTCGTTGCTCAATTCAGAGATATGATCAAGGATGCCAACAAGGAGTAGACTGTGCACACATCCGAGAACACAACACAATAAATCTCTCTGTATCTGATCCCCCTTCGAGAGCGTTTCATTCAACACACGCGATCTACTGTGTTCTAGGCGCCACAATTCTTGAAACGGCAATTGGAATTAGAGAGACTGCCAACAATGAAAACGATAGAAATTAGCGTTCTAGGATGCAAAGAGGTGGGAAGAAAGAGTTGGGCCGATAATTGGCAATTCCAAGTGTTGCCCCATAGTGAAGAGAATAGCCAACGATCGTTTCTAGCTTACATCAAACTTATCAATTCCGACTGTCAACTGTTGTTGAAGGTATATGAACAATTTTCATCCAACTTCATGGATGATAGGTAAGTTTAAACAACAATCGAGCTTTAGTATTTACATTCTGAATCTATCGTGGCTCACTCCATCTGGACAGAGATAAACAAAATCTGGTTCGTACCAGTGACTTTATCTTCTTTATGTATGACACAACAGAGATCAAAACCTTTCGGGAGATTGACCAATTTATACGGAAAATGCCTCTCCATGAAGTTCAATGTTTCTTATTGGGAACGAAGGCTGACTTGATTCAGAAGAGACAAGTGGTAATCAAAGAAGCGGAGGATTTAGCGGCAGAATATGACATGTCCTTTATAGAGATATCGAGTCAAGACTCGTTAAACATGGGTCTACTCTGGCGTATACTGCTTATCAAGATTCAATTCTTTTTTGATATCACCGGTCTACCCGCAACATTGCCTGTTACACCTCTGCCTTCAATCTCTCCCGTTGTCGGTTCCGATATCTCTACGAGCAGAGTTAGTGATAAGTCGATAGAGATTGAAGCTAACGATGATAGTATAGATCTAGCAGCATTAAGGATCAAGTCCGATCATTTATCATTCATCCCAAAGTCGGATCTAATGGAGGGAGCGATTGTGCTGTCACAAGTTTCAACAACTGAACAAACATCGTTCATGAGTCCGGATCCTCGGCGAAAAGTATGCTCTATTTGTTTCTTCTCAGTTGGATCTTGTTTACTAACTTCCTACTGACATAGATTCCGAGACCTACTCGAGTACTATCTGATATCATCTCTCATCGATCGAGCTCACCAAATATCGGAATAGATAGAGATACTCATCCCTCTAGTACAAGCAATCACTCCATCCAAACCAATTCACAACACACAATCCAATGTCAAAAAAGCGCGAGTCCAGATAGTATACGCAAGTTTGAGTACTACAAAAGTGGCCATGTTATTCCCGTTGTAAGCACTGAACTTCGTACTTACGCAAACAGAAGACCCAGATCCAAGAACGCATATCTCACGAAAGAACCTGATATTTATATTGATATTAATTTGGGTGATGGGAGAGTGGGTCAAATAGGAGTTAGATCAGGAGATAATGTATTCGAGTTGGCAAAAAAGTTTGTAGAGACATTTAACTTGCATTCTTCCGAGATTCAACACTTGGCATTCCTAATTCGAACTCAAATCAATCGATATGTTCACAAACATGAACCAAACTCATCGAATGACAAGCTTCAGACAAGATCATCTCCAAGCGATAATCAACCCATCTTGAAATTGATTGTAGAGTTGGGATATGGCAAAAGTGGAACAATTGTTGTTCGACGAGGAGACGACATGAACAAACTTGCTAAAAATTTTGCTAGTACATTCGGCTTAAAGAAATGGAAGGAAAATGAAATAGCTGAAGAGTTAAAGAGGCAATTACTAGTTTCAGAATCAATGTCTGATTCAATAACCTCTTCTCAACAACCATCTCCCACTCCTAGAAATAAGGCCTCGAACATCAATGCAACGCCAAATCAAACAGGAAAACACGCTGAGCTCCTGAACCTTAAATCATTACCCTCAACGCCCCGAATATCTGAGGCAACACAGAATGAGCCCAGAAGTACTTCGAGTACTGCAGACGAAGGGGAACTTTTATTTAACATGGAAATCGAGATCAAAGAAGGAGTGAAGAAGAGTCTGGCCGTCCGAAAATGTTCTGATCCAACTCATCTGGCCCGTGTATTCGCTCACCAAAACAAGTTGAAAGAGAAAGCAGAAGCAAAGTTGGCAACTCTCATCAACTATCACATTCAACGATTCAACGAGAGGAACAGCCAAAAGTCAAGCACTTTGTATAAATGATTTTATCCTTAATAATAGCTTTATGTTTTACAATTTTTGCTTCTTTGCAGGGGTTTGGACAATAATATCCTCATCTTCTTCAACTTCTTGAGAGATTTGGGTTTCATCATCCTCATCTTGTACCTCTTCCGTTCGAGCCCTCTTCTCACCTCGAGATTCTTCAGTAGAACTGGCAACAGGTTCATCTTCCATCTGTGTTTCATCGTCACCCTCAGACTGTTCTTGTTCTTCGGATGTGACTGATTCATTGACAGTAATTGTTGTTCTTCGTTTTTTCGTTTGTCCTGCACGACTAACGACAGGTGTTGCAGAGATGTGTTCTTCCTCCTCATCATCCGAAGCTTGAACCTGATCCTCTGATTGTTGCTTATCGTCCTTCTGCTTCGACAGTGATTTGCTTCCTTGAGAAACATTGACCAGGAGTTTCTTGAATGAGACCACAGAACTAATTACATCTTCATCCAAATCCTCACTTCTACAAGCTTCGGAGTGTTCATTGACAATCTCAATAATATCCTTGGCATCTTCCTTGCTCAACTTCACAGCATACTTTGTGAGACCATCCAAAAACCTGTGTCTCTCAACAATCTTGTCGAAAGTGTATTGAAGACACATTCTGATAACCAATGCAATATGCTTTGTATCTTTGCCCCAGAAGTGTTGCAGTGCTAATCTGTTGACTAGATTGACAAACTGTTCATACTTTTCGGTTGCCGTGTTAGAGTTAGCAGGAGCTGACACATATTCGGCAAACTTGCGTTTCATGGCTTCAAATTCGTGATCCCAGAGAGTTGACTCATCTGCCTTCTTCAGTGCATGTGCAAAGCTCTTGACTGCTTCTTCCACAGCTGGTCCATGAGAAGCAAAGTGAGAGAGCACAACACGAGATAATTTGTCACTGGCAGTACTCTTGCAGATAGCATTTGATAGAGCAACAACTATACGTTGCTTTTGAATTTCGTGCTTCTTATTCAACACTTCATCTTCTTCTTGTTGGGTTGACTCAACTTCTAATTCCTTGCTCAAGGCACGATCAAAGAATTTGGTAATCTTTTCGACCTGATCAGCACTCAAATTGATCACTAGCTGCTCATAAGCTTCCTTCAAGCTATCGGAAGCATCCTTTGGAGGATAAGGAGCAAAGAAAAGGAATAAATCACACAAGTAGTAATATGATGCCAATTCCAAGTCAGACGTTGTCTCCGATTCATCAGCACCTGCCAAGATTTGAATAATTTGTGAAACTAGCTTGTCTCTTCTTTCCTTCAGATCAGTAATGTCATCACTAGTGATTTCAGTTTGAGATTCCAAAGAAATTCTTCTCCAGATCAACTTTTGCCACAAAATAGTCAAAATGATTTGGGCACTGTGATCGTCAATGTCACCTCCGTTGACCTTAGAATCCAGAATGTTAGACAATTCATCGTGCAAGCCTTCCAAATCCACATCCATAACTAATGTGAACTCCTTGATTCTCTGCAAAGAAACGAGAACTGCAAAGTTCTTTTCCTTGGCACCCATGTCTTCATTCTCCAACGAGGAAACAGCCTCTTGAAGCTTGTTGATCATTTCTCTAATAATTTCATCAAAAGCAATCTTTGCTTGACTTCTGAGGGTGTAATCTTGCTTAATCAGGTAATCAAATGCCTGTGCAATGTGTCTTAACACAACTGGCTCAGAATACTTCCAAAAGATGTCACGCAACAACTTCAAGATTTCATCAAAATCCGACTCCAAATGATGTTCCGTAAAAGCCTCCAGATTCAATTGTTTTGGAATTTGAACCAATTCTTGAATTTTCTCAGGCTCAGCTTGATACTTTGTAAAAAGCTGTGGCAAAGCAGCTGCCACTATTCCTGTCATTTCTTCTTGTTGAGCAACTCTCTCGTTCTCTTGTTGCTTCTTTGCTCGCTTTGGAATCTTGGCATTGTCGGCAGTAGAGGTCTTCATAGTCAATTGCTCATTCACCTTTTGTACAGAGGCAGTTAAGAGTCTAATGAGATTCAAAGTGTCTTCTTCAGATTGGAGCTCGTCTTCTCTATCAGTCAAGTAATCAATAATCTCCTTATAGTCCTTGACACAACCAGTCAATTTCCAAAAGTTTTCTGCCACATAGTAAGGAATCAATGGGCATTCACTAGAGTGCTCACGCATCAAAAACATCAGATCCTCGAGATCGACATCCAACTTTTTCTTGGCTTTTTGCTTCGATGCCGTTCTGGTTGCCTTGCTCTTGTCGACCATCAGCTTGGCCATGTTGTGGAAAATGAAAATAGAAGCATAATGTCTCACACTCTGATTCTCATCATACAATAATTTGGAAATCTTTTTGATCATATCATCATGGACCTCAGGTTTGCTTCCAAGAATCTTGTGACGCAACAAGACAGTTAAAAGTTGAATTGCTTCTGTGCTTGTTGAAATATCAGGATCAGCCACAGCCATCTCGACAATACGAGGAAGGAACTTTCTTGCAAATGGAGAGAGCTTTGCATGGAACGCTTCAGTGTTGAACAACTTGGAGATGATTAACAGATTCTTGGATCGAATAGAAGGAATCTCATCGTTCAATCCCCATCCAATGTACTTTAGGCACTTGTTTGTCAGATATCTGCTTGGGTACTCTAGAATCCATCCACCCAACGATTCCAATGTCAAAGCACGAATGTTTGGAACAGTGTCCTTGAATCGATTCGCAAACACACCATCAAAAATGTTGGTCATGTGACCATCAAGTGCAATAATGCGCTGCTGCATCTCAGAGCACTGATCCGACAATTGTTGAATCTTTGCAGCCTCACCCTTCTTCTTCTGTGCAGCTTGCAACTGTTTTTCAACCTTGCTCAAATCCTTCTTGATCGAGTTTTGATTCACATCAATCAATGTGTCGAAAATGCTGTACAGAGCGAGACAACTGGTGTGACGGAAGGCACGGACCTTGGAACTTGACATGGCAGTCAACCATGTCAACAAATGCTCCATAAAGTCATCATCAAACAAAATCTCCTCCTGGCAACTGCGAATCAACGTGTCCCAAAACTCAACAAAATATTTGTTAAAGTTCTTGAGAGAGGGATGAGAACTAATGATGGGATAATCAGGCATATCAACAGGGAATCCACCAACAAATGAATCAATCACCTGTTCTACTCTTGCTTCGTCATGAATCGTTGAAACATTGAATTCAGCCGCGCATCCACATGATTGAATTGCAAACGAAATCAACTCTCCCACCGCGTCCATCTTGTTCTCATGATTGAATCGATCCATCCACTCGTTGACAATGTCACTCACTGATGCTTCACCTCTTCGAATCATGGCAAACAACGAATTTGGAATTTCGTTTGTGATAAATACGCTGTCATCTGCAGATTTTCTTGCCTTTTTCTTTGCTGGTGCACCTGTTGTTGTTGCACTCTTCTTTTTTGTTGCTGCTGCAGTCTTTTTTCTCTTGGCAGCAGCGCCACTAATGGAAACTTTGCCAGTTTTTATCGTAGTAGAACGCTTGCTCGATGTCGTAGCACTGGTCAAAGTAGTAGCAGCAGAGGAATCACCCTTCTTTTTTCTGGAGGTTGACGCCTTCTTTGCAGCAGAGGATGAAGAAGCTGCAGTTGTTCTTCTTCTTCTCTTTCTGGAAGAAACACTGGAGACATCATAGTCCTCATCTCTCTCATCATCTTGTTGTTCATCTTCTTCATCACTACTGCCCTGTTCACTATTATGATTATTATGCATAATTGTATTTTAATTATAGGTGAGTGATATTGTTGTTCAATGATTCGGTATGAGGAAAAACGGGCTACACACTACTACTACCACCACTACATACTATTCATCATCATTCTGGTCATCATCATGACCTTCTTCATCAGAGTCAGATGCTTGACCTTCTTCTTGGTCACTCATCTCATCGTCACTGTATCGAACTTGTTCTTCCTGCTCTTCCTGCTCTTCTGGATCACTTGCTTCATTGTCGTCGTCATCAGAACGCTTTCTTTTGGTTTCTGCTTGCTTGTTGGCACGTTTTCGACGTTGTACCGTTCTGGGTGCTGCTGTTGCCATTTGTTGTCGTTGATGTTTGTTGTTTACAAGTCGTGTCGAATTTGTTTTGTTTGGCTGGAAGAAATTTTTTGTATCACCGTTGATGAGGCAACGAAACGTTTTGTTGTCGAATTTTTTATTCCTGTTATTGCATGAATTCTTAACGACCAGAAAATTTTGGCGCGTTTTTCTGGAATGAGTTGTATCTCTGTTCAAAGATGATTCACAGGCTCTAGTTATCTATTACTATTCACGACAGGTACTTCCTACCACTGTCAAAGGTGAAGGGAACAGCAACAGTCGAAACAAAACTTTGAACATTACAAAAAGTTACAAACTATAAAAAGACCGTGATTATCCCGAACCCAAGAGATCAAAAACAAACAAGAGAAAGAAAAACGTTCGCACAACAGAAGAACACACAAATCAAAAAATCATTTTTCAATCAAATCGAAATCTCTAACAACAGCACACAACCATGGACTGGATGGCTCACCTCACACAACATCAACAACTTCAACAACAACAACAGCAGCAACAGCAACAAGGCTCACCAGTGCCTATGCCACCACACATGCTGCATCCTCATCAACTACCACCTGCCTATCCTCATCATATGGCCAACTATCAACCTTCACAACTACCACAACCACAGCCAATGAGTCCTGTTCATCACCACCATCATCATCTTTCTGCGATGGGTGCACCTCAAATGATGCCAAATTATCCTCTGCATTTGGATCCAGCAATTGTCTCTATGCGTTCACCACCTTCTCAATCCCCTGTCGTATCGACATTGGCTGATGGTACTGCTGTCCCTCAACAGACAACACCACCACAACAATTGCCTCCATTTAGTCACACTCTTTCACCAGTTGTTTCATCCTCGTCATCATCATCATCACCTATTGTATCAACAGCAGTGAGCAGCAGCCCTCAACAAACAACTACAACTACGCCATCATCAGCAACAACACCAACTGCAACTACAAAATCACCATCACCAACTGCTACCACAAGAGCTCAACCATCAGCAACAACAACCGCTGCATCATCATCATCACCATCACCACAGGTGCAACAACCATCTTCATCATCATCCACACCACCAACTCCCATCACCGAGGTCACTCAAGACGGAACAACATCCTCCTCACCTGCCGATCAGAAAATTTTGATACCATTGAACGAGAATGGCACCACTAAAATCAGCAGCGAGTTTATTAAACAAAACGAGAGTCGATTGCCCTATCCACTGCACAAGAAAATTACAAAGATGAGCACTCCGTACTACTCTCACATTGGTACGCCGATTGTGACCACATCTGATGTCATCATATGGACCACACCACCAGGTCCATTGAGAATCTTTGAAAAAATGACGGCCACAAAGACATTTTTCAAGAAACACAAGGGTGCTATTCTGGACATTAAGGAAATTGTGTTGCCAAGAAAGGTGGACACTGCTCCAGCATTGACCACCATGATGAGTGTTGGATCTCAAGATGGCACCATTGTGTGTTGGGTCGTGAGTGGAGTCGGACAACCAGAACTCTCTGGCGGTTCCATCTTCCAAATCTATCGATCTGCAGGCATGTTCAGAAAGTTTGTGTACTCCAAGAGACACTCACGTGCCTTTGCATTGGCCGAAGATGGATGCATTATTCACTTTGATTGTTCAAAATGCATTGGCCAAAAATTGTCCATTGAGAATGATGAAGAATTCTTTGCTAGTCCACAGAGCAAGCAATGTGATGTGATAAAACTGACGCTGCCAATGATTTTGGGATGCAATACACCAAAACGTGCCTCCAGTGGTGATGCTGAGGAAGATGAAGCACAGAATATGATTGTCGATGTCGCATTGAGTGCAGATGAACAAAACTTGCTCGTTCTCACTCATGATTCCTCCATTGTTGTGTACAATTGGAAAGCGAGATTGGTGCTTCAAACGATACAAATTCACACTGAAGAAGAAGTATCTTCTGATGATGAGGAGCAACACGTATCTGATCCTTTCAGTATCAATCAACATGACAATCTGGCCATTGTTGGTCTGGATCAGAACACTACAATTGCAATCGTAGATATCACCACTGGCCAACAACAAACGATTGAATTGCCACATGAAAATGACGAAAGTTATCACATTCACGTCAACAATGACATTCAATATATGGTCATTTCGAATCGTAATGGCAATCAGTGTTACATTTATGACTTTAAGGACAGAAAGACGCTGTACTTGGTTGGTATTAGAGATGGTGTGTTCAGTTGTGTCGCTGAGCAAAAGGGAGACACATTGGGAATATTCTGTCTGCAGCCTGCATTTGTTAGCTTTGTTCAAATCAATATGGGAGATCATATCTCCTCTCCAATTGCTGTTGGTTCAGTATCTCCAAAGGAACAAATTCAAGCACCTCTACAGCAGCAACAACAAGCACCTCAACCTGTTCAAGTTCAACCACAGCCACAACCACAACCAGAAAAGCAAAAAATGGAGGATGCCGTTAGTGCTGAGGAGCTAGAGCAGTCCATCTTGAAGTCAACCCGTCAAACTCCTGCAAAGCCAACCCCTCAACAACCTCAGCCACAACAACAAAAGCAACCAAAACTGGCCAAAAGAGCAGAGAAGCCTGCTGCTTCACAACAATCACAAGCAGTTGAAGCCACCCCTCAGATTATGAAGAAGGAAATGCCTGTTGTGCAACCTAGTGCTCCAACTATCAGTGCAACCGAAGGATCTGGGGATTACCTCACAAGAACTGAGTTCAACGAAGCATTAGGTACATTGGAAGCTCGTTTGTTTAACAATATGGCAACTCTCATGAATCAATACTTTGTGCAAATGCAGCAATTCCACCAACAGACTGTTGATCACTCAAACAAGAATCAGATTGAACTCTTGAAAACAATTTCCAGCTCATTAACTACTGATCTGCCTGAAGATTTATGTGAAATGATGAACCAAGAAATTGTTCCAAGAATATCTGGACAAAGTGCAATGCCATCTGATCTCTCTCGTGTTGTTGGACAGAGTGTTGAACATGTCATGAGAAGTGAAGTTTTGCCCGTCATTGAAAATCTGTCTCACCGCATCACTGGCGAGATATCCAAGTTGTCCATGGGTGGTGTTGTCGTTAGTGCATCACCTGTTCAACAGATGAACGCCGAAGAATTGTTGAAGAAGGAAGTCGATGACTTGATTGAACAAGGTGAGTTTACCAAGGCTCTCGGTAGAGCTTTGAGTGGTTCTAATCTCCCTAATTTGTTGCGTGTTCTCCCAAAGTTCAAGCTTGATATCCTGAGCGATTTGGATCAACCTGTTCTTCTCTCTCTTGTTCAACAATTGGCTTATGACCTCTCCTTGGATGAATTCTTGAAACTCAAAATGGAATGGTTGGAACAATGCATGTTGGGTTTGGAGACCACAAGCGACGTCGTAGTCTACCATGGTGCAGACATTTTGAACACTGTTTCACAAAATTTGCGTTTGGCTATTCAACAAATGGATCAATGCACTCCTGATAAACGAGGAGAGAGTGGTATGTTGAAGAAGAGAATGAAACTCATGATGCACGTCATCCAGAATCTGCTAGCCGATATCAGAAGCTAAGGATCTAATATTTATGTATGGAACAGTAAAGATAATTTATGTAACAAACACAATTGTTGATTTGGTTATGCTGGTAACGCTCGAATCACGTGCATATCGTTGTATCGTGTCAGACTCATCTCACCACCAAACAAGTAAATGGAGTCCCCTACAAGAGTCGCAGAGTGATGTCCTCTGAGAAGTGCTGGTTCATTTCCTTCTATTTGCTCGACAGGCTCCCACTTCCTGGAGCTCAAGGAGAACAGCCATATGTCACCCAGAAAGATATCCTCAATATTGCCACCACCGTAGTTCAAGTAATTGCCTCCAAACAGCACAACGTTCTCTCCTAAAAGCGTGCAAGTCTGCCTATTGCGTGCCAATGGAACAGGATCTGTTGATTTGATTTCAGTCCAAGTATTATCTCTCAGATTAAATATCCAAGTGTCATCAAAGTAAATCTCTCTTTTGCCATTGAAACTAAAGCCACCAAATATCATCATTTCATGATCACTGATCATATTGGCCGAGTGCCAACACCTGGGTGACGGTTGAACATTCTTATTACCATTCTCTTTCTTCCATAGTCTGGTCCATTCTCTTGTCTCTAAATTCAGTTCATACACATCATTGAAGAATACTGTGGATTGCACCCCGACCTTCCCTCCAAAAACAATCATTCTATCATTGTCGAGCAGACATGCAGTGTGGCCATGCCTGGGCCCAGGTAGATTACCAGTGCATCTCCACTTTTCCCATGTATCGGAACCTAAATGATAACAGAACACATCATCCAAGTATCCATCGACACCTGAACCACCATAGATGATCATTTGTTCCTCATGAGCAGTAGAGCGACTCTCTCGTATCACAACAGAGTGATTGTGCCTTGGTGACGGTACGAGGTTGCCTTGAGGCACCACTCTACTCCACTTTCCAGTCTCAAGCGAATAACGATACATGTTGTTCGTGTAGGTTCGCCTGCCTCTGACTCTGGGTGCATCTTTCGGGGTGTTCAATCGACCACCGAACAAGAGCAAGTTTCCTTCTTGTTTGCTTTCGACCATTGAGTGACCTTGGCATGGATCAGGCTGATCAGAAGCTTGGCATTCAACTGGTGTGATGGACCAAGATGATTGAGTCTGTCGCATTTGCTTTCTGTGCAGTTGGTTTTCTTCTCTTGTCTCTTGTTCAGTTCCCAATTCCTTGAACTTTCAAATTGGAAAGGACAACACAGGGGTTTATCGGGAAACTTGTTCCTCCGTCTGGACATTTGACTTGAGACATCGCCACAAAAAAACCAACCAATATCTTACACCGTGCGTATTTTGATTATTGAAAAAAGATGTCCAGAGTATCATCACTCATTGTGCTCGTACTAGCAATTTTTGCTCTTATCGCACTTTTTTCCAACCCTACCAATGTCGTTGCTGCTCCTGCAAGACATCATCGTTACTTGACTCACGATGACGACACCACTGCAGTTGAAAATTTTGACCAAGCTGAAGCTGAAGAAGCTGAAGAAGAAGATCGTGAGGAATCATGTGGTTACTATTGGGCCAATTCATTGAACGGTTACATGACCTCCTGTAACGTCGTTTCTTCTGATCATGGAAGTGACTGCTATCGATACTGTCCTTCTGTCTTCTCTGCTTGTCAATGGATCTGTCCAAACTCAATGTCCGATTTGAGTGCAGAAGAAGAATTGTTGGTCAAGATGAAGAAGCGTGCCATGGACAAGAAGAAGGCTTTGATTGTAAAGTTGAGAAAACAATGGGCGAACAACAAGAAAAAGTTGTTGACTCAATTGAGCAAGAAGAAGGCTGCATTGAAGAAGAAGAGAAATCTCTGAGAGAGAGACACTGGGTAAATAAGCAACACAAACACAGTCAGCTTGGTGGAATAAAGTGGCCAGTGGAGAGCTTCCTTTTCAGTTTTTGTGGTTTCGTTTTTTTAAAGTGGAATCTGGATGGAGCTCATTACGGTTCATGTTCGAGAGCTTCAATGATCTGTATTGCTTGCGTGGGTGCTGTTTCTGCTGCCAACTGGGCTAATATCACTCATTGAGTTTCATTTTCGGCGATGAAGGAAAAAGATCCGCTTTAGGGCTCAAAAAAAACTTTGTGCACCTCCGCTCTGAAGAGGTCCCCCTCAATCTGAAGAACAAACCTTGAACCACCACACCCACACAGAGCGAAACACAAAACACGAACAAATCACCCTCTCCTCAAGCAACTTCTTAAATCTGTAAATAAAAAACAAACAACACGAACTCCACTATCCTATCCACACACACGAACACATCCCCCCTCAAAAAACAACAAGTCATCCACCCAACCAACCAACCACAAAACTTTCTTCTTACAATTTATGAACTATTATCCAACCGCCACCACCTCCGCCAGTGAACTTGACTCTACGCAATACACTCAATACTATTATCCGAATCATCACCACCCACAAGCACTCCACCACCTACAACAACAACAGCAACAAGAGCAACAACAACATCAATACTATCACGCTCAACAACAACAACAACAACAACAACAGCTCTATCACCAACAGCAACAACAACAACAACAATATCAGATGATGATGATGACAAACAATAGTTCTTCACAACAGAGACGACGGACAAACAGTAACAGTAACCATGGAGCTCTACGAGCACAGAAACCACAACCCATGATTGATGTGGAAGCTATTGAAAGAGATGCAATGATTAATCATCACATTGAACCACCTATTGGAGATGCAACACTCGGTCTCATGCTATTGGAAGAAATGGAAGAACAAAAGAGAAGAATGGAGTTGAAGGATGTTGAAGATCCAGATCGATTGGACATTACCATTAGTGAGACACTGAATGATGCACTGGATCAGAGCAGAGAGGCCGTAGAGTCAGTTGTCTACTCAATCTATGTGTTGGCAAAGGATCAACATCGAAATGTGGGTGGTAAGAGTGAAGAGTTTCAGAGTGATAATCTCGTGTAAGTTCATCGTATATAGGAATCAGAGGAACAACAACATGAGAAACGTGTTTTTTGTTTGACAATGATGCTAAAATCAGGTTTTTAGCTCTCGCAACAACACACAGAGAAGAACAAGACACGAACATGGACTGATATGCTGTCAAATAAGAAGAATAGGAAAAAAAGAACACCACACAATCGTTATTTGAACACGACTTTGAAATGGATGGTGTCGCGCTTCTGCACCGAGCTCCATCAATAAAAGGAACATGTTTTCGCGCCAAAATTTCTTTGCTCTTCAAAAACAAAAAACAACGGATGAACAGCACATCGAGAGCAATTCAGCAACGCAATGACCTTGAGCTCTCTCAAGGTACTCACATGACAGCTTCATGGCATGATGATTTTCGCTCCAGTGCCTACATTTTTGTTGGTGGTTTGCCTCGTTTTCTCACCGAAGGAGACATTTTGGCTGTTTTTTCTCAGTATGGTGAAATTGTGGACCTTGATTTGATTAGGGACGAGTCTACAGGCGTGTCCAAAGGATTTTGCTATTTGGCATATGAGGATCAGAGGTCAACCAACTTGGCTGTCGACAATTTGAATGCATTTGAGCTCTGTGGAAGTGTGTTGACTGTTGATCATAAGCTGAATTACTTTAAGAAGGAGAAGAAAAAGCCCATAACGAGCAGTACGAGCGATCCTGGTGTTCATGGAGATGATCATAGAGATGATTCTAGGGATAGACGAGATCGTGATTCTTCCAGAGGAAGAACATATGAAGAGAATGACCGACGTGTTGACAGAAAAAATTCTTCTGATCAGCGTACCGATGATAGATCGTCATCTCACATTGATCATAGACGTTATCGATGAGTGTGTCTAGCATGATGAATCGTGGAGAATACAACGCTCTGCAGGTTCCGATTCTCCGAGGTTTCAGTCAACCTTCGCCAAGAATAACTTACGTATTGGCATGCTGAAAAATATGTCATACAACGAACAAGTTTGAATCAGGAGAGAAAGAAAACAAAATGGAAACTAAGGCAACAACTCAAGGCGCTCAGGACAAGCGAGTCATACATATGAAAGTGATTCAACCTCCTTGTTATAAACAACAATATGAAAATTTTTTTAGTCATGTAGAGCAGGGTCATTTGGACAAAGTGAAGCACTATATCAACTATAATCCAAAGTTCATCAATTCTAGACGACAGGAAGACTTGGTTACACCACTCATGTTATCTGCAAAGCATGGTCATTTACCAATCATTCGCTATATTCTATCATTGGATGAGAGTTTATATGACGGAAAGGATGAATTGCTCAATGCAACAGATGAGACAGGAATGAGACCATTGGAATACGCAGCGCTCTATGGACATGAGGAATGTGCCAATGTGTTGATCGATGCTGGAACGGATCCGTGCATACAAGTGTCCAATGGAAACAGAGCTCTTCATTTTGCGGCCTGCTCTGGATTGGTTGGTCTGTGTAAGCGACTCATTTGTGAGTATGGAATGGATCCTGATGTTGAGAATGATCAGCATGAGACGCCTCTCATGCTCGCATCCAGACACAATCGGATTGAAGTTGTGGAATACTTGATCGAGAGGTGTAATGCCAGTTTGAAAGGTATTACCACTTCGAGTCAACAATGTGGAAATTGCTATAGCTACATACAGAATGTCCTCAGTGCCCGAGCAATAAACAACAACTGACCACATAAGCAAACTTTGTATTGACGATTTGTATCATACCTATTTGATAGGATTCACAACATCTTGCACGAATCATTCATTACAGCGGATATGTGTCGCTTGATTCTGCTTCAAGTGGCGGAACAACCTCCCAAAGAGGCAAATCACTTCCAAGTCGTAGTCAGAAAAAACGGGGCCGCCAATTTTGACAGGCGATTGCATCCCTCCAAAAACCTCCGACCAACGACTTTTTCACCTGTCTTGATATCCGCCACAACAACATCGCAAACAACAACGAACAACACAACAAGAATCAGAAGCTCCGTGTTTCACCTCACCAACGAAACATCCACCACCAACGATAGATTTCCTTCTTCATCATCCACACACACCCCAAAATCTCGTTGTATCCCACCAACAACAACAACTTGTACAGCAGCTCACACAAAAGCTCAATAACAATCACTGATTTTTGACGAATCAAATTCCCAACCAACATTCGTCATCAACAACTTTTTGAGTCAGCAGACAAGAACAAAAAAATTATGTTGCCGAATTCACCCGTCACAATGCTCTCTCGTTCTCACTCATCGTCATCATCGTCACTCTTCTCTCCCATGACACCATCGACACCATCATCACCCACAACACCCCTATCCGCATCTTCATCATCCCTGTCACTAGGTGATTCCATTGATCATCAAACACTCAAAACTTTTGAGAACAAGTTTGCCAAGATTGCAAGTGCTACGGATGTCAACAGTGAGAATCGAGTCCTATTGTTCCCATCGGACTGTATCCAGGTTTCACACGTCAATGATGAACATCCAAAGGCAGGTGTCTCTGCACCCAACGACAAGGACAATCCTAATTTGCAATTGTACGTCAAGGAGTCACTCCAATACTTTTCCCAACCAAAGGTCAGAATCCGTAAGCCACACAACAAGTACGACAAGGATTCACTCGATGATGAAAAATTTTCTCGAAGGAGATTTGAGGTTGATGTCGAGTTGAAGAACAAGGAGAAGAAGGCTGCAGCAGCTGCTGAGAACAACTTTACGGACATGACCAAGGCAAGCACTGAAAAAGTGGAGGCTGATCCTGCACTGATTCAAGACTCATCCAGCGATGTTCACAAATTGATCAAGAAGGGATTGTCTGGACGTTTGATGAAAACATTTGACATGAGCACAGCTTCTGTCGAGTACAGTTGGGACGGCGGTGCAGAAAAAAATATTTGTAAGAGGTCAAAAACTAGGCCAATGATGGCTCTGAAGCATGCACCAATCATGGTTGAAGTGTCAAAGTTTGAACCAAAGCTATGTGAAAAGTTTGGCGAATTGGAGCCATTCTTTATCGAGATGGCAGTGTTCGATCTAGCAAAGGGAAAGAAGATTTCTGAAACCTTCTCCTGCAACGTCAACAAGGAGGAGACATTGTCCGCACTGCCCAACATTTCTCATGCCTCAACAAACAATCGATTGAATCGAGCAGTGTTCCATATTTCTCAGCGTACAAAGGATATTGTTCTACTAGTATTCATCAGTAAGGTTTTGCAGGGAGAAGAGGATGCAGTGTTTGAGCCCTATCTTAAGTGTGATAAGCTAAAGGACAGTGATTTTGCAAAGCTAAAGAAGGGTTTGCCTGATTTCTGCTCTCGTTTGAGTGAGTTTAGACAGCCTGTCTGTTGGACTGCACTTCCAATGTTTGATGAACATGAAGGAAGAGTGATCATTCCATCAAAGGTTACTCAATTCTACAGGGCCAAGGGTTGTATGTCCGATCTCACTTTTTCAGCCTTATTCGGTACTGAGGTAAGTCAATTTTTTTCTCTCATTGATATCTGCTTTGATGTCCTTTTATTCACCATGTTCTCTTCTTTATACAGCATGGTACTGGTACCCAAATGAAGAGATTGAAGGCATTCCCTGCGACTCTAACATTGAATGCAGTTCAGGTTCCAGGTTACAAACCTGACTACAAGCCCGATGGACTTGTTATGGTGAGCCATCCAGAAGATGAGAGTCTTCCTGAGTTGCCTGCCATTGAGTTGTTTGAGTTCCCAACTTATCCATCACTCACGTTCTATGAACATTTCTCTAATTATTTATTCGTGTATCCTGAGGAGGCGAATCTATCCTCACGAAGTTTTTCGAGCAAATCTGCTAGAAACATTGCAATTCGTGTCGAATTGAAAGAAGACGATTTGGACTTGGACTTACCTGGCTTGAAGGTTTTGTGTGGAAAGGCTTGTGATCCACAGTTGGTCGAATGTGCTTATACTAAAGTTTCCTACCATAACAGAAGTCCGGAATTTAATGACGAATTCAAGATCAAATTGCCCACTGTATTGACACCAAAGCATCATCTACTCTTTACATATTATCATGTTGCTTGTCAAAAGGGTAAGGTTGGAAATTCTCTCCTGGGATACTCTGTCGTTCCTTTGTTGTCTGAAGGCAAACTTGTGAACGGAAGAGCAAAGTATCCATTGATCACAGAATTCTCATCCAAGTTTGAATACCTGTCTCCAGCATCGAAGAGAACATACATTGAAGGAGGAAAACAACTATTCCAATGCAAATTCAGATCTGAATCAACTGTTTATCCATTCGATGAGTCACTCTCTGTATTTTATCAATCTCTTGGCCATTTGGTATCATCGAACATTGAGAAGAAAGTCGGTCTCGCTGATCGAAATTTGGACCAAGTGTTACAACAATCTATTCGACAATTGGCTGAAGTGTGCACACCAGTTTTGATTCAATCTCTACCTCAGATTTTCAATCAATTGATTAAGATTATTTGCACTCCTACATTCCCAGAGGCTCAGAAGACAGCGTTCAAGACACTGCTAATCCTTTGTGAGAACACTGTAACTCTAACTAATCAAGTTTATACATCGGAAAGAAATGAACTGCTGACAAAGTACATTGACGAGAAATATGTCAATTATCCAAACACTGTCTCCAAGTTGTATCTAGAACTACCAAAATTGTGGCTTTCTGTTCTTGAAACCTCTGGCTCAGTTCGTGGTGGAAGTAGCTCAGTTCAAGAGCCGAATGATGTCAAGCTCGCACTTACCTATTCTTGGTTCTTATTCGAGCTTCTCGTCAAGAGTTTGTCTCTCCATGCCTCAGAGAACAAGGGTCTTTCTGCCATTCAGAGAGCTGATGGTGTCGTGTTTGGAGAAGAACTCCATCCACTTTACGCTAAATTAACAGGTGCTTTTTCAAGAGAAACTACATTTAGGGCAAGAGTTGGTCTTAATGTCGCAAAGCAGCTGAACGCTAATTTTGCATTGTTTCTTCGTGATTTGATTGATCTGATCGACAGAGGATTCGCTCTTACATTGATTGATGGATACTTATGTGGAATAGCCAAGAATCCAGACATGAAGCATCAAGAAGTGTTGCAGGAGTTGAGAACGACATTCCTCCAAATTATTATTGATTATGAACACTACATTCCACTGTGTCTCCCACTTCTTGACAGAAGCCTTGAGGAAAGAGCCTCGTCATCCAATCATTTCCTCGTTGGTATTCTGATCGATTATTGCCTGAAAGATATTGTCGACCCAGAGAGAGTTGTCAGAACGAGATCATTGAATCTTATCCGATCCATTTTAACGAAGCATGAGTATGACAAGCGATATCAACATCCTGATGTCAAAACAAAGATTGCTTCCTTATATTTCCCATTAATGCTGCGCTTCTTGGATTCATTTACTCAATTCTCAGAGGTTGTTTCTGCAAAGATTGCTGGTTTGTCCACAGTTATCGACAAATGTAAGGCAGAGTATGACGAAAAAACAAGTACTTATCGAACATATGTCGCCCAGAACAACATTGATGATAGTCATAAGCAGACCGATAACAAGCAAGAAGAACAGTTGCAAAAGATGAGAGACGAAGAGGAGCAGGCAAAGAAGAAATATGAGGACGCCAAACTTCAACTATCTGAAGAGAAGAAACGTATCGTGTCAGAGAAGCAAAATGCTTTAATTTCAATCCTGTACGTAGTAAAGAATATGGACAGAAAGCTTTTGAGAGAGTGGTGGACGAGAGAAATGCAAGGGCAGGTTGATGTGTTCTTGCGCATGTTAGATATGACTGTTGAAGTTTTCGAATATTCTGGAAAGAAGGTTATTGCTGAAAGAGCAACGGTTGGTATTGAAACCTCAACCACAAAGTCTTTATCTGAGGCAAAGAGCGCATTGGAATCGATGTACTCTTCGCTTGACAAGAGACACAGAAATAACAGCATCCAAAGTCAAAGTCAGAACTCACTCAGAGGTGCAAAGACCAGAAACTTTGGAAGAGTCAATCGCCAATCAAACTTCACCAACAGTATGAAATCTTCCAAGAACACAATCTCCAGTGAGAAGGCAGAAGAAATTATTAAGAACTTGGTATTCTGGGAAGGAAATATGAACACAGAGAGTTCTCTTTCTGTTCTTGATCTCTTGATGGCCTTTGTACCAGATTTGGAACAAAGTGAATTCGACTCGGAACAAATCAAGGATCATATGTTCGATTTATCATTCGGAGTTCTTCTGAGACTATTGCAAACTAAGCAATCTGACACCACACTTGTCACAGCTATATCCATGTTCAAGATCCTTGTGCGCAAGTTCTGCTTCCATTTCTTCCATGACACTAACTCCTATTCAGAGCGTTTGATTAATATGGTACTCAAGATGTGTCATTCATCAATCGAGAAGATTAGAACCCAAGCAACCGCTTTGCTATATTTCTTGATCAAGATCAATTATGAGACAATTGGCAACTTTACTAGAACAAAGATTCAAACCACTGTCGCTCTCTCGAATCTTGCTACTACTCTCGATCAAAAGTGCATCAGCCTTCTGCGTTCATGCTTTGGAGTCATTGCACATTATGCAAAGAGTGACTCCGTTCAGAGGGTTCCAATCGAGAATCTAGCTGTTAAGCAATTTTGTCTCAGATACCAAAGAGAAAGAGGAACAGAGGAGAACCGTCGTAACAGTTTGTCTGGTGCACCATTCCCTGAGCAGGTTCAGGACTTGGTTGAAAGATTGGGCAAGACATTGACCGATACGATTGGTTTCAGCTCTCTGCAAAACGAGAATGCAGATGAAGAGATGAAGTGTGATCTCTTGTATCGTATTGCAACTGGATATCGTCATGCCCCTGAACTGTCTGTCACCTGGTTCAACAATCTCGCAGAACAAAATATTAAGAACAAGAGATTTGCTGAAGCTGCTCAATGTAAGGTTTATATTGCTGCTGTGGTCGTTCAATACATGAAGATGTCAAAGGTACCAATCCTTCAGAATACAGAGTTTGATCAACTGACAAAGGTCTCACCTCTCCTGAAATCAGAGAAGTTTGAAGAGTTGAAGGCTCTGTTTATGGAACAGGAGAAGCCAACCTTCCAATCCAGATGCTTCACCAGAGAAGGTTTGATTGAACTGTTGAACTCTGCCATTCAACTATTCAACGAAGACAGTCACTTTGAGTATTCGATTGAGATTTACAAGTTGTTCTTGCAGATCCATGAAGCAGAAAGAAACTATAAGGGATTGTCAGAAGTTCACACTGAAATGAGTAAGCTCTATGATTATATTGCTCGATCCACTGTACGTCTCTTTGGTAGCTACTATCGTATCTACTTCGCTGGTCACAGACTACCAGAAGACATTAGAAACAAGGCCTTTATTTACAAGATGCCAAAGATTATGAAATTGTCAGAGTTGGTTGATTATCTAAAATCTCGCTTTGGTTACAAGTATGGTGTCGATAATGTTGAGATTGTTGGTGAGAGTTTCAGTATTCCAACAGCCGAATCAGACAAGTGCTACTTCCAGATTACATCTGTGAAGCCATTTGTTAGAACACCAGAGACTCGGGTTGGCTTCTTTGAGAACAATGCATGCATCAATGAGTTCACATGGGAATGTCCATTCACCAAGGGTGGTGGTGCCTCACAGAGCAGTGATCTCACTGCACAGTACAAGCGTAAGACGATCGTCAAGGTTCTAGGTCAATTCCCATCCATGATGACTCGTTTGCCTATCCTGTCCAAGGAGGAGATTATCCTGACACCTGTTGAGAACGCCAGCGAAATTATTGAATTCTCCATTGAAAAGTTGCTGAGTGCTACTTCCAAGGATCCTGTCGATGTCAATGCATTGCACTTGGTTCTGAGTGGTACATTGATTCCACAGGTCAACGAAGGATTGCCTCAGATTGTGAGAGCATTCTTCGGACCTGACAAGGACAACAAATTTGACAAGAAGCACATTATGATACTCAAGAAACTACTGATCAAGTTGTTGATTTGTGCCAAGGAAGGTGTCAACAAGAGTAACATTCACTCCAAGGAAGTTCAGAGACCGCTGCACAAGCAAATCGAACTCGGTTTCAAGTCACTGTGTGACACCGTACAGAGTCTAGATAGTGAACTGTTCGAAGAGCACAAGGAACTGTTGCCAACAAAGAAGAGAGGTGTCCAGTTTGCAGATTAAACCAACAATACAACTTTGACCATTCAATGTACACACAGACATTAGACTAACATTACACCTTGTTCGGCAATGAATGACGCAACAATTAAGTTAACAATTATATAGTTTCTTTTACTAAGAGATAAATTTCCATTCCGAGAGAGAGTAGTTGCACAAATTTAAAAAAGTAGGAGGATATCACCAGTGTGGTATCGACACCGCCACTTAATCATCTTCATCCTCATCACCATTTGGATGCTCTGCGTCATACTTTGCCTTTCTCTCCATTACTTTGTCATACAATCCCAAGTCCTTCAACTCTTGAGGAGTCACTTCAAACTTTGTGGTCACATCCTTCAATGAATGTTCACGAATCTTGTTATTGTAATCTATTGTGTTTTCATCAAATTCGTACCATGCCAAATTATCAGAGACAATTGTACCGGCACCACAGTTTGGACAGTGTACCATCACAACACCATGATCATGAGCTTCAGTAGAGAAGGCATGACCTTGTTGAGTACCACATTGACCACATGTGAACACAATGGCCTCATCACCTTCATCGAGCAATGATCGATGAGTGCAAGAGGAGTGGAATGATCTCACATGATTGTAGAATGGTGTGGCTGTCATCATTTTTGGAGTGGACACAACAAGCTTTGAAGCAAATGATGATGATGTCGTTGTTGTTGTGATTGTTGTGGATGACTTCAATGTGGAGAATGCGGCACAGGTGGTGCTGCTCTTGCACAGGAATTGTTTGTTGGCGGTGGCTGCTTGTTTGGCCACGATACGACGCACAGAGTGAAGCATACTTCTAGCTAGAAAATGAGAAAACTAACGAGGTGTTTGAATGGTGATGATAATCGCCGCGAAAAAGCTTTTTTGTTTGTGGCAAAATTTTTTGAGCGCAATAATTTTACAAAAGTCGGAGTTAGAACAGTTTTCGGAGCCAATTCTTCTTTTCTCCCTTCATAATGTACTGGTTGATCTGCTCTCGCAAGTCTTGACTGTTCTCTGCTCCTAGCTTTTCTACAATTTCCTTGTTGAGCTTGATACACAGTTCCTTGTCTTTGAGTTCCTTGATGGCACAGTCAACAGCGATTTGGTAGAGCTGGTTCTTGCGAGCCAGATCACATCTTTCCTGTGGATCTGGGCACTGCTTGATGAACACTTCGATGAGTCCCTTTGGGGCGTTGTAGTTCATAGCTAACTGTAGGAAACTGGTCACAGACAGAATGGATGTGGAGTTCTTTGGACTGGAGAACTTTGACTTGAGGAAGCTACCGGTCGATCCCTTCTGATTCATGTATTCATAGCTCGAACATGAGCACAAATGTTCTTCTAGAGCTGTCTTGTACAGTTGTTCTACAGATTTCCAGTCCTTTAACCGGCATCTAGTGCGGGCTGCTTCGAATAGATATCGATGTCTGACGAGCCTGAATGACTGAGCAAAATTCTTTGGACTACTCAATTTGAACTCATCTGCGTACGGGTGATAGAATAAGCAATATTTCAGCGTATCCGCAATTGATATATGAATAATGTTGTGTCTAGGATTTTCAATGTAAATTAAGTCTCTTCCTTGTCGGGCTACAGCTGAGTCGTGCTCTTCGATACGTACTTGTCTGCCTAACAAGTTTATGGAATCGACAATGTGTTTCGCAAAGTCAGTAGACAGCAAGTTGTTTCGAAGAAAGTGTTCTCCAATGTCATTATTAGGTGCGGCAAGTCGGAATGCGCTCATGATCGACTCTAGTTTTTGAATCCGAGCTCCAGGATCTCGAATGTTCATTGCCTGGCGATACTGGAGCATGAGCATTGGTAAAAATAGGCCATGGAAGCGATACACCTTCATTAGTTGTTCGTAATCCCTTAAGCGATTTAAATGACCAATATATGCATCCAAATATACACGATTTTCATCACCAGACACACATCTCATAAACTCCCGAAACGTTAAGCTCTGTTCCATATCTAACAAAACGGCCATTAGGGCATCGTAGTGAATAGGAAATCGCTCATTATCAGCACGACGGTCGTTATCACTGTTGAGATAATTTTTTGATCGATCATAGTGGCAAGCACGAAGCAATCGTCTCTTTTTCTCAAGAGATCTCAGTGACCTAATGTCACACCATGCTCTGGTTTGATTTTTCTCCAGTTCCTTCGTGTCGAGATCATACAGGTTGTACCTATGTGGATACTTCAAGTTCGGGGTACATAATTCCTCCTTCAATTTGCTGATATTTACATCGTCTTCATAATCGAAATCTTCATCCGCTCTACCATAGAAATAGTTTCGAGTGTTTGAGGAGATGATTGATTTTGACAAATCGCTTCCAAATAAACCATTCCGAATCATCATGACATCATCATCCACAGGCAGAGAGGGTGCTGAAGGACTTCTGAAATAATCATCATATTCTACATTGTTGTGTTCTATAATTTCGAAGAGATCAATATCATTATCGCCCTTCTTTTGCGATAACTGCAGCGATTCTATGAGTTCCAAGTTCTTCAATTGAAGTTGAGACACTTGTTGCTTCAACAACTCAATCTCATCATCCTTACTAAGAACAGCACCAACATATACAGGCTTGGGCAAAGATTTACCAGTACTTCCACTCACACTTCCACTCTTCGTAGTAGTAGTATCACCTACGCTCTGCTGAACAGGTTTTGGAGGTATCGATGGCCTTCTCGTTGATAAATCCTGATTACCACCACTATGACTAGGCATGCTATTGGTCGTGCTGCTACGATTGTGCTGAACAGAAGGCAACGAAGATCTACTACCCTGCTGTGTAGATGTCATGGATGACATACTCGAGCTATGGTTCTTCCCTACATTGACATTTGTCGTACCCTTCTTCAAATCATTGGTCGAATTACTGCCACTACTATTATTATTCTGACTATTATCCACACTATTGTTGGTCGCAGTTTTTGGTTGATTTGTCAAGCTCGCATGCGAAAAACTGTCCAATGAAAATTCGAGAGCCGAAATCTTGTAGCGACCCGATACGGGATGCCCACCAAACGTCAACGTATCTTCACTGGCAGTCATGGTACTTGCAGTGGTCGTATCATCATCATCGACACCATCTTCTTCATCCATCAAGTCTTGATAGGTATCATCATGATAAGTCATACTCTCGTCCAATTTGCCTCCCCTGATACCAATCATTTGAAAATCATCTTCATCTTCAATTTCATCATAGGAGACGCGCAATGGCTCTCGTTCATCATCTTCGTAGTCGTCTGCCGATTGTTGTTCGAGCTCTTTTTTACGTTCTTTCCAGTTGGACATGCCCGATCGATCTGTGTGTGTATGTTGTTTTTTTGTGAGTCACGCAGTAGTGTTGTTTGTGACTCTTCAAGTGGCTTTTTGTTGCTGGTTTTTTGAGACTGGTTTTTTTTCGAAAGGAAGTCTTTTCTTCCCTTCTCTGGAGCAAATGGAAGGTGTCAAGTTGAGAATTTGCCGCTTTCTCTTTGGCTCCAAAAAACAAAAAACAAAAAATCACATCAACAACAACAAGAAGAAAAAAAAATGATCAAAGCTTCGACATTGTTCGTCCTGCTCGTAGCAGCACTCGTTTGCGTGCTATCCATGGTTCACTGTGCCAAATATGACAACGTCAAGAATTTACAAGTAGGTATCAAGTATAGACCAGACTCTTGTGATCAAAAGGTCAAGGACGGTGATACCATCAAGGTTCACTACACTGGAAAGCTCACTGATGGTAAGGAATTTGATTCCTCTATTCCTAGAGGTGAACCATTCTCATTCACTGTAGGAAAGGGTATGGTGATCAAGGGATGGGACTCTGGTTTGTTGGGTGCTTGTGTCGGTGAGAAGAGAAAGCTCGTGATTCCGTCACAAATGGGATATGGTGAATTTGGAAGCCCGCCAACTATTCCAGGCGGTGCTGTATTGATCTTTGACGTTGAAGTCGTTTCCATTAACTAAAAGAACGTAAAGTGGAATTATTTTTTATCATTGTTTTGTTTGAAGAGATTTGTTTTTGCTTTATGAGGACTTGGAGTCAAGATCATAACTGATATCAACAGTACAAGTACCTTCTTCAATAGTCTGAAACTTGGATTTGTCCAATGTTAAGTTTTCTTTGTACTGGCGCATGGAGCCTCCAGGGAAGAGGTATTCCATTCTGTCCTTGACATACTTTTCGGGGTGTGCCAACCATTGCCGCATATCTTGACTTACTTGAGCTCTCCACCATTCACCAGTACCCTTTGTTGATCCATACGGGATACGCAACTTGAGAAACAGTGGTCCAACGCCAAATCCTTCACCTGCTTTTTCAACAGAGATCCCATCTACATTGATAAGATGAATCTGAACCTCCTTTCTATCGAATATCATCATACCTGAACTTAGTCCCATCTCTTCTTCATCACACCTCAGGCATCGAAGATTGAATGGCAAGTCGACAATGTTCGTTATTGATTTTAATGTTTCTGTTATCGCAGGATTGTATCCAGGTATTTTGAATCGAAACGCAACTCCTTCAGACATCTTGATGGCTCCAAAGTAAAGATCAGGTTGTACACAAAGTATAGAGTCCTGATCTTTGAGTAGCTGGAGTGCTTCTGAAAGTCTCATATTGGAAGTATTTACGAACTTCTTGTCCTTCATCAACAAAAGATTTGTCACTCGTTCGTAGAACCATGTATTGATACTATAGAGTCCTGGTGTCTTCACATCAATCACTTGAGGCAATTCAGTGTCTCTCGGAAACTTCAAAGCTGTAAACTGGTATTGTTTTTGAGTTTCGGACAACACTGACTCCATCCTTCCTGAACACAGTTTATCGTAGCTCAAAGCAACTCTAATGGTTGCACTGTCCAGCTTACACCTTTCAAGCGCACTCTCCATCTCGGATTGACCAAAGTGATCAAACTGAAAGCAATTATTGATTTGCAATTTTGGCTGCTCACTCTCTGGAGTATTCGAAGGAGGACTCCAGTTCAAATGTGACCCTCTATTTTCCTTCTTATTCTTATTCTTATGAGCCAATGGACGGCTACCACTGGTTGGAGCAGCTCTTCGTTTCTGCCTGAGTTGAGAGAGTTGTTGAGTGTAGTTCTTCTTGGCAATCGCCTGTTCAGTCTCATCCAGCACACTGATCTCTCTAATTAATTGCTCCAATTGTGCAATCTGTTGATCAATATCCATTCCACTCTCTTGACTCTCGGTTTTAGACTCGTTTTTCTTTTGTTCTGGTTGTTGAGTTCTTTGGTGGAGTGTAAAAACTCTTGATCTCATGCGAACAAAAAAAACGGAGACGTCAGAATGGACAAACTGGAACTTGCCAATGTATCCACTGACAGCCACATAATTTATCATAATCCAAGCAGACATCAATTCCAATATAACCAGACGACACCACAATGCACAATCTCGGATCAAGATAGTGTGGTATTGGGATGCGGCGATCATTCCACCAGATCGATACACAATGAACTCTGGGTTGAGGGTAATGATGAAAAAGATGAAATATTCGACCCTCAGCAAGTGAGTGTGCTCCAGATTCTTGGTGTGAGACCGAATTGTCCCAAGGCTCAGCGGTGGGCTCAATCGAGTATGGATATACATGAGATTGAAAAACATTGTCCATGGTTCTCCACTCTTCAAATACCATACGTGTTGGATCACTTGATATTGAATCACGAGCTATCCAATGTTCGAATCAAAAAGGTTGCAGCTGGCAGTATTCATTGCTTGTTTTTGACAGAGGATGGTTTTGTTTATGGTATGGGGCATAACAAAGATGGTCAAGTGATGAATTACGATAGGAATCATAAATTGCAGAGAAGTGATGTTTCGTTGCCAACTCTGATGCTGTGGTTTGTGGAACGCAATATTCGAATCAAGGATATTGCCTGTGCTGGTTGGTTTTCAGCTTTTATTACGACTGACGATGAATTGTACACCGTGGGACGTTTCGGATCAAATTACCAGATGACGCTTGAACCAGTACTCAGACAAACAAATGGAGTTATTTCCGTTTTTGGAGTTGGCAATGAACACCTTGTTTTCCAGCGCGACTCCTCCCAGAGTGGAGGTCAGGTGTATGCTCTCGGATCTAACAGATTTGGTCAATTGGGAGTCAGTAGAACTAATTATGAGAATCACGCAGTGGAGGCACAAGTAGTTACGGAATCATCAGACACTCTGATGCCCTTTAATTTCTGTCGCTTGACCCAGATCGATGGTGGAACTCGATTTACGATTG
The DNA here is from genome assembly GCA_937625935.1 of Tetramitus jugosus. Taxonomy (NCBI): domain Eukaryota; phylum Heterolobosea; class Eutetramitea; order Acrasida; family Vahlkampfiidae; genus Tetramitus; species Tetramitus jugosus. The sequence goes on along the minus strand of OW569345.1, from coordinate 290,704 downwards.
TACTGACATCACAATTTGACGTGTATGTGGCTGGAAAGGTCGAATCAGCTTTTCCTTTAACAAAGAATGGCTTTACAAAGTTGGATTTGGGTGAACGAAAAGGAACTGCTCACATCAAGGACTTTTCGTGCTCGTTCTCTACTGCTGTTTTTTTGGACTCAATGAAGCGAGTCTTCACGTTGTCAGATCTGCAGGACATGAGCCGAACTTCACCCCTTTTGGATGCTTCAACAATAACCAATCCCGTCGTTACTGCCACCGCTCATGGATTTCATGTTATCAACACACTTACTGGGCGCTTGTTCAATCTTGAGTTGAGTGGAAAGTGTCGGCGTCTGGTAGAACAACAAGCAGATTTGAACAGTTGTCAAATGCTCGAGAATCCTCACTACCAAGTGGCCAGTTATGCCTCGGGGTATCGCCTTATCTTGCTTTTGTTGAAATCAACAAAGAAATCGAGCTTGAATTACTTTGTGATGAATTTGAGAAAGTTGGTGTCTCATTCCACGCTGAGTGATGTCGATTTTGTTTTCGAATAATCCCTATGGCCCCAAAGTTCGACTTCTTTTCCTCTACCAGGTACTCACAAGCTAAACTTGTTAAAAACCAACACAAAAAACAAAACCAAAAAATTTGTCAATACTATTTACCATTGTCTAAAAATACATAAGCCTCTATAGGTCAGAGGATAGACTATCGGTCTCCTACCCGCCCAATGTTGGGATTGAGTAAACCGGGGGTCGCGGGTTCGAATCCCGCTAGAGGCTTCTTTTGTGCCAATACACCAAGCAAAATCAAACTTGACCGAAGATATGGGCCGGTGGAGCGACTTGGACATCGACGCAGCACAAAACAAACGACGTAGCAGGAACCACGGTCATCGTGATGTAAGACGTGATCACGATCGCCACAACAATTCTTCTTCTTCTTCTTCTGATCAACCACCCTTTGAATTCTTTCGACCTCTGAGGTGCCGCAACGATCACCACCGTAACCATAGTCGTCACATGTCGTCAATGAACGACGTTCATCAAACATTTCCAGTGCATGAACGACAAAACAGCAATCGACCAAAATTGAACAACACATTAGAAGCAGAAGAAATCATGATGGATGATCATCATGGTTCTTGTTGTGGCACGAATCAACTCTTTCTCAGTGGTGGAAGAGATCACTTGTTCAAATTTAAGCAATTCACAAATGATGTGGTTGCTCTGAGTGAAGAAATGGAGGGAAATATAGTGTTTGTTGCATGTGGAGATGAGCATGTGATTTGTCAGACTCGGAATCATGGTCTTTATGTTCGCGGAAGAAATTATGAAGGACAATTGGGTTTGAGGGACTTTGAAGATCGTAATTTTTTTTGTAAGCTCCGAGATCGGAAAATTAATTACCATTTGATCAAGTGGATTGCTTGTGGAAAGTTTTGTAGTGCACTTGTGGACCAATTGGGCAATGTTTGGTGCAGTGGTGAGTATGGAATGGTCATGTATGATCATTCGAGCTTTTATCGTGTGGGATGCTTGTTGGGTAATGTGACACTGGTGTCCATGGGCAATCAATGCTTGTTTGTTCTGGTCAATCAGTGTGAATTGTATGGATGTGGTCGGTTTACGACGCCACAAGATGAACGGCATCAATTGTCACTGCTCAACCGTTGTGAAAACTCGGTACTGCACAAACAAAATATTGCCCAATTGTCATGCGGTAACAGACATGTTTGTGTGTTGACAGAACAGGGCAACAACATGTATTGTTCCTATATTCAACCGCATCAAGAGCTAGTGTGGCATCATGTTGTATTTGATAGTCCCGTACGACAAATTAGTTGCGGATCGACGTTTATCTGTGTCCTAACTGTGAATGACGAACTGTATGGAATGGGTGAGAACGTTCATGGTGAATTTGGCTTTGTGGGTGCTAGTATGTCTCCAGATGATCCGTTCACAAAGTTTGTCAAGGTACAAACCGATGTTTCCGATATTCTGCACGTGCACACGACATCATCCGGACATGGAACAATATTGGAAACGAACAGTGGTCAAATCTATGGTGCTGGCTTCAATGGTTATTTTCAACTGGGATTGACAGACAATATTGATCGGTACAAATTCGATCTGATACCTTTCAAAAGAGACGGTCATCCATTCCTCTGCATTCAACCTGGATGCATGTTTACGGCTATTCTAACTGGTTATACAACGAAATCAAGTCCCATCTTTTGTGAGGGTCCACTGGAACAACGCTTCATGGAATTCAGTGACATCACCATAGTAACACATAAATAAAGAACATAAATTGAAATGATAGTCTAATAGGGACCTCTTTTATTGCCACCTCTGCTTCCTCTTTGTTTGTTTCCACCTCTGGAACGACCTCTTGTAGATGTGCCAGCATCAGAAGCAGGCAATTTGTACACTGTAATCTTGATATCCAATCCATTGAACACCTGATTAATAATGTTCTTGACTCGATCCCACTGTAATCGATCTAATCCACATCCGATCAAAGGCATGCTCAATCGATGAACATCGTTGGCAACCATGTGATTCTTCATCAGTGTTAGACTTGACTCCAATGTTTGATACGTGGGCTTCAGGTAGTACCTTGTCTTGGTTACCAGGTAGTAAGCGAACCTGTTGTTATCCTTGTCCTTGGTGGCATGACCATCATCATCTGTATCTCTCATTGATGGAAGCTTCAGAACAGCTAAGCCACCTGGTTGAGCACCTTGCCTTCTTAGCTCCTCCACTTTTCCATACTTGTTCTTGAAAAGCAAAGCAATGCCCTTGCTCATGCTCAGATCCTCACTCACACAATGACACAGAGAATCGGACGAAGAGAACAAATCTCCTTCGATTTCAATCAACTCCATGGTTGTTGCAGCTGTTGGTTGGTTCTCGGATGTCATTTTGTTTTTTATGCTTCCTGGAACTTTTAGAGTTTGACCGTCCAGTAAATTCTTGAATTGAAGCTTCTTTTGTGATCGAGAGTTCAATTTTGATCTCAAAAAAAGAGATGAAGTACGTGCAGCGGAATCAAGGAGTAGACCCGGCTTACAAAACGACCCAAATTTGTTCAAGCCCGACTTTCTTGTTTCATTGCCTTCAAGTGCTGCAAATTTTTGCCGAGACAAACCATTTGCTTCAAGATCTTCTTCTGCCATCAAAGCCACAAAATGCCTCAGAGTTTTGGTTGAGTATGGAGTCTGTTGTTTCTGCAATGCACAATGAGGTTGATTGTAGGCATTCAATAGCTAGAATCCACTACTTTCACACAGTGATCAAGCCTCATCTGATCCAACAATTGTTGTTACAGAGGAACACCAATGCTGAGCAACAATCTCAGCAGAATGTTCATGCAGTGGAACAAATGGTGGATCAGAGTCATTTTGTGCAATGTATGCGTCGAGATAATGGACGTATGGCATCTATTGTGCATTCCTTGTTGTCCAGAAATGCAAAATCATATCGTTTGACTCTCGAAGATTACCTTTATTTGAACCGGAGAGGTCACTTGATGAATTCCAGTGATCCACAAGGTGAAGATGATTCGATTGAAGAGTACCATGAACGCATTATCCAACACTATCGAAATCTGCTGTTGGTTGAGTCTATTCTAATGAAGAATCCATTTGTTACTGAAGAAGAGAAAAATCAAATATTTGGGTACGAGAAGCAGGAACAAATTCCGTTTAACCACTTTTTGGATCCCATCATCCAAAACACGTTACATTCTTTGTTTGATGTACAAGTGGATTGGGTGCCTGGATTCTACTCCAACAAACATCTTCCATTGTTCGCAGGAGGAGTTAGCTATGAAACCTATGATCATAATTTAACATTTGTCCAGTTGCATCCATCACTACGAACCAGGAAACGATATGGAACACTGAATCGAAGTGAGTTGATCATTCACGAACTGATACATTCAGCAAGAATGAATCTAAATTCAGTACAGTTCGAAGAAGAATTCGCCTACAGCACATCTGATAGCTTGTTACGAAGAGTTTTGGCACCCATTACACAGCGACCAACAGACTCGATTCTTTTCACAATATTTGCAATGTTTAGCATTGCCAGCGATTTGCCAAGGTTTCCTCGTTGGATATCCATCTTGACAAAATTTCCGCTATCATTCATCGTACTAGCTGGTGTCGTACGATTGCTACAGACAAAGCGAGCACTAAAACATGCACAACTGTACCTCGAATATCTCGGATGTTTTCCACAAAGAAACGTCAAGCCATTTCTGTTTCGATTAACTGACCAGGAGATATTGGAATTGTCCCGAGAGTACAGTGCTGGTCCTCGAGTGGGATGGCATCTTGTCTTTAGAAACAAATTCAAGGCTGCTGCCTCCTCCAGATTCCAGAACCGTATTAGACGGAAAGCACAGAAGAGTATTCGATGGCGTATCTTGGAGCAATACCTGTCCGAAAGGTGCGATACTCCCGCAATACAATCCTCTCTATGAGCAAATATCTTGTTGTGTGTAGTTACTCCGCTGGAATCTGGCAGTTCGTTGTAAATTGTCATGGAATGTTCAAACGTCAAAAAAAATGGAACGTTGGTTTAGAAAAATACGCGAGCCAAAAATTGGTCTCAGAAGAGAGCGCAAAGGAACAAAAGTCGATCTTTTTTTGAGGAAGAGTCAGCCCTGAGTGCCGAATAGAACGTTTGATCAAATCATTTTTATCCCTCCAAGGACAATCAAACAAAAACAACACAACGAACAACAACGTCATCAACAACAGCTGAAAAGCTCACAGTGTGGAAAAACTCAAACAACCAAACATCAACAACAAGAAGAAGATACATCTAGAACCGCACACACTAACAACAACAACAACACACTCACAATAAGATGGCCAAATTTTCAGTTCTCGATTATTTCTTGGTCATTCTAATGGCAGTGATCCCATTTGTCGTAGGATTCTTCTCCATTATATTCATACAATTGTTCAGTTCACCCATGGACTATTTTAATTCGATATTCTCAAAAGCTATCGTGGTACGTGTGTTGTGTTTTGTGAAACTTTTGTCCATTTTTTTTTTCTGTTCAATTGTTGATCAGAGCGTCTTGTTCTCACACACACACATACATCTTGATGAATTTCATCACACAACAACAACAACAATGACATGCATCAATTGACAAACAATCATCAATGTTACAGGTACTGGGCATGACAATATCATTTACAATTATACTAGTATTGCCATTTGACAAGTGGGCATTGTTGGGTGGTGGCCTATCGGTTGCTACACCCTACATTTGGCAAATTCTGTTCGCCTGTATCGCATTCTACGTCATTCTTGTCATTCCGTTTGCCTTTTGGTACTATGAGTCACACAATACGGACAAGAGTGGCATGAAGGGACTCTTGTCTCAAATTTGTCACGGTGTCGTTGCTTCTCTTGTCTGTTTTGTGATTGCTGCATTGGCCATCATCATTAGTTACATTTGGTTGGGCTATGCTGAGTTGAGTGTCGAAGTGCACAATCAAGCTGCATTCGGAGACACGTTCTACGATGTCAACAAGAATATAACGGCAGGTGTCGGATTGAACACTGTGCTCAAAAAGTCGTTGCTCAATGTGAGAATGTCATTTGTGGTCTACATTACGGCCATGCTGTCGATTGCTGGATGGCTCATCTTTATTGTGTTTGGTGGATGTGGAATGACAGCGTTGCCACTCGAACTCATCTTTTGTTTCTTGAAGAAGCCAAAGCCACTGTCACAGAGAGACTTCCAAATTGCGCAGAGATTGTTTGCCTCGAGAGCAGAAAAACTCATCAAGGTCGGTCAATTGATCAACGATTCGAGAAAGACACTCAAGGGCAGAACTACGAGAAAGAACGTTTCCAAATATCAAAAGTTTAAGAAGGCTGTGTATCAGTGCGAAGAAGAGTACAAGAAGGTTGAGATTGCATACAAGCAAGGTGGTGGAAATCCGTTTGTTTACATCTTTGCATTCGTTCTGGGTATCGTCAGTGCTATATTGACAGTTTTGTGGATTGTTCACATGATTATCTACATGGTTCCTCGTCCACCAATTTGGCCAATGCTCAATCAATTCTTTGAGTGGTTCGATATGGGATTCCCATTGTTTGGTTTGATTGCCTACCTCATCTTCACCTACTACTTGCTGTTTGCAGTGTTGGCAGGTAATGTGAGAATTATGAGTCGTATCCCATTGGTGGCAGTCTTCCCATTGAAGTACAGAGACACAGCAACAAGCAGTTTCCTGTACAACACTGGACTCATGCTCCTCTCCAGTATCACCATTGTTCAGTTCAGTGCCAATGCATTCGCAGACTACATCAAGTACACGTCGATTGACTTGTTCTTCAATGTGTTTGTGGCCAACATGATCTACATCAAGTATTTCTATATTTATGTGCACTATGTGCTGTTCGGATTCATCTTTATTGGATTTGTGTTGACTGTATTGTCATTGATCCCTGGTCCATGCAACAATTATCACAAGGCACCGGAAGAGAAGGAATTGGACGAGATTTTGAGAAGCTTGGAATATGAAGCACGACGATAAACCCCTGGTATATATATATATATATACACCAACTCCATCCTGTACCACCCTTGAAACAACCACACCTCTAGATGACCATATCCCATTCATTAATTTATTCATATAAACCAACACACGCACTGTTGGATCAGTGCGATGCTTTCGAAAAAGCCCCAATCGCCTCTCTCCGAAAAGCTTTTCTCTGCCGCGCCAACATCGAGAAAAAAAAACAGATTGAATCGATCAAAAAGCTCCCATCAAACAAAACAATCAACAACAACACCAATCCAACACAATGAGAAGAAGAGACTTTGTTTTATTTGCCATCATTTGTCTCTTCCTGTTGTACACCCTGGTTCAAGAGGGTTCCATTTCTTTTGAAAAATCATTCTTTTTCGAACAAGTTGCATCTTCACATCGAATCAACAACAACAATCACCATCGCACGAATGAAATGCGAAGAATGAATCGAAATTTATCACCTCCATCTCAACAACAACAACAACAACAGATGAATTCTCTGTCTCCACCACCAAAACCAATCATTACTGATTTGGATCAAGATGGATATCAGGAAATGTTGACAGTTTCGGACAGAGTGGAAAATCAACAGTCAAGTCAATTAAAGTTGATTCGGTTAAAGATTTTGGCTCAATCCTCTTCTGTGATCCATCCAAAATTCTTTACTGTGCTCTCATGGAATGGTGATCAATCATCTCAGAGTCCCGTAGTTGGTGGTGATCGATTGTTTGATTTGAGCAAGTGGATATCGTCTTCAACTGAGACCACAAATGACAAGAACAAGAAGAGCAAGAAGGACGACAAGAATAGCAAGAATAAGGAGAGTGAAGATGTCATTGAAAAGAACAAAAAATTTGTTCCTCATATTGTGGGACTGGGGGTCGGTTTCATTGATCATCCAAGAGACAAGTTGGACCGAAAACAAATTGTGATTCTAGTGCTCTCGAATTGGCGAGTACTGTGTTTGGATCATGAATTGAAGCACTTGTGGAACGTGGATTTGAACACTGAGCGACAATCGTTGGGATATCCGAGTGAAGTGGTAATTTCAGTGACACCTTATCGCGTTCAAAAGAATGACAAGGGAATGGTTGTCATTGGTTTGAGACATCGTTTCTATGATGAGAGATTTATGGCTAGTTATGATGCAAGAGTCAGTGAGGAACAAGATGTGAGAGAGTTGGCAGAGCATTATTCTTATTATGCATTCAGTGCCAATGATGGACAAATGAGATGGAAGCACGAGTCTCAAGATTTCCACTATCACCACGAAGATGAAACGCTACACTCGCAACACAATCATAAATTGGATGCTATGCACCATTTGGAGCACTCTGGAGAAGTTTCTTGGAGTGCTTATCGGAGTGATATGATCAGACAGATGCCACACATTTTTAGGCATGATCACGATACATCATTTTCGATTGAGCACTTTAATGCAACGTCATCAAAGAGGTTGTTCGAGCCCATTATCAGAAACACTGAAAAGTATTATGGCACATTCGGTAAGAAGATTAAGGAAGCAATGAAAATTGCAGCTACTAGCACATCAGTCAAAAAGTCATCAATCAGCGCGCCAAATGTTCTTGTCGCACATTTGTCCAAGGGAATAGAAGTGATTCATTTGTACACGGGACGAACTCTGTGCCAATTGGCTTCTCTGCATGAAGATGCAGCATTTGCTGATTTGAACGGTGATGGAGTATTGGAGGAGATTGAAGAGAATGGATGCCTAGGAACTATTCAAACTGGGGTACCTTCTCTTGTAGAGCCAGTGTTCCAGGCCAATATTTGCAAGTTAAGAAACGGTGGAATTCAACAGTTTTATCTTGGCTTATTAGAATCAGAACCCTCCAATGAATTGATGAGTGAGGACGAGCAATATGAAAGTGTTGCTCCCTCCGTGGTCGAATTCTACTCTGGTAGTAAGGTGAAACGCGAAGCGGTGTTCTTTGTCGAATCAGGACTCGTTACGGTTGTGACTCCGGACACGAACGAGAACTATAAGATCAAGTGGCAATCAATGACTCCATCCAAGTTCAACAAGAGGCACGAGAAGAGTGATGAGTGGTACTTTGCTGAAACAAAGCCTTATGCGCTTCGTAAGAATCAACAGCACAAGTATATCCTGACTGTTGGCGAATCGTTCATCACAGTACTCGATCTCCATGGAGCGATTCAACAAGTGATTCCATTGCCAGAACCGACCATAGAGCCAGTATTGGTGAACTATGATGTGAATGGAGATGGAATGAACGACCTTATCATTACGACACGCAAGGGCATGTATGCTTTTAGAGCTCGCAGCCGCACTGGTGTCTCCATTATCTCAGTTCTCGTTATTGGTCTGTTGATTCTTGTGAGTATCATGTATTTGTCCACGACCATTGACCTCAGAGATCCAAACTATGTAAAAAAGTCCAAGGACACATAAACGCATCATGAGCTCTCGATTCTTCCAGGAATCACGCTATTTTTATTCCGTAGCAAAGCGTTTTTCTCGGGGAATGAAAAATCTCCATGTTTCCGATTTGAAGCGAGAAGGGACAACAAAACAACGAACACAGAAACAAGGTCAGGTATTGTTTGTGCGCACTGTGATAGCACACACCAAAAGAAGTATTATATTATTGTGTTGTTGTTATTGAGCAATCATGTATTTGGCCAAAGCAATCAAGAACACATTCTGGAAAGACAATGTCACAGAAGCGGACGCCAACTCAACCATCTATATCCACAAGGACATACCATACAAGGACTCTGGTCATCTCAAGCACTGCCTCAATATCTTTGTGCCAAAGAGGACAGAGGAGGATAAGCAGCCAAAATTATTTCCAGTGTTGATATTTGCTCATGGTGGCAGTTGGAGGAGAGGAGACCGAAATCATCGTTGGTTCGACACGTACAATAAGGTTCGTTCATTGTGTTTTTTTTGTTGTGTTTTGATTTTGTAATTAATGGAAATGTTGTTAGCTCACATATGTCATTGAATATATGTAAACTTAGTTTTGTGCTCAACTGTGTTGCAACATGGAGTTTGTAGTGGTGAATATTTCGTATCGATTGTCGCCTGAAGTGAAGCATCCGGGGCACATGTTGGACGTGTTGCACGCCTTTCGCTTTGTTCATGAAAATATTGCACAGTACACTGGTGATCCGAATCGGGTCATGGTGTGTGGTCACAGTGCAGGTGGTCACTTGGTAACCATGTGTACCTTGTTTATCGCGTGCAGAGAGTTGTTTGAAGATATGAATGAGTTTGATTATTCGTTTCCAAGTGATTTTATCAAGGGATGTGTACCGATTAGTGCCGTTTATGATTTGAATCGGTTGAGTACCATGGGATATCTTGTGAATCGATACATTGTCGAACCGGCGTTCATTCGGCATCCTCAATTGAACAATTATGATGCTGCATCGCCGCTTGAGATGTTGCGAAAATTGAGACAGAAAATAGTAGACAGTGATCCGTTGCCACCGTTCTTGTGTCTCAATGCAGAGAATGATTGGGGATTGGACTTGCAGACGGTTGATTTTGTGGAAGTGCTGAATGATCCGAGACGATTTATCAGAAAGAGGTATTTGAACTCAAAAACCAACCATTTGTCAATCATTGGTCTGCACACAGGATATGGAAATGCGTATCCACTAGTGATCACGGATATTGCAGAGTTTGCTCATTCTGTATTCCACATGGAAGCACTTATGCCTCCATCGCCTATTGTCCGTGTGCCTCAGGTCGTTCCCTATCCATTGCAAGACACTGACGCTAAGTCTCCACGGTCAGAAACAACAGAACCAAATCCTGTTCTCCTGGAAACCAAGGACGCAGATCATAATCTACAGCAAGAAGGAGGCGATGATGACGATCCTGACTTGAAAGAAATTGCCCTTATGAATCTGCAACAAGAAGTACAACTCGAATCTTTGGCTGCAACAGAGCAAACACAACAACAAGAACCAACTGAGGACCGTTCTCAATGGAGTAATTTAGCTCGTCAGCTGCATCTCATGTAACAACACCACCCACCACCAACTCACATCCCAATACATTATTTATTTCACCGACACAATTTGTTTTGTAATTTTTGATGAGGAACTTGTTCCGATGAACTCGTACAAAGTGATCGCTTGAGAGGAACTTTCATGGTCCAAAAAACCACAACAACCCAAAAAAAAAGCAAAAAAGCAACAACCAGCAAATCATTTTTTTTCCACCCTCTAACGCAACAACAACATGTCAGACGACGAAGATAATATTATTATTGTAAGTTACTTGTTGCGGTTAAAAAAAAGAAGCACATTTTTTCTCTTGTCCAAAACACAAGCACACAACAACAAAAAAAGCTTACAATTTTTTTTTCTCCCCTAGGACGAAGACGAAGAAGAAATTGATGTCGGATCAGACGATATCGACGTAGGTGACGATATCAGTGGTGGTGATGATGATGACAATGTAGGCAGTGACGACATGATTGTCGACGGTGATGAAGATGAGGAAGAAGAGGACGAAGACATTCAGACCACCATGGAAAACACTTACTACTCTGCCAAGGGTTCAATCAACACTGATTTGGACGAAGCGATTGAATTGTTCAATCTTGTGCTTGATATGGAAGAGGAGAAGGGTCAATGGGGCTTCAAAACACTCAAACAAATTATAAAAGCTTATTTCAAGCATGGAAAGTATGAGGAGATGATTGAAAAGTATAAGCAATTGTTGGGTTACATGAGTGTTGTGAGTCGAAATGACAGTGAAAAATCAATCAACAATATCTTGTCACTCGTGTCTACGACATCGACTGATCAGAAACTGTTGAGCAATATTTATCAAATTACGTTGGATGCGCTCAAGGAGGCCAACAATGAGGTGAGTGTTACTATTGTTTTTTTTTACTACTCTATTGTTGTTGTTGTCCCAAAGTTGTTTTTTGTTATTTGATGTGAGAGTGTGTAGTTTTTGACTAACGACACGAATATACGAACGAAATCCAAATGAACAGAAATTGTGGTTCAACACTAAGCTCAAGCAAGGAAAGGTGTTCTTCGACATGAAGGACTATCAAAGATTGCAACAGTGTATCGATGAGTTGAAGGTGTGGTGTTTGAACGAACAAGGCAAGGAAGACTCCAAAAAGTCAAGTCAATTGTTGGATGTCTACGTGTTGGAGATTCAAATGTATTCTGAGCGCGAGGAACTAAAGAAGTTGGAAGTACTGTACAAGAAGTGTATTTCATTGTCTTCAGGTGCAGTCGTGTTGAATCCAAGAGTCACCGGTGTCATCAGAGAGTGCGGTGGTAAGATGTACATGAGAGATAAGAAGTGGGCCATGGCTCATGAAGATTTGTTTGAGGCATTCAAGAGTTATGATGAGGCAGGTAACCCTAGACGTATCCAGTGCTTGAAGTACCTCGTTTTGGCCAATATGCTGATGGGATCCAACATCAATCCTTTCGATGCCAATGAAGTCAAGCCTTACAAGAATCACAGTGAGATTACAGCGATGACTGATCTTGTTGCTTCCTACCAACAGTCTGACATCAACAGATTCGAGAAGATTTTGAGACAGAATAAGCAAAGTATTCTGGAGGATGCTTTCATCAAGTACTATATCGACGATTTGTTGACGAACATTAGAACAAAGGTTCTTCTCATTCTGATCACTCCATACACGAGAATCAGAATGACATTTGTTGCCAAGGAGTTGAACATTGATGTACAGTTGGTTGAAAAGCTTTGTGTGGATCTCATTTTGGATCAAAAGCTAGATGCTTACATTGATCAGATCAACGAAATGATTCAATTGAAGTCAAAGGGTACTACTGCCTCTCGTTACAGAGCCATCCATCAATGGGCAACCAAGTTGGGTGATGTTCACAGCGCAATCATCAACAAGGTTAACTAATGTACTCAATTCTTTAATAATACACAATTAAAATCTCCTGTAATGTTATGTTTCCCTTACTTGCTTGTTGCATCATCCAAGAGATTATTCAAGAGTTTGTTGACACCTTCTTTGATGATTTTGTCTTTTTCTTTGGAAATGTTTGACACTGCCATGCAACTAGTATTAGTATTGGTTCTTGTAATGAAACAATCAACATTATACGCACACCACAAGAGCAGACTCTCGGATCTCTCTGGTTTACCTGTAATCAGGCGACTGGAAGAAGCAATTACAACGCATGCCAGTAGTTTGATGCTTCCTGATGTCACTAACAACTGAGGATCATTGTGAATCAAGTCAGTCAACGCAATACACTTGTTGAGCAATTCCTGGACATTCACCTCCAACACCCTGGGTACAATGGTCCAAAAACAGGCAAGATACAACTCTACGAAATCAGTGAATACGACCACATTCAGGTTGTATCTCAGAGTTTGGAAAACCTCAATTTCTGTTATCAAATCAGTGTTAGCTACACAGAGTGTGGAATTGCAAACCAACTATTGTTTTCTTACCACAAGCATAGAAGTCCTTCGGGGAGAATCGATTTCCCATATTTTCTACCAAGCTGTCAACACTGAGAGTAAAGCCACAAAATCTCTTGCAGCTTAGCATCAAGCAAGCACAACATATCAAGTGAAGGTCCATCATCTTTTCACTCATTGACCTAATGTGAGGACCTAAGGTGAGCAAAAAGTTACATCACATAAGCTTCGAAGTAAAACCACTACAAACTTTTGTTTACTCAAGTCTCTCTCCAACTCCTTGACGTATCTGAACAAGTAGTAAACACTGGCAAACTTAGCTCTAGGTGAGACCTCAAACTTTTTTGATTGTTCAAACAAGAATTCTACCCATTTGTTCATGTCCTTCAAGTATTGGATGAAGCTGTCAAAGGAATAGTAATCTTGGTATTGGAATGACCATTTCTCAACAATATCTGCCTCAAGCTCTGAAAAGGACAAGTTTTGGAATGACAAGTACTCCATTAGATGTTCAGTAATTCTTTCGATTTCTGGGTTATGTGCTCGAGCACTTCTTTCTTTTTCTAGAATTTTGTATGCACGACAATTTGGCGGCTAGAGATTTTGGCGCGAGAGTTTTGTTAAGGTAATGTATTCGTGTCATCTATTTATTTACAAACCGAAGAGACTATGGGCAAGGAATCCAATAGTTAGCAACATGGAGAGTTGAACAATGTGTCTGGAAGATGCTGACACTTCCTGTTTCACAGGTGGTGAGACATGAGGGTGAGTGCTTTCTTTAGGTTGATCGACGCCACTCTGTCTAGGATTGGGGACATCTTGAGTCGGACTAGTTGTTGGGCTCGATGGTTGCGGAGAGATCATCTTGACTTCTGGTACGACGAATCCAAAGTAGAGTTCGTTTGATCCCTTAAATGCTGCCACCATAATGTCATTGGAACGAACCATCATTGAAGAGTACCACATATTTTCAGTCGCATTATATGTAATGTAGTCCATTCCTTGGGATAGATCCAAATTTTGAATCATTAACTGGATAGAACCACCACTGAATGAAACTGGCGTTTCTCCCTTGATACTAAACATGTAGTATCCCAACACAGCACCAATAATTACCTCTGGATGAGGATTCTCAGATAGTTTCACAACAGAAAACTCGAATGGATCTGTGACAGACTCTTCTTTGAAGGTCAGAAGCATGAAACTCCCATTGTCATCTACAGGGAACTTGTAAGTTGGTGCAGTCGTAGGGTCATAAGAAACAGGCTCACCTAGAGTGGCTACAATTGGAACCGGTGGATTGGAGGATACTTCAGGAGTTGTTAATGTACTCCTTTCCTGACAGTACACGAGCAAGGCAAAGCTCAAGACCAATAGAATAACTGAGATAAAGGTTTTCATATTGTATTCACTTCGTTTTTAGTTGTATTGAATTCAATGGAAGTTTCATGGCATAAAACATTTTTCGCTTTATACTACCAATGTCCATTCCTCAAAACGCCTCGACATTAAAGGAACATCACAAGGGGGTAACGAAAAAAGTGAAGTCAAAACCCAAAAAAATGGTGTGGCCAAAGGGATTCGCGCTAAAGGCTATTGTACATTAGTTCAATGTTCGGAATCTGCAAAGAGATGCCTCACATGCTCAAAAGAAGCATCCATAGCTTTGCTATTCGTATTATTCAGCTCCATTACGTGAGTCAAAAGCGAGTACATGTGAACTGAGTCAAAGCCCTTCAGGGGGTGATCTCGCTTCACGAATTTAGGTCCAATAGCTACCAGGAAGCCTTTCATGTCATCAATGTCGGGATCAAAGGCGTTGTCACCATTATTGGACTCATAGAATGCTGTAACCACAGAACAGTGAGGCTTGGACACAAGAATAATGTTGGGTGCTCTGTTTGGATGCCTGAGCCAAGTATGATTGTACTGAAACTTGGCAGGTAATTGGTCGCCCATGTACGCTGAATAGAAACCTAGACTTTCTTTTTGTTTCAGTGAGTTGTAGACAGCGTTGATTTCACCTGCAGACACGCCGTTATGAGCAATCAAATCCACATAAGGACCCATGTTTGGCATGACAAACAAGGATCGTTCATGAGGTCCCAACAGTTCGCTAATGTGCACAGAACATTGATGATCCAGGGACATGGATCCATATGTAGAAGTGATGACAATGTTTAGATCATTGTACGGATCAATTCTCATCATTGCAATGTCATTCAATAGATTTGCAATGGAGCGATCTATTACCTCCAATATCGATGCAATTTCATCACTAAACGGACCAAAATTGTACATTTGTTCGGTCAAGGTCTCGAGTGCCACTGCATACAACAGTGTGTGGTCACTCTTCGATACTAGATCCTTCTCAAAGTGCTCAATCAAATCATCCACCTTGGGTTGTACGGAACTTGCATGCTCCACATCTCTTGATCCTTGACCATGGGTCGCACTCATACCAGGAACGTTGCACCCGCTCCAATCATATACAAACGAAGAATAGTTTCCCCATTTCTTCATAGATACCCACAGTGGCTCTGCTCCACTCCACCAATCAGTCTCATTCCACGTCTCACTAAAACTCACATTCTTCACTCGGTCAAACATGTTATCCGCCAACATGCCATGATTCTCCGGATAATACCCCGTCATTACAGTATATTCATTGGGGAGTGAAGTGGCGGGAAAAACAGACCGTATTCCATCGACACTCAATCCTCTGTCTCTAATGCTCAGAATGGTCGGTATACTCGAAGCATACTTTGTCAGATAATCATGCCTAAATGCACCAATATGCAACACAATAACAGTCTTCTCCAATTGCTCCATTTTGTGATCTGAAATGACACTGAATTTGGTTCGAAGAACCGGGTAGATGAAAATGGAGGAAATGATGGCCACACCCAACGTAATTACAATCACAGACAATATCAAAAGTGACATGATATTCTGTATGGCATAGTTCTTGGCGTGGTGCGCGCTGGGTGGCACATTCATCTCATGAAAATTGTCCATTTCTTCTTCAATGTTGGTAACGAGTGGTAGGTGATGATGATCGCTATGATGACTCAGGTCATTGTGATGATGATGGTCACTGTCATGGTGATGATGCTCAAAGTCACCGTTGCCATCTCCATAAACCATCATGTTGTGATGATGATGAGACTTTTCATGTTTGTTGGTCAGAATTGATGGAGGATGAGAACCATCATCATGGATGAGATTGTCATCACGATGCATCTCATAGTACTCACTGTCCATGTTTGTTGTTTGCTTTGTTTGTTTCGCGAAATCTTTAGCTATGCTCGGGGTCATTGAACTGGAAGCAGCGAAAGGGGAATGTTCCAAGAAAGGGGTTCTCGCTCGAAAAAATGGCCAAGAAGAGTAAAGCTGAAAAGAATGTAAATGACAGAAGAAGGCACTTTACACTTTAGCAAGGATGACAGCACCCTCAACATCGATAAATGAGTAAGTATTGCCAGCATAAGAAGGATCAACAACAAAGTATTCTCTTCCTTGAACACCTTCTCCCAATACCCAGTGCTTTCCAAATCTCACATTCAGCAATACAACGTCGCCAGCGCACAAACTGGTCTTGATTTCCTTTTCATCCTTTGTGAAACGATCAAACTTGAGACCCAGAGGTGCCAAGGCATTAAAGTTCACCAAATCATCCTTCAAGTAACCCTTGTTTGCCTTCAACCAAGCATTCAAAGTACCAGGAGTTGCGTCTGCTCCACCAATCTTCTTCTTCCTCGAAGCAAGAGCAGAGGCAATAGCAGAAACCACACATCCTCCATGACACAAGGTCTTCTCACCGCTCATCTTGTCGTACCCCCAACCCTTGTCACATTGGCTAAACTTTGGATGAACCACAGGCTTACACATGGCACCATGGCCATTCGCAGGATTAATCTCTATCAAGAAATCACTAGGAATGTATCCGCTGATACCACCACGATGAGTTGTGACAGAGACCCATGTGGCACCACATCCTTTTTGGAACTGTCCATTGTAGGTCACGACTCCGCCCACTGGCACAAATGTCGCGAGTTCGTACGAGCCACAAGGACCTTTACGCATAGCAATCTCCACACCTTCATATTCCCATGGATTTTTGCTGACGACTTGCAAGCTAGCACCGATAGCCATTGAAGAATCACTCAAGCTTTGAATTTTGTTTTTCTTGGTAATCTTCTCAGAGAGACACTTCTTGATACACTGCTTCTCAGAACGAACAGCGAAGCACGAACGTTGACAATTCTTCTTCTTAAGGAGTAGCGATGAGTTTGCTACGGATGGAGTACTGAGCACATTCAAAGATGATGTCAGCAACAACAGAGCACTTATTAACAGTAGAGCAATAACCACACGAGCAGCAGTCATTTTTGTTTTTTTTCTGGGAACGAACGATGTTGTTGTTTTTCCTTCTGTTCGCCCCTGGAAAGTTCCGTTCTTCGCTGCGGAAAATTTGTTACAAAACTCAATAGGTCCCTTTGATCCAAGTCAAGGGGTTGACAGCCTGACAAAACATGGCTATGGATTCATTTGTTTTGAATTAATTATGAGAATCTTATGTACAAATTGTCGATACTTTACAAAGTGTTCTTGGCTTCCTCTCTTGCAAAATGCTTCTGAAGGTGTTTCATTTCTTTCATACCATGATCTGCCAAGTGATGAATGATGTCGAACCATTCTTCGTATTCGTCTTCACTTCCACTCAGGTTTGCTTTCTTTGAGGTCTTGGATGTTCTTTTTTCTTTCTTGCCTTTCTCCTGCTTTCCTTCAAAATTGTTCCCTTCACGTTCCACTTTGTCATAGAATTTCATTTTTTCCACTGTTTCAGTTCTCGTTGTTGAGTTGATTTTCACTTCTTCTTTCTTTTCTGTTCTCGAGAGTGAGCTCTCATCGATTGTAGCTTGTTTTGTATTTGATTTTTCTCTGTTCTCGTCCTGCACGCAAGGTTGACCCAATTTATGATGATCAGCCTCTTCGATTAATTCGGTTGACTTTTTCTTGGTTGGAACAGTGACTTTCTTTCTCCTGGTGACAGAGGCTGCTCTTCTTCGGCCAGATCCAACTGCACTACGAAAGGACGTTCCTCTCATGGATCTACCCACACTCCTTCCTAGTTGCCTCAAGTATTGAGGTTTGATCACTCGACGTGACAGATTCCCATACATGATCCACAGTATTGCTTTTTACCAGACAGTGGCGCAGTTATTTGAAAAACTTCACCGGAGCATAGGACAAAATAGATTGATCGCACTTGATTTTGATACAATGGGAAGACTCAAAATTCCGCTGCGGCGTTTTTTAAACTTTTTATATCTGACATATTTTATTTGTATTTGGTTGGGCCCCTCTTCCATTCCGCCTGTGAACACTTGCCTCATAGTAATAACAATCAAAACAAAATCAATCTCTGATATCTCTTAGTAACTCGACATCACTCCGAGAAGTAGTTTTCCAAGAATTCTTTTTCAGGTCAACCCTTGTATATGAACTCTGAAACGATAAGCAATAACATCATTAATGGTATCAGTAGAATCAAATTTGAGTGGCTCCTCTGGCCAATCAACACTCCACATCATTCAAGATTATTCCTGCAACGAAACTGCTCAATCAAGTGACTCAAAGAAGGTCGAGATTCTGTCTCAGACACTTGTGGCACCAATGGAAGTGGAATCGTCATCTACAGAAGACATCCTTTGCTCAACACCACACAGTAATAGTGACATTTCTCCAACTATAAACATACAACAGAGTGCATACAATGATGACATCAAGGATTCGATTGAAAAATCACCCCCAACGACCACACATCCATCAACAACCAACATAGAGACCAACGCCGCAAACATTGCAACACCACCACCTCCTGCATCGTTCGACACATTACAACAAATACCGCATCATTCGTTAGTATTAACACAAACAAATCAGGAGCAAGAATATCATGATATGGAACAATCACTTTATCCACAATCCCAGTATCATCCCTCAGAGTGTTTAGAGGATCAAATACAACCAGAATCCATTCCATCCATGACTGGAAACGAAGAACCAAAGGTACCAGTTCCTCGTCTATTGCTCTTTGCCTTCTTACCGCTCATCTTCTCTGCTGCATTCAATTTTATGAGGGCTGTTCTAAATCCGGTTCAAGTGATGAATCTGGTGGGAGGTGGTTCCAAGACAACAGCTCTTGCTATTGTGGGAGGTCTAACAATGACGACAGCAATGATAACAGGTCCAATTGCTGGTCATTTTTCTGACCACTTTAAATCGCCATATGGCAGTCGTTTTCCCATCATGATGGTAGCTAGTATACTATTCGGCCTAACCTTTCTGGTTCGAATTTTTGTGACTGAGGAGTTCAATGTTTTCGAATTTACACCGAATGGTATGCTGTCCCTAGCCACAGTGGTGTACATGTTTGGAGAAGTGGTATCTCAAACTGTCTGGAGTTGCTACTATGGTCTGTTCAAGGACATGTTCCCTGTGTCTCAGATTGGACTCCTTAGTGGGCTGAACAGTTTTATGACAACTTTGAGTACGTGCCTCGGTGTGGCAGTGTTCGGATTCTTGTACGACAGTGTTGTTCCAGGATACATCGTTCTACTGTTTTTCGCTGTTGGTGTCATGATAACCGGTGTCTTGTACATGGTATTGTTCCGGGAGCCAATCGCTCATTATAGTGATCACTTCTCGTTTGATATGGGATTGTTTACACAATTTAGGAGACACATGGTGGAGTACTCTCCTGAAGAAGAGTACACCAACCTTGGAGCGAATGTTCAAAACATGGAAATGGAGTCTGTACCAAAACAAACTTACATGCAACAAACTATTGAATCCAATGATCAATTCTCTGTTGTATCTTCATCGATACCTACAGAAGATCCCCAGTTACTGTATCCTGTCATGCTATCAACAAATCAGAATGCTGACGATTCAACAACATCAAATTCTTTTCCCAATGATCCAATCATGATACTACCTCAAAATCCAGATATCCAAGACAATAGAGTAGATGGTTTAGAAGAAAAGTGGGCTGCTGTAAAATTATGTTTAGCCCAGGCATTGAGATTTCTTGCCGAATTCTTTCAACCTTTCAAGAATTGGAATTTCGTTTGGTTGTGTATTTCCAGAGCAACCTTTGCGCTTGGGATTGGCTTAGTGCAGGTATTTGGCCTATTCTATTTCCAAGACAAGATCGGGCCTAACGGATATCGATTGTTCAACAACCTGGAGCTCATCAAGAGTGCCGAGCAAGCTCAAGCAATATTTGTTTCTATCACTGTTGTCAATGCATTGACTTCTGCTGTCATTGGCGGCTTCTTGTCTGATCGAATAGGACGAAGACCCATTATTTCTTTGTCTTGTGTTCTGATGTTCATTGGTTGTATGGGCATGGCCTTCTCTAATGAGTATGGAAGTGTAGTGGCTTTTGGAGTACCCGTAGGAGCAGGGCTCGGAAGTTTCTATGGAAGTAATCTAGCTCTTGCCAATGACATAATAGATAAGAAAGAATCTGCAACTGGACTTGCTCTCTTCCACCTTTCGCATAATCTAGCCATCATGCTGAGCTCTCCTGTTGGCGGTTTGTTGTTAAAGATTGGTCAATCATTGAATGAGAAGAAGTTCGTTACTACTCCAAATTTTGGTTACAACATAATGTGCTTGTTCTGTGCCCTTCTGTGTTTGAGTTCTGGGGCTCTTGTGTGGTTGATTCGTGGTGTGGAGGAACCTCCAATCACTCTTTTGACCAAAAAGATTGAAGAATTCAGAGCCAAAAGAAGGGAGCAGTTAGACCCTCTCGAAATAAATAGTTAAAACTTTCTGCTTCAGCGAGTCTTCCGCACTACCAGTTTGTTCGAAGAACGATAAGTTCGAGGATTTTTGTATCTTACAGTGGAAGCTCTTTCCATGTTATTCTTATTCACAGTACTTGTTGATTCGTTGGCTGTAATCCGCTGATCTGAGTTTTGTTCTGCTTGTGCGTTGGATATCTGTCTTGAGAAGCGCACAGCATCTCGAATTCGTTTTGAAATATTTGCTGTCGTTTTTGGTCTCGTGACTTCAGTAAGAGACTGCCTGATATTGTTCAATTGACTCAGCCTATCACAACCCGAAGAGGTGTTCGGTCTGGGATTGCACTTTTCTCGGTTATATTCTGTATGAACAGACCGAGCGGAATTTGGTCGAGGAGTAGTGTTATTGTAATAGTTGTCATCTCCTTTGTCAATACAATAGAATTCACACTTTTTTTCTTCTGGCTTGGCTTGGTATTTAAAAATGTCAAAATTAACACCCTCGAGCATAGCATCGAATTTCTTCTTCAATGTTTCGTCCGAGAATTCTTCTTTGAATTGAGTCAAAGACTCTTGCAATCGGTCAATAGCACTCTCAAGCTTTCTCTCTGTCATATGCTTAAAATGATCAAACTCTCTCATCGATTCTTCTACAGAAAAAACTCTTCGAGCTTCAAGAGAAAAAGGAGTTACAATCTCTGAAGATGATTCATCAAAGTGTTCAGCCAACAAATCTTTAGCTGCATCATCCTTAAACACTTCTCGTAACTGCCCTAAAATACTTTTCATATCCATCGAAACATCAACTTTCAGATTATGAATGCTCACTGGTTCAAAGTTGAGTTGGGTTTTGATATCGGCTTCAAGTTCCTCATTATCCAACATTTTCAACTTTAGTAAACGTGACACTATCTCCATGCGACTAAAATCTTCGCGACAAAGAGGATTTCCTTCAACTTTTAAGATGATTAGTTCGGGCAGATTCTGTAGGTGTTCTACAAGTTGAATTGTGTGAGTGAAGCCATTATTTCGGATGTCTAATTGCTCTAATCTAGGAAATAATGTTTCAACGCTTGATAGGCTCGTAAAATCATTTTCTGAAGCATGTAATTCTTCTAAATACTTGAGTGGAGAGAAGAGGTCGCAAAGATTCCCTGACAATCCACACTTTGAAATGTGGAGGATTCTGATGCATTGAAATCGATTGGAATTAAAAAAGGTGGGCTCCACTATTACTCCAACATTCCCTGACAAAGAAAGTTCAATCAGACGTCGACAACATGAAATCTCCAGAGATGAAAGGGATGTGATTTTGTTGTGAGCCAATAACAGGTGTTGTGTTTTCTTTAGCGATTTTAAGAACCTCAGGTTACTCAATTTGTTGATCGACAGGTTAAGAATTCTTAGTTCAGCATTACTCAGTACGTCTGCATCATCGGTTGATATCAAATTATCTTGTATGTTGAGTATTCTCAACTTTGTGAGATGAGCAAGTCCATTGAGTTTCTGAATCTGATTTGATTGCAAGTACAACTCTTGGAGCTGAAGACACCTAACAAATTGAATCAGATATAATCTGAAATGATAATCGCACAAACAAGTTGACATACCCCTTTAATCCCTCAATAGCTTTGATTTGGTTGTAAGGAAGTTTTACGACTTGTAGGTCACAAAGCACTGACTGATCCACCAAGAACAACAACGATTCAATTTCATTAAACGAAAGGTCAATCATTTTTGCTCTTTTCCACTCAGCCAGCTCCTCTTGAGTGATTTTCTTCAATCCTCGACCATACAACATGATACTTTGAGAAGAAGGTACTTCCAAAGGAACCACATCTTCAAACTTTGTCCCTTGTTCTTCTATCAAGTCATATTCCTCTTTTGCATTCTGTTCAGCTGTTGGATTCTCTCCTTTTTTCAATTGTCCAGTCGTTGAAGTACGAGCATCTTCTGAGCTTGCTTCTCCATTGATTCGACCTGTAGTTCTTTTTGTTTTTGATCTGATATTTCTTGGTTGCTTTGAGTTGTTCTCGTAAATATCCAATTGAAACATGGATCAAGGTGGTCGAATAATTGAAGAGAATGCTTGTGTCAATTTTCAAGCTAGTTCACTGTAGATAAAAGGCGCGAACCAGATAGTTTTCAAAAATCATTGATGAACAATCAACAGTCAGGAATACTAAGAGAAACATTGGCCAAAGAGTTTCGAGCCAAGGAAAAGTGGAGTGAGCGTTATGGACATAAATTTCAGACCCAAGTGCTCGCTCAGAAAGATATAGTTCCTGGGAACAATATTACAAGAGATTATAGAAGACCTCAATTGAGATATTGGGATCATGAATCCGAC
The DNA here is from genome assembly GCA_937625935.1 of Tetramitus jugosus. Lineage (NCBI taxonomy): Eukaryota > Heterolobosea > Eutetramitea > Acrasida > Vahlkampfiidae > Tetramitus > Tetramitus jugosus. Next base: position 267,548 of record OW569345.1, on the reverse strand, counting down.
GGTTCAGATTCAGAGAGTGAAGATGAGGAAGAAGAATGTGAAGATGGTAGCATCGAGTTAAAATCAGGTTTGACAGGACAATTTGCAGGTTGCTATGTCCCTGACGTCAAAAGTAAGCGAACTTTCTCCACAACGAACAAAGAGAAAGAATTACTGAAAACTAGAAGAGATGTAGTACATCCACAAACGAAGACAGAAGAGGAGTTGAAGAACCACAGGAAGAAGGATTGGATGAAGAATTATTTTGAAGAATCCTCGAGACAAAAATTAATCGACAAAGGCATGAAGAAAGGAGCGAGTTGAAATTGTATTGATAGCTTCTTATGATAAACCTTTATCCATTTCCTGTACATACTCATCCCACACGTTTCTCATCCATTCTTTTCCCAAGTTCTGGGACTTGTTATATATGGTCTGCACCAATAAATCTCGTTCTTCAAATGTCATCTCTTTCAATCGAGCTTGAATGGATGACATCCTACCACTTCCACTAAAGTCTAATGTCGATGCTGGAGGAGTGGATAAAGTGACTGGATTGGAGAGTTGTCTTCTGGGTGTTGAAATCATTGGTGAATAGGAGACAGTTGGAGAAGATTGAGATGTTCTCATTAGAGACCTAGGACTATGAGACATGGATGAATCAGAATTTGACTCAAATTCATTTTGTTTCTCAACCAACAACGATTGATTCATTCGATTGATAATAGTAGATGTATTGATGATGGAGGACCGTAGCACAGAACTCTGATCCATCCCATTTTGACCGTCTCCACCACTACTCTGAGGAGGATGTTGAAATCTCTGACCAAACGATGGATTGGTTCTTCTATACATATTTTCAATGAGAACTGTAGGTGGAACATCCGTTAGTGCCACCAATATCAAAACTCCTCCACCCGTTTGATTGCTCGTTCCAAAAAAAGCCAAAAAATCCCTTCCAACACCTGAATCGAGAAAAAAAAGCAAAAAAATCACCACCTATTCGCTGTGCACAGCAACAACAGCAACAACAACCACAACAACAATAAATCAGAAATGGCATACCGTGATCTGACCAAAGACTTTGAAAACATTCGTTCGAGGTACATTAAACCACTTGCCTCCTCACCCCTGAACGACGGTTACCACTCTGATCATGACGAATATGGACTGCGGTACACTTCATCATCATCATCTGCCTCAGGTCGTCGACCACTCATGCAAGATATCGAACTGGGTGACTCTGATCAATTCCAATCCAATCATCAACCTCAATGGTTAATCATATTGAAGGGCATTCAGGATTCAATTGCAGAGATTAAGAACGGATTGGACGAATTGAAAAAATTGCAGCACGTACACTCGACTTTTCAGTTGAAGAAGGATTTTGAGCAGGAGGAGAGACAAGTGCAAGTACAAACAGCGAAAATCAAGGAACTGTTTCTGGGCAGTAAGAAAGTGTTGGAGTTGATGAAGGTGGCTGATGAACCAAAATCAGAAGAAGAATTGATGAAGAAGAATCTCAAGATTTCACTGGTGAATGAGTTGAATGATTTGTCACGAGTATTCCGCGATGAACAAACAGAGTATTTTAAGAGTATGGATCGATTGAAGTCAAAAAAGAGGGACAATAAGGTGAATTATGATGAGAGAGGTCACGATGATTTGGACCCGGAGGAGAGACAAAAGATGATTGAGATGGAACAGCAGTTGCAAGCTGATCCTGGATTCACTGATGATCAAATTAGACAAATGTTGGACAACCAGGCGGACATTATTCGAAGAGACAAGGAATTGCGAGAGATTCTGACATCGATTGTCGAGTTGAACGAACTGTTTAAGGAGTTTAGTACTCTGGTGGTGGAGCAGGGAACTCTGTTGGATCGGATTGATTACAATATTGAGACCACGTATGAGTCGATGCGAAGTGGAAATGAGAATCTTGTTACAGCAGAAAAATATCAGAAAATGAGTGGAATGACACTGTGTGTATTGTTGCTGATTGTGTTGGTGGTTGCCTTTGGTTTGTTCTTTGCACTCAAGCTTGTGCTAAAGTTCAGCTTGGGCGGTGGAATCATCGGATTCTTGTAAATATATATATTAAAGCGACAACAACATTTTATCTACATAGCACTGTGGTTTGTCAATGACATTGATTTTGAGCTCATGTGGGTGTGCGAGGACTTGAACTCCTAGGATTCACTCTGAGTGCTGTTTTTTCTCTCTCACAGCTCGTTTTGCTCAATTCTTCTTCACTTGTGATTCGTCCTTCCAGTGATTCCAAGACGACCAACAGGTGCGACTGAAGATTACATTGATTCGCCAGGTACCTGCAGAATGAAGCCGGTTCTTGATCTCCCGTATTGTGTTGAAATGTCATGATACGTTCAATGACTTCGTAAGTCATTTGAGCTCTTGTGAAGAAAGGCGTTGTTGGATTACCTTCTTCTGTGAAGACAAGATCAGACAAGTACATTCCAAGAAAGGGGATGCAACATGTTTTGGAAATTGCGCCATTGATATTGCTCTTCATTTCTTCGTATATCGATGCAAGAATCTGTCTGTACTTTGAATAGTTTCCTTGCTTCTTCATATCTTCTCTCAATGAAGAAAGCCCTTCGATGTAGTGGATGCGAACACCATCAAAGGTGTGTTGAAGCCGGGAAACAGAATTGTTGCGAAAGGCAGCTATAAAAGAACCATAAGTGTGATTCGAACAACAATATCCGCTAATAATCATGGAGGGTACTTACATAATATCGCTTGAACAGCATTGAAATGATTAAGCTTCCATAATTCTAGAGCCACAGAAACAAAGAACTCCACTCGCTGGATCCTCTCATCAAGAGAAGGAGGTTCAACTATCATTGATGCTACCCAATTGGTTATGCTATTGAATCTTTGTATGAACCGTAACAGATTCGGAGATCGCTTTCGGTACTTTGCTTTACTCCAGTGTAGATTTAGGAATTCTTGGGGTTGAATCGCGGCAAACTTATTGAATTCGATTATAGTTAGATGATAGGCAACTACTCTGGGGTTCATTTGAAAGACTGACTGACCATTCGGACATTTTCTGTTCTTAACACACCAACTAAGGAGATCCGAGGAGCTCAAAATTGATTTCTTTCCTACGTAGCTTCCTTGCATCACTGTTAGTAATATGATGAATTGTTCTCTCAACTCTTGCTGGGCAATGGATTCTGAGGCAAGAAACGTTAAGTAATTCATTTCTGCTTGAATGAATTGATTCATCATTTTGACAATATGAGTGGCAGTAGGAACTCCATTACATTCGAACCGATCAAATCTCAAATAAAAGAACTTCATCCACAAGCTCATCGACTTGAGAACATTATGTTTGTCTTCCTTCATATCGCCATGTTTAAAATACAAGTGGAGAAACATGTGCAATAATTGTTCAGAGTTCGAGAATTCCTGATACATCATGAGTAGAACATGCGTTTGTTTCTCATCATTGAGGATGGATGTAATATCTAGTGAGGACAATAATCCACATTCATCAGGATTGATATTCATTACCCTCTGTAGCAATTTATCTCGCTGTTTATAAGAGAGGTCGGACGCGGCTTTTCTACCGTCCACTTTCAATGCTCTATCTAAACACTGATCTAGAGTCAAGTTATAGTACTGAAATGAAGGAACAATCATGTGATAAGATCCTTGATTCAACAGTTCTGTCTCCTTTGCAAAAACTTTTGCGGTGTCTGACAATCCTCGCTTAACGAGATACTGGGCTACCAAATGATCAACTAACTTCTTTTTTCGATGATCATGATTGATCTCTTCGAGTTCTAGATTTCCTTGTCGATCTTTAAGTAATGGTGAAAGTGATCGTTCTTGCTCCATTTTGATATTTCCTTTCCAAATAGTTAGGAGAGGAACAAAAACAAGTGATGATAAATTGTTCGTTGCGATAAACACCCAACCTACGAAAAGCGCAGAATTTTGTTTTTTTTTTTCCATACAACGTTTGTTGCCACTTTATTCTATACACTACTATGAGTCATGATTCCGCTCGGCACCGTTAGGTGACGAGCAGTGTTTCACTCCTCTGCGCGACAGAGTTAATATATATCTTGTATAGTGCCTTGATGCACGACCTTTTGACTGAGTCAATGACCCTCCTTATCTTCTTCTCTGCTTCGCTTCTCTTCTTACCGGAGAGCTTCATTTCGGCTAGGAGCACCTCCTGGAAGTCTCCTTCCTTACCCATCAGTCCCTGTAGTGTACCTTCAGGAGTTCGCTTAACCCTTCGTGGTTGAATCTTTCCACTTTCATATAAAACATCCTCGAACCATATGGGAACCTTGATCGAGCCTCGCAAACTCAGCTTGCTCAATTTCTCCCTCAGCTCTTCAACCAACATGCTTCTTGCTACCCTTGCAGGTTCACATTCCACAAGCAGATGCACTATGGTTTCTGGAGCTTTGCAACAGTGTGTGCAAGTGACCTCCATCAATGGATTGTACAGCATATGAATACCAGTTCTTGTATGGAGAGTTCCACTCCTCACCTGGTGATAGAACCACATTTCCCTTCTTTCGAGACCAAAAGGGCATTTGAGAAAGTTGTTCCACCCCTTGTCTTGCTGCAATGCAGCTTCCAGCCACCATTCCGCGTGCTTTGAGATATTTCCACTCCTTTCCGTTGAGAAGTGATCAGTCAAACCCTTCCTGATGTTATTCTCAACAATCTCCCTGTCACTGACAATCACTAAGACCTCTTGCCGTACAACTCTTTGAGCAATCCACTTTTCATCGCATGGTTTACCAAGCAGCTCCATGTAGGCACGAATCCTCATGTACCTTTTTGGCCCTATACCCACCATCTTAAACTTTGACTTCGCATCTTTGTAGGGTACAGTCATGATACCATCCTCATCAAAAAGCTGATGGTTCTTAAAGATCCCACTACCTCGGAGGAGCCTTGCATCGCCGGTGGGAAGGCACCAACCAACGCTGCATCTCTCGCATTCGTGACAATCGTCGGTCGTGATTGCGATACCAGAGCCATGGAGTAGTTTGGCGCACCAACCAAGATATGTATGCTTCACCTCACGGAGGCGGATATTGGATTTGAAGATGCTCGACGAAAAGCGCAGAAGTTGAGACAATGAACCACATTGATGTCTACGTTCATACAATGGTGGAACCACCTCTTCCCATTTCGAATAGAGAAGTTAAGCACCATCTGGCTGAGTTAGTATTGAGATAGGAGACTACTCGAGAACCCTCAGTAATGTAGGCGTTGCATTCTTTTGTCCAAAAAATTGTTTCCTCCGTCATGTCGGCTTTTTAAGGGATCCACGGACCTTAATTTATTGTATAAATTGTATCTCTCATTTAATTATTTTTTGGTTGAGAGAACTAGTTGAAGAATTTGATCGACACTAGACTCCAAATCCTTCATTCTAGTCTGCATAGCAACTACCGACGAGGATAACTTGGAAATTTCATTTCTTAGTTGAATATTTTCGAGTTTGAGTGCTGCTTCAGCTGATGACGAGATATGACTACTGGTGTTGATGTTGATGCTATCGTCCATATCAAAGAGTAGATGATCAGCTCTTGTTTGTTGGTTCTTAGAACTCATTTCTTGATTTGTTTCCTTGTTAGAAATACCACCCTTGTTCGTTGGTTGTGTTATCATCGATCCTTTGGCTTTGTGAGTAATAATCGGTGACATTAAAAAGTCTCGCGTATCTGCTTGCTTTAACCTTGTAAATGGTGAAGGAGAAACACCTTTCATTGGTGAGTCAGATACTAGTCTCTTCTGGATAGGAGATGTAGGATCTTCGTCAAAATTTCCAAAAGGTTTCATAGAGCTTCTATCAATAGAAAAATCTAAATCTTTGAGCATCCCTTCTGTATTCGAAGATAAGTATTCTTTGGCCGCGGTGTCATTTCTGAAAAAATAGGAATGATCTCTGTCATTATTCCTCATTGTGACAGAGTCTGCATTGTACAACAGTGATGGAGAGCGTTTTTCAAGCTCTTCCAAGGTAGAGATATTCGAAGAAGCTTCCAAACTTGTTCTAACAGTGCTCATCTCTCGTTTAAAATCCTTCAACAATTCATCAAGATTAGAATACAGGGAAACGTCGTTAGGATTACTGTAGCTTGCAGGAGATGATCCCCTCGGACTTGTTTGTAAATACTTTTCGTAGTGTTTGTATTGCTGAAGTCTTTGTTCTTGTTGCTTCATCTTCTCTAAGAGCATCTTATTGGCTGACACTAAGCTCTCATTGGTTTTACTGTCCAATACTGTCTGATCATGATGATCGGCACTAGAGTTCCTTCTTTTGTCGTTGTCAATGCTGGATCCAGTCTTGTTTTCATTCATCTTACCATGATTGTTATTGTTGCTCGAAGATGACATGTCAGGAGAATCAAATCGAAAACTCTCTCGAGGCTGAGATGAAGCTGCACTTCGAAAAGCAGAGAGGGACATGAATGCAAAGAGATTCTACTATCAAGAGATAGATGTTTTTCTGTGTTTGGATCACTCTTTGATTCTGTGAATAGGATCGTTACTTTTGGCGCTCAATCTCTTTTACGATTTCTCATGCATCGGTTTTGTTCGTCCACGACTTCAATATCCCGCTCCAGATTTTTGTTCCTCCTTTCTTCACAACACACCTAAGCCAAGAGAGAAGTATCACTGCTTTGCTAGGGACCAAACAGGAGTTGAAGTTATACAGTTCTGTCGAAGTAACCAAAATTGTCATCAGTACAATCAGAATGCGAAAATGGAAAATACGTACGTAGACCACCGTGCTTAGGTTAAACAGCTTTCTCTCTCAATCCATAATAATTGTCTTAACATACAGGTGACATAATAGGTAAAAAGAAGCGCCCCTTGTTTGGTTTGCCTCTCATCGAAAGAATGACATACGAAGAGGAGGAACTCAATAATTTCACTCAAGTACCTCAACTAGTCGCTAATTTAGTGGCAATCATAGCGCAAATGGAACCTGTGCAGGGAGTGTTTAGAGTGAATGGAAGTGAAAGAGCTGTCAAAGAAATTGTCTCAGTTCTAAATACAGGTGAGTGTAATATATCTATGAAACAGTTCTCTCTCTGCACAATACTTAAAGTAACACATCACCTTCTATTCATTACAGAGAAAAAATTGAATTATTCCAAGCAGTCTGTGTTTGATCTCGCCTCGCTTTTAAAACGGTACTTCCGGGAGTTACCCGAACCATTGTTCCTATGTAAAAATTATGCTGAATTCAGGAGGATTGCAGGTAAATATACACTCACTACTTTCTACTCGATAGAGCTACATTGTAGAAAAATGCTAATCAATTTTGGTATTTTGTTCTTCTTATGGCTGATTATTATATCGATAGAGCTCAATAGTGAAGAGGAACAAGTGGAACAACTAGGTATACTGATTCGAGCTCTTCCACCTGCTCATCTAGCGACAGCAAAGAGCTTATTTCACTTGTTACATCATATGAGTGCGATAGAGGAGTATAGTATGAATGACAAGAACTTGGCTTTAGTGTGGAGTCCAAACTTAATACGGCCACCTCCGGGTGACAAGGGATTGCCTAACCACACCCAACTCTCAAAATGTATATCTATCATGATCAAGAATTATACAGAACTTTTTGGAAGCGGACCTGCTCCATCCATACCGATCAACCAAAAATCTGACGATGATAGCTCATCGTCCTCTGCATACAGTTCCTGCACCGAATACAATGAAACAGACGAAATCATTATAAAATTCTCCGATTAATGTATGAAAAGCAACAATCATAGGTTATCTAAACTTGCATTGGTGTTATATAGATCTTGAACGTGGTTACTATCTACAGTAAAACACTGACGATGGCAGCCCTGAAAAGGTTTCCTGTTTCCAATTGAATCGCAACCATAAAATTGAGAATCCGTCTGGGACATTACGATAGTTCGATTTCCCTTGCATCGATGAACAGTTTTGACCTATGGTACGTCAGCTAGTAGACGCCACGAAGCCTGCACTGAACCCAACTCGCTTCTCGCGTTCCATCCTACAGTAAGTACTCTCCCTCTCGTCGTGAGTACGGCAGTGTGAGCGCCACCCAACCCGATTTCCTTAATCAATTCTCCACTCTCTAAAACAAGTGACGAGTAAATATATTGGTCGCTTTTAAATCCTCAATTCCTAGTTGTCCACTGGTATTAAACCCTGCCGTGAAAATTATTTTTTGATCAACAACGATATATGCATGAAAATGGCCGGCTTTCATATGAGTGATCCTCGAATGCTCACCACGGCCATTCTGCGTATTCATAAACTCAGAAACCAGTGAATACACCATATTTGGAGCAATGTTTACCAATTGTCAATTGACTGCGCAGTGTTTGATCCGCGAATAAACACCCACCGATCATTCACCACGACATAAACACACTCTCCAGCACAAACAAGTCTCGTAATTCGATTCATGGTGGTTGTTCACCATAAAGCATCTCTGATTACTTCTCTTCCAACTTGACTTGCACCCAGTTTTGCAAATAACCAGTGTCTTGAATATCTCGGATCTCCATGCAAGTGCTTCGCCCACTGTGTTTTTCTTTGTGACAGCTGGAACTTGAACTTTCCATCTGGACGTTTTTGGCGCCAAAAAATTTTCTTTTGACAAAAACCAACGCTTTTTGTGCGGCAACCACAAGTTGATACAAAAATTCATTCATCATCACCGATCGGCAACCTGAACTTTTGTATCGAGCGCTCTCGTTGACCATCAACAATCCAACCTCCCAAGATGAGTTTCAAACGACCCAATGCAATCACCGTTGTCAGACAAGCTCCCTCAACGACAATGAAAATTACAATGGCTGCAAAATCATCACATTCATCATTAACAACATCACTACCACTACCACCACCACCACCATCAACAACAACAACAACAGAAACAACAAATGAAGTATCATCAAGTATGAATATCAATTCCAACGTCAACAGCAATAACCATCATCATCATGATTCAAACAACAATGACATGATATCAAAGAATACAATAAATCGAACAGACAATTATTACTGCAAGAACAATAATAAGAATACTGATAATGATGATAATGATAGATACACGAATGATGTCATTGTGAACAAATTCAAGGACAAATCCGTGTTTTTAATTGGAAAATTCATCGAAATCAAGCAAGATCAATTTGCAGAGCTATGGCCAACAATAATACCAAATGCATCAGTGCAAAGGTATCGCCCCACATACAACACTGATTATTGTATTACTGGAGACAATGAAATGCACTATCGATACACTGCTGCATTTGCAAGGTTACAAAAGCTTGGAATACCAATGGTTCCCTTTTCAAAGATTCGAGATTTTGTCATGTCGCACTTTAATCAACAACAACAAGAACAATCACCGCAACAACGAATATCAAAGTCACGACGTGAAGAGGCGCATGATGAACGTGAAGAAGAAGAAGAAGATCACGACAACAATGACGACGATGATGATGATGATGATGATGAAGACAACTTTGGTGAAATTACGATCGATATGGACAATGATTCAGAACAAGAAAATGCAATGGAAGATGAACAACAAGCGCAAACGTCTCAAAAAACAACGATGGAGAATCAAACAGAAACCACTGTACGAGGCAATAACAATGATAGTGTTGTATTGAATGTTGCAGTGGTCGAGACGACAGAGACTGAGAACAAATCAGGCGCAGAACAGAATACGCAACCTGTCACTCCACGAGAACAACAAAATGGAGCAAAGCCGAACGAGAAAAAGTATCAACCAATGCTATCGACCGTTCACGAAGAGGACGAAGAAGATGATTTCCTATGTGAAATTGAAGGTGATCAAGAATCAGAAGAAACTGAGAAAACACCATCGATCGAGCATAAACGAGAGATTTCACCGATGGATTTGTCACCCATCACGCCAGAAGAAGACGAGAGAGATCATTGCGAAGTTAGTTTGGTGTTTAGCTCAGAAGACGAAGCCAATAGTGATTCAGAAGACAATGAGAATCATGTTGCCGAGAAGGATGTTGGTCATAGTGGTCGTAAAAACAGTAGTGTTGTTACATTAGAACAATCAACAATGAAGACAATTAAGGCATCATCTTCTGACAATCAATCCGAAATTCAATTATCACATAACTCGCCTGTAAATGGTAAGCAAAGATCAAAGAGAAAGATGGATCATGTAGATGATAGAGTACATAAGCAACAACGTTTGTTGTCTCCAGTAAGTGATGAAGGGAATCATTCTGTAATTGAAGACGATGACAATGAGGAGGAGGATGATCTAGTAGTCATGCTGGATGAAGACAATGGAGAGCTTATTGAACACGATGAAGAAGAAGCTGAAATTACTCACTCAAGCATAAAGAGTGACAGTGAAGACGACATGCAAATATCCATCTCGGGAGAAGAAGAAGAAAACGGACCAGCTCCTAAGCGAAAGAGTTCAAAGAAGAAGCGGCGAAAAGCAAGTTCTTCTCGAAGAGCTCGCCGCAAGGTAAGCAAACCAGATAAAGCAATCAGGCTTGCCACTCCAGAGAAGGTCAAAATTGTAAATAGAGTTGAGGACGATCGGAAACACTCTCCGCTAGTAAATTCAAAGCTGAGAAACGCGAATGCTGATACCAGCAGAAGAGTTGTGCACTCGATAAGATCAGCAGACACTATCAAGCCAGATAATTCTCGATCAGGCAGTGCTGCATTCAGATCTGAGACAGATATTGAACATGAGCGGAAAGAGGGACTTCTAAAAGAAATGATTCCATTTGAAGTAATTGGCAATCACTATACGTTTAGAGTTGAAAATCTGATTCCATCAGGTGGAAATGCCTACATTTGCGAAGCTAGCAAATCAGGCAGCAGATCAAGGGAATGGAGGTATATTGTTAAGCTTGATTATAATCTACGTCAAGAAATCTTTGCCTTGACGCACTTACAGCATCCCAACATTATCGAACTGTACGACTTTGGAACCATTAAGATTATAGGTGAAGAATTCGATTATATTGTTATGACAAAGTATTCTCCAGTGAAGTATGATATTCTAACAGCATCATCCTTGGCCAATCTAAGTATGCTTGGACACTTTGCCAAGACGATAATTTCCACGGTCAAATACTGTCATGATAATTTGTTCCTGTTAAGGGACATCAAAGTAGACAACATTGTGAAAGAAGATTTGCAAGATGACCCAGAATTCCCGTTCGAGCTTCGGCTCATCGACTTTGGTGTCGCTGTACCATTTAGAACAGATTTTTCTGGTGATTATATTTATGCGGATACAAAGGAGAATATCACGGAACCATGTGGTACCGTAGGATATATGGCACCTGAGGTTGAGGATCCAAACGCTCTGTACGGACCAAAGTGTGACGTCTACTCGCTCGGTATTGTGCTGGCAGAGATTGCTTTTGGTAGACCATTTCACATGTGTGACAACCCAACACAACAACTGAAAAGTGCCTTTTCCAACAAACAAAACACCAATCGAGTTGAGAAACTATTCGAACACATGGTCATGAGAATGATCGAAGTGAACCCTGAGCGCAGGCCGTCCATTGACGATTGTCTTCGTCATGATTTTCTCCGAATGTAAAAATCCGACTTCTGTTTTTTCTTCTCAGAAGTGAAATTTGCCACTTTTTTTTGCGTCGTTCTTTTTGATTATCAAACTTGCACAAAATCAAAAATATAAATCAATGATGGACAAGAGAAATCGCCAACCGTCTCGTTGTGTGTTCAGTACGTACATCTCTTTTCGATCTATCACACCTATAAAACCCAAAAGCTAACACTGATCTCTCAATATTGTTGTTTTTTTTTGCGATTCATTTTTTGAATGAAACAATTATGATTACACACACAGTTGGAAACATTGCCTATGACTCGTCCAAGGAAAAACTAAAGCAAATTTTTAGTGAAGTCGGTCCCATTGTCAACTTTCGAATGGTGTACGATCGTGACACTGGAAAACCCAAGGGTTACGCATTTTGTGAATACAAGGACGAAGCATCTGCGATGAGTGCAATGAGAAATTTGAATGATCGAGATTTGAGTGGTCGTAAGCTTCGTGTCGACTTTGCAGACAACAATAAGATTAATATGCCAGGAGATGATTTTGATGATGATATCATGGGAATGACTGGCGGTAGTGCAGGTTCGATATCAGGTGGTGGTGGTGGAATGAGTGGTGGTGGTGGTGGTAGTGGCGGTGGTGGTCCCATTGGTGCAATGCCTCCAATGATGGGCCAAAATGTAAATACAGGTGGTGCCAATCCAAGTGGCGGTATGATGCGCATGGCTTCACAACAACAGTCGGATTCCATCATGGGCATTCTGCAAAAGATTCCAAAGTCTCAGCTGTATGATGTCGTGAGTCAAATGAAACACATTGTGATGACCAATCCGGAGAAGGCACGTCAAATATTTGCTCAAAATCCAACGCTTGCCATTGTGATGCTCGATATTCAATATATACTAGGAATGGTGAAACAACCGTTCACCCAACAACAACCACCTCAACAAGCACAGGGTCCTCTCGTACCACCTCAAAACGTACCATTTGTACCATCATCTGGCAACATGGGTGCAATGCCTCCTCGGAATATGGTTCCACCGCCTCACGGCATGGTGCCACCATCCGGTGGAATGGTTGGTCATCCCATGGGAATGCCACCCAATGTCTCTCCACCAATGGGAATGCCACCCAGAATGGCCACATCGCCACCGCCTAGCGTTTACTCTGGTTATCCACCAGTGGCCTCCAATCAACCAATGCCAGGCGCACAACAAAGATTACAAGACGTGTTGCAGGATGTGAAACCTGAAGATTTGCAGCAATTGCTTGCCATAACGCCACAGCAACTGGAAGGCTTGCCAGAAGACACCAGGCAACAAGTGCTCTTCATCCAAAGTGCATTCAGAAAGTAAATACCACTTCCTTTAAAAATGCACATTCTCCGACAGTTCCTTCTTCTCGTTGAACTTCAACATTTTCCGCTACATCGCAATTCACCACCAAAAAACAACACAACACCAAACAATAACAAACAACACTTTAATCAAACAAAGGATGGTGCAATACGGACGAAGTAAACATGGCAATGCAGATGCCAAAACGAACCAAAAAAAGAGACCTTCCTCAAAAGATGGACGCAACAACAACAACAAAAAATTTGATTCGAGAAGCAACAACAACAATAACAACAAAAAGTTTGATGCATCAAGGAACAAAAAGTTTGAATCTTCGAGAGGCAACAACAACAACAATAAGAATTCATTCAACAGCAAGGGCATATCCAAACCTCAAAAAATGAATGCTTCCAAATCGAGTTATCAAAATAACAAGAGCAGCAATAACAACAAGTTTGTCAAATCATCTCGTGACAATCATGATTTTAAAAAGAGCAACAATAACAACACCAACAAATACAACAATAAGGCCAACAAGTATGACAAAAATGCCAAGTACGATAAAAATGACAAGTATGACAAGAATGATCGTCACATATCAAAGAAGAATCAACATGTCGCGAGTCAACACAACAACAACAACAACAACAAAAACAACAAGGAGTTCTCAGAGTCGAGAAGAGCTGAACTCGCAATTGCCGAACAAGCATCGAAACAAGTGGAGAGATCATCATCGACCAAAGTGAAGAAAATGTATCAAATCAAGAAAAAGTTGGAAGAAAAGGAGAATCAAAAGGCAATTTTGAAGAAGAAGGCAGAGGAGACGAGAGCACGTGCACTGGCAGAAGCAGTCCTATTGAAGAAGAAGCAAGAATTGATCAAGGAGACCAATCAAAAGATGTTTGCAAAGAAGAGAGCACTCAAACTGTTGAAACAACAGTTGGAACAGGAGAACAACAGTGATGATGATGAAGAGGAAGAGGAGAATGCTGACGAGGAGAGTGGTGATGATAGCGATGAGAATCAAATGAGTGATGATGACGATGAGAATGATGATGGCGAAGAAGAAGAAGGAGAGTTTGATCAGATTGAGTATGAAGACAATGATGATGACAATGAAGATTCTGATTCTGATTGATAAGATCAAATGCACTGCGTGTTACATTCCCATTCTTGTTCTATTGTGTGTGTCTTCCTTTATTCGTGTGTTTTTGAGGGCGACTGCTGTGGTGGTTGGTCAGATTGTGGCTGCTTGTTCAACAGCGGGTCAGTGTTGGGTGTGGTTGGTGTGATTGTTGTTGTAGTTGTAGGTGCACTTGAAACAACCACTGGCACCTGAGTAGCCTGTTGATTCAGTTTGTTCCATTGTTCTCTGGGCACAATCGTTCCTCCTGCATCTGTTCCCACAAACAACTTTTGCATGCATTGAACTAAATGATTGGTAAATTCTCTGCAGACGCACTTGCACAAGTTCTTAAATATTGTTAGTTCCTTTGAATCGGTGGTTGTTGATTTGTTCCATTCTCTTGTCTTGTCATCCCGGAACACCATCAAATACTCGTACAGGGGCAACAACAGGTCATCTCTCATACTATGCATCACCGTCTTGGTGATACTTACGGGACAGCACTGTCTCAATTCATTCAACGCAGTCAACACTGCATTTAACAATTCGGCCAATGGTTCATGCTGCAAGAGTATGCGCGGTGGATTGTTGTGCGAATCGGAACTTGTTGAATGCACTTGTTCATCTTGTGGAGATAATGGCGTCGAAGTTGTGCTACTGCCATGTTGGTGCAGGTTGCTCTTGTGTGCCTGCGCATTCAGGTCATACTGTTGCATTCTCGACTGGAATTGTTCGAGAGCCAGCCTTAATCGGAATGTCCATTCAGTTGTCACTCGTTTTGTGAACATGGAAGCCATGAGCACTCTAAAGTCTGCACCGACACGAGACAATGTTGCACCCGTGTACATGCATGTTTCCAAGAGCTTTGCCACTTGTTCTCCACTCAATGGATTGCCATAATGTTTCGGTTTTGTGGTCTTACTATCATCGTCGTCCATCGATAATCCATAAAACAAAAAACTGGACAATGTCTGTAAATAGGGTTCAATCAAATGTAATATACATGACGGGAGAATATCATCATTCGAATCATCCAACATTTGACTCAATGAACCACCACTTGCACTACTACTACCACCCATACCACCACCGCTCATGACACTACTAAAGCTCGTACTGCTCGTTGTACTGGTTGCACTCGTCGGGGTAGCCACATTGTCCGATGAAGCACTCGATAGTAGTGAGGATAGTGACGATGACGACTTGTTAGGAAACACTGCATGATACTGACTAATCATATTAAAGGACTCTACTTTCAACGTATCCGTCAATTGACTCAAAAATTCATATGCCAACGATTCATTATTCACATTCATAATCGTACTAATACTACTGTTCCCGATACTACTACTGTTGTTATCCATCTTCATCATCATTGCAATCATGTTCAACAAATGATTCTTTTCCTGTTGTCCTCCCATTCGGTTCGCATTGGTCAACATCGTCGTTGTCGTCATTGACGTACTCGCATTATTCTTTGTCATGCTTCTCATCATCATCATGGACGCGTGACTCGACATGATTCTCTTCTCAAACTCCTTCTCCACGTTCAACAATCGACTCTGAACATGAGACAATCGACACTGCAAGAACAATGTTCTCAATTCACGCTCCGATCGACACAGTTGCAACCGTCGAATATGAGAAACAATCTTGAGACACATGGGCACCTTGTTACACTCTTTTGAACTCAATTTTTCCAACAAATGAGTCGTCGTTGTTGTTGTTGTTTGACCTCCAACAGCACTACTAGAGTGACCATTTGTCAATTCTGAAAATGTGGAAGAACGAGTGAGCAAGCTCTGACAAATCAATTGTTCCGTTCGTTTTCGAATCACTCGACTCACAATCTCCAAATCATGATTCTGACGCACCATGTGTCTCGTACAGTCATCCAAATCCAATGCCTCACTCCAATTGCCACTCTTGATGCACCGTTCAACCAAATTTGGAATTTCCAAGATTCGATTCATTTCATTGACACATGAGAGTGCCATTGTGTTGCGTTGCTTGTTTGCATGATAGTCAATGGACACGTCTTGACTCATGTGAGTCAATTGGTGACGCATGGATGTTAAATGAGACGATTGAACTTGATTTTGATTCTGTTGTTGCAGAGAGAGGAGTGATGAACGCAAATCAGAGAGTGTGTGCTGTGTACGAATGAATTGTTCATAGTTTTGAGTACAGAATTGTTGACGTTCATTGTGTAGTTGTTGAATGAGGTGAGGTAGGTGATGAGAACAATCGTTTTGAATTTCAGTGACGCTCTTGTGACTGAGAAATGAGGAGTTGTTGTTGGTGGAGTTGGTGATGACATCTCCAGTGTATGATGATGACTGCATCGGATTAATGATTACAAATAACAACAACAATAACAATAACAAGAGAGGGTTTTCTGTGAAGAATTTGATGTGATGATGTGCGCGTGTTTTGTTATGGGGCTTTTGTTTTTTTTGTGTCGGCCAAAATCAACAATTTTTCCCTTTTGAGAGTCGGATCTACAGTTTGGACCAAAGGTATGTTTGTGTTGAATTTATTTGGTGGATGACGCTTCTGATGCGAGTGTATGATACGTTTCTAGTGCTTTGGCGGCTTCTAATCCCACAGGGAAGTACTCTTCGAACCATGTAAAGTTACCTAGGGCGACTTCAATCGTTTGCCACGAGTTTGTGTTGTTGTCGTCCCCACCTCCACCAGTACCAACCTTTTCTCGCTCGTTCATGAGAGCGGAAGCAGTGTTCGTATCAAAAATGTTCAAGACAGATGTCACACTGGAGGGATGGGGTGACATGGGTGACACAGATGTGGCAACTGACTTCTTGACGATCACTGGTATGTGAGCGAGAACAATCTTGAGAGACTCTTGTGCACTAATCGTGTCATCTGTTAAATACTCGAGCATAAAGTTCTTGAAACTGGTTGCGAGCAGAGAGATATCAGATTTGGAGCAGTTGGACTTCAATTGAAGCAGTTGTTTCCTCTCCTGTTCTGACAATTGCTTCCGATATCGATTGTTCACTCTGGAGAAAGGGTTGCTCGTCACTTGCGATTCGAATAATGACCACAAACTGGACAGGTGTTTCAGTTTAATATGGTCTCGAATTGTTTGCGATTTCAAAAGATTTGAATCGCTAACCAGCAATACATCGCGAATGTAAGAACACAAGCTCATCTGATGCCATCCATGGTCGTATTGAAGTGCATGCTGTGCTCCTGATATAAACACCTGCAGGAAGCTAATTACCTCCTCTACTGCCATCAAACATAGTTGCATTTGTGACGAAACATTGTGATCCAAATTTGTGATATCGTTCACAATGGTTTCTCTCATTTCGTTTGATATTTCTTCCTGTGGTATAAATTTTCCCAATTCAATGACTCTATGACTCATACTCGAGACTAGAAGAATGGGAGAATTCATCACCGGACCACTAAATTCAGTTGTGCTGATGTCATACCTCTGTGATCCCAAAAATTCAAATTCTTCATGGTCCACATCAATCAGCGGCTTTCCACTGATGTACCTGGTGAAAATAAACTGTTCAATCCTTTCCAAGTCATATCGCACATTTTGGTTATTGTCATGAGTGATTGCTGATTCAATCTCACGCGCGAGTTCCTCCTTGTTAAACACGATCAATTGATGTTGTGACACATATTTTGTGGATATTTTAGAAGGGAGGTGTCTTGCCATTCGAATGTTAGCATTGCTCTTGCTCAGTTTCTTTGCTGTTTTCAATGTCTTTGTCATGAGCTCATTGACACGATATACAATGTTGTTGTGCACCTGGACGAGCCATTCAAGCAGACCAAGAGAGCAAATACTCTCATTTTCCTCAGATGGAATGCCATAAATAAGTGGTGCATCCAATCCCATCTTGAGTTCTTGAATTTGCTTTGGAATTTGTTGGCATTTGAAATGACTAATATTCTTCATCGAAGAATTGAACGCAGCGGCAAATCCATTAAATATTAGTCCCAATTCTCTTCGTTCCTTCTGTGAAGGAAACTGGTCTATCATGTTTCGAACTGTTTGAGTCCTTGCATAATGTTGATCAATCTTTCGACTAGCAAATGAACACAATGTCTTTTGCCATTTTACAACATGAGCAATGTATCTTGTCGAATACAACTGCTTCTCATGTTTCAAAAACAAATATAATAGCGGATACAGTTGTTCATTGTCCTTGTGACGCATAAACTCTGACTTGAAGAGCATGTACTGATTGCTGTTGGGAAGTGAATATGACCAGAATTCAGATTCATAGGAGTTCAATGGCAAGATAGTTGCTTGTTTGTTGCTATTCATCACACGGATAAATTGACTATTGTTGCCCAGGTCATCATAATAACTCTTAAATTTCAGCTCTGCATTATCCAGTACTCGATTTACACTATACTGGAAGTCACTCTCCCATAGCACACACCCGTTGAATGTTCTCAAGTAATCAAATGAGTTTGGAATTGGTCTTCTCTTATTTTGACATTCAGCTCTCAAATTGTTGTACTTGATTCCTGCATGATACGCATACGTTTCTAGAATATGGAACACTAAAATTCCCATTTTTTCTTCGTTGTATCCGATTATCTTGTGCAATACACTCCAGTCTCTCCTCAAGTGATCGAGGAAATATGTGGTGCGATTGTGTTCATTATTTGTAACCGAGTTACTGGCATATCGCACTAGCAAAAGAGCGTGAATGATGATTCTTATTAGTCTGAAGGACACTGGAGACAAACCACGAATCGTTGAGTGGATGTCAGCGTAAGTATTCAAACCATGATATTTGTATCCTTTGATTCTTTCGATAGTTGCTCGAGAATTTGAATCTGGTAAATTATGATCTCTTCCACCAATCTCTGCACCGCATTGAGGACAGAAGGATTTCTCCATTGGTGCTCCACACAAATCAACCAGATAGGGGTGTCCATTCTCGCATTGATACCACTGACCACGAGTTGAGTTAAAAAGTAAGTCAATATCAGTATCATTCATTGTGGGCAGGAATAAATTAGAGATGATGTCCTCATGCTCGCTAAACAGAATGCTCCAAATTCCATTATCGATCTCCTTATTGTTAATTGCTATACTGATAATATGACCAATGACATACAGTAGGCCAACATCGTCCGATGATCTCGGCTTGTTGAACGAGAAGAATTCGACCCCCTCCTCAACTTTGCCATCAAAAAATGATGTTAGAACCTCCTTTTCCTTGTGGCTGTACACATTTCCGATGACAAATGTTGTGAACAGTTGTATTCGATTTTGAATATTTGGTTCCGAACTGGGTGTCATCTTACTCATAAATGCCTGATCAAACAGCGCAAGGAATGACAACTTTTTAAAGGCGTTGACATTGTGTCTGAGTCCAGTGTCAAACACTTGCTCGAACATATTGCGAGAGTTGACGTTAAATGGCATTCTCAACAGCCGAGCGAATGACTTTGAAATGGAAGCAAATCCACCAAGTTTAAAGAATAGTACCTTGTGCACAGAGGTCTCAACTAAATTCAGATCGATCAAATGCTGACCAAGCCAGGGCAATAGTTTTTGAACCGTCTCTGATCGGGCAAATTTCTGTTGCAAGAAAGGTAAGCCTTTTCTCTGAGCCACAAGTCTCAGGGCTACATCTTTCAAAAATGAAAGCGAGTTTGTCTCGAGCAACTTTGTAATGGCAGATGAGAATTGACTCATGTCACGTAGTGGAGTGGAATCATCCACACTGACTACTAACCAATCAACAAACACAGCTATAATTACTCGAATTAAGGAAATTACTTGGAGGTTCTTGAGAATCGTGTCTGAATTCCACTGTGAGACATCCAAGATAGATGGAGTGATTCGAGTAAGTTGACTCGTGAGAGATGAAATGTCACGATCAGTCACTAACTTGTGCAATATTGCAGTGTCATTAACTGTTAGGAATATGCATGTTACCATATCGTTATGGTTGGAAGCAACTGGTAAGCTCTGAATCATTTCATTCACACACACTTTTTTCACATAAGCTAAAGTTTGTCGCTTATAGTCACTATTGAGTAGTTTTCCTAACACGGCACACCTTAAGTCATCCTGCACAATAATCTTCAGTTGATCTTCTTCGATTCTATTTGTTACAATTTTCAAGAGCAAGTCAAAATCTGCTTGAGACATTTCCTCTGTGATGATGGATGGGACAAAATATTCGCGAATAAATGTTTCAAAGAAGTGATTTGCAACACTTGGATTGCGAGATACTTTGTACACTAAAGTTAGGAAGTGTAGGGTAGTGTACAGTGCAGTGGATGATCCTAATTTGCAATCATTGGGTCTTATGTTCCTCCAGAGTTGGATTGATATCTCAGGAATGATTCCCAAGGGTATCACTATTTGGATCATAGCATCCCTAAAGAGTAATAATTTGGACCATGTTTCCTTAATCATCTTGCTCACACCATTAATATCTTCGGGTAGTTGAGACAATAGATCCTCGACTGGCGCAATAATATCGGAAAGATATTGAAGCCATTCTACTTTTTGATTCTCTGAGTGGGTATGTCTCAAAGGATCTATCTCATTGTACACAACCTTAAACAACAAAACATCAACATTTTCAATACAAGCATCTTCACCCACATCTCCATAGTTTTTGAGCTGCAAAATGGGTAAAAATCTGTCGACAACTTTTGGGAATGCCTCAAATATTTTGAAATAGGATTGTAATCTTCGCTCTTGCTCCCAATACAATTTCTGGGCTTCCGCAACAGAAGTAGTACCCGCAATTTCCAACATTTTAAGAATAATTTGAGTTTCTAGCTCCAATTGCGAATGAAAAGTTCCATACATCTGAATATAGTCGCGCATATATAGATACACGTACCTGCCTGGAATATTGTTAAATAGGTTGAGAGCTAAAACATGCTGGATGAAGGCATTACTCCTGCCTGATTTTGAGGTCGAACAGTCAAAAACGGTTCGAAGTTTGTTCATGATGCGGCAAACAACATAGCTGAAGGGAAATGATACCGAGAAGGATGGAGAAATTCCGTGACTTGGTACATCAACAATTTGCATCTCTAAACGGTCTCTATTACCAAATGCAACCGAAGAGTCAGGCACCTTCAAGTTTTCGAATAGATGGAGCCACAAACGTGACATGTCAGCATCTAATGCGTTTTCGCCAAACAAAATCAGATTATTGTTCCTATCTATATCAGCTAGCAAGAGAGCAAATGCCTTGATAATCATTCTAGTGACACAGAATGATAATGCTGAATAAAAATTCTCTGCGAGTAAAAAGTACTTCTGTGCATACTGTGCTACATGATGACTCCACATGTTCTTTCGTTCTGTAGAGAAACAACGCAACAAAATACTACGTAATCTGGGTTGCACAGCATTCCAAAACTCATCATTGTTGAGAAGTTCAGATACATGTTTGATTCTTCGAGTCACATGATCGATCTTTTCTTGATCACGATATCTGAGCAGAGATATGGACGTTCTAAAATTCAACTTCACCGTGTGTCTCAAATTCACGTTGTCACAATGATCTGACAAGGAACTCCGAATTATAGAATCAATCGGTGGTTGTATCTCTCTCAATTCATCTATAAAGACATAGCGCCATGAAGCATCGAAGTCGATACTAAACCTCATGTCTTGGTTACAAGGTCGAATATGAGTAATTAGTAGAATGTGCTTGACTAAATTAGAATCAGACAATGCTCGATTCTTCTCACAAATATACTTCAGGTACTGGACTCTCTTCAATGAATTCAAATTCATATCACATTGTACAATAAGTAGCGAGACATCCTTTCTTTGGAAATAAGCTTCTACTGCAGTGGCAACATCTACTTCTGATTCAAATTCATGAAGGTGGATCAAGGAAAGGTATGGAATAGTAGATGATGACAAAATATCTTTGACGTCTAGTGAAGAAGAGGAGAATGTCGTCAAGCAAATCTGGAAAGCGCCATGTCCCGGAAGGATCCATCCCTCGAGCGCTCCCTTTTCCGAAAGTACATAAGATATGAAGGATCTGAGACTAGTATGAACTTGCTCATCAAAATATGTCTTCAGATAGGTTCCCTCCTCCTTTTTTCGTTCAGCTCGTAGAATTCCATCAATGGTACCTATCCACAAAAGCTCAGATTTTGCCTTGTTCATAAATGATTGTTCATCAATGGAGCCCCTGTGACAAATAGAGAGCACTAAGGAACTCAACATATCCGAGTGGAATCCAATAAATGTTGAACTCAAATCTTCAGAAGGACATACACTGGTGCACCAACTTTCAATCTTGTTCAAAAGATGGAAATGTCGATCCTCAAATATAGCCTGACGGAGAAGTACTTGCTTTTCGAACCTGTTAAGGAGAGGAGAGGGGAGCTCGCGATATGCATGATCTTGCTCTGCGATGATGATCACTCTAAACTTTTCATGTACAACGCACTGTTTACTATGTGTGCCAATCACTAATGATGCGTATCTGTTGCCATCATAACTCAAATACTGCATATTAAATAAATCGTACAAGCTTTCATATAAATCCTCACAGTTCACAAGGACTACGGTTCTTCCCTTTGCCATACAATATCTAATAGACTGAATGGCAGTGCACACGTGCATTTCGATATCGCTGTCCTTAATAAAATCCGTACCAAATATGACTTCGGTCTGATCATGAGCCAGAATTCCCTGATCGAACAAAATTGACAACGCTGCATTGTTTCTTGTGAGGAGCATGAGATGACGAGCTCTACTATCTGCTAAATTTTCTTTGATCATATCGAGGGTTGTCGGCAGTGCCTTGACTGTACTAACATCGAGTCCCATGCAATCGCAGAATATAGAGAGGATCTTTCTCATCTCCTCAGGTCTTCCTCCAAAATTTCTATACACAGCTTTGACCAAGAGGTCCACGGACAATGAATTATGCATATTTCGGATCATGAATTTGACCATTGAATAAAAGTCTCTCAAACCAAAGAAATCCTTCCTTGTTTGGCATCTGTAAACTTCATGATAGGCTTTTGCAAGGAAATAAAGACTTGACCCAAGTTGAATTGAGCTAACTATAGCAGAGAGAGTGTTTTTCAAATCACTAATTGTTGGTTCTGGTCTAGAAATGCATATGACCTTGCTGTTCGTGCTTGGATCAAGGCTCCAATTAGATAGACCGACAACGGATATTTGAGGCTCTTCCAATTCCTTGTTCACAACTTGTAACGGATTAAAAGGACTATGTTCAAGTAATCCAACCTCATTCAACAACAAAACAACAACAGTATCAGAGGAAACATTTCTTTGGTGCTTGCAAGCTGCTTCAAATGCCTCTTCAAGTTGTTGTTCTTTGCTCGATTGAGAGCACTGAAAATTAAAGACTTCAAGAGCTGGGAATGATTGTAAGAAGGCACTAGTGGCAGCCTTCCCATGAAAGTTGGATGAGATGATCTCCATTGCCAAAGATTTGGAACTGCCTGGATTTCCTACAATGAATATTGGTACCTTATTGAGTATAGACACAATAATAACACTAATGTTCTCACGAAGGGCATCATTCATTGCCACACACTCTGGTAATATCAGATACTTTGTAAACTCCTCTTGCTCTCTGACTAGTACCTCGATGAACTTTGGAAAATGTCTCATTAATGGTTTGTCTTCACAATACTGTTTTCTGTGGTTCAAATTCAAACGATAATAATAGCAATGTCCAAGTGCCAAGATAATACTGTCCCGAATTGTTGTTTCTGATGTTGGTAGATCTCTCAAACTAAAATCTCGCTTACGCAAATGATTGACAAACCAATTGAACAATCGAACACAACGTTTCACATCTCGTAAACTTACTGCACTCTCTTCCAAGAGTTGTCGAACAAACTCTTGAGAATGATACATCATTTCAACGAACTGATCCCTCAAGTCACAGTTCATATCTTCCATCAACTTTGAATCAAGCTCCGATACCATGATAGCTCGAATATATTTCTCAACAGTTTGTTGCTTTGTTGCGCCAAATTGCATCACATGAAGCATAAGTGACTCGGGCATTGTGTACACTCTATAAACCAATTTTTTAAGCATGCAGTCCTGAGTTGTACACATTCGAGATGGTACCTGTTGTAATCCACTCGAGACATTGTTGATATCTTTCAACCGATAAGGACTACATGTTGCAACGATTTTCAAATTATCTGGTAATGGATATCCTCTCAATGCTCTGTCACAAAGAATATCCTTGAATATATCCATCGAATTGCACAAATTAATTTGATCAAAGTAGAGAAGCGTTTGATCTGCATTGTTACGAGCACTGTTGTTGCTAATGAATAACTCTAGCCATTCAATAATGTCGTCGCGCTTCGTTCCCGAATGAATATTGAACCTGTGCATTTTCAAGTTGAGCACAGAGGCCACATACTTGAATAGCTCAGTTTTTCCGATGCCCGTCTCGCCGATCACTAAGACAGGCAAGTTGTATTGCAAGCGCAGTATAATAATCAAAGCTTTCTTGATGTTCTCACTGGAAATAAAATAATTAGTTGGAAGGGGAGCAGGTGTGAAAACTCCTGCGACACTCCTCAAGAATTCGAACACTTTAAAATTGTTTTCTTCGTTCTCCCAAGTTGTGAACTGTTTCTCCAAATCAAATCCATATTGTTGGGAGATGTTGTGCGAGTCCATCGTCTCCATCTTCTTTCCCACTGTTAGATTTAATCCCGTTATCTCACCCGATGAATCTTGTAAAAAGACACAGAGAGACTTTGCGCAATCACTCAAGGTTTTCATATCGTTGAAACGACTGCAATAATACTGGAAAAAATCAATTGGAGGACCTTTCTGTTCAATCGATCGAATCGAGTGAGAACAAAATGCACGAGTCATCCGAACAATACTTTCAATCACGTGATAGTATATTTCAGTCTGTTTCAGTGCAGTAAACTTCATTGCTGTTTTCAGCTGTCCATACGCAAATGTGACAAAGTTATGCATGATAGAGAATGTTGTTTCATGGTTTCTTGAAGCATAACGACTTAACAACTCATAGCAATGATCAATTGGTAAATCACTACTCTCGTCGTAGTCATTAAAACGTAAGGTTCGCGTGTCGAACGCATGTAATCGTTTGCATACGTACTGAATCTTGAAGTTCTCCGCTCGTTTAATACTGAATAACCCTCTCACCTTGCTCGGAATTAGGGTATAGTATTCATCGGTAAAATCCACTTTTCGGGCTTGTATTTGGTACTTTGGCAACCGCTGACATATGAACAATTTTTCTTCAATTAAATGATGAGCACTGCTAGGCATTTCAACATTGACGCCATCCTCGAATTTTAGATAAAACAAATCTCCAGTTCGGCGACTTCTCAAACACCCAATATATAGAAATTTAAAAAGCAAAGTATTAATGACATCACTTGCTAAGCAAGCAATACATGAAGCATTAATACTCAAGTGATACGACCGCGCAGATCCAGTATCATCAGTTGGTATCTGAGAGATTAATGAATCCGAACTCGACTGCCCAGTTAAGCTGACTCGGACATACTTGGTCGATTTAGAGCTCGTATAGATGTTGCGCAATATGGTTTGAGTTTTTCCTGCACCAGGATGAGATGACGAGTAACAACCCAGACCGCCAGTCGCATGAGCTGGTATCGTTTGGTAAATTCTTCGAATTGTTTGCAAGCTTAAAGGATGCACATTAATAACATATTGAGAGAGCACTGTCATCATATATGAAGGAACGTATTCTGCAATGATTAACCTTGAGCATGAAGTATCAGTTTCTCCCTCGAGTAAACGCAATAATTTCTTCAAGTATGAGGCAGCTCGACGTTGGACTGAGTATGGAGCTGCATGAATGTTAATAATCGTGTATGTTGTATCCTGTCGATTATTGAGCTCCGCTCGGAACCACCGATTGATAATTATCAATATATCTTCAAAGTCAGTGGCGTCATGACAGAAGAGAAGCTCTTCAGGGGCTGGTCTCCTGCTAAAGTGGCTATACAAGGACACAACAAAATCAAACAGTTCTGCAATACCAGTAGACCGAGCGATACAGAAATGATTTTGATTCAATCTTTGAAATAAGATAAGATTATTGGAGGAGCAATCAATAGTCTTATCATCAACAGGAATATTTCGATAGGCAAACGCGACAGAAGAATATAAATCTTTCAGAAAACTTGCCAAATTGGCAAGAATGTTTTGTGGCAACAAATCCCTAGTCGGCACCCATAATCTTGCTACCTCAACAATGCGATCTTTCTTTAGGGAAATATCTGGGAACTGTAATACAGAATAGAGTTGATCCAAACATGGATTTTCATACGTATTATCTTGATGTTGATCATCTAGTAGAGAGACTAAGCGTAATAGATGTTGCATTCGGAACATATTCGAAAAGTAAGATGATTCCCTGAATTCTTGAGCCATATGCTCCCAATTTTTTCTATCCTCCTTGAACTGGTTGAGCATCACATTCAACTGCGTAGATCCAACTGAAGAAGGAACTTGTTGGATAAAGGAACTCTGATATGAAAAGTGCCCCATGTTCATCAATGCGTATAGTACATCCCTTATCGAACACAAGTCAATAATTTGTTGAGCAAAATTAGAGATTTTCTTCCCAATGTCCTGATCCTTGAATTCTCGAGGAACCTCGGTCAACATTAGATTGTTCCTGAGAGCAATGAGCGTGTCGATCGTTTTCAATTCGTCACACCCTTCAACTCTGCAAGTAACGATATGATCATAATGAGTACATTTAAAAATGTACTGTCCTCTTTGTACGATTTCTTCCACATCATACAACGCCTGGATACCTGGACTACGTGTTCTCTCCTCAAACACCTTTTTCAATTTTAAGAAGTTTCTCTGAAGATTTTTCATGTGCGTGACAATGTTGTCATCGACTGCCAACTCTCGTAAAACCTTCTGAAACTCGCTCATTGTGGCAAAAGGAGTACGTGGGCTGATGATGGGCAGCAAAACACTTCTAATGATCTCAAGAGACGACAAGGTTTCTAAATGCCTTGCCGAATCAGTAAATGAGCGACAAACATTAATTAAACCAATGAACTCATTATCACTTCGATAACTGATCAGCCAATCCAACAAACCAGTGTCTTGACATAACAACACCAAAAACTTGAGTTGGTCAATACCTACACTGAAAGATGATGCTATGGACTCAAGTTTGTCAGAAATGAATTGCTGGCTTAATTTGCTATTCCTCCCGTTGAACTCAATTGTTTCCCCTAATCGCTTGTACTCTTCGCTCTGAGATACATCCAAAACAAAATTATACATCGTGTGACTAATAATGAGTTTCACCACAGGAGAATAACTGTTATAAAGATACAACTGCTTGAAAGCGGATAAAAGATGGGATTTCTCTGCGCACCATTCGAGATCCTCATCACTCCCTTGATTGCCCTCAGTATTGGTTTTTTTGAGCAAGAGCAGCTCTTGTTCAAATTTCTCACTCGTTAACATCAGAACTATCCTCTCAAGATCAGAATAGGCAATTTGGCTCTGATCTAGCAGATGAAACGTGTTACTCCACTTCCATCGAATATTCTCCATCATCTTGGAGTCCGTGGTAAATTTAATGGAAGTTCGCACTTCATTCCACAAATTGAGAAATAGCTCCGATCTTCGAAGCTCGTAGAACCAATCTAAATCTTCATCTGTGATCTCTACTCTTGTGTCTACAAAGTTCATCAGATCTGATAGCGTTGAATCTAACATATTTTTTCGTACATCAATAATTCTATTAACAAGTGCTATCCTATCATTCTCAAACATCATCAAGTAACTCTGGACAGTGTTCAAACGATGATAAAATCGGTCAACATCACTCTTTAACCGACTAAGCTTATCTTCAGTCATTCCGGATTCTCTTAATAACTCAAATGTACTAGTCGGATCAGATATTAATAATTTTACAATCTTCAACTGGATACGTCCAGAGGAAACAAGAGCTACCAATTCCCGACACCTGTCATGAGCTAGTTCAAACATTTGCTTTAACTCGTCAGTTATCAAACTAGTCATCTTGATATCTCGCAAAAACAAATACCATTTTCGATCCGTCAATAATGACTCGTAGCTGATATCGATGTTGCTTTCTTTCACTATCTGATCCAAGAGTTTGTCTTTCAGATACGCATCACCCATGCTGTTAACTGCCTTCAGTAACTGCTCGAGACCTGATGTATCTTTCATGCCACGCCTGATCACTCTCCTTGCCATGTCCAAAAGAAACGAACGCAAGTGTCCATCAGTATCTCTAAACACTCCAGCAATAGAAGTGATTAAATCCCTATCTTCCTTGTCGATAAAACTTAGAATTGCGTCATCCAATAAAACCATCTCGTGCCCCTTGAAGAATTTAGACTCAATCATTCGACCTATGAAATTCGCGAAATCTCTAAAACTTTTAAACAGAATGTTGCGCCTCTTGAAAACCTCCAGGCACCAATTGTGAATGATGTTAAAGGCATGATCTTGTCTGTAAGACTGGTCCTTAGCGGATGTGTCACAATATCCTATAATCTCAACAATTTTCATGGGGTCAACATTAGCCAAAGAGCCTGAACGAAGAAGTTCGATCACTACATTTTGATTCTGAAATGCGGCATGATATTGCACAATATCGGCAATGTAACGTATTTCTTCATTGGTTTTCTCTCTTCTCGACATTTTTAACTTATTCATAAAGGCAGAGCAGGCAATTTCGGTGATTTGAAGAGTTTGATCTTGATCCAACTCACTACACAAGAAAGTTTTTAACACAAGATATGTTGGAGCGTGCAATATAAGCTCGGACAGTACCAGACAATACGACCATAACCCACGACACTCCATAGCCAAACCACCAAATTCTCTCAACCACTGTACAGCCTCGTTAAAAGCTCTCTCGAGCTCAGCTTCTTCGTATTGCTCCAATAGATGCGCGGATATGGCGACTCGAGTGTCGGAAACATAGGGTGCACATCCCAGTAAAATGAATGCATCTACCAACTCTTTTGTGCCCTCGAATAAAAAACTTAAACCGGTTTGAAACCAACTCATATGGCGCACATCAGCCAGTTGATCCTCCAACTTGTTACTTGCTGAATACTGGTGTCCTTCTTTGGATGCTAAACCTCTGATTATTGAATAGGTCATATCTTTTGATAAACTCTGTTGCTTGCGTGGTAATTGACCAATAATGCAGCAAATAACAACTGAATCCAAAAAGGATAGACGAACAGAACGAGCAAATGATACAATGGCCTCCTTCACAATTGGAAATGCTGCAACATCATCCAATTCATACTTTGACAAGTCTTTTGTCCATCTGCGGCCCCACACCAAGTAAAAATTTGATGTGAGAAAGTCAGAGATACTACAATTGCTAAATATCGACGAATCATTTTGCTTGGACCACTCCTTCAGTAAAAACTCCAAATATAATCTGAGAGGCTCCAATGGTTGATTCGATAAGTGTAACAGACGAAGAGGGTTAGAAGAGCTCAGCCTCAAGCGTTTCTTTGTGTCTCGATCGACTACGAATATGTCATATTTTTCTGGCGCACAAGATCTTTTCCTTCTCTCCTCAACAACAAAGTCTGACCTAAATGAGGATACATCAATCATTGTGCTCGTAAGGCTCATAACAGAAAACTGGCTGTTGTGACTCTCGCCAAGCTCTGCATGATCGTGAGGGCTGCTCTTGATCGAGTAACTGTATTGGAACTCACTTCGAAATGGTAACTTTGCTTCACATCGCCATATATCAGGAAAACCTTTTGGATCTGGTCTTCTCATTTGTATTCTCTTCTTTCGGTGCCAAACGTATGATGATCCAGTGTCCTGGTGTGCTCCACTATCATACGTTGTCGAGACTGTGGAAGGATTAGAGCAATAATCATAAATGTTAACGTACACTGCAAACAAATAGCGATCTGTTTGTGGTGATGATGGAGAAGGCGAATGTGTATGCATCGAGTGATGGTATGATACTTGATCCAGACTTTTCCAAATCACACATGGAATAATGACATTAAATACAAACTTTGATCGTTTCTTCTTCTTGACCATGGTCGATGAAGAGGACGATGCATTGTGTGAACCTCCATTGGAAGATGTAGTCGTCACCGTTGTGATTGATGAAGACGTAGTCAGTGAGTCAGTCATTCCATTGTACAGTGATGAAGATGGCCACTCATTATTATTATCATTGTTGTTGTTTGCCATGATGGAAGAAGCACCGGTCATTGCAGACATGTTGGAATGAGGAGTGAACATGTCAGTAAAATCTGATGTTTCCTCCATAAAGATTGCACTTTGAATCAATGTGTTCATCGAATTGGACATGCCCGCAGTTTTGTTGCTAGAGGCACCACTACCCATACGACCACCATTACTAACACTACCACTATTCAACTGCTGATTTGCAGTTCTTGTAGTAGTACGGTAGCGCTCTATATCATCTTCATTGTTTTGATCCTCGCACTCTGATGAATCACTCAGAAATTTTTCATCGTACATGAACAAGTCATCATGTGGTGAATGACGACTACTATTGCTCCTGTTTTTTGTTGGTTTGAGAAATCTATTGTGAAAGTAGATGTCATCAATCTGGTGTTGATGCTGCTGCTGCTGCAGATGCAAATGATCAAACACATAGCCCTTCCTATCAAAAAACTCTGTGTCTTCAAACTCGTCTTCATAGTCCACTTCGTACTCGTGATCAAACTCGTCTTCTTCATCATCGTCCGTGTCGATCAACAGAGAAGAACTTTCGTCGAAATCATGATTCATGGCGGCACCAAAATCAACATGGTTGTTTGTTCGCATCACATCACCATTACTCGTTTCACTTTCATCGTCCGTATCAATCTCATCAACGGTTGAATTAATGTGCACAGGGTTCTTGTTTTGAACAGGTGAACGTTTCATTATCAATAAGATCTTATTATTATTTACAAATCAGGGTGTATATATTATGTTACAAATAAATAAAGTGATAGTTTTGGTGGTGTGTCTAAGAGTATTCTTCTATCAACTGATGACTATCCACGTGAAATATTGTACAAGACTTTTTCTTTCGGATGCAATGCAACAGATGGTGGTTTTGATGCCCGTGATTGTTTGAACAAAACACCAAAACTAAAAATACAAAGTAGAGGCAAAAGTTTGTTCTCCGAAAGCGGTTGTATGTCGTCTACAGAACAACAAAAAAAGATTTAGGTTACGGTTCAATTTACTTTTGTTGAATATCAAACACGTGATTGATACAACAAATTATACAACAAGATGATTCCCCTCATGGCATTGGCTGATTAGACAGTTCTCCTCCAGTGTAGAAGAGGATACTCTCATATACAGACATACACACACATACAAATGCCACCACTTGCATATTCACCACACACACACAGACTCTGTATATGACATTGGAGAGATAGAGAGAGATGAGAGAGCATAATATATTAAATGTGTGTGCATGTTGTATATATAGACACATTTCGTGTTTTCACAAAAATTTAAAAGTCTTCATATTTGAATCCAACCAAGTTCCATCTTCCGACAGACTTTCCGAACCAGAACATGAATGCAGCCATAACCAAAACGACTGGCCATGCCTTCACATCATCAACAGTCAAATCACCAGGTCTCTTGATCTTCTCCTTGAACTCTGCGTACTCGTCCTTGAATCTGTCAATCTTACGTGGCAAGGCAGCAATGTGTGTTTTGAAAAATTCTTCACGGGCCTTTTGGCAAAGAATTTCTTCATTTTCTGCCTCAGCGACTCTTTTGATGTATTCTGGACCAGCCAAATTCTCAGCAGTTGCCTTGACAGCCTTCTCAATCTTCAATCCAGTTCTGATGGATGATTTTTGAATAGAACTAGCGGCGAGCAATAGTCTCTTTGCAACACTTCTCTTACCCATTGTATGTATGTGCTGTGTTTTGCAATTGGAAAAAAAAAGATGTTTGTGTGAGAAAACTATTTTCCAGGAAGAAAAAAAGTGCCGTTCGGTGCGATTCTCATGGTGACGAAATGAGCAATTGGGCGTGCTGGGGATCGGGAGGCAACAAGTTTATCCGAAAATACTGAAGGAGCTCATTGTTGGTGAGAGAAGATTGATGATCATGAGATGTCAATAAACATTTGGCATTCATTAATGATGAAAATTTTGCTTTGGGGAATTTGCAGTGGTGTTTTTAAATGTTTTTTTGCTGTGATATAGGATCATGAGAAGATGTTGCGTAGTTTTACACTCCATTAATCGTCATTTCGTGCATGGAATCCCACATCATGGCGCGTGATAGCGTAGGTCGTTCATACCTTATTGTTCTTGTTGTTTGTGGTGAGATTTCTTGTTGGAGGAAAATTTTTTTTGTAAGGGCGTGGTTGACCGCAAAAAATGCAAACAACAAGAACACACATCAACAACATGAAGTTTTGGGAAGCAGGTGCTTTACCATCAATAAATACTCTTCAACTGGTTTTTGAATTTAGACCGATCATTTTTTTGTTCTACTTGTCTTCAATGCTCATCAAGTACTGCATACCCGTAAAAGTCATGATTGTTGGCTTCTTTGGCAACAAAATGACATCTTGAGTTTCCTTCTCATCCTTGATCTCTTCTGCATTCCAATACAGCTTAAACTGGTTCAGATTGTATTTACCTGGACCAAAGAAGCAGGCGTTGATTGGAATACGTAATTGTTGTGCTGGACGAACATTCTTGCATCTCAAGCGAGTGCTGCCAACCCAAAGGAATGATGCACTATCTGGCGTCACACCAGTGGCTGTTCCATCATTTGGACTCTGTGTGGGCAATCTCAGAGAATTGTCCGTGGTTTGCACGGGATTATCCGGCGACAAGAGTTCCAGTGTTAGATCGCAAACCAAATCAGGAGAGATGTTGCTGAGTTGGAATACAATAGGCAGAGTGAGGATAGGTTGCTCCAGAGTATCGTCCATATTTGATGAGGAGAACTTGTGGTGCACAACATCGTTGTAATGCAGTGAAACATAAATGGGACATAAGCTGTTGGGACCTCGTGAGCTTGGATTGTTACTGTTTGGATGCATTTGGATGGGAATATTCTTTTCAGGCAGAAATCCAGTGTTCAAAATATGTGATTGGCCAATAATCTTTCCCGTGTTCGTTGCCCATGATACAGCAATTGCCAATCCCTGAGGCTTCAAAAATGGATAACTGTTGTTCATATAGCTCGGAATGGTTGGTGTTTCGCTGTCTAGATCGATTGGATTGGCCATTGGCACGCATTCTCTATACAACATGTCCAAGTGAGGGTAGCTGGAAATAGAGACAGCATGCTTACTTCGACTATCTTCCTGCAAGAATAAATTTCCATGATACAAGTATTGATTGTCGCTGTCCAGGTTGTGCTTATCGGCGATTTCACTCTTATTGATTCGCCCAATCTTAAAGTACAAGGTAGTGGACTCGCTCGGTGCCAGATCTACAGTATTCTGAGTGACTTGCCCAGGCACAAAATTTAATGGCGTCAAGGACCAACCTGGACTCACAGCTGTAATCTGATGCAATTGAATCTTCATATCTTCAATCTCATTCATCATTAGTTGCGATGGGGGAATTGAGAATTTTCTTTGATTGGTTGCAGTTATTCCCAAGACGAATTCTTCTTCATCGTGTAACTGAACAGAACTTGGTTGGGAGAAATAATGCAGAGCCAATGATTCATTCACTTGGAGGCAGCTTTGCAGTTTGTGCAGTCTGAACTTCATCAAATCATTGACCAGTTCAGGTTCATAATAGAATAGGAATTTGATGTTGAATGAGCCACAGTGCGTACCTCTGAAATAAAGAGGAATAGACACATGCTCATTCGGAGCCAGCACATCACCAATATATGGACTAAGATCAACAACTGACACATCTCTCTGGAATTTTTCATCGGCTATGGCACTCACAGAGTAGTCTGCATCTCTGTCAGCGCTCTCTCCCTGGTCCATATTAGGATTAAATGCAATAAATTGAGGATGACTCATTTTCATCTTGAGCTTCTGAAGACCCATCGAACCAACATTTTTGATGATCATATTGGATCTGTGCAGTTGTCCTTGATAGAGCTCATTAGGTGGATTTTGAAGTTCTACATCCAACAATGGCATATTTCCAATGACCCTCATTGTCGAGCGATTATCTGCTTCATACATGACCTTTGTTCTTTGTGCAGAGGTTTCATTGAGACGGCGACCCTTGGTCTCAAAATACTTAATACCTTCGATCACATTTTCGAGTGACCAACTAACACCTTGAATTTTTAGTTCTCCCTCTGCGGTTGGAATAATAGACAGACGGATTGTTTGTATTTGACCTGGTTTCATCACAATTTCTTCTGGGATGACTTTGTATCCTTTGTCCTTGTTTTCGGAGTCTTCTTCTATTGGTTTCGCTGGTGTGAACGATGCAATCAAACACAACTTTGAGACTCGGATTGGTATATACAGCACATTCTTAACAGAAATTTCAACAAAGATTGGCTCAAAGATTGCAGTGGGTTCCTTGTAAGCACTATTGTTTCTGTCCCATGCAAAGACATGATACGGTCTAGTACTTCTAATGAATGATTCTTCCATCGCACGCCATTCTCCCCTTGGATATTCATTCACATAACTTGGCATATTTCCATATTGATTCATGAGTATTCTAAAGTTCTTGGTATTGATTTCAGGAAGTTGCAGAGGTGAATCGAGTGGAGATTTGTTTTGTTCAGATGTCTGGTGCATGAATGTACTGATGATCGATAGGAACTTTTTCATGTTTTGTTTCTGTTGTTCTGGTCCTTGTAGACTGCTACTTTTTCCAGATATGTTACATCCTCCAACAAAGTCATGCAGGAATTGGATACTGTCTCTTAAGAACTTAATCCGTTCGGCATCAGTGGAAGCAGAACCGTTGTTAGTCATTTCAAGAGAGAGATCACCCATGAGGCCACTCATGTGCTCGAATATGACTGACCAATCTCGGCTATAGTGGACTTGAAGCGCTATTCGATAGCATCTGTAGGCATGGTGTGATACCTTGTACTTTGATGGTTCGATATTTTGTTCGGTGTTGGATTGTTGTTGCATCAAGGCTTTAGTGTCCATATCGACATGATAATACTTTTGACCTGCAAGCATGATAAATAGAGCAAATTTTCTGATTTGACTCTTTGGCGTTTGAGTGAACAAATGGGCATAGGCAGTTTGCTCGCACAACAGCGCATTCAACAAATTATTTGTCTTTTCTATATTGATAGCTCTCGAGAAAATATCGGTTGCACGCTTGTAATCTCCTCTCGCTTTGGCGCTCACGGCAGCAAACAAGGCACATCTTAGCGCAAATTTTGGTTCTCCAATCAATGAATAATTGCTCAACGCGAGTTCGAATGCCTGATCAACTTCTTTTCGTATCTGACTCGTCACACCAGTGATCAACGACTGATTGACAAATAATGTACTAATTGCGATAAATTCATTTGCTCCTGCATAGTGCTTCATATCTTGCTTATTGTTCTTAAATTCGGATGCTGCCAATTTGTATGTCGTCAGTGCTGAGTCGTAATCTCTCAATAAGAAGCAATAGTCAGCCATCTTTCTGAGTTGAATTTCAGAACTAGCGTACGAGTAACGTCCAGAAGGAGATACATCATCCTTCTTTTTTCTGAACCATGTGGAAAGTGCACCGGAAATACCCTTCTTCTTGGATGCGATCGTGAGATTAATATTCTTAATTTTTCTCTCCAAGTGAGGTATGATACCGTTTGTGACTAGTTCGTCCACCAGTGACGCAATATAGGACATGTCGTGCAATGATAAATATTTGCCAGCGTTGGAAAGATCTACTCCCATTAATCGCTTATTGTATTCATCTCTTCGTGATTGACTTCTGGTCCAGATATCGTTTACGGCAGTATCTCCACTTCCAGAGTTAATCTGTAACAATCGACAACATGTTGCACCGAATGCCTCAGTCATCTTTCTCAGATGAAGTCTCGCTTGGTTGTCAGAGCCTGTGGATGCATCATGTATCAACACATAAAATCTACACAAATCAGGATCAACCATTCGGTCATTGAAGAGCCTTGGTGGTTTTTCCATATTGTACAATTCACGGTGAGCTCTGACAGGATCAGGATCAGTGCTCGCAACAGCAGTAATGCACGCAACAGGATGCTCCCATGTCTCATGATCCGACATGTAGACACCAGAGAAGAATTCTTCCTTGTATCGATCGAACCAAGGTGTAAAATTAATGCCTGCGAACCATATTCAACATGTACACACACACATAATCATTCCATTCACGCACACACAAATAACAACAATAAAAACAGTGATTGTTCAAATCGTTAGCTACACCTTCACTCATCACTCAACAACAACAACAATAGCAACAGCAAAAAACAACCACAACAAACCTTGTTTCATCTGATTCATCAATCGATCTTCATCGTCCAATGCTGGTGTCAATGAACTCTCATCTCTCTTCAAGTCATACGACTCTGAAACAACATGTTGCAAATAGAGATCATTGTGCTTCATCTTTTTTTGAATTTCATTGTGTTGAATCACCATATTGTCACCATCTTTTCCATACTCGACACTCAACTCGTCCATTGTCTTGAAACGGATTTGAAAATTCTTCACGGGATACGTCTCATATTCTTTCACTGTTCTCGTGTACACTGCTCATCGCATCAGCATGAAGAAAAAAAAATAACAAAAATTTTCACCAACAATAAAAAAAGTAGTGGCGTGTTTGCACACATATGATCATTGAGTTTTTGATGGAACGTGTCAATTGTTGTTC
This sequence comes from Tetramitus jugosus, assembly GCA_937625935.1. NCBI lineage: Eukaryota > Heterolobosea > Eutetramitea > Acrasida > Vahlkampfiidae > Tetramitus > Tetramitus jugosus. The sequence continues at coordinate 230,644 of OW569345.1, read as the reverse complement.
TGAAGAAAAAAGGGTAAAGCTTCTTCATTTACACTACTTACATTCTTTGTTGATTGATTCGTGAGGTTTGAGCAAATCGATGAACGACAATTGATTTCTCATGCATATTTGTTCGACTTGTGGTGTTGATCTCACAAGAACAACGGGTGAGAATGTCTTGCTCACGAATTGTTCAAATGATTGAGGGTCCATCAATAATAATAATAATAATAATACAACAACAACAAATCGCTCTTGTTCTTGTCTGTCTGTTTGTTCGTTGTTGATTTGTGTTTTGAGATTTTTGGTCGGAAAAAATTAGCGGACATTTGCTTCCAAAACAGAACGAGAACAAAAACTAGTGGTGGCGCTTGCACATATTACTATCATAACATGATGATCTAGGAGATGTACGGGAGTCCGTCTTAGAAGGAAGGAAACCTTTGGAATTCGCGCCTGCATCAAATGACACTGAGTGAAGAAAGATGCAACGAACAGATGACCACAGTAGAGGCAAACACAGTTGCAAGCATAACACTAGTGGAGGATGGGGAAATGAGGATAGAGCTAGGTGGTGAGTCATGATGACGATAATAATGCTGATACCAACCAGAGATTGGACTTTTGAATCGCAGTGCTGCAACGGACTGGAGAGCCTGGAGAGGAATTGGTAGTTGCGGAGTCCGATGATACACGTTGCACAGATGAACATGTAGGTGTAGTAGGTGCTGGTACCGGATTGGAAACATCTAGAAGGACTCGTCAATGCTCCTAAAATTAAACAGATGATTGTCCCTGACCATTCAATTGGCTGAAGTATTGATAGGATGAAAATGGTGACACAGACAACAGATTGAGGAAACGAATATTCTTCTTTTCATTTCCTCATGTTCCATCGCAAAACTGTTGCCAGACTTGAAAAATCAGATTATTATTAACAGAGAAGAACTATTGAAACCATAATGTGCCAACGATTGACGAGAGTGAACCAACAGTAGGCATCTGAGAGGAAAGATAGATCATGAAGACGCTTTGAGAAGCCACTTTGATCATCTGCCTGGTAAATCTGTATTGACCTTGAATTTGTCGAGTCCAAAGTTTCTCTTGAAGCACAAAACTTGGGCACAGACACTCTCTTGGCAGTATCCTTTGGAAAAACTAAGGACCTTCCCTCAAACAGAAGGATCAATTAATGCCTCTTCTCACAATTAAAAAACATTCTTTCGCCCGAAAAGTTTATGGAAAATTTTATTGGTGTTATTAATTGGCACCTGTTTGGGCTGTGTTTGTTATGGGAGTAGGGAAGGCTGAAGCAGCAGGCAAACCAACTCGATAGGCAATGTCATTGTACGAGACTGAAAGCAAATAGTATGGGCTTTCTGACTTTTTAGAAATTGTGAGCTGATCGGTTCCATAGAAAGATCGAGAGCTACTCGTTTGGATCGTCAAGTACACCCAAGTTGGTACATTTGTGTTTGGGAAATTGGTATCCGAAGCAAAGTAATATGTTGTAGTGCTAGGGGTGGAAGATGACGCGGACAGAGAGTTTGAGCCGTCTACATACTTTTGCGTCTGCAAGCTCCACAAACTAAAAGTCTTACTAGCAGAGGATTGAAGCGCTAACTTTGCACCAAAGGCACCACAATTGGTAATCTGGAACAGATTTCCTCTACTATCACTTGGATTGAACTCATTGTTGGTGAACTTGAGGGAATCACTAGCTTTTGATGTCCACAAATAGGAGGTACTGGTGGCTAGACCAATGATTTGACCACAATATGCGAAAATGTCAGTGCTTTCTTGGAATAGAGAGGATGGGGTAGATGTGTCCACAAGATCACAACTCTGTGATTGGATAGTTGACACAACGGTGCTCAGTTGAGTCCAATCGACGGACAAGGATAAATTTTGATCATAGGATAAATCTCGAATCAACTCCTTAGCAGATGGATTACTCAAGTATGGACCAACGCCAATGGACATAACTCTCCAGTAACCCAGAGCATTTCCTGGTTTTCGAGCATTAATTCTCTTTGTTTCACTCAAAACATCACTACAAGGGTTGCACTTCAACGGACTGTCAGCGTTACAATGGGCACATGTTCGAGCTGGGTAGCGGGTACTGTTACACTTTGCCAGTTGAATAATTTCAGGAGCTACTGCACATTCATCACAGCCGCATGGAGTGTTTGGTTCTCCATCGAAAATAGTAATAATCATCTTTGACACACCGCTTCTACCAGCCAAGAGAAGTTGTTCAGCTCTCAGAACGGCGCTTCTAATATTGGTATTACCTCTTGGATAGGTCAATGAACTGATAGCTTGATCGACACTTGTTCTAGAGCTCGAAAGAGCGAATTGACTTGCAATACCAGAATTAAACACTAGAATACCCACTTGGGTCTGAGTGTTTCCACTACCGATATCTAATGGGGCGACAATATCTTTCAAAAACTTCGTCATCAAGTTGAAGTTTGTCAATGTAACAGAGCCAGATCCATCTAGAACGAACACAATGTCAAGAGGTTTCTTGCAAATGCAATCCGTGAATCGGACATCAAGAATAGCATAGGCAATTTGAGATGGATCTTGTGCGGATGTGAATTGATATCTGAAGCGCTGAGTTTGACAATCAGTGGAAGCTTGACTTAATCTCCAAGTTCCTGCTGAGGGAGAGTATGGAGATACGTTTCCACAGAAGCCGTTGGATGGAGGACTTGCAGAAGAGCAACCATCACCACTACTGACGTAGAAAGCAGTGAATACCAGAGTACCACCCAAAGGATCATAGTCATTGATCATGATGTCAGATTCTGTCATTGTGAAGAAAGCTCCCTCTTGTTTTGACACAGTGATGCTTCTTCCTACTCCGACTAAACCAGATGTTGTGAGATTCACAAAAACAGTCTTGGTAATACTATCGGTGTCATAATCAGTAGATTTGACATAAATTTCGCACGTACCAGTTGAGAATGTGTATGGACGAGAAAAAGAGAGAGTGTTACCACTAATTGAGACGAACTGTGCATTCGTGCAAGTGTGAGATACGATCGAGAATGATAGAACATCACCATCAGGATCATTGGCACCTGAAGCCGTCAAATAATTAAGGGAATAGTCCTTTGTATCTCTTCTTGCCAGAATATTCCAGCTATAGTCGTTGGCAACAGGTATTTGACTTGAGACTCTGATGTTTAAGTATGCACTTCCGGTGGCACCCACTCCATCAGTGCCAATAAATGGGATAGCATAAGACACCTTTGTTCCTGTTGGAGCAGTGAAGGAGAATATTCCTCCTGTGGCAAGAGTCAAACCACTTGGTAGAGTACCAGCCGAGATAGAAATTGGATCTCCGTTTGCATCCGCACACTGAACCGTCACGCTCTTGGTTTCTCCTTTTGCTAGTGTGATTGTCGAATTTTGACACACAGGAGGGCTGTTTGTAAAGCGGACGTATGCAATAGCTTTGTTTGAGTTGGCTAGTCCATCATTGTAAATAAATTCAACATTCTTGGTGGCAGCAAAGTATTCCGGAATGCTCACAGTGACATCAAAGTTAGATGTCTTCTGTCCTCCAGAAATGACTCCCAGAGTGAGAGAGTCTCCTTCTGAATCTTGAGGAGGAAGAACCATCAATGAATTGCTTCCAGTAAGTGTGTACGTACTTTGTCCATACACTCTCGAAATGGTGATGTTCTTATTCGAGGCAACGGGAGCTGTGTTGGTCAATAAAATATATAACTTTCCTGCAGACACAGCTTGCCCATCTGTTACATAGTATGTAATTGTGAGGGTTCCTAAGGTTTTGCTTGTGTCGCTCGGGGTGACAGATATTACACCATTGGATAAGGCGACCAAATCTCCATTCAGACCATCAAATTGATTAAGAATTTGCAAGTGACCCGCGTCCAAATCATCTGAATCCAATGCATCTGCTAATGCGGGGAACGTAAATGATGTTACTGTATTCCAGTGACCACTGGCTGTGTAATCCTTAGTGATTGGAGCATTATTATACACAGAGATATTTGCAACTCCAACTGTAGTTTGAATACCATCAGAGATAGTGTATGTGACGATTTCTTTTCCGTGGAAATTTGCTGGTGGAGTATACGCTAGAGTGAATCCAGAAGCAACAATTCTACCTGATGTTGATCCTTGATCAGAGGAGAACGAAACAATACTGATGGTATCTCCGTCAGTAGATGCTTGCGTGACAACCAATGATGCATTGCCTCTCCAGTGTACAGATGGAGATAGATTATTAGCCACAGGAGGAGTATTGATAATATGAATTGTTGCGGTCTGTTGACCGATAGATGCACCATCGGAGACGGAGTAAACAAAGTTAAAGGAGCTATCTATCAAGCTTGATGGTGGAACTCCTGTGATAAGAGCCTTTCCATTTTGAAGAGTGAGGGATGATACTGCACTTGATGGAGTTACGGAACCCAAAGAGTATAACGAAATAGGATCATTGTTAGCATCAGTAGCATCCTTTGCAACATCCAGCAACATTCCAGATGAGTAATCACTCCAATGAACAGTGTAAGTCTGGGGGATTGGCACTGGTGGGGTGTTCGTAATTGTCAGATCAACCAATGCTGTTGAATTTTGAATTGAGTCGGTGATCGTGTACTTGAATTGGATTCCAGATCCCACGAAGGCCAGGCCATTTACTGGAGATCCAGCAAGATATACTACATATCTGTCAGACATAGAAACGCTTCCTGACCCCTTAGTCATTGACGTAGAAACAAGTGCAATGCTATCACCGTTGATGTCGCTACATCCAGTGAGAACATCGAAGCCACCATAAGCAGAATTGAGCAAAGTTCTCCAGTGTCCTGATACTTGTTTAGCTTGAGCGGTTGGGGCTGTGTTCGTAATTGTTACCGTAACTGATATAACATCCTGTGTAACTCCATCGGTGTAGTACACTTCAAATTTTACCTGACCAATAAACTTTTGGATAGGTGTGAAAAAAGCCATCTTGGTGTCTTGGAGCGTCAGACTATGCCCTGCTGGAGGATTGGTCTTGATAGATTCCAGGTTCATATTGTCAGGGAGAGTTGAAGTTAAATTTAGAGCTACGCCTGATTGAATGCTTCTCCAATGGAAGGTATAGAACTTATCCTGGGCCGTAACCGCAACATAATTAATAGTAACCGTCAAAACACCAGTAGCAGTGTCAAGACCGTCACTGATGACAAATATGAATATATCAGTACCAACACTGCCCACATTTGGTTGATAGTGAATTTTCCCATCCACAACTGTGGCTGCACCACTTACACTACCACTCGGATACACATCGACAAGATAAATGTGAGAAGAGTCTTCAGGGTCATCATCAGATGACGCAGCGACAGCATCTATGTCTATTCCAGATAATAAATAATCTGGTTCAACTTCAAGTGAGATTGAACCGGCCACTGGAACATTGTTGTAAACTTCAACAGATATAGTGCTTGAACTTTGAGATTTGCCATCATTCAATGTGTAATCAAATGATGAGCTACCCTTCTTCCATGATTCAGTGTTGGAGAACCTCAATGTTGATGGAGAATCTTGGACAGAGTTCACTACAACATGACCATTAGTGGGATTAGAGGCTGAGAGAGATAACACATCCCCATCTAAATCTTTAACAGTATTATACACGAAGAATTCAGTGAATCCATCAGTATCGAGTGTTCTCCAATGAATAGTTCGGGATATTGGTGATGTACTTGGAGTATTAGCATTGGTTACAGTGATTCTTACTGTGGCTGGATTGACTGAAACTTCTGCACCATCAGTAACACTGTAAGTGAAGGAACATGACCCTAGATCAGTGGCTGTAAATCTCACAGTTCCTGTAGAACTACTCAAAATAATAGCAGATCCAATGTTGGATGGCGAAACGTTGAGAATTGTTGAGGAAATAGAAATGGGGTCACTATTTGCATCCTGATCATTGCTGAGGATATTGAAGGTCATGTTGTTCGATCGCCAATGCATACTATATGTGTCATCAATTGCAACTGGTTTAGTGTTCGTCACACTAACTGTAATTGTCCCAGGAGTGTTCTTATTCCAGTCAGAGGCAACATATGTGAAACTATCAATACCAAGTTGATTCGATGGGACGTATTTCACACCCAATTTGCCACTTGATAGAGTAACAATACTTGATGAACCACGAGAAGCTGCAGATACAGATTTGACATACAATGCATCACCATCACTGTCTGAATCATTTGACAAAACGTCAATAGTAACTCCGGTCGGAGATCTCCAATGAATCGAGGCAGTATCGGTTACCGTAACAGGAGCAGTGTTATTCACATAAACAGTGATAGTTGCTGGATTAGCACTACTAGTATCACTATCAGTCACATAATATGTGAATGAATCAACTCCTACGAATCCATTAATTGGAGTATATAGGAATGCAGATCCAGAGGATTGAGTCACAGATCCTGATGTTGGTGATGTGAATGAAGCAATATTTAGTGTGTCCCCATCAGCATCGACATCATTGGACAATGGTGCAATGGTTATAGATCTATTCCACCTTGTCGAAGCGATATCATTCAATGCTACTGGAGCAGTGTTGGTAACATCAACTGTAACAGTGGCTGTGCTTGTCAGTCCAAGATCATCTGAAATAACATAAGTGAACAAAACTCTTCCAACAGTTCGATCAGCAGTAAATTGAACATTTCTTCCATTAATCACAATGTTGGAGGAACCAGTTGATGGCGCTGAAACGCTTGTAATTGTCAATGGATCACCATTTGGATCTGCATCATTGGACAACACAGGGATCGACACTGTTTTCAACTTGAGTACAGTGGCAGAATCATCTTTCGCAATTGGCGCCTCATTGTAAACATTGATAAGGACTGATGCAGATGCACTTAATGACTTGGACGGAGTTTGCACTATGTCTCTGATCGTATAAGTGAAACTATCTATTCCAACATATTGAGATGGAGCAGTGTATCTCAATATCTTATCTGATACCTTAGTAACCTTTCCGCCATTGGTTGTAGTGATCGTTGTGCTAAATACAAGTTCTATTAAATCTCCATCGACATCATTGTCATTTGCAACAACATTAATATCAACATCATGATTTCTGCTACAATTTGCATGGTCGTCATTAGCCACTGGAGGACTATTCTCAACAATAATGTTCACGAATGCAGTTGATGTATCATATGAATCAGTCACTTGGAACTGAACCACATCATCCTTGTCACTATTCTTGTTTGGTGTGTACATCAGATGGTAAAAATTATTGTCAACGCTAAACCAAGTCTCCCCAGCGTACAGAACTTGCTTTGTCTCCTTTGTTACACTCAACTGACCACTACCGTATTGCGGCTCTCGAATAATAGAAGCAGTCAAAACATCAAACTCATCAACATCTCTGTAATCTAGATCAATTCTATTATTCGCAGTATTCTTTGAAATAGTTACTGTCTTATTGAATGCAGTAGGAGGCATGTTGTAGACTTCAATCGTCGCGAAAGAAGTGCTTGATAATGGCTCATAATCACTGATTTGATACTCAATGCTATCATAGTATGGATCAGTAGTAGGTAGGGCCCAATACTCCACTAGTGTTGCATTATCGTTCAACAAAGTATTTCCTCTCGAGTAACCAAGATAGGTAATACTAATGGGATCGCCATTCAAATCATAATCATTGGCTAAAATATCGAACGTGTAAACATGGTTCTTTCTCACTCTGTAAGCGTCCACTTGAGCAACTGGTGCGTCATTCTTCAATTCAAAGGTAATTGTTCCACTGCAAGTGTCATTCTTGTCTGTAACAACATACACTAAAGTATCTGTGCCTGTAGCTTGGAACAATGGAGTGTAAAACAATGTTTTGTTATCAAAATGTGCTGAACCTCCAGCCGATGGTTGAGTGATGCTCTCCAGGAAAAGCTCGTCACCATCGAGATCAAGAATCGATAGCCCTCCCTGTTCCAATTCGAACAACGAATAGGCATTGTTCTTGGAGTTTCTGGAAACTGCAATATTAAAATCAAGACATTCAGGAACATGGTTCAGAATGGTGATATTGACATAACTGGTGGCAGAGAGCTTATCATTTGAAACAATATACTCAAAGATGTCTTGACCAGCATAAACACCATTAGGAGTATAGATCACAGACTTTCGGTCAGTGCTCATCGTCAAGGTACCATACTTTGGTCTATACAGCCGAGTGAGAGCGAGAGAAGCACCCTTGGGGTCCTTATCATTGACCAAGGGGAATATAGAAACAGTATCAGTCTTGTGAATAGTAATAGCATCAGGCTTGGCAACTGGTGGTTGATATCCGACACCAATGGCTATGAGTACAACGACCGCAGCTGTGGCAATCACCACAACGCTCGTGACAACAATACCGAGGACGGTTTGGCCTACAGTACCGAGCTTGAGTAGTGATACATTGGCAGCTTTAGATGCAACTGTCTGCTGACTAGAAGTAATAATTACGTTATCGTCCATTCTCTTGTAATACTTGTGGACTTAAAAATATTTATATAGATAATATATAAATGATAGAAAATATATGGGTGTATATATAATGTACAGGTATAGGTTGATAGTTAATTGTTTTGTGAAGCCTTTGCATGTGTGCTCTTAAAACAGAAGAAATAGGGAGTGATGGATTTTCTCTGTGATGTGATGTGTAAGTGAAGCCAAGTGTGCATGAGAACCTTATAATATAATCTTGAACGCGCGGTTCTGTTCGTTTGTTCAAAACAGATGTGGACAGATGACATCTGATCTGGCGAAAAACAAGGTTTGCCCAAAAAAAATTGACAATTTCCATCAAGGGAAATCACTCGGGGTGATATAATTTAGCTGGTAGGTCTGGATTTGACAAAAAGGTATACCAAAACTTACCTGTTGTGGGTAAAGAGATCATAGAAGATTTGCCTTACGTGCTCAAACACTCGTTGATAAATTTGACAACATCATTCATCACTGTTTGGTTGGTGGAGTGTCCCAGTCCTCCATACTCCTTCCATTTCTTCTTTCCTTGCAGGTATTGAGCCACTAGTTCATAACTCATTTTACCATAGGGCAATTGCACAATAGGATCTTGGTTACCGTGGACCATGAGGAATGGTGTGTTAATATTGGGATTGCTGCTATCTTGCAGAGCCTGTTCCATCAGCGCCTTTCTGACAACAAATGAACTCATGCCCAACACACCACCCAACTTTAATGGGAAAGTAAATCCAGAAAACAGAGCCATACTGCCACCTTGACTGAAACCTGCCACAATAATTCGATCAGATGAAATACCGGTCGTAATCATCTCTGAAATGATTAAATTATGCAAGAGATCTCTCGCCTTATCAATACCCTGCTCATCTTCACCCGAATTTGGTGTAAGACCGATAATGTCATACCATGCAGGCATTGACATTCCACGATTGAGTGTCACTCGCTGGTTCAACGCACTTGGCAAGATTACCTTTAGGCCTGGAAAGAGCCTGCGTTTGTGGGACTCTGATTCCCAAGTGGACAACCAACCACCATCACCACTATCACCCAATCCATCTAAGAAATCAAGACAAAAAAAAGATTAGTGTCAGAGAGAACCAAACAACAAAGTCAATGGCATTTCAAGCTTTCACCGGTGTAAAAAACATACGCAAAAAGATCAATGTACTCGTGTGAGTTCCAATGGGCTCAACAACAGACATGCGATAAGGAGAATCGAGAACCGAGGAGGCATCAGGACACTGTGGATCAATGTTCTTTGCAAAATACTTGAGCTTGTACTTGGCCAAAATCTTGGCACTTGGCGATTGATCTGTGAATGTCAAGTTGGAAAGATATTGCTTCCATTGATTGTCCTCTTCGAATGAGTGCTGCAAAAAGCGTAGCAAAGCAGAGATTGGTGCGCTTCGATTCATCTTTGGGTTTTTTTCTTTGATTGGACGAAAAATGGTACTCAGTTTTTGGCGAGAATGATCAAAACTGCTAACAGTCAATACAATAGAATACAATAGAAAGTTTGTTACAAATGCATTCAGTGTATCTATCACCTGATCCAAGTCCTTATCCATCATTGTAAAGGAACTCGGAATTTTAACTTTAATTCGGCAATCAAGAAACCCCGCAATGCTGGAATGCGCATGTTGTGGAAGAACAATCGAGAGCCACACAAAACACAATTTTGCCTTGGCGGCGGGGCATGCAAAAATTTGATTTTTTTTCAAGTTGTTTCTGTGGAAAACACAGAAAAACAAATTCAGTGAAGGAATCCAACAACATTGAGTATATCACCGCGTGTACATTCATAAGAATTGTTTTTCAACAACACTTTGTAACACAAAAAATGCTTCGTCAATTTACATCCACAACAACAACAATGCATCATCATCATCGCATCAATCAACACATTGTGAATCATGCACTGTTTCAACTCATGAAATCACCTTCACTCGTTATTGAGAGTGGTCGTATTGGACTCCCACTCCGATCTCGCTCCATTCACTATTTGAATCAACATGTTTCTCAATCTCACAATGATAATACTAATAATAATAATAGCAATAATAATGTGCTGCAAACTCTTCATGGTTCCTCTTTTTTTTCTACTGTCAATTGCCACAGTGATTCCAATGGTTTCCTGTATTCGAGGAGCAATGAACGAAAATTGTTCAATAATTATAAGTGTGTCGTTGTTGCAAAGAGAGAGTTCCATACCATGTGTAATCAATTGTTGGATCAACAATCATCATCACCAAAGGGATTTGAACTGTTTGACAAAAAATCATTGTCATCTCAAAAGAAGAAGCAGCAGCAACAGGATGATGATAAGGATGATGATGACGCAAAAAAACAAGAGGAAGAAAATGGCAGACAGGATGTTAACAGTAACAAGGATGAAAAAGTGGTTGCCAACAAGAGTACAAAACAAAAGAAGAGCCCAAAGTCTCCATCCAATGAAGACAATGAAAAACAACCGACATCAACATCAGCCACTGGATTCGCCTCATTTTCACAATACTTGAACAAATCGACCAAGACTTCTACATCGACATCTGCATCGTCAACCACCAGTGAAGAGAAAGGAGCATCCGACAGTGAAAAACAACAACAACAAGAAGACAAAGCATCTGCAGTCGCAAACGGAGAAGAAAAGCCTGCAGAACAAGCAGAACAAGAATCAGCAGAAAAAACATCATCGGCGCACGAAGAAGGTGAGAAGAAGGAAGAAGACAAAAAAGAAGAAGAAGAAGAAGAAGGCAAATCATCAAAGAAGAACAAGGGCATTCCACCAAAGCCAGTGATCATCAAAATCAATCCTATGAACATCTTTTTGTTCTCTGTGGTGTTGTTTGGTGCTGTTGCCGTTGGGTTGTCCATTATGAACGATCGTATTGAAGATTGGGATCGATTCGTTTCTGATGTTCGATCAAACAATGTAAGTAGTAGTGTTTTACGTTGTTTTTTAAAGTGCATTTTGTGGTGTGTAGTGTGGGTGCAGATTGACTCACTCGCAACATCTTTTGTTTTCATATGAACGTAGGTTGCCAAAATCCTGGTTACCAAGGGTGATGTTCTGGTTCATCTCAAGACACCATCAGGCGGTATTCAGAGATACCGTATGCACATTTCTGGTGAGTTGTTTGAACAAAAGTATGCCGATTTGAGGGATGAGTTGGGCGTGTCTGATGACAGTGCCGATCATCAATCACCTCTCTTCTACTCGCCTGAAACTGTTCTCAACAGTGATACTGTGCTCAAGACTGCAGTGCGTATCGGATCATACATTGTTCTGTTCATTGTCATTACAAGGGCATTTAGTTCCATTGGTGGAGCTGCTGCCAACATGTTCACATCCAAGAGCAAGTTGTCCAACACGGCATCCAAGGTCAAGTTTGCCGATGTGGCCGGTTTGGACGAAGCAAAGTTGGAAATTACGGAATTTGTTGACTTTTTGAAGCATCCAAAAAAGTTTGACAAGATTGGAGCTAGAATTCCAAAGGGAGCACTGCTCGTCGGTCCACCAGGTACCGGAAAGGTTTGTAGCAACTTTGTTTTTTGTACTTTCGTCTCCATTCACATTCACAGGATACTAACTCTCACACAATGAATGATACAAAAGACTCTTTTGGCAAAGGCTGTGGCAGGTGAAGCCGGAGTGCCCTTCTTCACTCTATCTGGTTCAGAGTTTGTGGAGATGGTTGTCGGTGTGGGTCCAGCTCGTGTCAGAAGTCTGTTCAAGGAGGCCAGAGAAAGTGCACCATCCATCATCTTTATCGATGAAATTGATGCTGTTGGTAGACAGAGAGGCACAGGAAAGTTTTTGGGTAGAAATGACGAAAGAGAGAACACGTTGAATCAACTGCTTGTTGAAATGGACGGTTTTGTTCCTTCGTCCGGAGTTGTTGTCCTCGCTGCGACGAATAGACCAGAGGTGCTGGACAAGGCCTTGCTGAGACCTGGAAGATTTGACAGACAAGTGGACATTCAGCTACCGACAATCGATGGCAGAGAGCAAATCTTTAGAGTTCACGCAAAGAAGATTACGTTGGAGAGACCTATCGATGAGTATGCGCCTAGATTGGCTGCCCTGACACCTGGTTTCTCTGGTGCCGATATTGCCAATATTTGTAATGAAGCTGCCTTGATTGCATCCCGTGACAAGGCAGAGACGATTTCACTCAAGCATTTTGAAGCTGCGATCGATAAGGTGATTGGAGGTCTCGAAAAGAAGAACAAGATTCTGTCAAAGAAGGAAAGAAACATTGTGGCTCATCATGAGGCTGGTCATGCTGTTGCTGGTTGGTTCCTGGAGCACTCAGAACCACTTCTCAAGGTATCTATTGTTCCTCGTGGATCAGGAGCCTTAGGCTATGCTCAATACTTGCCAAAGGAGAGATATATTACTACACAGGATCAGATTATGGATCGCATGTGCTTGGCTCTCGGTGGTAGAGCTGCTGAAAAAATCATGTTTGGTCATTTGTCCACCGGAGCTCAGGATGATTTGAAAAAGGTGACACAGATGGCATATTCCATCATTACTGACTATGGCATGGACGCTGAACTCGGTCACGTGTCTTTCCCTAAGGATGACAATGTCCTTAATGTTGAAAAACCATTCAGTGAGCGAACTGCACGTTTGATTGATGAACGTGTGAGAAAGATGGTGTCTGATGCCTACGAACGAACAGAACAACTCTTGACGACTCACAAGGAAGGCCTAATCAAGATTGCTCACTTGTTGTTGGAGAAGGAGAAGATTGACGCTGGTGATATGGTCGAAATGCTTGGTGAAAGACCATTCGAGCAAGATACCTCATTCCATGCTTATCTAGAGAGTGCCAACAGAGCAGCTGAAGAAAGCAATGATGTCACTTCTGCAGGCACTGCCGAATCAACGACAGCAGAACCAAAGGAGGGAAGCACTGATGTAGAACTACCGAAAAACATATAAAATAGTAAAATAAATTAAGTGAACAGGAAATTATGATTTATTCCATGTCGTCATCATCGGAATCATCATCCACTTCGACATCGCTGTCAGACATCAAATCCTTCTCATAGTCATAGTCATCTTCCTCGTCTTCATCATCAGACTCGGCAACAACAATCTTTGGTGCCTCGGAGGCAACCATAGGAATGAAGCTGCTTGCAGCCCTGTCGCGCAGAGATGGAATATTCTCAAGAGTAGAGCTATTGTCCACATCCATAGCGTTTTGTTGATTGAATTGTGCAACAACAGAGTCTTCTCTCTTTGGAGGCAGTGTGTAGAATGGAATCTTACCAGAGTTCCAGTCTTGTAGAATGATTTGACCAGCTGCTTGAAGGTTTGGTTGACCACCCTTCTTCATCTTGCCTCTTGCCTTTGCAATGTGTGTCAAAAATTGTTCGGCCGTCTCAAATGGAGGAACATTGTACTTTTCCATCAATCTCTCCTTCTTACAACGATTTAAAATGGCAGACACTGGCTCAACAGTATCTTCCAATTGTTCGATACGCACTGCATTTCTCAAAATAATGTCAGCGTCCAATTGACCACTGGAGAAAATGATACCAGGAGAGTCCAAAAGCTTAATATTCTTGTCCAAGTGAATTTCTTGAGCTGATTTTGTAACACCTGGCTTCGATCCCGTAGTCACAACCTTTGTTCTCTTGAGTGAGTTAATCATTGAGCTCTTACCAACGTTTGGATAACCAATGATACCAACAGTAATCGTCTTCTTAATGTCCTCACTTCTCGCATAATTCTTTAGCAATTGAACCAGTGTGTCTGCTCCCAAACAACCACTCTGTCCACTAGAGTTTGCATTGCTCATATCATTAGAAATGTGTTGCTTCTGATTTTGTGTGCTACTCTTGAAGGCAACAGTTGGGAATTCGTGTCTCAGATAGGTGACCCACTTTTGAACCACTTCACGAGGCACCAAATCAATCTTATTCAACAACAAAATAATCTTCTTGTCAGGATTCTGAGAGAGTATCGTTCTTTCAATGTCTGGGCAACGACATCCAATTGGATCTCTGGCATCGAGCACCTCAAGAATGACATCACTCTGTTCAGTCACCTTCTTGAACTCCTTGTAGTAAGCTCTTCTGCTCGAGTTACTGAGTGATTGTTCGTGGAGTGTTCTGACACCGTCTTCTTCTTGTTGTTGCTTCATGAGGTCCTCCTTGGCAGAAAACTCTGATTGTCTTCTTGTGGCCTCATACTGAAGACGTGCCATGTCAGAAGCTTGAGCTTGTTCTTGTTGTGCGAGCTCTCTGCGGAGTGCCTTATTGATCTTACTCTGAGCAGCTTCCTCCTTTTCTTCTTCTCTTCTCTGTTCAATCTTTTCCAACAATTGCTTTTTGAATGGCCATAGATTTGGAATACCTGGGTCCTTCTTTAGCTCTGACAGTGGTGATAATGATGATTTTGGGTGTTAGCTACTGGTCGTGTAAAAAAATTTTGGCGCTCATGGCTGCCGCGGAGAAAATAGGGTGGGGTTCAAGTAAAACTTACTTCTCTTGTGGTTGGTTTTTTTGGCGGCTTTTTTGAGCTTCTTGTGGTGTTCCTTCACTTTCTTTGCGATTTTGTGTTGTGTACGTAGTGTTAGACGTTTGGATTGTCTCTTGTTTTGACCCATTGGAAATGTAGTGTCTGTTTGTTGTTGGTTGTTGTTTGTTGTGTCTTTGTGCCGAAACCTAAATGCTCCGATGTGAAGTTTTTGGTTTTCTTTTCTCACACATTCAAGAACAAGGTTGAACATTCAACTTTTTGCTTCAGTGAAAACCAGATCCCGCCATTCTTGTCGCGACACAAACATCCGACAGTGAGTTATCGGTTTACGGGCAATGGAACAGTTGTGTTTTTTCTGGCGGCTAGATTGAAAGAATTTAATCGGCGTGTACAATAACATCGAACTTCTTGTCGACAGCTTTTCACTTCATTAATGGCTTCCAGATCAAACAATTCCTTGACCGCATCTGGCACGGCAAACAGTGCCCGACCGATGTCGTCATCCAATGCTGCTCATCTCCAACCATCGATTGATGAGCTTCAAGATCAACTGAAAGAGGAAAAGTCGATTCGAAACTACTTTCAACTGGAGAGAGACCGCATTAACTCCTTCTGGGACATAACAAGAAGAGAATTGGAGAACTGTAGAGCCGAATTGAGAAACAAAGACAGAGAAATGGAAGAAATGGAGGAGCAACATCAAGTTGAACTCAAGGTTTACAAACAAAAAGTGAGGCATTTGCTATACGAGCACAAAGTATCGATTGACCGATTAAAAATTGAGAGTGAGAATGCATTAAAGATGCAATCTGATGAGTTTCGACAGAAGATTGCTCAATTTAAAGAAGATAAAAGATCGTTAAAGCATCAGATGAAGTCGAAAGAATTAGGTCATGAAGAATACATAAAATCACTGAAGAATCAACAAGACAAGAACATGACAAAGATGAGAGAGGATTTTGAGAGACAATTGAAAGAAACCCAATTGAAATATCAAGATAAGATGACAAAATTGCGAGAGAACCTAGAATCACGGGGGAGAAAAGAATCCATGGAGATTGAAGAAGAAAAGAACTTTCAAATTCAAAATCTTATGGAAAAGCATAAACAGGCATTTGAACAGATGAAGAACTATTACAATGGAATAACGACGAACAATCTAGTGTTAATTAAGAATTTGAAGGACGAAGTTGCAACAATGAAAAAGAATGAAGCTAGCAACGAAAAACTAATGTTTGAGATTATGGCCGATAATAATAAATTGACTGAGCCATTGGTCAAGGCACTTAGCGAAATTGATCATATGAGAGTGGAACTTGCGAACTATGAAAAGGATAAGGTTTCACTGAAAAATGCGAAGAGTCGGATGATAGTCACAGAGGATCAATTAAAGAATCTGAAATGGGAGCATGAGATCCTAGAACAAAGTTTCAGGCAAGTTCAAAAGGAAAGAGATGAATTGTATCAAAAGTTCGAGAAAACAATACATGAAGTTCAACAAAAGGCCATGTTTAAGAATCAATTGTTAGAGACGAAGATAATGGCATTGCAGGAACAAGTTGAGAAGAGAGATGCTCAACTTCGGGAAGTAATCAAGGTGACTAACATTGACGAACAATCAATAGAAAATGTAACTGGACAAATGGAAGATATCATCGAAGAGAAGAACAAACAAATTCGAGATCTAAAGTTCGAAACAGAGAAGGTGAAAAAGATGCACAATGATCTCTTGCATGTCGTGGTGGACAAGATGCAACAGTATGGTATTCCAACTGAGGAATTGTCGATGAGAATATTAACCACGCAAGCAACAACAGCTCCTGCTGGTCTTGTATAAAACCATATTATCACTGTGGATTGAATATTGGAAATCATTTTAATAACACCATTCTGAACTCGATAAGAATTAAGAGGGACTAGGGTCGTACTGAAGGTACTCTGTGAGCTTTCTTTCTCTGGGATCTCGTTGATCTCCTTCAAAAGTATCTTCATTCTTTTGTTTGTCACCTAATTCTTTCAAGTCCTGGTCACTGAACAGATTTAGGTTTCCGTACTCTAAGCCTGTGATCTCGAGTTGGGCTTCCTTTGCATCTCCTGTAAGGAGTGTTCTTGGGTCTTTTTCTGCCATCGTTTGTTGATCTTTGTCGGTGTGAAATCCAAGTCTCTGTTCATGTATTTGCAGACGATCTGGTTCTATTTTTGCAGTAGGAACTCTTTACAAACTGAAAAGTTGAATCAATGTGATCCTTCAAGGACACGCACTGAAGAATTTTATCAGGCACTGTCAAATACAACCAAGTTACACTCCTCAATTGTTTTCTGGGTGGTGAAGGACTAAAAATAAGAGTTTGCTTGGCGCAGAAAAAAGCAAAAACACAAGCGACATTGATCACACAACAAACAAACATCATGATACGAAGGAGAAAGCTAGGTGAAGAACCCAAAAAAGTGTTATCATTGAACACGAACACGAACACCACCACCGCCACCACCAACAACAACAATGACTCTTCTCTCCATCCTCATACCACCACCACCACTACCAAAACATCATTATCACCACTCACATCAACATCATTGCCATCATTCAAACACAACAATGACTCCATCCTATCCATCAAATGGATCATTTGGATCTCCATAGGTATCATTCTCCGAATTTTACTCTTCCAAGCTCGATTCGATCTCACTCTGCAGAAACAAGTGGAGTTCTCTACGCCGACCACGAGTTTTCGAAGAGTCACAGAGGGATTGCATCTCGTTACCCAACTCAATCAATCACCCTACAATAGCACAATGTTTCTTCAACCGCCGTTGATCCTCTTGCCTTTTCTGTCATTTTATCAATGGAGTGAGAGTAGTCGTGAGATTGACCGAGTTTCTCAGTATGACTGGTTTTGTCGATGTTTGTTTATTGGGATGGATGTCTTGATTACGGTATTGTTGTTCCAGATTGCAAAGATTCATCGAACCAATGTGGACTTGGCACACTCGTTTGATTCGAATGAAGCACTGTTGCAATCATCGTCCTCTCTCCATGGATTTCACTCCAATTTGCCCCATATTATTGCTGCGCTCTACTTGTTTAATCCAATCATGATTTGTAGCTGCGTGAGCATGTCCACTGTCATTTTTAATAATTTGGCGCTGGCGGCAACAGTTTATTTCGCGCTCAAGGGCAATGTCGTTTGGTGTACGATGAGTGTTTCACTTGCGTCGTATCAAAACTTGTTTCCACTTGTTTTGATTGTTCCCATCACTCTGATGATACAGCGTGCGTATGCTTATGAGTATTATCTTAAGCGTCGTTCCAGCAGTGATCTCAAGGTGAAGAAGAATCATAGCTTGTTATATTCGAGCAGCAATCACGTGGTTGTTGTCGGTATCAAAGTAGTTCTATTGTTTTCATTTTGGTTTGCTCTGTGGATGTACCTGTCATATGTGATGACTGGTCATTCCTGGCAGTTTATTGAGAATGCGTACGTGTATCCAATGAGTGTTCAGGACTTGACTCCCAATTGGTCCAACTTCTGGTACATGTTCACGGAGGTGTTTGATCACTTTAGAAGATTCTTCTTACTGATATTCCACGTTCATCAATTTGCCTATATTTTGCCATTGACTGTTCGTTTGAAGTATGTGCACACTCAATCATTGCTTTTTGTTGCTTGTGAAATATGTCTGTTGTTTACCATTTATTTTTCATTGTATTTGCTCTTGTTGTATTGTATAGGGATGATCCTACTTTCCTCTGTTTACTAATGATTGGCACTTTGTCAGTGTTTAAGGCATATGCCACATTTGCGGACTCCTTCTTCTATGTCACTTTGTTGATGATGTACTCCTACTTGACCAAGTGTATGTACATATTTGCTTATCTCTGTGTGTAATGTCAATTGATATTGACTCAAACTTTTAGACATGAGATATGGATTCTTTATTTCTGTTCTGATGACTTATGGAGTGATTATCGGGCCAGCTTGCTTCAGGACATGGATATTTAAAGGCACAGGTAATGCCAACTTTTTCTACTTTGTCACCCTCTTGTTCCAATTGGCACAAGTACTGTTAGTGGTCGAGTTTGTGTATGCCAAACTGCGAGAAAAGTATGAAAAGAAGATACGTCTAGCAAACATATTGACTCCAAGCACGCCTTCAACCTACTCTCGTCAGCAATAAACGACTGTGTGCTGAGCTTAATCTTGAACTTAGTGCATCACATAAAAGTCAAGAACAATAAATCTGATAACTGAACACCAATTCAAAAAATTTGATACTGTTTATAAAGTACAAGTGCCTATCGTCCGGGTCTGATCGCTTGATCAAAACTATTAAATATGAGCAACTGTGATGATGGTTCGCTGCACATGGCAGCAAACAGCAAAATCCCTTCACCGCCTATGAATTGTATCGAGAGATGATTTACTTGGTCACAAGCAAATCCAACACAACTTGCACGTAATCTCTCATTGCTTGTTCCTTGGTCTTTCCCTTTTGCACTGCCCAGGCATCGTACTTGGCCTTTGCCTTCAAATCAAAGGAGAAGAGACTTGGTCTGTCAACATTGATGTCACCAACAGTGGATTGCTTGTACAAGCCATAAATCTTCATAATGTCGTCCTTGGATGGCAGAGTAGACATCTTGACCAAATGGGATTGAGCCTTTTGGAAAGCTTCACCAATAGAGTCAACAGACAAATCAATTGGATCAGAGGTGTCTCTGGCCAAAATCTTGTGTGCCTTGGCAAAGTCACCAGAAACAACAGCAGATCCAAGTGAAATTTCACCGGCAATCAAAACAGCACCAAAAACTTCAGCCAATGCATTGGCCTTGTCAGCACCAGCGAGACCCATCAATTCCAAGCAAGCCTTTTGACTTGGCAACTTTGTTCCACCACCGACAGTACCGACAAGAATGTTTGGCAGAGTAACACTGAGGTAGACATCACCTTCCGGTGTCAATTCACAACGAGCAAGACCAACGTGCATTTCAGCGGCACAGGCTGGATCTTGACCGAGTGCAATGGCCATAGCAGTAATGGCATTGGAGAAGTGACATGAGGCACCAATGGCACCAGACATCATGAGACCTCTTTGAGCAACACCTGTAGCTTGAATCATTTGATCTGGTGTGACGTGAAGGGTCGTTTGAACAACGTGTGCTGGCAGGATAACTTCAGCAACAACCTTCTTTCCTCTGACATGGGTCATCACAGAGTGATTTCCCTTCTTGTCACCAGACATACCACCTTCCAAATAGTGTGCCATTGGCTTGACTGGAGAGTGTTCAATAATGTACTCTACAATGTTTTCAGTGGCAATGGTCACAATGTTTTGACCAGATGCATCACCACTCGTGTAAACGCACTTCAAGTGAACGTCTCTTCCTTCGACAGTGTACTTGATGTCGTACAACTTTCCATGTCTAGTCGTCTTCTCAGCAGCCACCTTGTAGTTTGCGAATTGACCAGCGGACCATGCCAAAAATTGACCCACTTCAATCAAATTTCGGAATTGGAAGGTAGGATCTCTGTTGACACCCTCAAGGATCACAGCAGCAGTGCATCCACCAGATTGGTTGATGGCACTGATACCTCTGCTGATACTGGCCACAAGAGCAGCCTCAGTTGTTGCCAATGGAATGTAATAGTCTCCATTGGCATGCAAACCGTTCATTCTCACTGGACCAGCAATACCCAATGGCACCTTGACAGTACCCACAAAGTTTTCAATATTGTCCTTGAAAATTTCATTATTGTCAAGAGTTTCTTGGTCCAAGAGGATGGCTTTTGGGTCCATGGCACTCTGAACATCAGAGAGAGACAAACTGCTGTCATTTCCATTCTTTTCCTTAATGTAATTCTTGTATTGTTCATTGTTGAGCACGAGCTTCCATCTTTCTTCAATCACTTCCTTGCCGTATCCTCTAGGAATGTCAATCTTTTGGCTAGGGGCCTTCTTGGTTGCCATATCTTTGACCCATTTGTTTTGGGTGTCCTTGCTAATCTTTTCGACAAATGTGTTCATTGTTGTTGTTTAGTGATGATTGAAGTTGTAAGAAGAATAATTATTCTGTTGTTGTTATTGTAGTTGTTGGTTGTTGGTTGTTGTTGATTATTGATGTCTCACACAGAATAGACTGGAGTGCTCCGAAAACAATAAGTCGGGATGGGTTTTTGTTGTTGTTGGAAGGTAGTGGGTTCGTTGTTGGTTTGGGGGAAGTTTGGTGTGAATTTTCAGTTTTTGCTTTTGAGCTTTGGTGTGTGGCATGGCGTGGCGGGCTCTCGAACGTTGGATCTTGCACTCCCCAGCGAAATAATTCGCACACGTTGTAACTCTGCTTGAAAATGGCAAAAGGGCGCGATAATCTCTGGTTTACAAAAAAATGCAACGACACGGGAATCAACGGAAGATTCATCATCACTAATTTGTGTGTAGAGGTGATGCAAGAATATTCATTGTAGCCATTATTGCGATTTGATCACAATGTGTCAACGAGTTGGACAGATTCAACTGTCTCTTGGTGTTTTGCACGTTTTGGTTGTAATCAGATCTCTCTTAAGAGTCTTTTCTCACAGGTTTCTGAGGTCTCAAGACAATTTCAATTGGACACACTGACGGTCTCGAATTCAACACATAGAGAACAGCCTCTGCAATGTCGATTGGTTGAATCATCTTGCTTGGATCCAGTTGCTCACTGCCGGATACCATTGGCGTATTGACCATTCCAGGTTCAATGACACAAACTTTGGTTCCATTCGAACGAATATCTTCAAACAAGTTGTGCGAGAAGGCACGAATACCGTGCTTGGATGCATAGTAAGCGGGAATTCCCGAACCAGTCATTGTGCCACTGATGCTTCCAATGCTCACAATGGCGCCTTGATCCTTGTTGGCCAGAATCATGGGACTGAGCTTTTGAGTAATTCTCATGGTGTTCACCAAGTTAACCATCAGAGTGTTCTCCCAGTCATCAGGATCATCCTTGTCGACTCGATCTGCTCTCTTTTCCATCACACCAGCACAGTTGATCAAGAAGTGAACACGGTGATCAAAGACTCGGGCAATTTGATCAACCGCAGAGTCAACAGACTTCTTATCGGACATATCAGTTGGGATCACATGGACATTGATTTTTGATGGTGCAGATTGTTGACACTCGTTTGCCAACTTGTTCAACTTTTCTTCTCTCCTGGCCAAGACAGCCAAGTTAATACCGAGTTTGCTCAGTTCTCTCGCTATGCAATCACCCATTCCGGATGATGCTCCAGTGATCACACAATTTCTACCTCGTAACATTTTATTTGATGAAGATGATGAAGATGACTTCTTGTGGATCGGCAGATCTTCCCATGTATCTGAAACGGCCACCAAAAATTCCCTGCTTTTTTTCCATTCAACATTGCTGCCTCTTTATAGAGTTGCAGCAAGGCGATCGTGTGTGCCGTTGCATTGTAGGAGCTGCTGTCACCAATCTTAAAGAATTTCTTGGTGTTGAAACAAGGAACAATTGTTTCTTTTTTAGGAAGTGGCGGACAAATATTTTAAAAAGGTATATCAGTTAACAGAAAATATATCCTCCATGGCTCAGTTGGTAGAGCGTCAGGCTGTTAACCTGCAGGTCGTTGGTTCGAGCCCAACTGGAGGAGATGACCTTTTGTTTCAATTTAGAGAAAAACTTTTATTTATCTTCCAAAGATAGCACCGAATACAATGCTGATAATTGCAATAATGTACGTAATGAGCCATAAAACGGCAAAAATAATGCTAAGGAACCAGACTAGTCTCACATTCTTGTCAATGTTGTTTCTGTACAGAACAATCACGACCAATAGAACTGGACCGAAGAATAATCCTACAATAAATCTGTAAAAGAGATAGATGGACCATGTGAGCATGTGCACTGTCGTTTATCAAGTGCAGTGAGAATACATATCGGTACTTACAGGATGAGAGCAAGTGTGAACTCTTCTGCTCTTTCATACTTTGTGTTGGCATCTGACATGATTCGAGGTTGGTATGAGTTTGATTAAACAGGGTAATGTAAAATCTTGTTATTAGATGGTGTTTGTTGGATTTGGGATGGTTTCCTTTGGATCTTCTTTTTAAAATGCAGAGGAAAATGAATCCGTTTGTGTCACGGCCGAGATCCACGGAGATTAAAATTAATGAATTGACATTTGACTTGTTGTGGAATCCATGCAACCGGATCTCATGATGTGGCCACACGTTTTATTGGAAGGGAATAAATAGAGAGCTTATTGTACAAAAGGGAGGTGTCCGATTTTTCGGGGGTGTGCGTCACCAGCGCCTCCTAAGCCATTTCAACAAATCATCGGTCACGTGCTCACTACTGAACTCGTGATAGAGATTGTGATACATGTTCATATAGAGTTTTAGGGTCTTATCTTCCGATGAGCACTTCTCAATCATCCATTTGCTGCCGCTGGGATCAGCCAACAAGTCACACTCACCATGTTGTAGTAGAACAGGCACATTGAATGAAGAGATGTTGTCACGCAACCATCTCTGCTCACTCACAAACACTGAGGCGTACCATGCTGGCATTCCACCCAAATCGATCCACTGATCCTTATCCAATCGTTCCGTGTACGCAGGGTCACTCGATATGTTGTTCTTGTCAAGGTGTTGAACAGAGATCCATGGCAAAAAATATGCAATTCCGTCCAAGAGTGTAACCTTGAGTGGACTCTTCATGTTGTCACCTAGCTCGAAACCTGGACCCACCAGTATCACACCATTGACTCTGCTCCGGTATGGTTCATTGCCTTTGATTGCAAAACTTGTAACCACAATGCCTCCTGCTCCCATTCCCCACAAAAACAACTTTAGGTCAGGATGTTCATTCTGAGGGAATTGTAAATGAATTTGATCGATTGCACACTCGATATCACTAAAGTACTGATCAAAATTATCCAATTGCCGCCTTGTTCCCTGAGATTGACCGAATCCTCTCAAATCAAACCCGAACACTAATGAATCCATGTACAGCAAAGCAACACAAAATGAATGAATTTTTGTAAGTTATCCAATTTCATTTACATATATAAACACAATGACAATCATCATCTGTGCCAAATAGCATAGCTACTGCTAGCAACTATAAACAACAACAACAACATACTAGCTATATTTTCTCTATTTAATGTCGTTCCTAGTTCTTCATACACACCCACATGCTCTCCATAACCATGAATAATGAGAACAATAGCTCTCACTTTGTGATGAGTATTGTGCGCGGTAGTTGTTGGTGATGGTAACCACCACCGATAGTGCAACTCAAGAGGAACAGGATCACACTTTGTCATCATTGTCGTCTTTGGCGGCACATCCTCCATTTCATTCATCTGTTCTTGTCGTTGTTGCTCAAGCAAAAGATTGGTCGCACTTTTGCTTCGCTTGTTCAATGTTTGCGTTCCATCTACAACAGTGGGGTTGCTACCCGAAAACCAATTTTTCAGAGTGTTCATGTCCGATTCGGTCAATGATGATTTTTCGTTTTCGTACGTCTGCTTGGTTCAAACAAATGGAAGAATAGGAACAACAACAATCGATGTAAAGTAAAAATATCAATGATTGGTTTTCTCAGAGAGTAAATGAAATCAGAACGATCAAAATTGGTGTTGGCAACAAGTACCAGCACCACCCAATCGAAACTCCCAGCTGGACGAAACTTGACGTCAGAGAATTCCCGTTTCTAGGGGGAAATCAATCTATTTACGGCAATCAACCTTTTTTGTTGTTGAAACTTCAAACAAACATGTTCAAGAAAGTGAATCAAAAAGAGCAGATATGAAGAGTGTGAAAGCAGCATGCCGCAGCATGTATCGATCCTTGGGAGTACCTGCTTGTGAACTTCGGCTTGAAAACACGCTGACTTGTGGTCAAGTGTTCTCCTGGCGCTCCATTCCAACAAAAGCTTCTCCTGTTACTTCGGAGTCGTCAACATCCACACAGGAGCAAAAGAACAATGCGTCCAGAGCTCGGTTTGTAGGAATGGTGAATAAGAGACATGTCATTGAATTGAAAGAAGAGGAAAATGATATCAATTTTAGAATCTTGAAAGTATTAACGAAAAAGGAGGAGAAGAATGAAATGGCAATAATAACAGAGGAGGAGTTGGATCAGGCAGAGAAAGATATTCGGTATTATTTTCATTTGAGACCTGCATTTTCATCTTCTGATGCATCTTCTTCCACTTCGCAGGCATCTCAATCAGATTTGTTGAAAACAGTGGATATAGTTGTTGTTGATGAGACTTCCATCGTGAAACAGGAGGAAAATGAAGCGATTGAGGACAAAAATGTGAGCAATGAAGGGGTTAGTGTTGATGGTGTCGAGTTAGGACAGTTGCACAAGTGGTTTGCAAAGTGTGATTCGTCAGTATATGCAAAAGTGTATCACTATTTTCCTGGGTTGAGAGTGGTGAGACTAGATCCATTTGAATGCCTCATCTCATTCATTTGTTCTTCAAACAATAATGTGTCGCGCATTACTCTCATGGTACGCAATTTGTGTCAACATTTTGGGGCATCTGTTGGTACTTTGGACTTTTCTCCAGAAGACGAAGTGGTCAAGAGTGATGAGAGTGAGGCTGATGATACTACAAAACACGAAAATACGGACTTTTCATTCTATTCCTTTCCAACATTGGAGCAGTTAAGTCGGGCCACTGAGAAGGATTTGAGAGAGCTGGGTTTTGGATATCGTGCGAAGTACATTGTAAAAACAGTACAAATGCTCCGCGAGAAGGAGAGTGACTACTTGCTAAATTTGAGAAAGCGCAGAAATTTGAATGAACTCGACAGCTTTGATGTAGTGGATTTATTGACTGAGTTCCAAGGTGTAGGAGTCAAGGTAGCCTCATGTACTGCACTGTACTCAATGGACTGCAATGATTTAGTTCCAACAGATGTGCATATACTGAGACTTGTTCGCCTTCATTATTGCTCAATCTTGGCAGTGAAAGCAAAGGAAGAGCCCAGCAACAAGTCATTACTCAAGTTGTTAAGCTCTTCTCCGTCAAAGGCAATCAACGCATCAAAGATGAAGGAGTACATGAAAATGTTTGTGTCCATATTTGGTAGTAATGCTGGATGGGCCCAGATGATATTGTATGGTTGTCAAACACAATCATTCAAAAAACAACTGCCCAAAGAGCTGCAACAGCAACTCTTTTCAGAAACAAAGGAGAAGAAAAGGTCAAGAAAAGAGGTCAAATCCGAAGAGGAGGAGGATAATGTTGAGAGTGATGAAGAGATCACACAAGAGATTTCAGAGATCGATACTCCATCGAGCAAACGAACAAAGCGTAAGAGTTATGCTGAGTCAGACGACGAAGAATGCACCATTGTGCGAAGAAGGCGTAAAAGAGCTCGAAACACCAATTCTGAATGAATCCAAAATTCACGCGCCAAAATAAAGCGCTATTTCTACAGAAGCGCCAAAAAGTGGGCATCCAAGTGGTCGTTAGATAAGAAGTGAACAGAAAGGAAGAAATGACAAGCCAGAATCTTATGAATTCAAATTCGAGCTCATATCCGACCAACTACTCTCATGTTGCGGGTACTGAAGCATATCCGGTAGAGTACAAGTCTCACTACACGATCCGTACTGTAGAATCTGAACAAGAGATCCAGAAGAAGTCAGGACAATTAAAAAAGTTGGCAAGAGCATTCTATGTTCTTCAACAAGACAAGAAGCGAGTAGATGAATATTGCTTGACGCTAGAGTCTCAGAATGTTCAATTGAAGGAGGAAATTCAACAACAGAAGATGATGATGGATGCAAAAGATAAAAAGATTGCACGACAACACGAAAAACTATTAGAAAAGGAGGAAGGATACCTGGAGAAGTTAGAGGATCAAGTCGCAGATTTAACGATTCAAAGAGACACTCACTGGTTGCCTCAACTAAAGCATAACCAGAGACAAAAGAATTTGCTTGAAAAGAAGAATATAATTCTGAGAAATCAATTGAAGGAGGTGCGAGCTGAGTTAACAAGCATGAAGAGCAAACTACAGGAGACATTGGATTGTACAGACAAGGATACACTGATGGCACAGCTCAAATCACTCGAAAAGGACAACACATTTCTTCACAAGGATGTACGGGAATCCAGGAGGAAACTTGTCGAGAAAACTGATTTATGCAAGCAACAAAGCCAGATTATTCAAGATCTAACAGAGGAGAACACCAAGCTCAAAGTTGACTTGAGCAACAAGAAAATATGGAACAATCAAACTCAATTGTATTTTAGTGAGAAGAGAGAAATGGTTGGTCAGTTGAAACGAGAGACTGGAGTTCTGAGGCGGCAATTGCGTCGAGAAACCAAGCGAGGATTAAAGCGAGAAACCGTTCTGCATACACTAATCAACGAAAATAGGGAGACAAGACATGCTCATGAACTTCAATACTTGAAACCTGTGACGGTGGTAGAGCATTGCACCGATGAAATATTTTACAACAGTGTGAAGAATCAATTGAGTGATATCGTACGGGAATTGGAGCTCGAAAAACCGAGCTGTCAGGTCACTGCAGAAGAGCCTATCGCCTCATCTGTCTCAACTAATTCTCCCTCCGTTTCCTCCATCTCTTCCACGGACCATATTGAGCAATTACGAGCCGACATCAATCGTCTCAACAGGTCAACAAGGAACGAACAAATGCAGTTACGACAAACCAACAGTGAACAAGTTGGAAAATTCGTGCTGTTTCATGAAGAACTGTCACCCTCTGTGACCCAAAACTCGGAGAGGCAAAAATCTCCTGCGTCTTCGCTCTAAAAATATTGAAGTTGAGTGCGGCCAATAAGTCTTTTCCGCGTTCTGGGAATGTCTATAGGAAATATCATCAAACGGAGAATGCAATCTCCATCTGGAAGACAAACAAACTCATTCCAAAACTCTAATCTTCTTGTTGTGTTTTGTTTCTGACACCTGGTGATTCTTGTCTCTACGTTTTTTGGCACAGGCAAACAAACTTCAAATAAGTGAGCACCGCGTAGAACACAAAAATCTGTTCGTTGACAGTTCCATCAACTCACGTCTTTACAGATCCATACTTGGCCAGATATCAGGCCTTCAAACAAACTCAACCTCAAGGTTTATCCTATTATTCCTTTGGCTTGAAATCACAATAACAAACAGACAACAACAATCACAAAGTAACTTCAATACATACTGTCTGCAAACCTGAAGCCAGGATTGCAAAAAAGCTCTAGTTCAACGCATACCTTGGCCACGCTCCAAAAAAGGTGTTCCCCCAAAAGCTTTGCCAAAACAAAAACTAAAAGCAGCTGTTCAAAGCTAAAAAACACCAACAACACACCTCCTCTTTTACTCTCGCACTCACAATACAACAACAATATATTGAATACTTTTTGTTGAGAGTAGTATAGTAGCAGAGATACCGATAGCTATAGTGAGAGAACCAAATACACACAACAATCAAACAACATCCAACAAAACCAACCTAGACAGTGTTCGTTCGTTCAGCAGCAGCGACAACGAATCCAAATCAAAAATACGCGAGAAAAAAAAATTTCAACAACAACAATCAACAATCAACCAAGATGAAACAACACAAGCAACAGCAACAACATACGTTTAGGGTGTATATCGCTCATTCTGGCGACCAATTAGACTCTGATGTCATCATACAGCACTATCAACAACAATATGAACAACAATCATCATCATCATCATCATCATCGTCCATCTCTGACAATAACAACATGAAACCAATGACTGTATTTTGGTTGAAGCAATGGATTGCACACATGTGCAACATTTCGTTACAGAATCAAATCTTGTTGAGCATGAGTGGAATGAAATTGGAGGACGAACAAACAATTTACCCTCAAATTTCATCATCACTCATCGTCATGCCACCATCATCATCATCATCATCCTCACCATCACAGTCTCGTTCACCTTCACCATTATCCTCTTCACCATCCTCCTCTTCCTCTGCTACTTCTTCACCATCACCATCAATCGAAGAAGGATTGCAAATTTTTGTGTTCGACAGAGCCACTTTTCTACAAATGAATGAACAACAACAACAACATGTAAATGCAGATGTAAATAACACCAATAATAATCAACAACAACAACAACAACGACTTGAGGATGATCAATTCTTAGCGTCAATGGAACCAATTCGATCCTTGTTTGCTGTGCCTGATTTGGAAGAATCACAAATTCCAATCCCACCCATTTTGTTACAATACAACAATCAGAACAATAGTAGTAGTTCAACAATGAATGACGATGGAAGTGCAAGGACTGATCATCAAATGCAACATCAGTTGTTATTGTCCTGTACGAGAAGTATTCACATCTTGTTGAAGAAGGCAGAACACGCTCTCTCCAATGGAAAATTAAAGTTTGAAGCTTTGAATCGATTGGTTCAAGAACAGAGGAATCAAGCAATGGCAATTACTTGTTCCTATGCGAATCTCAATGGTCATGCAAAGTATGTATTCTTTACTGCTGTATTATTGTGTTGCATCATTTGTTTTCTTGTCATGTAAAGTTGTGTTTGATGTGAGGATTCTGATTAGCTGACTCTTCTTTTGGTGATGAAAATAGCAACATTTTGGCATCATTCAAGGGATTCCTGTCAAAGTTTCAAAAGCATGAACAACGCTTTCAAAAATTGATATCGTCGTTCGATAGTGACATGACTCGGTTATCCACAATTGAGCTTCATCCAAAGCTCAAGACACCAAGCAAACAGACATTATTGGACTGTGTTCCTGAGAAACAGTTGAGGCAATGGGTACCAAAGTGTCAAAGAGAATTGGAAATGTTCGGTGACAAGTTACAACAGGGAATCGACCTTATGAGCACGATTGAAAAATCAGTTGAGCGAGAGAACATGAACAGCCCCATTGTCAAGTATGTACTTTGTTTGTTTGAGTGTCATTCATATTACATGAACAAAACGACATTAACAAATCACACTCAATTGAATGATGACAACAGTTTTAGGCAATTATCAGAATTTTTGAAACAAGCTGCAATCACCGTTCAAAACGAGAAAATTACTGTAGAGACTATTAGTACCGACTACAATATTTTGATTGATATGATTATGAAGCAGAAAACAACTCACAATAGCTCTACACTCACTTCGACTGTTGAAGTGCACGAGAAGAATGTGCGGAAGATGAGGGAGTTTGATCAACTTCTTGAGATTATTTTGAACGATTGCATGGAGTCCAAGGTAGTGTTGAGCCGAGATCTTTTTGATCGACTGCGAAACATTTCATTGATTCAATACAATATTAAGCGCTTATCACGGAAGATGCCTGTTTATGCTTCTATATTGAGAAGTATTGTTGGAAAGTTTGCCCACATTGAGCTTGTTCATTATTTTCCAGGCGCATACTCCTTGTCACTGGTTGAAGTGTTGAGAAGGAGAAACTTTTTGCGTAAGCTCGCATCAGAGGCAACCAAGTACACTGATCGATTGCAGGCACTGCGAGAGGAAGAAGCAACGAATCGAGCTCATTTTGATAAGTATTTTTCTCGATTCTTGCCACCAAATGTCATACCTGGACTGCAGGAGAAGGTGCCAGGTAGTCAAATGACCCACAGTTTTAACCATGGCTCTCTAATGGACACCAATCTGCCTAGCATTGACAATCCACACGAGATTCAGAATGTTGATCTGGAATCGATACAGAGTTTGTGTGGTCATTCATTGGGACAGGGCATCCTCAAAATGTATGAGACAACTCTGGATGACAAGCAAATGTTTCATCAGATGGAGTTCTCACTGAACGAAGCAGATGATACCTCGTTCCAAATCTCTAGCTACCATAGTGCGAACAATAAGACTGGTGCTGCCATGTTCCACTCTCGATCTTCATCTGTGAGAAGTGAGAGTGACTCACCTGTTCCCTCCCCTTCCACCTCACCTAGACTAGGTAGCAGTGGATACTTGTCATCAGAGAACTATCAAAGAATGTCACAGTATCGCAAGGAGCTATCGGAACGGGATGAGAAGATTGATAGAATGACTCGAGAGATGGCAATGCTCGAATCACAGCTATCATCATCAGCTCCACTGGTGACTCATGCACCTACTCCCACTGCCACTGACACCAACAAGAACTCGCAGCAAGAGCTTTTGGATATGATTCAGAAACTCAAGAGCGAAAACGAAGAGTTAAAACTCACTGTAGATATCAAGGAAAGATTGAGACACGAGACGGCTCAGAGATGCGAAGAAGCCATCCGTGAGAGTCACAAACTCAAGGAAACACTGAATCAGTATGCCAATACGATCAAGTCGGCATCCGAGGTCCTATTAGACAAATCCAATGACACCATGAATCGCAAAACACTTCACAGTATCATCTCACAGATCGACTCATCCAAGAACCTGTCACCAGTCAACCTCGAAGATTTCATGACTCAATTGTCCATTCAAGTAAAGCGCAACCCTTGAAAAAGGTCTTTTTTCACTCACGATAAAAACACACAGCATCATCTTACAACTTGGCCAACAAAAAAAAACAACACAAATCAATTGACTCCAAGTGCATTGCACAACAACAACAACAACAATATTACAATCATTTCAATCAAACAATGAGCAGTGATCCATCGTCGATGCTTCCTCTCTTTTGCATGGATTCCATCTATGTCTTCAACAGTAAATTCATGGGAAAAAAAGAAGAAGAAGATCACTTTAAACTCTTGAGCTTTTTGCCTCAGACTCGCTCACACAATGACAAGATGCTCATGGTGGGTCTTGCTGAGGCCACTGCCAATTTTTTGACCAATTTTCGACCCTCTCATAATAGCAACAATAATAATAGTAACAATAATAATAATAACAATAATAGTAACAATAACAAGAATCAAGATTCTTCCTTGTTGATTGAAAAAGTGGCAGATGACGGACTGCACTGTATGATTAGTGATTTGTTTATTCGAACATTCTATGAGCCTGAACCCGGTTATCACATGGTACTGTGTGTCAAGTGCAAGAACACGTTGAATCACGAGTATCAAACACCAATGTACATGCTGCTCAAGAAATTGTTGATTTCAGTGTATGATACGTTTGCATTGTTCCACGGTCCCATGGAAGAAATTGTTCAACAAAACGAGGGGAAACCAGATGTGTTGAGACACACGCTGGACTTGTTCTTGTTGCGATACACGTCAAGTGAGGCATGGCCACTCAAATTTCCAATGATGAACCATAGTACGTCGACCACGACGACAAGTGGTAGTGCACAGGTTATTACGGAGCAACAGACAATGTTGCCTCAGTATGTTCCGCTGTCATTGTTTTATGCGTTGGACGGAATTCGATTCTTGCCTGTTCAGAGCACCTTTTTCTTGCATTTGCAATCGTTGATGAACTGTGCAATGCATTCGTTTAATTTTCCTATTGTTGAGAATGATTTGATGACAATGGATGGTGCTGCTGCTTCACTGATTGCTGACAAGAAGAGAGATGGAAATGATGGTGAAAATGGTGATGGCGATAATAGGAAGGACAATAATGATAATGATGAGTTAGTTGGTGCAGTGAGTGGAGGCATCAGAAGTGGACAATCGGATGAAGGAGACGAAGACGACGAAGATGAAGAAGAACAAAAATTATCGCCATCGACCCATGTACAACAACAAATGAATCAACTGAGACAATTACAAATCAGTTCGTACCATCATGAGAATGAGCACGCAAAGAGAGAAAAGGTGATTCAGGCGGCGCTCATCTTTTATGAAAGTTTCTTAACGTTCACAGGTAATGGATTGAGTCACACTCATGCGAAAACCATTGCCAAATATCTGCCAACAGTAATTAACGAGCGAATCAAATTGTTGAATGCGAATAGCAGTAGTAGTTCTCAATCGTCAAGCAGTCATTCTCATCATCAGGGATTGTTTATTACTGGACCGACGAACCTTGATTTCTCAAAGACGTACACTGGAAATGCAAGTGGAGTAACACTGAACAGCAATGAGCAACCACGGTTCTCTGCACCTCGATTGTACCTGAAATTGCATGACAAGATTGCAAAGTTTCATTTGATTGTTTATCGGTTCGGTAAGTTTCATATTGCGTTGCTCGTTCGACCAAGAGCACTCGGTGATATCGAATTCTACTTTAGTTTGAAGGCATTGCTCGACAGGGAGTTCAAGAGATTGTCTATAGCGTTTGCAAATGCAAGTGCCGATGTGTCCAGCGGTCCATCGATTCTAAGCAAAGTGGGAACATTTGATGAAACATACAAGTACGTTTATTTCAATCACAGTAATCTGGCTGTCAAGAGTTCGGGTGTGTACAACAATCCAAAGCTCATGCACGAGTGGAATGTCGTCGCCGATATGCATCGCATGTTTATTACGAGCGAGAATCATAACAATCTGAGTGAATGCATTGTCAAGGTGAAAAAGGATTCATGGGTCGTTGGAAAGTACTTTGGACAGCGAGAGTTCTACCTCGTATTTGATCAAAAGAACTACTCTCTGGTCGAGATCAATGATCAAGTACACAAGATTACCAACATTTTCTTCTCCACATCCAGTAGCAGCACCAGCAGTAACAGTGGCCATTCCGGAGTGTCGAGCGTCCCTGGGTCACTCTCATCTTCCGTCCTGTATGGACTAGAACCCAATTCTCCAAGCGGAATAAACACAAACAGCAGTTTTGACTGAATATTTTATTTGTTGATTAATAGATTGATGATATGCAAGATTGCTCTGTGAGGTCCACACAGTTTTACATTCGTACATTCTTCATTCTCTTTTGTTGCATTTCTTCCTTGCGCTGTCTCTTGTCCAAGCGCTTCTTGTCTGCTGCGTCTCCATCGTCATCACTGTCATCATTGGCACCACCACCACCGCTACCTCTGTTCATCATCATACCAGGAGTAGGCATACCTGGCATTCCCGGAATACCGCCTGTACCTCTCAAGAATGGCAACACAAAACTCAACACCTTGTACACTGCAAACAGTGGAACAATGGCCCACAACCACCACACCTTATCACTCCACATTCCCAACACCAACACAATCCATTGCACATAAACAATATCAAACAGGTACTCCATCAGAGATCCACTCACTTTTGTTAAATCAGTGAGAACAGTCATGTTTCCTCTGTCGTCAATCAATGGAGCCGCACTGTTCTTAATGGATTTCAGTGAATAGGCAAAAACAAGTGTAGACATGACAAACAGTGTCATGACAGTCTTGGACAGGGAAGAATAGTGGTAAATCAAACGATAGAGGGCATAGAGAACGTAAATGCCAAGTGAGATCATCAAGTGATTGTTCAAAATCTTTTGATTCTGAACATTCTTTTTCTTCTCGTTTGCTTTGGCCATTTTTGTTGTTTTTTGTTGTTGTTGTTCGTGTTTGTGTGGGCGCGTGATTTTTCAGATGAGCTTTTAGTTTCCCAAAAACAGTATCAACAACTCATTAGACCGACCAACATCACACCACCAAGGATGGGATAACATTCACGAAAATTTGACACCTCTTAGAAGTGCTCAAGTTGTCACAGGTGGCTAATAAGCATAATCTTCAGGTAGTGAAGAAACAACAATGGTTCTAAGCCAGTTTGAATCGCACGCGATGGTCTTCTTCTTGTATTCCTGTCCAATACACTGACTGGCTTTCGCTAAAGTACGAAAGGCGGAGTTGTTAGGACTCACACACAGATCTGGTTGCGACACGTAATCTTCGAAAGGTCGATTACACGAAGAGCAACGAACGTGATCAGCAAACACATCCACCCAATGACAAGGTTTAAATTACCCACACTCACAGTGAACAAATGGTTTACATTTGTTTTTGGCCTTCTCATGTGTACGGTTAGTGGTGTGAGCTACATGTTTTCAGCAATTGCTCCCTCTCTCAAGGAACAATTGGATTTCACACAGTATGAGATTAATATGGTGGGAACCATGGCCAACGTTGGTGGTAACTTGGCTGTTCTTGGCTCTTTATTTTACAATTTTGCTGGAACTAGGCCTAGTTGTTTATTGGCGGGATTCTTGATGTTTCTTGGCTACTTTCTGATTTACTGTGGTGCTGTAAAGTGGATATCGGTCAATTTTGTGGTCATGGGTCTGTTTTTCATGGTGATGCAAAATGGCGCGTCCACTGCTTACACAGCAGCACTCTCAACCAATATTGTGAACTTTAGTCATGCAAGTAGAGGAAGAGTAGTGGGAGCTATGGCATCTTTTCTCGCAATCTCCGCCGCGATCTTTACAAGTATATTCTCGATTGTATTCAAGAGGGATCTAAACCAGTTCTTGTTGTTTATGGCAATTTCCGCAGGGGGTATTCCGATTGTTTCTACTATTTTCATGAACATTGTGCCTCAAGAAGGTGGAATGGGAGAGCTTTGCTCTGACGACGAAGGAAAATCGTTGAATATCCAAGGTTTCACACAGCCTCTGAGAAGTGACAGCACATCAGGTTCTGACTTGGAAGTGTCTCAACCTGTTCTATACTACCAATCAAACTCTTATGGGACAGAAGTTTCTCCATTCGTTGCCACAGAGCACCCTGAACTTGCCGTGATTCAAAGGGAGGGATCGGAGAGGCGCATTCAAAAGATTGTGACAACAAAGGATATGGTCTTTAGAGAGGTCAATCCAATACAAGTGTTGTTCACATTGGACTTTTGGTTGTTGTTCATTGTGTTCTTCTCCGGTGTAGGCAGCGTTTATGTGATTAATAATAATCTAGGATCGATTGTGCTGTCGTTGGGTGCAAAGAAGGGATCACAAAACGTTATGATTCTCCTTTTTTCATTTTCAAACTGTGTGGGTCGAATTATTGCTGGTTGGGTGAGTGATAAACTTGCACGTCATGTGACCCGAATGACGCTATTGAACTGTGCCTCCTTGTGCATCGGATTGATCCACTATGGATTTTCTTTTTCCACGCTTCGAATGATGCATCCGTTAGTTGCTTGTTTAGGATTTATGAACGGTGCTCTATATGCCATGATTCCGAGTTACCTATCTGAACGATTTGGACAAAAGTACTTCTCGATTACCTTTCGTGTTGCTTGTCTGGCACCATCTCTAGGCTCTTACCTGTTGGCCACATTGCTTGCGAGCGCAATTTACAAAGCAAATTCGAAAGAAGGATCAAAGAGCTGCTATGGAAAGAAGTGCTATCAGGCTACCTATCTCATATGTACAGGTTTGTGCCTCTTGGGATTTATTGTAGGACTGGTTCTGATGTACAGGAGCAGTAAAATGTACAACCGAATTCGGGCATACAACCAAAGAACAAGTAGTAAAAGTTGAGGACGAAGTTAATTACTTGTACAGCCCGATGTATGTCGTTGCATTAACCAATCTTTTAACTTTTGTTTCTCTTCTTGCGATGGAATAATGCTCGTAGAGCATTAGCAACCAGCAATCTCCTTTGAACTCGTGAAGAGGCGTCGCATCACCTCCACACACCTCCTCTTTGTATGATCGACAAATTGTTGGGCCTTCTCACTTGCCTTCTTCTTCTCCATCCCACTCTTCGTCAGTCCTTTGATCACTTGTTTCAGCGCCCTTGTTTCAATACCCAACATGACAAGCATGTATTCCTTGCTTGTTTTCCTCCGCTTATTGACTTGCAACACGCCGTTGCACCATCGTTGATTATCGAACCACATTTCTACTCTTTGGTCTTTGTGAAGACCCATTTTACTCAGCTTGGTGGCACCAACTTCAGGAGCCTAAAAACGCTGATTTTTTTTTTTTCCATACAACCTGGTGTTGCCACTTTATTCTGTACAACAAGTTTAGAAGCGATTCTACTCTGCACCGGTACGGTGCAGAGTATTGTGTCACTCCCTATCGCCATCAAGTCCGTGCGGACTAACATTTGTAGTGCTGAGCATAGTTCCTCTCCACTGTTCCTTTGAGGCAGTGAACAGCGTGTGGAGTGCTTTGATGCACATTCTTTTAGTACTATTGATCACACTTGCTACCCTCTTTACAGCTTCTTTTCGCTTGCATCCCGACTTTTGTAGTGCCGTGGTGATATCCTCCCTCGTGTCTCCTTCCTTACCCATCATACCTGCGAGAATATCACTCGACGTCATATCTACCGCTCTTTTCGTTATGTTTCCATTACAAAATAGGTAGCTGTCGAACCACAATTCCACTCTTGTATCCTTAGGTATGTTCAATTTGTTCAGCTGTAAGGCGAAAACCTCTCTAATTCTACGCCTAGCCTCTTGTGCGGGCGGACACTCAACTAATAGATGAACGATAGTGTCATCTTCTTTCTTACAGATTGGGCATCTCGCATCTTCCACACTACCATAAAGTCCACGCATTACGAGTATTTACGTCGTTCGGTTCGAAGTTGCATCCACCCTATGGCACGGAGGACGCCTAAAAACGCTGAAAATGTACTGAAAGTCAGATTAGTTGTCTACGTTCATACAATGGTGGAACCACCTCTTCCCATTTCGAATAGAGAAGTTAAGCACCATCTGGCTGAGTTAGTATTGAGATAGGAGACTACTCGAGAACCCTCAGTAATGTAGGCTTTTGCATTAATTTGTAGGTTGATCAAAACAACAAGTAACCACATCAACAATTGTACACAATGGAAGCTGTCATAACCCTGCCTCCTGGTGTCGTCACCAATGTCGGTGACTCTGTCAGAAATCTAAAGGTTGGTGATCGTGTTGGTGTCTATGGAAGAGGATGTTCTGCAGAGTATGTGGCCGTCGGTGCAGATAAGATTGTTAAGATACCTGGTAATGTACCAGTGGATAGTGCAGTAGCATGCATGGTCAATGGAATGACTGCTCACTACTTGGTTCATGATTGTCATCCAGTGTCCAAAGAGCTCTGTGTTGGTGCATGCCGCTGATGGAGGAACAGGTCAGTTCATTACTCAGATTTGTCGTATCAAGGGAGCAAAGAACATTATTGGAACAGTTGGAAGCGAAGAAAAGGCTACATTAGCAAAGAATTTTGGTGCGACTCACACGATTGTTTACTCCAAGGCTGGTGTTGTGGTGAGTGATGGAGTTCGAAAGATTGTACCAAGTGGTGTCAACGTGGTGTACGATGATGTTGGTGCATCAACCTGGGAGCAAAGTATGAAGAGTGTAGGCAGAAGAGGTGATGTTGTATTCTTTGGAAATGCCTCTGGTCCTGTGCCACCTGTGGATCCTCTGTTG
Organism: Tetramitus jugosus; assembly: GCA_937625935.1. Taxonomy (NCBI): domain Eukaryota; phylum Heterolobosea; class Eutetramitea; order Acrasida; family Vahlkampfiidae; genus Tetramitus; species Tetramitus jugosus. Next base: position 192,430 of record OW569345.1, on the reverse strand, counting down.
CTAACAAAGTATGGATCTATCAGAATGACTCGACCTTCGCTCGTTGATTTCACTGTAACAGAGGAGGAAACAGATCGTAGAGCTCAGGATTTATTCAGATGGGTTGCCTCGGGCGAGCTCAAGGTGAACATCCACAAGTCCTTCAACTTGAAAGATGTAAAACTAGCACATCAAGAAATTGAATTCAGAGCAGCCGCAAGTAAAATCGTGCTGAGAGTATTGAAGAGCCTGAGAAAATAAACTCCAGGTTCTTTTTGTCACCATTTCTTCAACGGCCTTGGCACGGCCTCCAAGAAACAATGATAACCAAAAGGAAGGTCACATCATTTCCATTCAATCCAGAAAGTCCAAAAAACGCTTGTCAGTTCAAAGTGAAGAGATATTAGTTTTGTTTCTGTCAACATGGAAGATTGATTCAGAATGCAGTTTAGCTCAAAACGGTTGTCATCAGTTCAGCGTTTGGTCAAAAACAAACAACAAGGTTTTTTTCTCGTTGTTCATCAATCGATTTCCATCGCAAACAGCCAGAGTATTATGGGAGAATTTTTGGATTCAACAAATTACACATGGCGTTTTATTGATCATTTCTTCTTTGATGTTCTGATGTGCAGATACTCCAGGAAACCAGGGAATTTGGATTCATTGCTCTTCACACCACCAGGAATTCTCAACATTTGACTCTTAAGTAATGGCTTCCGATTCTCCTGCTTGGCTACAACAGATGTCAGATGCTGTGCCTGCTCCGTCTCTGATCCATCCTCTTCATTGTACGTGACAGAATATGTTGCAAGAGAGAACTCACTAAAACACGTGCTTAACTTTGTTTTTAAATCTCTCAACACACTCTTCAGTGTGCACAAGTATTCACCGGATGATGTCTTCTCCACAGACAACATCCAATAATCCAGTGGTGACTGAGCCACTTGTGTCGACAAATCACGCACACTTCCACTGTACACTTCAAACGAAGAATCTTGTCCACACAGAGATGGATGAGTAACCGTAGCCGTATACACACAAACCTCTGGTTCCGATATGCTAATAATTCCAGCACTCTTGCCACACATGAACTTGACTGTTGTTCTTCTCTTCTTTCCTGCGTGCTGTTGTTGATTGGTCTCACACGCTGTTCCTTCATCGTACACTTGAACAGACTTGTCTGTTGAGGCGTACTTGCCCAGTGTGTACGTGTCTGCTGTGCCATGCGACTGAGTAATGTCATCTCCCACACAAATCTTATAGGTCCAGTAATCATCCTTTTTTGTAAAGCATTCCTTGTTCAACAACTGAAGTTTGCTAAAATTGTCTTTTGGAGACACTGATTTCTCTTGTTGTTGTTGTTGTTTTAGTTGTTCCTTTTGTTCCTGTTGCTTCAAGTTTGCTCTGACGTCTTCACAGTCGACAGTAGAGAATCGAAATTCGCACTTGATACCTCGAGATTTACTTTCTCTCAGGACGGACGTTGCTTTAATGTTTTGCAAGTTTGGTTGACCAGTTGTAGTGAATGATTTCGTCTCTGGAAAGTCATTTCTGGATATGGCATGCGTTTGTTCGATAAATATGAGAGATACGACAAATATGAGAATGATGAACAATGCCAGAAAATGGGTGTGGCGGTGCCACCGGTGATGGTGATGATGATCAGACATGATCGGAATGTGATGTGTTGTTGATTTCGTTGCTGTACTAGCTTCGGCTTCTTTTTTTGTTTTTTTTTTCTGTTTTGTGGAAACTGAAACATCGCAGGTCTTGCCTTCTGGTCTTGATAGAGGGGTTGTACTCTGTGATGGCACAATGAATGGCCAAACTTGCCATTGAAACTCCATTCTTGGAAAGAAGTGTGAGTTTGCTTACTGTAAAATATCAGGAAAGCATTCAGTTATTTGACCTGACATGACCAATGAACTGAGCAATCACAGGCAAATCTCATTCACAACAAAGAAGTATTGCTTTGCAACAACTTCATCACTCATTTTTCTCGATCGGAATTCAATCAAAATCCTAGGCGGAATAATCCTGTTGTAATTCTCGGGAAAATTCAACCAGATCTGAAATGACTGAAGGCGCAGAGGGGAAATCTTTGCTCATCGGTGAAAGTTGCCGTGAGAAAAAAAAATTATCCACACAAAATCCTGTTATTCATTCAAACATCTCACCAAACCACTGATCATTATCCATGCACATGAGAAGAGTGTTGAAACAACTTGGTCCAAAGCTTGCTCAAAACAGCAATAAGGCCACTATCATCGCCTCCACCAACCAAAAGTGCGTTGCTGCAGCAGCAACTGGTATCTCAATTGTCTCTCGCAGAACTTTTATGAATACTGCTCAATCGTTGGGTTCTTTTAAGCCATCTATGGTTCATTTGGATGCTCAGAGCAATAATAGCAACAACACCACAACTGCCAGCACCAACAGTAGCTCTACTGGTAAGCAAGAAAAGGTATTTAAATGATGCAAGTGATGCGTTTTTGTTTACATGTGGTGTACCTCCAGAAACTAACACTTGATTTTTATTTGTTGTTTGCTGCTGTTTTGATTGATTCATTGTAACTGAAAAAAAAACTTGTGTGTGAATTGTGGTGAACTTGTTGTTGTCAATGGGTATTGGTTACTACTACTACACTACAGTACTTTGATAAGATTTTGATTGCTAACAGAGGTGAGATCACATGCAGAATTATTAGCACTTGCCGCAAGTTGGGAATCAAGACTGTTGCTGTTTACTCTGATGCTGATGCCAATGCAAAGCACGTGAGAATGGCTGATGAAACTTATTACATTGGACCATCTCCTGTGAGTCAATCTTACTTGCGTGCAGACAAGATTATTGAGGCAATGAAGGCAACTGGTGCTCAAGCTGTTCACCCTGGTTATGGTTTCTTGTCTGAGAATGCTGATTTTGCAAGAACTGTTGAAAAGGAGGGATTCGTTTTTATTGGACCACCAGCTGACGCAATTGATGCCATGGGTGACAAGATTCAGAGCAAGAAGATTGCTGAGAAGGCAAAGGTTAACATTATTCCTGGTTTCCCAGGTGAAGTCGAGACTGCTGCTGATGCCATTAAGAACGCTGCTCAAATTGGATATCCAGTGATGATCAAGGCCTCTGCTGGTGGTGGTGGTAAGGGTATGAGAATTGCATGGAATGACCAGGATTTGGAAGAAGGTTTCAGATTGAGTCAAGACGAAGCATTGAGAAACTTTAACAGCAACAAAATGCTTGTTGAGAAGTTTATTCAAGAGCCACGTCACATTGAAATTCAAATCATTTGTGACAAGCATGGTAACATCTTGTATTTGCCAGAAAGAGAATGCTCTATCCAGAGACGTAATCAAAAGGTGATTGAAGAAGCACCTTCTACTGCTATCGATGAGAAGACTAGAAGAGCTATGGGTGAGCAAGCTGCTGCTTTGGCCAGAGCTGTCGGTTACACATCTGCCGGTACTATTGAGATGTTGATTGATCAAGACAAGAATTTCTACTTCTTGGAGATGAATACCCGTTTGCAAGTCGAGCATCCAATTACTGAGTACGTTACTGGTTTGGATCTCGTTGAGTTGATGATTCGCTCTGCTGCTGGTCTTCCATTCACTATTAAGCAAGAAGATGTCAAGTTGCAAGGTTGGGCCACTGAGTGCAGAGTTTACGCTGAAGATCCATCAAGAAACTATGCACCAGCGGTTGGTACTTTGGAAACTTATGTTGAGCCATCTGACAATGGTGCTCACATTAGAGTCGATTCTGGTATTTTGCAAGGATCTGAAATCTCTGTGTTCTATGATCCAATGATTTCCAAGCTGATCACCTACGGACAAACAAGAGATGAATCTATTAAGAGAATGGTCGATGCCCTTGATACTTACATTATCCATGGTCTTAGACATAACATTCCATTGTTGAGATCTGTTTTGGTTCAAGACAGATACAGATCTGGTAAAATTACCACCAAGTATCTCGAGGAGCAATACCCAGAGGGATTCAAGGGAATCGAGTTGTCCAATGAGCAACACAGCCACTTGATTGCATGCTCTGCTCTTGTCGAATTCTTGGCCAACAGTAGAGAGTACAACGTTTCTCAGCGTTTGAGTCACGCAAAGAAGCCAACTGAATCCGAATATGCTATTACATACAATGAGAACCTCTATAATGTTGCCGTCCATATTGAGGATGGATTGTACATTGTTGAGATTGAAGGAAAGAAGAGATTTGTTGTGAAGCCAAGATGGGAAGTCGGTACCGTTATCTTCAGAGCCTCCTTGAACGACAAGTACAACATTACTATGCAAGTATTGAGCAGAAAGCCAAACAAGTTGACCATTCAATTCATGGGTACTGAGTTTGACATGGATGTTAGAACACCAAAGGAACAAGAGTTGCACAAATATATGCCATACTACCCACCTCCAGATCACTCCAAGGTGTTGATCGCTCCAATGCCAGGTTCTATCGTCTCCGTCGCTGTCAAGGAGGGAGATCAAGTTAAGGCTGGTCAAGAATTGGTTGTGATGGAAGCGATGAAGATGCAAAACGTGTTGAAGGCTCGCGATAACTTCACTGTCAAGAAGGTCAACGTTAAGTCAGGAGATGTCGTCAGCAACGAACAAGTTATGATTGAATTTGAATAAACTTAACCACAAGTTATCAGGTTGAGTTGTGCTAAATTGTTCTCTTTCGAAGTGACGCTCTCTTCACCTGTTTCCACTTTATTCTAGACTGCGAGTCATGATTCCACAGTGTTTCACTCGCTCGATGTCCTCCATGCCCGCCATACCTCCGCCCATTTTTTAATACAACACGCGGTTGCTCTTTATTACTCTGTCCTTCTTTCTTTTAGTTTCCCATTGCTGGTAGAGTCTGTGCAGCACTGTGATGCAGCGACTCTTTACCCAGCACACAAAACTACGGGCCTTTCGCTGTGCTACTTCTTGTTTCATCCCATTTTTTATCAGTGCGTCCATTACCTGGTCGACAGCGTCGTTCTCTAAACTTAAACCCATCGTTCCCTGGAGGTACTACCATACCTCCGCCCAAGACGCGCACGAAAATCTATTTTTAGCAGAAGCAGGCTTAGTTCAGTCGGTTAGAACGTAACGTTTACACCGTTAAGGTCATGAGTTCGATTCTCATAGCCTGTAACCTTTTGTTTTCGCTCACTTCTTTCAAGCATAAAAAGAAACATTTGTTGAAGGCGCGAAACATTTATTTCTCCATTCACAACCAAAAGAAAAAAAACAACTCACACTCAACGAAGTTTATTCAAATGCCAGCAATCAGACGGCAATCATCTGACCACAGCGACGAACCATACAATCCACTCTTTAGTGGAATCAAATCTTATTTTAAGAGAGTGATTGGATGGTTTTCGAATCAACAAACTGAAGAAGAAGATGGACAACAACAAACCGCGAGAGATCAATCCGAATTTTCATCCTTGTCTCAGCTCAACAATCAAGCACCATTCAAATTTGCTCAATCGATTCAATTTGAGGTATGTGTCCAAGTTTTTTTTTGTGTGAAAATTTTTTTTACTGTTGTGCACAGAATATAGTAGTATTAGTAGGTCGCTTACACCACGATGCATTTTTTTTTCATGTGTGATCAAACAGCCAACTTCCATGGGCTTCCAAGACACGAACCTCAACCACACAAGCACCACAAACACCACCACCAACAACAACAACAATAGCAATATCAACAATACAAATGTCAATGATAGCAGTTTACTGTTGAATACGAGTGGAAGTAGCAGTGGTACCAATGGACATGCTTCCATCTTTGCACCATCAGTCATGAAACCTGTTCCTGTTCGAAGAACTAGTAGTAACACTCATGACACAATTGGAATTGTAAAGACATTTATGAGAAAGAGATCATCATCTGATAATGATGCCGAATCTCAATCATCATCCGCCATGGACATTGATGATCATGTGGAGCACTCTGCCTTTTCATTGTACAAGCCATCCTCCTCTTTAACATCACATGTTGAAAATGGTGGTAGTAGTAGTGGTGCTATGGATCTGAATGAATCCATTTATCCATCGATTCCATCCTCATCCAAGATGACCACCTTCCGTACACCACCATCCATGCCACACACACCAGTGTCTGCTGATCGAAGACGCAGTTCTTTGTTGAGCAGCAGAAGATCAACACCTCATCCATTGGCATCCGAAAGAATGAGAATGAATGCTGCTGAGATGAGAACACCGACCTCTGCTGCGTCATCATCTTCGTCCATCATGAGACGAACAACACCGACAGCAGGTGCCACACCATCGTCCACTTTCCTCTCATCAAGAATGAATCGAAGTGCCATGAACTCTAGTGTGTTAAGTGTCGGTTCAATGAGCGGAAGAAGTGCTTCATCGACAAGACAAGCAATTGATTATTTGGATCCATCTTGTTCTCATTCTGAGACTGCAAAGAGAATTTTGGAAACATTGGATCAATTGAGTAGTCCAATTGTTGACTTGAGAAGATTTAGTCAAACATTGTATGATGACAAGGTGAGAGACACGAGAACACTTGTCGACTCTGCAAAAAAGTCAAAATTGAGCAGAGAAAGTCAATTCGAAGAGGATGAATACGAGAGAGAGTTGTCTGCTCACAAGCGAAGCAGCTCAAAATTGTCATCATCTGAACAAAAGAGAAAGAGAAGACAATCGCAAGATTTGAACAATGAGTCTCAAGATCTCGAGGATGTGCCACCATTTATGGGATTGGATACATCTGCTCTGACACCACACAAGAAGAGAAGAGAGATGCCTGCTGCTTCTACTGCTGTGCAACCATCATTGGTTGAAAGACTACCAAAGACTAGAAAGTCATTGACACCTGAACCTCAGCGCGAACCAGAACAAAAACAACCGGTTGTCGCTGTCCAGAAACAACAGGCACCACCATCGCCTGAACCCCAACCAAAACAAAAGGAACCAGAGACACAGAAACAACCTGAACAACCATTTGAATTCTCATTTACTCAACAACCAGCATTCCAAGCGTCCCCTCGCAAGGAGATCACTCCAGTTGTCAAGCCAATTGATACCACTTCTGAAACGAAGAAGCCTAAGAAATCAGCTTCTCCGTATGGCAGAGCGGGTGCCAAAGAAGCGGATGACCAATTTTATCTCGAGGATCAAAAGAATTTGGCTGAAATGAAGGAGAAGGAAAATGCACTTTCAAGTGCTTTCTCTTTCTCATCCAGTTCCGCTTCCACCAACTTTTCATTCGATGGTTTTGGCACCAGTGAAAAGAAGGATGAGCAGCATCAGGAGACTACTACCACAGCATTCGCTCCTCCAACAACTCAACCATCCACTCTCTCATCTGGATTCAGCTTTGAAATCCCATCCAAGACCGGTACCTCTGCTCAACAGGAAGACGAAGAAGAACAGGCAGAACCAGTGAAGGAAACCAAAGAGCCTGAACCATCTCCTTTGGCAGGTTTTTCATTCAATTCATTCAATGCCCCGAATGATAACAAGAAGACTGAAGCAGCTGATACTACTGAGGCTCCTGCTATGAATGGTTTCTCATTTGGAGTACAAGACAAGGAAAAGAAAGATGAAGTTGCCACCTCTGCAATCACATTTGCATCCACTACTTCTTCATTCACTTCCTCCACAACATTCTCGTCATCTTTCGGACCTTCCACTGGTAATAATGCATTCTCAGCCTTTTCCTTTGGTGATAAGAGCGCAACAAGTTCATTGGAGATCAAGGCAACCGAGCCAGAAAAAGCACCAGAGGCTCCAAAGACTATAGAAAAGGAACCAGACACAACCGGTTTTGCAGTCAAAAATATTGACTTTAGCAGCATTTCTGCTCAACCATTGTCCTTCGATACCTTTGGTGCTTCTTCTTCCGATAAGACTACAACCGAGCAACCATCAAACCTATTCCAAACATCACCTACCACTCCATTCAGCTTTGGATCAACCACAGAGATTAGTAAGCCTGCTGTTATCGAGACACCAAAGAGCGAAACTACTACAGCCGCACCAAGTGAGGGATTCAAATTTGGAGGCGATACTACATCATCAGCAACAGCTGTTCCCTCATCATTTGGTTTCGGAGGTACTTCCAGTTCTTTCCAATCCTCCTCAGAAATCAAATTTGGTGAAACATCCTCTTTATCTGCATCTGGAGGCTTTACTTTTGGAGCAGCACAGGACTTGGCCACCACACCAAAGGAAGGCTTCTCTGCTCCTTCGTCAAGTTTCTCCTTTGGTTTGCCTCAAACAACAGAAACAAAGAGTGAAACTTCCATGCCTTTGTTTGGCGGCATCTCATCTGGAGGATTTGGTAGCACAACAACAACAACACCTAGCCTCCAGCTACCAGCAACCCCTGAAACAACTGATTCGACTTCTTTCTCCACTGGTTTCGCGTTCGATGCCAATAAGAGCACACCTACCACCAGTGCTCCTTCTGGTGGCTTTGCTTTTGGAGCAACAACGGATCTCGCCACTCCATCAACCGGTTTTTCTGCTCCATCTCAGTCAAATGTCTTTGTATTTGGAGGAGCGAATGCTCAAACAAGTCAACCAACTGGTGGTGGATTTACTTTTGGTGGTGCATCCTCCCCCTCATTCAATGCTCCAGCATTGAACTCGATGGGTAATGAACAATCATCATCCTTTGCTGCACCACAGAATCAATCCAATCCGTTTGCTGGCTTTGGATCCTCTACGAATGGGTTCGCGGCATCTAACCAGACCGGTTTTGCCGCTAACAACAATCCTTTCCAACCAGCAGCCGCTGCCGGTATCTCTAGTCCCTTCCCTGGACAGCCAGCACAGTCCTTCGTTGCTCCTCAGGCAAGTCCCTTCCAAATGAATCAGCAACCAACAGCACCTCAGACGGGCAATCCTTTCTCTGCGCAAGCTTTCTCTGGACAAGCCTTCTCGACTCCTCAAGCCAATGCTTTCCCAGCTGGCAATCAGCCACAACTTGGACAGCCCGGACAGCCTGGACCTACCCGCAAGTACAAAGTTCGCAAACAACCAAGGAGATAAAGTGATTTTATTATAATCGATTTCAAAATAGAAACATCACTATTCTGTTCTATTATGCAGTTCTGTTGTGGCTGGCGACAATGACCTTTTGTACAATCATACCAACAACGAACACGACTGCCAACGCAAAGCAAACGCCACCAACAACAAGGTAGGCAATTGCCAAAAAGTAATTCTTGCCTCCGATCCAACTGCTCGTAGTAATCACAAACGATTTTTTGCCTCCGAATTGCTTCACAGGGAAATTCTGAGTGACCTGGAGCTCATAGTTGCCCGGTTGGATCGCAGTCTTGATAATTCTGTGCAACTTTCTAAAGTTTGGCAAAGCAGCAGTACGCATCCAAACAATAAAGTCCTCATCGGTCACCTCTGGAATCACGTGACTGCTCTCATTGTAGTACGTCAGTGGATGCATTCTGTTGGTGACGTTGGCAGTCTTTGGAGGTCTGAATTTGACAGATCGATCACTGGACCATGCAATACCATTCTTGGAACAACCAGTCTCAGTCACCGTATCGCACACAACAATTGGGGTATTGGTAGTCGTGTTGACTGTCGAGAGAGTGAACGTGTCATTGAACATGCTCCATGCAATGAGACCACAAGGGTTGTACACTGCTCCACCAGAGCCATAGGTCACAATAGGGCTGCAACTATCAGAAACACTGCTCTTCTTTGAGTTTCCATTACCAGACAATTGATCATCGGCTCTGCTGTCGGCATACATTCTGTGATTTTGATAAAAATTGTCCAACTTGTAATAAATGTAGACTGGTGGTTTCATTGTCTTTAGAATCGTAAATGGTATCGTTGCTTCACACAACATGGCTCCTCCCACAGTCTCATTTCTCTCCATGGTACAACTGTTGGTGTAGGGAACCACGTATTCAATCACACTCTTTGAAGCAAGCAACAAAACAACACCCAATGGGATAAAAATGGCAGTTAGAATGAGAAATGTAGCAATGACATAGGGAGGTCTCAGAATGGGTTGCCAAGCACGCAAACGTTGCTGTGTAAAGGCATAGTTGGTTGGTTTACGAGACTTTTTAGGTGCTCCATTGTTGTTGTCATTGTTGGTTGCGCCGTCTTCTTCATGATGAACACCACTGGCACTGCCATCATTGTTATTGTGTTTTTGATCATTCATATTGTTGTTGTTGTGTAGAGTCGATTGGTTGGAGGAGTGATGATAGGGAATGGTATCGATACCATTGTCAATATCAATTTGATCTGATGAAAGATTCATAAATGATGATGATTGTGTGTTATGTGTGGTTTAAGGGTTGCTTGTTGTTATTTGTATATTTTTTGCGCGTGCTTATTTCTTCGGATTCTTCCTTTGGCCAAAAAAAATCACAAAAAAAGATTTTTTGGAGTGGTGATAGTTGTTGGACTGTGTGGTCTTTTCTTGTGTCGTGATGATGATTGTTTTCTCTTCCAATGCTATGACACAGATACGAGGATGATGATTCCAAACAAAAATGATAAAACCAAGTGAAAGCTTTTGTTTGTTGTTCAACGATGATTTGAACGTTCTCCTTACAGTCAGATTCCCGCCAGATTCGATTTACTCTTCCGATAAGCAAATCGAAACTGGAGAATCCGAGGTAAAACTCCATACAAATCGGAAAATTGCTGCAAACAACGAGAGAGTTCGAATTGTGGGTGAATAATTGATTTCAAGAATGAGCAAGTTCAAGATCAATTCAGCCGTAGTAGAAGAGTAATGATTTGGATGAAGAATGCAGCACCAGCTGCGAGAAGTTTTTCTTCAGCTTGCATTTCTTCAAGAAAGCAGTGATAAAGAAGTGATACCCGGTGTATCGATACACTGAAGATTCTCTTGCCGAGAAAACAATTGTCATTTTGGAGCCAGTGTGGAATGAGCGAGTTTAACCATTCCGCAATGTTCCGACCAGAAAATTCCGCTTGATCGGAATCACATAAAAGCGATCCGGAATTGATCTCGGCTTCATAGTTAAAACACCAGAAAACATTGTACATAATCATATAGACAACAAGCTATTATCATCATGCTTCAAAGATTTGCAAGAGTTCAACAAGCAAGCAAAAGACTCCAAACTGGAGTCTGCTCACCAATCATGAAGAGAGGTGTAACAACAACAGCTCAGTTCCCACGTGTTCCACCACAGAGTGTGTCCACCTATCGACACACCAACAATCCAACGTTTCTCTCTCTAGAGTGGAATCATCAACAGCATCGATCATTTCATCAAGAATCTCATCACCATCGAAGCAACAATGGTCAACAACCACTAGGCAACGTGTGGGTCCATCCAGATGCTCAAGTTCACAAGAAGGGTGAATTCCTGGAAAAGTATGGTATTGATCTCACTCAAAAAGCAAAGGATGGAAAGTTGGATCCAGTGATTGGAAGAGATGATGTTATTCGAAGAACATTACAAGTCATTAGTAGAAGAACAAAGAATAATCCAGTTTTGATTGGTGATCCAGGTGTAGGTAAGTATTTAATTCGTGTTCATTTCACTCGTATGATAATCAAGTGTATGTGTTCACTCACACAAATGGTGTCTTTACAGGAAAAACGGCAATCATCGAAGGATTAGCACAGAGAATAGTCCATGGAGACGTTCCGGAAAGTATTCGAAACAAGAGAGTTGTGGCATTGGATCTAGGTGCACTCGTTGCCGGTGCCAAGTATCGAGGAGAGTTCGAAGAGAGACTCAAGGGCGTGTTGAAAGATATTGAAGAAACCAGTGGAGAAGTAATTTTATTTATTGATGAATTGCATACTTTGGTCGGTGCAGGCGCTGCAGGAGGTTCCATGGATGCCAGTAACATGTTGAAACCTGCTTTGGCCAGAGGTGATCTGCACTGCGTTGGTGCTACTACACTGGACGAATATCGAAAGTATATTGAGAAGGATCCAGCATTGGCCAGAAGATTTCAATCAGTGTTAGTTACTGAACCCAATGTCGTCGACACAATCAGTATTCTGAGAGGTTTGAAGCCAAAGTTGGAGGCTCATCATGGAGTTCGTGTGACTGATGGTGCCATTGTAGCAGCCGCTACCCTGTCGAATCGTTATATTACTGATCGGTTTTTGCCAGATAAGGCGATTGATCTGTTGGATGAAGCGGCATCAGGACTTCGATTGCAACAAGAATCAAAACCAATCGAATTGGAGACGCTTGATCGACAAATTATTACAAAGAAGATTGAATTGGAAGCATTGAAGAATGAAAAGGATGCCGCGAGTGCAGAGCGTAGAGAAAAATTGGAAGAGCAATTATCAACGTTGCAACAGAAGAGCAATGAGCTAACAGAGGTGTGGCTCAAAGAGCGCGAGCAATTGAGACATCGAAAGGCATTGAAGCAGCAATTGGAAGACTTAAACAATAAGCTTGACAAGGCACTGAGGCATGCTGATTACAACACGGCATCTGCCCTCAAATATGTGGAAATTCCAAAGATTGAGAAGCAACTTCCAAAGGAGGATGAAGCAGATGATGAACATTTGAAACTATTGCATGAGTCAGTGTCTGCAAACGATATTTCCTTGGTTGTATCAAGAGCTACAGGCGTACCTCTCGAGAACTTGCTACTTGGCGAAAAGGAGAAGCTGTTGAACATGGAGTCCTATCTCAGAAATCGTGTTGTAGGTCAAGATGACGCATTGATTGCAATTGCAAACGCGGTCAGAATATCTAGATCTGGATTGCATGCTCACAATCGACCACAAGGTTCATTCTTGTTCCTCGGGCCTACGGGCACCGGAAAGGTTTGTATGATTTGTCACTTGTTTTTTTGTACTTGTTCGCATACGCTGTGTACTGACTCTCACACTCACAACACATCTATACACGTGTCAATTAATACCTAAAGACCGAACTCTGTAAAGCCTTGTCCGAATTTTTGTTTGATGACGAGAATGCAATGACAAGGATCGATATGTCAGAGTATATGGAGAAGTTCTCTGTCAGTCGATTGATCGGGGCAGCTCCGGGGTATGTCGGCTATGAACAAGGAGGCCAGCTGGAATCTGTTAGACGTAGGCCTTATCAAGTAGTTCTATTTGACGAGTTTGAGAAGGCTCACAAGGAAGTATCCAATCTCTTGCTACAAATACTCGATGAGGGACATCTAACGGACTCTCAAGGCAGGCGTATCGATTTTAGAAACACAATTATTATTATGACGTCGAATATTGGTGCAGATTACTTGGCTGCTTTGCCCGAAGGTGTTCCTTCATCGGCGGCCCGAGATTCCATCGACGCTGAACTGAGAAGAAGATTCCCTCCAGAGTTTTTAAACAGAATCGATGATATTATTCTGTTTAACAGACTGACCCGAAATGAAATGGGTAAGATTGTACACATTCAATTGAAGCGTATTGAGGAACAGCTGGATGAGAGACACATACGACTCGTGTTTACCGAAGATGCTCTGAATTGGTTGGCCGATAAGGGATATGATCCTGTTTATGGAGCCAGGCCTCTCAAGCGTCTCATTTCATCTGAAGTGCTTAATCCGCTGTCAAGGATGATTCTTGAGGGCAGCATCAAAGATAATTGCATGGTCGATGTTACATTGTATGATGATAAGCTCCAGTTCACGCCTCATCCACTGGTATCCCCACACCACGAAACAGATACTGACATGAGCGACCTTGTCCAATAAAAGCAATTCCTTGATCGGTCATCGCTCACCAAAACGGTTAACCCAAAACCAGCTTCCCGCCTCGCAACTACGACTTTTTTTCCAATCGGTCCGGGACATTGAGTTCTCTTTGGGCTGGTGGGATTATTTCCCTTCAGTGGCCACTACTGAGTCTTCCAACACAGAAAGAATCAAGTTCTTTCACTGAACTAAGAACGAGCATAATCGAAGAAACACATGCCATCGAAAGCAAGAGAAGAGTTTATCCAGAATAGAAATGAAGGAATTGTGTTTGTCAAGGAAGTGGACACTGACTCTGACAGTGATGATTCTAGTTCTTCGATAGCCAATATCGTGCAGCTCAGAAATACTCCAGAGCTCACAAACAACACGAGTAGAAAGAAACGGTCATCTTCGGTGATGGTTTTATCAAGAACTCCTGAAGTTTCTCGTCTCCATTTAACCCCATCCAATAGTGTGAAGATTAGGATGTCTAGTGATGATCAATCATCTGTGAGGAGATCTTCACTCGATCTCAATTATCAACAGAGTGAAAACATGAAGAGAGCGTCCTCATTCTTCTCAAAAAGTAGTAGTTCTTACAGTCCGTTGGATGACAATGACAGAAACAAGAAGAACAGACTAACCCGACTTATGAGTCTAAGAAATCTAGAAACTCAATCGAAGAGAAAGACTTCCGACAGTGATTTGCTGAGGAGGGGGGCAATTGGAAGAAGATACAGCTTAAGGATCAATCAGAATGTTCCTCCGGCAAGTCCCATGTCTCAGCGACCTCTAAGTAACATTAAATTCGATCTTAATCATAGCTCTCCAAATTTGTCTCGAAGAAGAAGTATTTCGGTTAACGGAAGTGCAGCAACAATGGGAGACAAGAGTTCATCCTCCAAAAAGTTGTCTCGACAAGGAACCTTCTCCTTTTTGAAGAAACACCTCGTGGCGCCAGTGGAACATTCTGATACGGATGATACAATCGACGATGTAGATGACGATTCAGACTCTGAGACCAGCATGTTTCCATTGAAAAACGTTCAGGTTCAGGATCCCACAATGTACTCCAAAGAGATTGCAGAGTACTCACACAATGTGAGGAATATTAATAACATGCATGTAATCCTACTGCATTACATCATGTCATTTTTGGAAATTAAAGATCTATCCAGATTGGGAGCAACTAGCACCAAAATGTACTTGGCTTCCATGAACGATATTTTATGGACGAATGAGTTGCTGCGCAATGGGTGTTACCAAATCGTGTACGATTCAGAGTGGACCACTCATCTGACTGGGACAGAATCGACATCTAGAGAGAGATTCTATGAATTCTTAAAAGAGAAGGAACGAAGAGCTGAGCAGAAGAAACACCATTTAAGGTTATTCCAGAGAGTTCATCACGCTCAATTAATTTACCAGTGCGGATACGGTTTTTTGTCCCCTCTTGTATTCACAATCGGGTTTTCGCTATCGATTTTCCTTCTGGCATTGTACTTGGAGAAGATGATATCTCAAACAAGGTTGAACCTGTTCTTGATAAGTTGTCCCTTCTTACTACTTTCATGTCCAGGAATTGTGTTCACTCTAGTTGGTCTCCTTGTGGATCCTTTAGTGTTGAATCCTTTCAAGCAGAATCAGTACATCAGTGCTATGGAGAATGGTTTTTCAAACATAACAAAGACAGCCCATCAATTCGATTTTATTCAATTCAGCGAGGATCGATCTCTCATATCGATCATCAATATCGTCCTTTGGTCTGCTTCTTCCATCCCTCTAATGGTTCTATGTGCTCTATTCAAGTTAATACTTCTACCGAACAGAGGGCCGTACTCAATAATTCCGATTCCAATCTATTTAATGGGCATAGTAATAGGAGTGGGTCCTATTTTGTCTCATTTCATATGCTCTACCGAATCATGGAAAGAAATCTTACGGGGAGAGATAGAGGAATTATCAAAGAAGCATGCTGTTACAATAATGCTCATTTACCTTCTTTCATGCTCATTCAACATCCTATTAAGTTGTCAGGCAGCGATGATATGCGGCAAATTGGATCAGATCATACTGGAGGAAACAAAGTGGCTATTCATATTCATCCCTTCATACTTGATGTTGACACTGGCATCCTTTACTTGTGCAATGAGCACATTGTTATCGATTTGGCTACCGGGTGGAATGAATAACTGTACTAATATTTCTTTTATCGGTTCTGGTTTTCTACTGCCTTGTACTTGCATTCCTACGTTACTCAGTCTCGTTCTGCTGGGGGTGAAATTGGATGGATTGGGGCCTGGAATAACATATACTCACATCTTGTTGCCAATGTTGTTTGGTTCTATCAGTCTGATTGGATTGGGGGCAGTGAGTGGAAGCTGTGGATGTTTCTTTTTCAAGTACCTTCGGTACAGGAATGCACAAGAAGGTAACTGAGAATAAATTAGTGATCTATTTGTATATCTTAGGCGATTCCGATTGTTCTGTGGCTCGATTCAACTTGAATCATTCATTCGCCTGTTTTCTGCGTTTTTACACGAATAATGTCTAAAACAGGAATTACCAGGATATCATGGGGTCATGGCTCAGTGAGATTGCACTCAAAAGCCAGCGAGAAGCATTGGATTGAACTGTTTTGAGTTTGAAAAGTACATTCCGAATCTAGCAGAATAAAACTGATAAGGTTCCAAATCTTTTATGTATGGATCATGATCTCTAGAGCTGGATATTCTGTATGGAGTTCATCGTAGAGAGAAATGGGCTCGGGAGGTGGTTCGTCATCTAAATAAAAATTCAACTTAAAAGTCACAGCTTTCAACTTTGGAATTTGTTGCACCAATGACTTCAATGTGTCCCTAATTTGTGTTGGAGCCAGAGACACTACCTTCAATTCGAGTCGCTCAAGTTCAGGGAACAGAGACAAGGATTGTAATGTACCGGCAATAATTGCGCTATCCCAGTGATGGTAAGAATAATTCATCATACATAAGGTTTTAAGGCAGGGATACTGAATGCCATTGGGATTCAAAAGTCCAGTCACCTCCAATGATTGAATAGTCTGAGCAATACATGAGGGTAGTGTGAGATGGATAACTTGATTCTGTGATAGTCTCAATGTTTTCAAGCTACAGAGATTGAGAGATTGCATCATTGACTCGTTTGAAGGTTTGAATGTTAAGTTGTCAAAGTTAATGTCGTCCAAATGAGTCCATGAGTTGAGTGCTTTTATCATTTCCAACTCTGTGTCAGATTCCAGACTATTGATAGATAAAAGTGAGAGACGTTTGATATTCGGAACTAACGTGCTCAATAACTTAAATGGTATACAATTCGATCCGTTTGGCAATCTGCTAATGGTAAGTTCTCTTACAGATGTATTCACTCTCTCCTTGCTCCAGAGCTCCCCATCAAATGTGGAGCTATCAAAAATAACTTGTTCAAACATAATACATTCGAGGTTGATTGAGGAGTCTGTGAAAACATCCACGAGGAATTGTTGAGAAATCTCACAATTGTTGAGGTGCAATTGTCGTAGCATTTTCGAACCAACATTGATAAACGACCGCGGTGTGTGGTACGAGCTCACCAAACTGTTCGTTGATAAGGCGAGGGTCTGAATCCTGGGACAATCAATAATATTTAGCTGTGCCAGCGAATTCGAGGACTTCATATCTAACACAGAGAGTACTGGACAATTCTCTATGTGACATTGAAGAAGCTCCCTTCCTGAACAAAGCTTCGCTAACTTGATGCATGAGAGTAGCTTAAGAGAAACTGCTGAAGCGGGTGGGACAAAGTCATACATGTTAGGACATGCTATCGTGACATTAGATACGGAACATGAAAATAAATTCACAGACATCAGAGAGGGGGAGTAAATATCGACCGATAGACTCCTTCCACGGAGAGCCAAAGTGTGAAGCTTTGGAAGCTTTCTAAAATCGATATTCACACTACTCTCAATCGCCAAATCCTTCAAGTTGTACAATGATTCAATGTACTGCACAGTGGTTGGACCTATGGCCGTTGATGAGAGATGCAATTTGGTCAAACAAGTGCAACCATCGATATTGGCAACATCTCCTTGATTTCTCACCCATACATCGAGAGAGTGGATTGTTTTGTGCTTGGAAACTATGTTGCATATCCTTTGGAAAGTGTTAGGATAGATGGAGGGTCTTCCAACAGTAAGACTCCTTAATGATAGATTGCTTGCTTCATACATCTTATCCAAGCAGTGCTTGATAAAGAGGCTATTCAATTCTTCATTCCATTCTTCTGGCCCGAATGATAAATGTTCGAGAGAGGTTGCTCTTCCAATTGCAGATACAATAGCTTCAACTAGCATTTGGGTCATAGAACTCATCACATTGGAAATACGAATATCCAAATACACCAACTTTTCCATAATGCACTGGTTCATCTGATCTACAATGTACTGAATCGTATCTGTCTCTGAATCCAGTGACTCAAAATCGATAGTAACTTCAAGATGACGTAGATTAGGCATCGTCTGCAGTGCCAAGATGAGAGAGAGCGATGAAGTATGACTTTTCACCACTAATTTCTCCAATTGATTGAAGAATGTCAAGTCAGGAGATGCTCTGAGACATTGCTTATGAACCACTTCAGGGGTCAACAATTCCTCACCATAATCCATGCCTCCATAATTTTCTTCGTCTTCTTCATCACTCTCCTCTTCCTCTTCTTCTTCTTCTCCCTCCCTGTACTTTCGTCTCAGTTCTCTAGGCAACACAAATGACGTCTCATCGATCACTAATGACTTCAAGTTTGTAAAACTTTGCAACACTTCCACTATCTTGTACGACTTTGATGTTCCAAAATCGAAAGACTTCAATTGTGGAAAGCATGCGGCCACTCGGGACAAGTACCTCTTATCACTAATTGCATCACCGAGGTAAGCAATGTTGGACACTGACAAATTCTTAACTCTGTTGACAGAGGAACCATTGGTCTCATTTCGAGCGTTATCTCTAATCATTCGTTCTGTTGCTCTCGATGCAATGTGCAGCAACAGTGTAAATGACATCTCACCCGATGTCGCAACACTCTCCAACAGTGCTTCATTGCGTATCATCTGATCAAAATACCGCAGAGCTTTTCTCTCTGTCCAACCATAGGACTTGAAGTGTTGAGCCTGGTAACCCTCATTGTACATTTCTTCATGAGCATCATCAGGTGAAGGGGCAAACGTGGTCAATGCTACACTCTTGGACAAGGCATAGTACCACTGTTTACACACGAATTGGCCCAGAATCACATCATCCGAAGTCAAAAAATGAAAAATACTGGCCAGCAAGTTGTCCGTGAGAAAACGACGCACGTAGACACGTTCCTTGTCATCCTCCTCACCATTGCCACTCGTGCCACCATTCAAAACAACAGACCGTGACAAATTGGTTTGACTGTAGAATTGAGTTTTCAATTGCTCAACTTGGTCAAAAAGAGCAGAAATTTCATCTTGATCCTCGTCTGACGGGGAGATGGTAGTTGCTTGGTTGGTGAGCAACACTTGCTTCAATGCTTCAATCGACTGTTTGGCAAGTTGAATGGACGAATGAAGGGAAGAATTTGGCTGTTGTTGCTTGATTTTTTTGGCTAGTGGAGCTCCACTACTCTCTTGAGCTACCTGGTTGTCATCCAGTGCTCTCTTCATCTCTTTGTCTATTCAGAAAAAAAAGAACAAGCACCATCTTTAAGTCAACAAAATGCTGGAAGGCGGCAACGCGATTAAGCCGACAAAACGAACCGAATTTCTTCAATGAAGCATGCGATAAAAAGCGATCACAGACAGACACAGAAAACAACGAATTCGCAACATGTCCTCATCGTCTGACCCTACGGCCGATGTTCCACTGATACACAGAGCCGATCTGGAAATTAAACAAACCAGTTCTTCCACTGCCGGTGCTGGTTCCGGAGAATTTCACACCTATGGAAAGCTTCGAAAGAAGCAAATGATGAGAGAAGAGCAAATGGAGCTCGAATGGAAACAGGAACGAGCAGAAAAGGAGTTTAATGAGAAACTGGAGCAGAGAAAACTGGAGATTGAAGAGAAGCGAATAAGCAAAGCTCTCAAACGAAAGAGGAAAAAGGAAAAGAAGAACAAGCCAGAAAAAGAAGAGGCAGCCGACTCACGTGAACAGCAACAACAACAAGATTTACGAGATGACACATCTGTGGAGGAGGAGAAGAAGAATGGTGGTTATCAGATAACTGCTCCAGATCAAGAACAACCACAACAGCAAGAACAGCAGAAGAGTGAAAAGAATGATCAACCACAACAGCAGCAGCACAACACAAATAAGAAGAGAAAGAGGATAAGGAAAAAGCCAAAGGTGCAACATGAAGAAAGTAACAACCATCAGCAGCAACTTGATCTATCAAGAGATTAAGCAATTGGCACAGCTCTGTAACACTCGCGGTGCAAAATTGAAGGTTATTCGAGACGAGTCAGTTGACACAGTCACCATCATTTTTTTTTTTTTTTTTTTTTTTTTAATACAACCATTTCGGTTGCTCTTTTTATTATCTTTGCTTATTCACTTGCCTACGCTCGAAGAGCGTGGGCCTGGTTAGCTTCCAGTTGGTAGGCAATGACGCCGGAAAGCGTCATTGCCGTTGATTACATTTATCCTTCGTTGTAATGAACAGGTGGTGGAGAGTCTTGAGACATCTCCTCTTGACACTGTTCACATATGTTTTGGCTTTCTTCTGTGCCAGCGTCTTCTTCATTCCTCCAGACACAAGGCCTTCAGCGACTTCCATGATGGCGTCCGTTTCTATACCCATCATTCCTTGCAGCAGTTCACGGCTAGACTTTTTGAGCGGTTGCCTCACAACTTTTCCTTCCTTCAGTCGCACCTCATCGAACCAGACATCGACGTAGGCAGATTCGGGGATTCCCATCTTCTTGAGCTCATGTCCCACTTTCACAGCCAATTGCCTTCTAACCATAATGGCCCTTGGACACCTTATCAAGCAATGCAGCACACTTTCGGGCTCCTTCTGACACCAGCTGCAATTGACCTGTTCCTCACCAGTGTTGTACATATATCGTACAACTTCTGCTGTGTGGAGTGTGCCACTGCGTACCTGTGCATGGAACCACTCCAGCTTCCTGTCTATACCATGTGGGTATTTGATGAAGCTAAAATCTGCACCACTGTTATTTGCTGCCCTCTGTAGCCAACATCGCTCGTCTTCATCTATTCTTGCACTTCTTTCTTGATCAAACAACGACTGGAGATGCGATCTACTTTCCACATGCAGATTTCCTTTGTACAATGCCGGTTCTGCACCTTCGGTGGACCTTTTCCCTCCACATCCACATCCATCCATTTGGGATATTAACACTTTCAGCACCTCATACGACCTTGCTCCGACCTTGCAGGAGGGAACACCATCATTGATCGGCGATTAATTTATTAATAGTTCTATAAATATATCGCCGAAATAGCTCAGTTGGGAGAGCGTGAGACTGAAGATCTTAAGGTCGCGTGTTCGATCCACGCTTTCGGCATACTTTTGTCGATTTTCTTTTTTGTATTCAATACAAAAAGCATCCAAAAAGCAAAACATGACTAACCATCCACACAAATCGACGTCCCATATTCTTCCCCCTGAGTTATGGTCTGATGGCATTCTCCCATTCATCCCACTACTCCATTTGCTACAATCACTGATTTTCGTTGATTCATCCATGCATTCACACGTGTATCAATCCATACAAAATTTGCAGCTCTACAATGAAAATTTGGTGCAAGTTCACAATTGCTCACCAACAACAAGTATTATGAAAATGATCAAGAACTGTGACAACAAGGATGACAAGGCCAATGAACCAAAGAGACTTGATCGATTGTTCAGAACAGAACGATTGAATCGATTGAAACATGTTCATGTATCGTTCTGTGACTCGTTTGACAATGACAGTTTGAGAAACATTGTGAAAAACAATGGTCATTTGCAGAGCTTGACACTGGTTCATTTGAATCAAGTAACACAGTTGACACTAGTTTTTCAATTGAAAAAGCTGGTTGAACTACGGTTGAATGACTTGAGAGAAGTTGGAGTGGTGATGAAGATGACCACGACGAAGAAACTATACTAATGTTGAAAAGAATTGAAGTGCATGGTTGTTTGACTGCTGCGGAACAGAAGGGACAAGCTCTAGAGATATCGTCAAGTATACCTGCTGCTAGTCATGATGAGTTGGCGGCAATTGCTCAAAGAACCTCAATGACAAGACCCACTACAACAAGAATGAGAATGAATATGAGAAGGGACAAGTGGAATCAGCATCGAAGGAGAATGAATATGAAAGATCAGTCGGCATTGATCGACACTAAAGATCAGGTGAATGACTCTTCATCTAGCGAAGGTCTCTACGAACAAACATTCTTGATTCGTTTATTGAACAAGAGCCGATTCACATGTGAAGAATTGTCGATTGATCGAATGGATATTCGAGAGTTGACTGTTCCATGTATGAATCAATTGGTTCGCTGTTCCATCAACAGATGTTTCAACTTGAGCCGAGTACTATTCCAGCAAGAGTGGAACCGTGTTCAGCACTTGAATTTGAGTCGCAGTTGTATCAATGATGAGTCATTGTATCAATTGTTCGAATCGACCAATTTTGAGTGTTTAAGGGAGCTAAGATTGGATTATTGTCACGAGGTAAATCACTTGAGAATTGAGAATCCAAGGACTCGGATTGAGAAATTGAGTCTGGATCGTTGCTCAAGATTGGAATCTGTAGAGCTCGAGAACAACATTGGACATAACATCAAGAGTCTCGTGTTGAGCAACACGAATATTAGTGTTCATTCCTTGGAAAATTTGCTGAAGACCTTACCAAATCTAGAATCCCTCGAGTGTGTAGGGTGTAACAATCTGAGACGAGTAGTCATTCCTCACATTCCCTCTCGTAATGTGTTCTCTAGTTCTTATGTCCATGGCTCACCTCTCAAGAACCTGAACTTGAGTTTGTGTCTCAAGTTGGAATCGATTCACTTTGGGAAACCTAACAGTGACTTGGAGGAGTTGATCGTGGATTGGACTCTAGTGTCTGACCACTGCATTGAACATGTACTGAACAATTGTTTTGGTCTTCAGATACTGAGAGCAAGAATGTGCGATAACATTGTGAATCCTAGGATAAGACACAAGAAACTTTCCAGCTTGGATCTGTCTGGATGTCTCTCCTTGCACTCTCCTTCGATTCAATGTGACAAGTTAGAAGGACTCGACGTTTCTAACTGTCTGAACTTGGCAGCAAACTACCAGTCAAAGGAATAAACTATACAACCAATGCAATAAGTTGAAATGGAAAACTGCAATGCCGATCTTTTTTCGGGACCATTCGATCTCCTCCAAAAATTTATTTTTCAGCACTAAATTCTCCATCCGATAAAATAATACCAACATTCAGGAGATTCTGTATCAAGAAACAACAACTTCAAATTAGTAAAAAATGAATCACTCTCCTCATACCGAGCAGTCTATATCAGAAGATTTTGACATTGAGTATCTGTACAATAATCTCGACTGTGATCAAATAATATGGTTGAATAAACTCATGAGCAAAATGGGCACTCAGTATCAGTATCTCATCCTTGTTTGGTTCAGAGGAGTATGGTCTCCGTCATGCAAACAGTTCATGAGAGAATGGAATACTAGCCTTGAGCGAATCCACAAAGAATTAAATGCAGTTGTTGTTGGCATTACTGCACAATTGGACAGCGACGCATCCCCCGATTGGAAACTAGACTATGGTGTTCATGTCGACGCTGAGTGTTCCCTCTCTAAATTGTTCAGGAATCCAATAGTACAGAGAACGGGCTACCTCTATGGGATGAATTTACCCTCGATCGTCATCTTGAAGAGAGGGTCACTTCGATTGACAGACAAGAACCATGCTCCGAGTTCAGATACAATTTTGAATGTATCACCCCACATGAACAATATCTTGGAATCCGAGGTTGTTTATCGATGGAATCAGATGAAGAAAATGAGTAAGAGAAGGAAACCAGTCGTTGATGATATACTGTTGTGGTTGAAGCAACTCCAACTTGCCAACGAAGAACAAAAAGAACTACCAGAGAATGTCAGGATCAAGAAGCGATTTCTATCTCCAAGGAATCTTGCAACCTTTAGGCATCGATCAACTCTTTCCCAATACTTTGTTCATTGTTTAGTTGACTCCTATCGAAAAAACAATTCAACTACTACTCAATAAAACTATTTATTTACAACTACTTAGATGGAAAAATAACATGTGGAAGGGTGTCTTCTACAATAATGCTAACCTACTGTTTCCCTGGGAAGGAGTTGGGTCTGGCGTTATTTTCTAAGAAAACACTTTGCTATCGAAAGAATGACTTCTGGAAGGAGTGGACATTGGGAATGGAGAGTGCAGTATAAAGTCCATGGGCGTTCCGAAAGAGAAATCCAGGAAGCTTGGTTCTAGGTCAGAGCTACCCACAAAATTGTGATGGGACAAAGGATCTATTTGAAGGCTCTGTTGACAACAAGTTTTAGCTGAACCCTTACTTGTTTCGATTGAATCTTCTGTCTCGTCAGAGTAACAGGAATCTGAATCTGAACTGTATGAGTACTCTTCTTCTTCGTCAAACTTGGTTCTTTTGCCGGATTGGCCTTCCTTTTCGTTACTACACCTCGGTCTCTTTGTTTCTTTTGTGTTGTTCACGCGGCTCTTGTTTCTTGGGTTCAATTGTTTCTGGAGCTTCAAAACCTTCCTCTTCTCTCTCTTGATTGCTCTCTTCTTTTGCATCAATTGGAATCTCATAGTCTTTTGCCATTCTAGTTGTTTTTGTTGATTGTCCTCATCTGTAGAGTAGTGAGTGTAGGATCTCAGTGTTTGATACTGCAACATGACTGACATCCAGTAACCCCAGGATCCGTCGTTAATCAGATGCATATCCCTCACACCAGCGCACTCTGGAAGGGTACCTAGCTCTTTAATATTTACATGGGAGTATTGTTCCTCAATTACCTTGTGGAACTCCTCTCTTTCCTGTTGTTGAAGTAATCGTTCAGATTCTTCATCAAGTAGAACATTTCTTTTCCTCTTGATCTTGTTGTTGTCCGCAGCTATCGTCGCGGAACTGTCCGAGAGAATCGTTGGCAGGGTAGTGGCAGTTGAAGTCATATTATTCGATACTTAAGCTCTGGTTTAGGTTGTTTTCTTGTGTCTGGGTGTTGGAGATCTTGGGAAAATGAAACTCTGTAACTCACTTATATAGGTCATTGGGCAAGACACTCTGCCCATAAATAATTCTCAAATGTATTACTCTAATGTCAGCTTTTAAACACCCCATGATCCGACACCTTATGTGGAATCATCTGATTTTGGATACCATTTAAGGACAATAACATTTGGTGTGCTTTCCTATGAGAAGGAAGATTGTTTGATGGATCGCTCTCCTATCTCTTACCCAAGGATAAAAAACAACTTCTATTCAGGTATGTAGAGAAGGGAACAGTGTTGTTCCTCTGTTGCAGACGGCATCCCATCAACACTCCAAAGGTATCCATCTGATGCACTCGACACGAATCGTATATTCTTTCAAGCATGATGGGAATCTGTCGTGGAAACACCTTATGAGGAGATCAGGCATCGCCAGACCCAAAGCCAGTATTCCATTTTTCTCCGAAGAATTTGCGAAAGGAAACTCCTCCTCCGCCTAAAAACTTCAACCAAAAAACCGAACAACGCAGAAACGACGCACAAGAAGCGAAATCATCAATGTCAGCGCACAGACCCACATACTTTGCGGCCAAGGCCAATGAGAATCAAGGAGGATACAAGCGATGGATCGCTACTACATCCGTCTCTTCTAAAGCCCTTCCCGCCCATCTCACTCTCAAAACTCGTCAAACAGGTCAAAATACATTTGAAGAAATGTCCGCCAAGGATTTTAGGAGAGAGTTGGAAGAGAGAGAACAACGGGGTAATATTCGATTGGATTCGTCGTCGTCGTCGTCTTTAAGGCGAATAGGAACAAATGATAAGAATAATCAAAAGATTGATGATGAATCACAAATGTTGACCATTTTGGATGAAAAGGATGATGGTCAACGTTTGAAGATTACAATGGAAAATGGACAACCTAGTCTAGAGAAATGGGATCCGGATGCTGATGATCAACTATTGGTGGATTCGAGTGATGATGATGAAGAAGATGGTACTACTGCACAAAAAAAGAAACAGAAGAATCATAGTGGTGATGCAAGTGAGAATGACAGTGATGATGATGATGATGACGATGATGATGATGATAGTGACAGTGATGCAGAATTAGAGAGAGAATTGGTCAAACTTCGAAGAGAAAGAGAAGAAGAAAATTTGCGCCGGATGCAAGAGGAGCAACAACAATTGGAACGAGAAAAAATGAGACAAGTGTTGACCAGTAATCCATTGTTGAAACCAATGATGGGCAAGAATGATACGAATGGTGGTGAAGATGAAGATGATGAAGAGTTTGATGATACACGGAGTGTAGTGAGTAGTTCATCGTCTGTTGTGTCGTCCTATGCACTAAAGAGAAAGTGGAATGATGACACTGTTTTCAAGAATCAGGCGAGAGATGAACCAAAGACGAAAAAGCGATTTATTAACGATACGATCCGAAGCGATTTTCATCGAAAGTTCATGGACAAGTACATTAAATAATAGTATAATATTAACAAACAAAAAATAGTAACGACGGACGGATGCAATGAAAAATAATTCAATGTAAAGTATAAAGTGTGTCATGCGAGTTGTTGCACAACAACAGTTTGAGATTTTACTTTTTTGGATAGATTCTCTCAACGAAGCCAATAAAGTTCTCCACTCCATCATACACAAAATAGTTGTCAATCGGTTCGGCATCTCTACTGATAACCTTTATGATTTCTTGAGCAGCGATACCTCCGACTTGAGCACAAATGGCACTCAGCTCTGCACCTGCATGTTGACACAGAACTTGCACAAATGAATCAGGCAGTTGATTCGATGACAGATTGTACTTTGGTAAAAATACAGTATTCTTGTACTCTGTGAATGTAGCAGTATCACTTGGTGTTGGTTTCTCATTCTTGTCATTCATGTACTCTTTTAGACCTTTAGTTCCAATGAATGATGGATCACACAAACACAATAAGATTAGAAAAATCATAAAAGACACACATATAGGCCAAAAACAAAGCAAACACAAACACACTTACATTGTACGCCAATCCAAGTCTTGCTCAATCGATTCACACTTGACAAGTTGGTCGATAGAGCTTCACTCAACGATATGTAATCCTTGTGAAATGACTTTGTTTCCTTGGTTGTTGGATTCTTGACATGATAATCAAATGAAATCGCGTCTTGAAACATGGTGGCCAACAATCCAAACGTCTCTGCACTAAAAAACAAAATGTTTCTACGGCGACAAATGTCATTCACCTTGATTTGCTCACTCAATTTGACATTGCACAGAAACACAATGCTGAACCGTGACCAAAACGCATCATTGGACAGTTTTTCTTCAATGGAAGCTTCTTCTGCACTCACCTTGACCAACGGATTCAATTCTTGCAAATTTTGTACACTGGCAAGTGCCCTATTGTGATTCAAGTGATTTTCATGGATGAGAAAGTTGGTGCCCAACAGAGGATAATCCACAGTTTGATTGTCCATGAGATGAACAGACCCAACACCTGCCAAAACAATGTTTTTTGCAATTTCAGCGGCTAGACCATTGACACCATAGATGAGAACACTGGATTTGGAGATGCGTTGTTGAGATTCGACTCCCCACAGTCTAATTTGTCGATCATAGATTTGAGCTTCTCTGTCTGATAATTGTTGTTGTTGTTGTGAAGTTGCAGTCGCTGTTGTTGACATTTTTTTTATCGAATTTTTTTGTGATCTTTGCGGGGAAATGTTTTTTGAGCGCGATTTTGTTTTTTTGATCGCGTGTTATATTGTCAGGGAGGGATGATTTTATGAGATTGGATTAGATTAGTTCTTGCCCTTTTTCTTCTTCTTACCTCCCTTTTTCGATTCCTTCTCTAGAATTTGCTTCGCTTCTTCGGCACTGAGCCGAACAGCAATCGCATGACCCTTCTCCTTCACATGTAGAAACAGTTTGTTCTTGGAAGTGAATGACTCTCCACAAACATTGCACTTTAAGATTGTGTCACTGTCTTCTGTTGAAGGCACAGGCGTCTTGTCTTTCTTTGATCCCTTTTTCTTATTCTTCTTGTTGCGTTTGTTAGCTTGTTCTTCATCATCCCAATCTTCATCTGCAGGCGTAGTTTGGTTGGCTGGCTCAGCTTCTTCTAGCACCTCCTCCTTTGGAGGTTGTTGTTTCTGCTGTTTTGCTTGCTTGGCTCTTACTTTCTTGTTGTTCCGCTTGGAAGTCACGGCTGGTTCCTCGTCATCAGATGAAACATGTTGATTAATGGAAACTTGTTCCTCTTCATCTCTTAAATTTTCCTCCAAAGAGAATACTCCCTTCTTCTTTTTGTTCTTCTTACTTAGCTTCTTCTGTAGCTTCTTTAAGATTTCATCTTCAT
The DNA here is from genome assembly GCA_937625935.1 of Tetramitus jugosus. NCBI lineage: Eukaryota > Heterolobosea > Eutetramitea > Acrasida > Vahlkampfiidae > Tetramitus > Tetramitus jugosus. Next base: position 164,158 of record OW569345.1, on the reverse strand, counting down.
CCTCTGACTCCAACTCTTTAGAATCATTGATATCGAGCTGCTCTTGGACCTTTTGATCAAATTGCTCAATCTCATCGATCTCATCTTGTTCATCTTCCTCCTCTTGATCCTCTTCTGCATCGGAGGCAACTTGCTCGTTCTCTTCGTCCACTTGTTGATCAACTACCTGCTCCTCTTCGCTCTCATCATCCGATTCAAACTTTTTCTTCTTTTGTTTCTTTGCGGTGGCAGCATAATATGCCTCGAGCTCATCTTCCTCTTCCTCCTCGGAGCCATCTTCATCGTCGTACTCTTCGTCATCCTCTTCATCATAGTCACTTTCCTCTTCGAGCAATTTTTGTTGCCTTCGCTTCAACTCTTCTTGCTTCAACCGTTCCATCTCCTTTCGAATCTCTTCCTCCTCTTCCTCCTTTTGTTTCCTTGCTCTCTTCTTCTCCTCCTCCTCTCTCAACTTTTCCTGTTGAATATGGATCCATCGAGGATCGCGCTTCTTCAAAAACAGCATCAACTCACGAATATTGTCATTGAATTTTCGTTTGGCCTCGTTCCGAATTCGTTCATTCTCCTGTTCGACATATCGTCTCTCTCGTCTATTCGTAGCATCGTTCACATTGTACTGAGACACCCATCCAAACGTCTTCTTCGTGTTAAACTTGCCCCAAATCGTATAGAAACGAATCACTTTTTGAGCATCAAAATTCGAACCACCAAACTTTGGGAATCTCTGATTATTGAAATAGTAATCTTCACTCGTATTGTTGTTCTTGGCATTCTTGGACGCCGACGACGAAGTAGGGGTCGATGTCTTGGAAAACTCCAACTCTTCTTCAGCCAACTTTTCAAACACATAGTTGTACACACTGTAGAAATTGGGTTTTTTCTTCTCATCAAAATTCGAATCATAGCATCCACTTCCAAAATACTCAAAAATATTGATAAAAGTCGCTGCTTCATCAATATCAAAGCTCTTGTAATTGGATGAAGTCGATCGGAGAATACTCGCCCGATTATCATCGTACCATGAACGTTCTTGGTCATCAGTCAAGATTTCATACGCGTTCTGAAGTGCGTGAAACATGTCAGTACTCTCCTCAGAGTTGTTGTTTCTGTCGGGATGCCATTTGAAGGCAAGTTTCTTGTAAGCTCGTTTAATGTCATCAGTGCTGGCTGTTTGTTCGACGCCGAGAACTTCGTAGAGACATTGTTTGACTTTGGTCATGATTCTTGTTGTGTACTGATGATGCTACGGCTACTCTCTGTTGATCACAAGTGTGATTGTTGTTTTGTTGATTGCAAAAAAAAATTGGCAAAAAAAATTCAAATCGGCGAAAAGCAGATTTCTCCTCGTGTGAGCGTTCAATTACGAGATGGATTGTTTGTTATTGATGGGGTGGGTATGATGAGCACAGTGCGAGAACTCCAATCCATAAGAATTGAGCAGTTGTATTTTCCTTCTGGAGAGAAAGCTTTCTGCATTTATCATTGTCTGGTGTTGGTGATGTCTCTTGTTGCCTGTTCATCGCCAATTGTGCAGTTTTGCAGCCACAGTTTTGTGACTTATTTCCAGATATGCATCGCATCAATCAAGAGTCGGGAAATAAGGCGAACAATGACAATACCCAAAAAACTTTTGCACTCACTCGAATCCAGCCTTGGCTGCACCAGAGAGAAACGAACGAATTTGTACGCACCCCCAAGCAACAACAAAATATCTCGAGACAACAACTCCAATATAAACGTCTCCAGAGAGAATTATACTGTGCCAGCCCCGCTACGAATCGCCTTTTTTTCTGGAGAGCTACAAAATCAACCATCATTATTTCACCACCACTGGAACACTTCAACTCAACTTACCAGGTAAAAACTTTCCAGACACAGCAGAGTCCTCTCCCAACCAACCAAAAAAAATGTTGACAAGTCACGACAACAATAACAACAACTCTCTTCCATCGTCGCCAATTATTGGCAACGATGTAACAACAAATGACGACACACATAATCAGACAAGTAACAAAAAAACAACCACCTTTACACCGACCATTTTCATTCATTCAACCAACAGTGTGATCGCCTCTGCTGGCGGCACCAACAAAATCAAGAAGAAAAAAAGTTGTCATCACTGTCGAAAATCTCACACAAAGTGCGACGGGGAGAGACCTTGTGCCAACTGTATCTCCCGAAACAGAACATGCAGAGAGTATGAAAGCAGCAGTAGTAGCAGTCATAGTCACCATCACAACAGCAACAATAAGAAAAGATCTACTTCTTTGACGAATGCTTCTTCACCACAACATCTAAATCACACAAAAACACCATCTAATACTCCATCTCCACCACCTCTATCACTCAAGAGTGAAGTAATTGTAAATAACAATAACAATAATAACAATGAATCATCAATAAGCATTTCTGTTGGAAATGCAACAAGTATGAATCAACAACAACAACAACAACAACAACAACAACAACAACAGAATAATATGAGTGTAGAGTTCTTGCAAGAACAACTACGGATTGCACAATCTAAAATTGAACAATTGAGTGCACAGAACAATGAACTGAAACAACGGTTCCACCATCGTCGCATAAAATCAAACAAGACGAGTCATCATCATGTGCAATTGGACAGTGATGACAGTTATGATAATAATAATGATAATAATAATGATAATGATGATGAGATGAATCATCGTTCGTACGAACATGTCAATGAATCAATAATGGAAGATTATAGAGAGAATGATGTTCATGTTGTTCATGATGGTGATGATGAAGAAGAAGAAGGAGTAGAGGAAATGGAGTGCTTGAATGCATCTGGAAATGACAATCGATCCAACATTATGATGACTGTTCGTGCACCGACAACAAACGAGTTTTCCATTAATTTATGGCGCAATATACCAGGAGATCTCAAGCGACCGATTGTCATTTGGAATTCACAGACATTTGAGTGCATTGGAGCCAATTTGGCCTATATTAAGGCCAGTGGTATTCCCAGACATGTTCTGGAGAGGAGTTGCATGATGGATATGCTGCCCACATCGGATCTACAATCAGAAGGCAAAGAATCTGCACAAATGGTCATCAAATCCAAGGTTCGACTCGTCAAGAGCTGCATGCTCTTGCGTTGGGGCTCAAAATTACAATTTGTTCGCATTTCGAGTCACTTTGAACAGAGTTTTGTTTGGTCAGATTTGGAGTTGTTGGACTATTGGGAAGATGGTTGGATTGTTGACCAGTTTGAACACAAGACAACAATGAGACTATCGGCAGACAAGCTCGTGTATGAACTCATGATGAGTGCAGGATTGGACGGGAAACCAAAACCTAAAATGTTGGTCAACAATGGTCATGGTTTGGGGCCTCCTTCATCACAAAAGGTATCATTCCGTGAAACGATTAATCGAATCACGAAAAACAACACGGGTAGCGTCAGTCACACAAAGACAACAACCCACAATAACCATGAGGCCGTTACTGCATCGAGCAATAGTTTTGTGAATAGAGCAAATGGGGAACCAGTTGCTCGTATCTATTACAGTATGAACAGCAACAACAATAGTGGTGCTGTCGGCAGTCCTCCACAGAACAACACTCGGAGTAGTTACAGTAGTAATGATCAAAGCAGCCATCCATATGCCATGAATCAAGAAGAGAATTACAATAATGATAATCATATGACAGACACGAAAATGATCATACGGAATGCCGTCTATCCAACAACAGTTGCCTTTGAAGAGGTAACTGGTGGTTCAGTTCCACTGGTTCATCCCTCTACGACCATGATTACAACAACAAGCGGTTCTCCTCCACAAACAACCTTGGTCACTCAGCCATTACCACTACCATCACCATCATTGTCTCATTCACCTCCATCTTCATCATCTCTTCAACAACAACAACAACCTACTCAATCGTTGTCTCAACCTCATTCTGTCATTCATCATCAGCCTCTCAATCAGATTCAACAACAACAGCAAGCATCACTCCTGAATAACTTGGTAGGTGCATCGCCCTTCCAGCTAGTGAATCATTCATCGAACCACTCTCATCAGCTTCAACCAGCTGCCGTGCCATCAACAATCTATCACTCTACCATCTCAGCTCCACAACAACAACAACAGCATCAGCAGCATCAACAACCATTCTTGTCATCGGTTCCGGTAGTACAAAACCAACAATCAGTCATGTATCAGCAACCATCTCCACCCTTGCTGTCATCGCCCTCCTCCTCCTCCTCTGCATCATCATATGGCAATCCTCCTGTCCTGCAGCAGCAGCAACAACGTGAGCCATCAATGAGACTCTCATTGGTCAACCAGGCAATGTTTGAAAACTCTCATTACAACGCAAGCAATCCAAATAATAGCAGCAGCAGCAGTATTAGTAGCAGTGGTGGTAACACAGACGCAGCACCAGTATTTTATCCACCAATGGTGTACCCTGAGCCACGACCTAATTACCTCACTGGTTTTGATGTGAATATGTTGACAGATTTTGTGATGAGGCAACAGGAACAACTGACAATGATGCAACAACCAAACCATCACTACAGTGACTCTGTCCAGCCCCAACAACCTAACCAACACTTTCAACAACCACGACAGCAGACATTCCAACAGCTTTTGACACCCTTCACAACATTTTTGTCTGATGATAATGGTTCCATGTAAAGTTGAGACGCATTCCCAGAAGAAAATAAAAATCAACTTAAGTAGGATTCAGCTCAAGCTGCAATACCAATGGAATAATTCCAATGTTGGATACTCTATTCTGATCCTTCCTTTTCAAGATTGAAACCATTTCACGATTGCTATCTACTTCAAGAAGAAATGGAAGCACCAGTTTTACAAGGCGCTTTCCGAGAATGACTGGTTACATACATATAAGTGCAACTAACCACTAATAGGGAACGTGAATGACAGAAGTTTGATTTATAAAGAGAAGTGTTACTTCAATTGAACCACTTTTCCATAGCTGCACTTGTAGAGATACTTGTCGAAGCAAACTCCATTGCAACAAGCATCACGAACTCCACAGAGACAATTGTAAGATGGCTTGTATTGGTCAGCAGTGCACACATGAGTCGCGGTAGAATAACATACTTCTCTGTATGCACCAACAATGTTATTGTGGCAACATGAATCAGAGGAGGAGCATTGAAAAGTTCCACATTGATTTGGGTTGGTATAAGTTGTTTTTCTTGCAACTTTGGTCAAACGGAGTCTTTGTTTGATGGTACCCGTTTTCAAGTCACAAAAGTATCTCACAGTGTTGTAGCATACTCCATTGCAACATCTATCATACTTTGCACAAAGGCAGTTCTGCTTTGGCTTGTACTTGTCAGCTAAGCAGGAATGAGTGTAAGGGTTGTAGCACTGTTGACGATTTCCAATCACATTGTATCTGCAGCATAAATCCTTTGCAGGGCATTGGGTCTTTCCACAGTAGAGAGTTTGGACAGAGCAGGAAGTAAATCCAATGAAAGCAATTACGATGGCAATGAGTAAAAGGAAAGTAGTATTCATTCTCAAATAGTTAATCTGTTCTTGTTTGGTTTTGTGTTTCTTCCTCCGTTTTCGCCAAATGACATTCACATTTATACAACATAACCCAAATCCTTGGGGATTGTATTGATGGACATTGGTCCGACACCAAGCGGAGTTTTGGTTCAAAATAGAAATCAACTCCTTGATGAATACAAACCTGAGTCAGTTTTAGCTTCTCCTTGAGTCAGATGATGCTGTTCCAATTGTTTCAGAAGTCGGGCAGCAAATTTCCTTCACGTGTTATACCTTCGTCAAATGAATCGTCAAAAATAATGGTGCCCTCCTCTACATCAGAATGATCATCGTAGTTGTCATCAATTTGTTGATCGCATTCATCAGCAAGCCTTCTCAATTGTGTTGCCTTCTTATTGAGAGTTTGTTTGACATCTCTAACGATACCTTGAACACAAGATTCCGGATCAGTGGTGAGCAAGCCAATCAACTCCCGAGCTGATGACTGATTATTGGAGTTACTAGTGGTTGTGTAGTTCTGAACCAGTTCCAATAGTTCCTTCCACGTTTTCTGAGCGAGTTCAACTTGTGTTTTTAACCCTAAATTGAAGAGCACCCGGGCAAGTGATGCACTTACACCAGAAATCTGTGCTAACTCCAACAATTCAGCCCTCACACCATAGGCAATCCTATCAGTGAACTGTCTAATCAACACATCCAGACAGTTCCATGACAAATTACTGCAAAAAGTATGCATCATATTGCTAAACATGGATGACTGTGTCATGAGTGTTTGAATATCACCAGTATTATAGATGCCGTACTTTTTGGCAACCTCCGTTATCGGTTCTTCGTTGATGACATCGCACAGAATTAGAGCATTATAAAATCGTTTCGCAATCAATTCCCTCTTCACATCTTCGATTGTTTTGATTTCCTTTGATCCTCTGCTATATGCTTTGTCAAACAAGATAGAGTCTTGAAGCCCAACAGCCTTACTAATTTTTTGCCTGATAGGTGTCATCTTGTTGTAAACTCCCAAAAAAGCGCTCCAGTTTGGACTTATTAGCACACCATCTCCAACAGGAGTCAACAAAAAACACATGTGCAACTCATCAGATAAGATGATACCTTCATCTTGAGCTCTCATAATTTGAGAAGAAAGAAATGTTGCCTCCTCGAGTGAGAATGAACTTTTGTAAATGGCCATTCCAAGTGGTGTAATCCCATATTCGCCTTTTTGAGAAGGAGAGGTAGACGTAGAGTTGTCTTTACTGCTCTGCTGACTACTGTCATTGCGATCTCCTATAATCTTGGAATTGATCAGATATTGACACGCTAGATCGAATGCTTTCAAAAAACGAGCTTGTAGACTATCGTTTTGGCTTGCATTAACATGCCAAAACAGAGTACATTTGGCGAAAGACTTAACTTCGCTTAAATTACTACATAATCCAGAACTGAAGGTCTCAAGCACCAACTTTGCAATCCCATGGACATTTTCATCCGTTTCTGTAAAGTTTTCAGATTCATCATTCGCGGTAGTCACAAATGATTGGCTCACACAATTGTCTAAAGTTTTGTGGAGCAGTTCTATTGCACTCTTTTGCTCTTCTTTGTCTCCTGTAATAATCATATACGATTCGCCATAATCATCGATACCTGCTCGCCCAGCTCTACCTGCCATCTGACGATATCTAGCCACGGTCAGTAGTTCTTGGGCAATTTTAGGTGTTCTGAAGAGCACTCGCCGAGCAGGAAGATTAACTCCTGCAGCAAGAGTTGAAGTGGCACATATGACACAAATGATCCGATCTTGAAATGCTTTCTCTATCAAGACTCTCTCCTCTGATGTCAATCCGGAATGATGAAATACTATTCCATAAGGTATAAATTTGGCTAAAAGCTGACGATTACTCCCCTGTTCTTGCCCTCCCCATAAAACTTCCAACTCCTCAACGAGATTCGTCTTTTCCTCGACTCGATGATCTTTCATCTTTTGAAGTGCATCCCTAGGGAGTAGTGAACCTATATGTGACACTGTTTGTTCGCACATTCGCTTCGTGGGACAGAACACAATACAGCTAAACTCTGGTATAACTTCTGAGCATAGCTTTATACAGAAATCTCTATCTCGAGGAATCGGGTCTGACTTACTTAAATCTCGAATCATTTCATTCTGCGAATTAAATACCCGAGGTCCAATAACATAATGCTCCTGTAGAGGAACGGGTCGAAAGTTAGATTGATACAATTCAGCGTCCAACCATTCCGTCGCTAGATTTTGTAAGTTGGGAATCGTAGCACTCATACCAACAATTTGTATCGGCCGTTTGTCTTCCGACGTCTTAAACCTGTTCCAGTAATTCACCTTTGTTAGACAACTCTCCAATAGTATTCCTCGTGATTTTGTGGCTAAATTATTGCCAGTAGAGCGCTGGTCACCTATCATGTGCAATTCATCAACAACTATGCAACCCAGTTCGTGCAATCTATCAGTCTCCAATAACTCGTTAATGACGGCATTTGCTTTCTCTATCGTCGTAATAAACACAAAGGTCGGCTCACCATCTCTCAATGCAGGAACAGGCCAAGTTCCTCTGTTGGCATAGTAACACTCCACATGAAAATTTAAAAACTCGGCAAACAAGTCTAAACTAGCCTTCTTCTCCTCCACAATTGACACATAGGGCAAAACAAGCATAGCGTTCCTCCGTCTCACTTGACATGTATACAATAGTAGAAATTCGCTCACCAAGGTTTTTCCTGCACTGGTCGATAGAGAGTACAACAAACTTTTCTCACATTTCGTCTCCATCATCTTCTTCAACACTTGTTGCTGCCAATCATACAATTGATGAATGTTTCGGCTCTTGAAAATGTCTTTGCACTCCTCTGGCAATTGAAACATGTCGACAAAATAATCAATGGAAGATGGGTCAATTTCATGACTGTGATTGTCACTCGTTGCTTCACTCACACTTTCACCAATCGCTTCTCCATCGTCTTCTTCCTCATCAACAAAATCCTCCACATTGCAATACTCGTCTCCCATGTCCTCGACATTGAACTCATCGTGTTCATCACTCTCTATCAACATTATTGTCTCTGTTGTCGCATCTGTTGTTGTGTTGTTACTACTCTCGCTTAAGTTTTCATATTTTACGGTGAGAGAGTCGTTTTCTTTCACTGAGTCCGTGAGCTCACTTTGTCCATCATTTTTTTCTTCACTGCGATTGTCAATTGTGAGTTCAATATTAGATGTTGATGATGATGATAACGGTAAAGTAGTAGTAGGTGCATCTAGTTGTTCTATTTCAGCAGCTGCTGTATTGACTTTTGCATTTGATTGATCCATAGGTGATGATGATGATGATAATGACTCTTCTATTGTGGCATCACTGGTCATTGTTTCTGTTGCTTCTGTTGTTGATATTGTTGTTTCATTATTGTCGATAAGGGGCATCAGTATTTTTTGATAATTGGCTAGTGGTTCCTCTCTCTCAGTCACATTTACATGAGTGAGCTTGAAACGTTTTGCTTGTTGTTGAAAGTCAGTTGTTGTGATACTGCTATTGTTGTTCATGTTGTTGTTGTTGAGAGAGGATGATGTTTGTCGTCGTTTTTTGTTTTCGCGCTTTTCTTCATCCTCGACAGAGTATTGCTTTTTGTTGTCAACGTGGTTGGACATGCTATTGTTGTTGTTTGGGTGAAAAGCGGCAAAGGGAACAATTTCTTTGTTCTTTGCTTTTTTTGTTTTTTTGCGCTCGATTCCTGTTATTGCTGGAAGTGACGAATCAAGTTCCACGAATTGCTGGAACTATCATGCATGATATCCCGACAGCAGTTCAAACCGTTTCCAACGAGGGCGATCACCGAAATGCTCTTTTGACGTGTCCTCTTGTGGAAGGAAAACTTGTTTTGTTTGGTAGAGAAATCACGAATATTCGATCTCGACGCTATTCATAGGAGAAGCAATGATCCTGAAATTAATTAAGTTAAAAACACATGTGTGAATCGTGGTAATTTCTGCTTAATGTCTTCTTGTTGGTTCCATCGTTTGTTGCAGCTCAAAGCCCTGTGCTGTTTGACGTCAAGTGGAATCACAGCTGTTGACTGACAGCTGGAACGTGTGTGTTGGATGTCCGAACGGAACATCACCACACCTGATTTTATGCTTCTAAAAATCTCCCACTGTGTGCCAAACCCCTGCGCGGTGTTGCGTTGTAGGTTCCGCGGAACGAAAAAAAACCAACCAACCACCAACTGACATACATTTCAGCTGCGAAGCAAACGAACCCAACCAAACCAACCAACCAACAACCTAACACCCCCAACCTCTCTTTTTTTTCCCCTATCCAGAATACCTCACAGTGTGTCTCTACGTCTATACACACACACAAAAAAGTATTCCTGGTTTCGTGCATGCGATTGTCTTCCAAAAGCTTGAGTTTTTTGCACTGAAAACCAACAACAGCAGTTGAACTGACAACAGTAGTAGTCTAACCAATATCACTACACTACACAACAACAACAACAACTTTTATCAACTATTTATATAGATCACTGCACACACGTGCTCTCTCCATCACACTACAACAACAATAACAACAATAACACCCAAGCTACCTTAAAAAAAACGAACAAAAAAATGAAGAGAAAAGCACCAACCAATACCACCAGGTTATTGATCAGCAACAACAATAAACACCACAATAACAACAATCATCCTCATCATGAACCACTCTCCAAACGTTACAAACAAGACGATCATCCTCTCAACAACCATCAACAACAACACTCAACCAACAATAATAATAACAATAACAACAACAATAATCAAAGTAGAGTAGTAGTACAAGACAGTAGTGTACACTTGAATATACGAACAGATCAACACATGATTGCACTCAATAGTTCCTTTTCTGTGACTCTATCACTCAAGACTAGAAAATATTGGGATGCATTGGTGGCTGTCGTGTGCTGTGCATCAGATTCTCAAGATTTTAGTCGATTGACCTATGAACATGTCAAATTGCCATTGAACCGGGAATTGATCCCATTGCAAGAATTGGAAAGTTTGATTCAACATGCAGAGGAACACTGTTATGTTCATCATAACAATTCTGCTGCTCGCATGAACAATCAATTGCCAAGAATGTTTGGATCGACTGGAATCATTTATCTGGGACAGCCAAAAGCAGAGCGAGTACTGGTGGATTCTTCGTTGATTGTTCTGTTGGCAAAGTTTGCAGTGTATCACACGAGAATGACACTGTCACCGTCGTCCAAGGCCTCTCATCTTGCACCGTGCACTGCATGCCTGGAGCAGTTGCAAGTGTGTCAGTACTTTAGAACGAATGAGCGTGTCATTCAACAGAATTTGACTGCTCTGTTTTATCATTTGAGAGGTTGGTTCAATTATCCGAATGCTGAGAAGGCTGTTTTGGATTATTCAAAAGCGTTGGAGATTAGACAGGATTATGCTGTGGCTCTGAACAATCGTGCCATCGGGTTGGAATCTCTGGAAGAGTTTCAACGGGCTTTGGCTGATTATACGAGGGCCATTGAGCTCGAACCAGGTTATGCCAAGGCATACTACAACCGATCGCTGTTATTGGAGCAATTGGGTGAGTTTGTACTGTCGTTGCGTGACGCTGCGATGGCTTTCGCGTTGGAACCAACCGACAATGATATGCAGTTACATCACGCCCAATTGTTACAAAAGGTCAGATCCAGCAATTCATGTATGCTTTGAGAAGACACATGGTTGGGATACATCTTTTATTTGCTGGCGCACACTGAGACTTAGTGACTCATTTTTTTTGTAAACGCATTGTAACTGGCTATTATATAAAGTAATACTTGTCACATTTTTTCATTCTAGTGGAGCATTGTTTTGATAAAGGTCTTTCGTGAGTCGTTTATTCGGATCGCCCATGGGAATTGATTAGGGCATAGGAGATCGAGGGACAGGAGAGTCTTTTCTTTTCCTGGGACTGTCTGTGTCTTGTCTTGTTGGACTCATTGGGGTGTTCATTTGCAAGGATTCCTCAGATTTCTGCTCTCCGAATACTTCAAACACTATTTCGCTGTCCTCCAGATAGTTAATCAAGTCTTCTGTCACGTTCTTGATGTGATACTTTCTCTTAAAGTTGTATGAGGGGTTTCTACCGCTGGCATAGTTCGTAGACACGTAATTCTCCGTGTAGAATCTGAACCTTACGAATGTGTTGTTGCTAATTGGCTTAATCATATTTCGCAAGCCATAAATCTTAATAATGAAATGCAGACTAGTGCCAAGAAGTTCATCACTATTCTTGACAGGTGGAGGGCGGTCTCTCATATCAGGTGTGCATGGTTCGATAGAAACAAGTAGGTTTCCTTGCATATCTCCTTCGTTGTCTAAAATCTCAGCTTGGTATTCCTTGGGGGAATTTAATGCCAATGGTTTCAAGCTAATCTTACAAGCCCCAATCAAATTAATGTAGCTGTCGTAGAATGGATCTCTCGTTTCATGCACTTCTACATAATTCTCTTGATCTTGCTGCCAAATTCTATATCGTTCACGAATTTTGAAAAGTCTGTTCTCGAACTCTTCTGGTTGCCAGAGAGAAACCTTTGGAGGATTCTTATTTCTGTCGAGAACTTGAATATTTAACAGTGGCATGTTGTTTTTGATCACAATTTTCAAGTCATACTTCACGCTCTTCTTCATTTCAGAGGCCATATCATTACCATCCTTTATCAAGGGAAGCATTCTAATCAATTGTTCATCTAATCTCCTTTGTTGAAGAATTTCCTTCTCTTGTTCCTTCACAACTTCTTGCTTAGTAGTCTTAAGTTTGTCTTGCATTCCTTTGACAGCTTTAAAAAACTTCTCCTTCCATGTTCCTCCAGTCTTTGACTTGGATCTTGGTCTGTTCTTCTGCAACTCTGCGTCTACTTCCTTCTTCTTCGTCTCCAATTCTTGCATTTGTTTATCAATGGCTTCTTGCTGTCGCTGTCTCTCATGCTCAAATTCTTCTTCGAGCTTTTTCAATTTTTCTTTCATGCTTTCTTCGAGTTGTTGTTCTTTCTTCATAATTGCAAGCTTGACCAAGCGATTTTGCTCCTCAGCCAATTCATTTTGGGCAAAGTTCCAATCAATGGTCACTCCAGGTCCTTTTGGTGGCATCAGAGGATTGGAGAATCTAAACACGTGATTGCTACCCAAAATAACTCTGTCTTGGGAGTGAAGCTCGACTGCTCCCTCAATTTGTTTACCATTGACATAGACTACAGCATCGCCTATTGGTATGACAGACACTATTCCATTTTCATTGGTTATACAACAGTGTTCAGGACGAATATGGAGACCAGTCAGGGTTATAGTGTTTGATTTGTCTCGACCAATTCTTGTCTCACCCTCCTTGAAGAAGTATACCAAACATCCTGTCATCATTGGATCCTCATTCAAGTTTATAAAGTGAGGTGTTTTCTTCGCATCAATTCCAACTAGTTCTCCTTGGTCTGTAACGCTCAGACCGGCATCCGCGAGAGCTCTTTGTCTTGCTCTCTGAATTTCAGCTGTTCTCTTTTCCTTGTCTTCGCTAGTCATCTGCAATTGTTCAATGATCTTTTGACTTGCTTCTAATTGCTCCATCAATTTAATATTATCGTCGTGTTCTTGTTTTACATCTTGTTGCTTACCGGTTGGTTTAGTCATTGGGACAGTCCTTTCAGTCAACAGCATTCTCAATCTCTCAATCTCTTCCTTCAACTCACGAATAATCTTCACGTTTGGATCCTCATTAATTCTTGCCTTATTGGTGATGACCTTTGCTCTCGAGGCATAGCGCAATGTATTCAACGACTCAGCAAAATTATCTTCGCTAGGGCTGATAGCAGCAATCATAATGGTTTTTGCATTACCACCCAAACTCTCCTTTAACAACCAAGTCAATTGGGAGTCTCTGTAAGGTACAAATACTTTCCTCTTCTCACCAGAGCACTTCTCAGCCAGCTTGTTGATGACATTACCCAATGCAGTTAATGATACATTGATGGAGCTTCCTTCCTTCAGTCTCTGTCCCGTAGCACCAGTTTTTGACACTCTTTCGCTACCTGCTAAATCAATTAGATTGATTTTGGAGACTTTCTCAGAGACGACAGTAGAGCCATCATCGCCAAATGCGATCCTTGATTGGGTGAATATAATTTGAAAAATTGTATGAGCACGACTGGAAGTGTCGTTCATATTAGTTTTAGCAATTGTACGCATCTTAGCACCTTCCTCCATCAATGCGCTCACATCCTCGTAATTATGGACAAGACACAACTCGAGACCTTCTACGTAGGGACCCGTGTTAGGATGTTCTCTCACTTTCAATCCTCCTCCATGATTCAAAGGATTGGTCGGATTAAACAAGTCTCTCACATTTTCATTGTAAATTTCAATCATGCTCGTTTCCACCTAAGACAAAATTGGTTATGTTCGAGGTCTCAAACAATAATCATTCAACAAGTAAATGTACTTACTCTAAAGTGAGCCCCTTTCTCTTGCTCCATTCTATCAAAGAGTTCTTTCAGCACACGTGGAATGATACCATAGTCCTCCTTGGAACCGACCATGGAGTAACTCTGACAAATGATTTATTCACACAACAAGAGAAGTGTAAGGGTCAGCGATAAACGCAAACCAAAATGACACACAGAAACAAGGGAACCTACCTTACCAGAACCTGTTTGTCCATAAGCAAACAAACTCGTATTATAGCCCTCCCATGCATTATCAAGCACAGACTTGCCAAGATCATTGTACACAGTTGTTTGAGAGGCATAATTGGGGTCAGATTCCTGATGTGACCAATAGGAGTAGTCATACGAAAACTTGTACAATTTGCCATCTGGACTCACGAGATGTGTTGCATTATCCACCATTTCCACACAACATTTTGATTGCAAACGAATTTCTCTACATTTTCAATGTTGAAGGTTAGAAAGAGTAGAGCTAAGTAAGTATGTGAAGGTTGATAAAAGTTCGCATGTACCTCTCGTTGAAGGGACGGCAACGCACAGCTACTCTAACTGAAGAATCTGTCATTGTTATTATTTTTGCTATTATCCTCTAATGTTTCTCAAAGTACGAACGAACTACCACACCAAAACCTTGTTAATGTTCGAGCTCGCTGTTCCTATCTCTTGTTTTCTTGACGGATACGTAAAAGAATGTTGCCGCCAAAATAAGCGTGCTCAGCTGCCCGACGGAACACTAACTCGAAGAATGTCCCAACAAGCACTTCAGAATTTTAGAGCTACAGGTACCAACGAAGGCTTCTTTACGAACAAAATGTTGTTGACAAGATGAATATTTCATGAGCTGTATCTACATTAGAGGAGCTCGAAGTCTTCGTCGTCGTCGTCGTCGAGTGCTTCGAAATCATCAAATAGCTTTTGGGTTTTTTCATGAAGCTCCTTGAGGCCCGTTAATTCTTCTAGCAAGCCAGGGTTATTGAAAGCTTGGAGCATGAACGAGAACCCTTCTGTGGCATACTTGTCAAGAATGATGTGGGAGCAGGCTGTACATTGATCGTAGGCAGCACCTACCATGAGGTACGTTTGGAAGTTTGTGAGACTACCTCGAATTTGGTGAGGAACCCAGCCAAAGTCACTCGCAGTGCTACCTCCGACATCCACGTGGTTGCTCTTTCGATTGGCGACATCATTTTCAGATGAGAGGATAGATGCTGGAGCGTACTTGTGTTTTGGATGATGCACCATTGAGACTAACAGTTCGACGGCAAGAGCACCAGCCATTGCTGACACACCTGGTCTGGTAACTGTGCATTGCATGTCCAGTGTTCTATCTCGAGTGCTATCAACTGGAGCCACAACATCGTTACAGAAATAGCAACCAAGACGATAAGGAGTTGAATCATCGTCGCAAACAACACCATGACGCATCACAACATAGGATTCATATCCAAGCGCTGCGTTAATAACTATTTTTCGATGCTGAGCTCCCATTACACTAGGTAACCATCGGCTTTCTCTTGTATCGGTCAACAAATATATTACATCGTGCTCCAAGATCAAACGCTCCATTTTCTCATAATTCTTTCTCACATTCTCAATCTCCGAATCTGGCACAACATGGCCTGGCATTGGAATATCCAATGATTCACCTCTAACGTTAGCCAATGGAAATATTTTCTTCAATTTTTCAGCTGCACACTTTGCCTTGTCTCTTCCTCCGTTCAAACAATCCTCAAATTCATACAGCGGCTGACGAACTGGATTGCTAAAGCTTACCTTTGTTCTATCGACCATGGTAATATTGAAGATGCCCCAAGCCATCAAGTTTCTTGCTACATGGCATCCCAATGTACCTGATCCAATCAGCAAGCACTTTGTTTGTGAGAGTAACCTCAAGTCTAAATCTGGAAACATTCTCCATTTCATTAACTCCAAGTTCAATGAGACCGAATTGGCAGCCAATCTCATTGGATCCATCATGGATGAGAGATTAATGTGCCTTGGAGCAAGAGCACCCTTGAGGTTCTTCTCCCAGCCGACAATCTTGATAGAATCGAGCACATCTTGCACATCTGCACTGTCTTGTGATTGAGATTCTTGAGACAAGTACTCTATTGCCTGCTTATTAATCAGTTGATCCAGGTTAACGCGGACTTCAATAACAATCGATTTGGATATATCAACCTTGTCTCCACCCTTGGACACTCTAAAGCAAACCACCTTAAAAGTTGAAAGTTTAAATGTGAGGGCAATTGCGACAATATAATTCTTCAATAGTACATTAGCGTTCTCTGCTAAACATCCTGGATCGTTGAAACCAAATAGAATCTCTCTGTTACTGGATCGAACAGCAGCATATTCGGACAATGGATGAATCAAAAAATGGTTGCTCACATCATCAGCACTCTGAGACACAACAAAAAATCCCTTGTTGTTCAATGATGACTCAATTTGATACAACAGATAGCTCTTTGTCAATGAATCCATTTCGGTATTGTTGAATCGCTGCTGTTCTTCTTCTTGTTGATTCATGCCTGAGGAACACAGGCTAGACAATGACCGAACAGTTCCAACTTGTTCAATTGCCTTCAACGGTACAATTGTTGGGAACGCAAACCAATAATAAAACGTATAGCTCTTCAAATCAGCAAACGACAAGAGACAAAACGTGGCGAGAACACTCGGATTCGTCACCCAATCACCACTGCACACACGCTTTAGCATCGAAAGACACTGTTCTCTCAAAAATTTCTTCTTATCCAAATCTTTGAATTCATCAGCAGTGTTCACATTCAACAGCACACCAGGAGCAATATTGGAATATCGGTTGCCAACAAATGCCAGAGCACGATTGTCTTCCTTATTGTCATCTGTAGCAGATTTGGCAGGCTTCAAAAAAGACTCTCCGTTGATGGAGATGCGAGAGCTATTGACATGAGAGGCAGAGGTCTCTCCAGTCGTATAAATCGCAAAAATGTTTCTCTCTGATTTGTCCAGTCTGTACTCTGTGAGCTTTCTGGTGCTCAATTCACTCCAAAACTCGGGATCCACCATGGATTGCAATGGCTCAAACGCCAATGTTGTTGTTGTCATCTTGTTCGTTTGGTGGCACGTTCTGTTTGGTGTTTTTGATTTATTGCGGCTTTTTTTCAGACCGGGGCAGCTATGTTTTCTCCGAATTTTCCTCCTGGAGGAGAGAACGAAATCCGACTGCCGGATCTGTTAGACAAGGGCTCGGAATGGAGTGCACAACAAAGGAATGCCGGCGACTCAAAACAACAATAACGAGCAACAACAACAAACACCGACGAAAAAAAAACACAGCTCTGTGTGACTGCAACGAACACTGGAGTCATAATAATCATTCATCATCATCATCTCATCATTCCCCCTTTTCAAAAAAGCTCTTGTCAAACAACAACAACAATTGACCACAATAATTGAATTGGAATACACAAGAGACAAAAATCATAAGGAATCATGAAGACAAACGAAACAGAAGAAGAAAACCAAGGAGCAACAACAACAGCAACAAGAGCAATACCCAGTCAAAAAACACCTCCTTCCTCATCATTTGACTATGCCTTTTTTAGTGAGCTATCACCTCCAAGTTCACCTTCACGAACAATCACCTCAAAATTTCATCATCATCATCATGTCAATCAACAAAATGCATCATCAACAGAAGAACAACAACAACAACAACCAATGACAGAAAATAACAACAACAATAACAACAACAATAGTATGAATGATGATTTTCCTCCTATTCCTCAACATTTGCTAATGAATAGAAGGCAACAACAGCAACAGCATGACACTTTAACAACATCGAGTCCATCAAAACAACTCACCCCACCACTTTCCACAATGTCCTCTCAACAACAACAACAACAACATGATTATTCTCCTTCCTCGACTCCTAATTCTCCGATTTCTACCAATGGTCATAATAATAGTCATCATCATCATCATTATCACCAAACTGGATCGGGTCAAATAAGACAGAGAAGAAGTTTGAACAATCATGATATTTCATCACTCACAATCACAAGTAGTAGTAGTAGTAGTGCTACTCCTGTGAACCGAACTTTGACCCCTCCCATGATCACTACTAATACTAATACTAATACGAATACTACTACCGCAGCATCTTCAACAACTTCAATTCACAACATGTCCAATTACAATCATAATAATCATAATAATCATAATAATAATAATAATAATAATAATAGTGGCAGCAGTAATACCAATAATCATAATAGTAGTATGCACAACATGAACAACAATAACAACAATCAACAGCAGGGAACAACAAGAAAACGACCTATTGCACCCTTTAACAATCCCATGAAAAAAATTTATTACAACAAGACATTTATTGAACATGTGGGATTGAGTTATGCCACTGTTCAGAAACAACAACAAATTCAACAGAAACAACTCGAAATGAACAATCAAATGGTGGACAATGGAAGTGCACGATACTTGTCATCTCATCACAACAACAACAACGCTCACAATCATAAAAACAAAAACAATAACACTGATGAAGATGAAAACAATGAAAATAATAATAACAATAATAATAATAACAACAACAATAATCCAGTAATGATGAACAGCAAGTTATCATTTTCTTCATCATCACTATTGTCATCTGATCATCCAAGTAGCAACAACAACAGCAACAGTGGACTGTCTGCCAGTGACTTGGAAAAGTATTTTGATGGAGGTTATGCGTCTTCATCGACTCGGTCAAGTGAAGGATTCGACGATGAAGATGATGACGTAGATGATGGAGAAGCAGTGGATGACGATGTAGAATACATGGAGGACATGGAGGATGTCGATGACATTTTGGTGGATGACTCGAGAGTGACATTGAGTGATCATGAGGATTTTGATGATTTGAATATGATGGACGATGGAATGAATGAGATTTCCAACGATTTGCAACACTCGGCATCCATAAAGACATCGTGGAGCGAATTCTTGGCACATAATCGGAACGCGTTCAGTTTGGTGCGAGTGGTAGCGAGTCAGTGGTCATGGGGCGAGATGACTCTAGGTCTGGAGTACTACATGAGAAGTCAGGCTCAAGCGGCACGAGACTTTACACAGTACATTGCCGAATCGGAAGAATCTCACAAGTATATAGACGATGAAGAGTTGTATGTGTGGAAACGGTATGCAAAGTTCACCTATCAAGTGTTTCGTGAATCCGTATCGAACTTGGCCAAGAAGATGAATATGCAAGTTGAAGACATTATTGCATTTGACAAGACTCAACAAACTATGCGTCCTGCTTATTTTCTATTTTTGGATCATGCGACACATTCAGTGATTCTCATTTTCCGAGGCACAAAGACCTTTAGTGACTTGATTACGGATCTTCACATGTCTGGAATTCGGTACAAGCACGGTTATTGTCACAAGGGTATCCTCTGTGCTGCACAATGGTTCAGAAACAATTCTCTATTGAAGAGAATTGTTCGAAAGACGTTGGTGCGATATCCTGGTTATCGATTACGGCTCCTGGGTCACTCACTCGGTGGCGGAACAGCTGCCATTCTAACCGACCTGTGGAAGGATGAAAATGTATTTCCCGGCGTGGATATTCACTGCTACGCTTTTGCTTGTCCACCTGTTCTATCGCAACAGTTGGCAGTGGAATGCTCGAGTTATGTAACAACATTTGTGAATGGTGATGATTTTATCACTCGATTGTCAATGACGGCGATTGAGGAGTTGAGAGTCGATGTGTCAAACTATCCTTGGAAGGAAGAAATGATGCGAGACATTCAAAATTCTGCAATTGTTAAATTTGCAGCAGGAGTGAAGAATGCAGCATCTGGATTATTAAGCAAGGGATGGGGCTTCATTTATAGAAAATCTGTCGATACCACAACGACACAATCCACAGGCATCACGGACAATGAAGGAGATGTGTCAATGCATTCTGCGCAACCAACCTCTCAGACGGTTGCATTGCAAGAAATTGAACTAAATTCAACCGAGGACACTAATACCCTTACTTTGAAAACAACTGTGGTGTCTGATAGTTGCAAGGAGATTGTTGAAGTGTCTGCGCACAGTGATCCTACTCTAGAGCCAAATCAAATCATTATAGAATCATCCTCCTGTGCTCAACATGACGTTAAGACAGAGGAGAGTTTGGATACGAAAGAAGCTCATATCACCCAGGTCGACGTCTTGACGAATACGTCTATCATTGCTACTCCACCGTCCGAAACACACAAACGATCAATTAAAGAGCTAGACGAAGAAAACAATAAGCAGAAGAAGAAGAAGAAGAAAAAGAGTATGGACAATTCGCCTTTTATTATTAATGATTATGAAAATCTGGTTGTTGGTTTGTTCCCTGCAGGTCAGATTTACCAAATGCGAAACATTCATGGCAAGATTTTCATCAAGGAGAGCAGACAGGATGAATACACGAAGCTTATACTATCCGAGACTTGGAAGGAAGACCATAGAATGCTACGTTACTTGGAAGCGCTTATTAATTTCCGCAGTACCATCTCCTCCAACGTTGACCATTCTGTGAGCTTGAATCATGACGATGAAGACTACACGGACATATCTCATGCACCAGTTGTGTCGTCTTCCTTTTCTCCACCTCCACCAGTTTCGCTCCTCAAGCTACGAAAATCCAACAGCACCCAACAACAAACCAAAGACATGGACGCACCAACCTCTGTAACAACTGCTGTACATAGTCCCTACAACTTACCTCCTATTCCATCTCATTTGAGTCCTCAACATCAACCTAATACCACATAGTATCTAAAATAAATGTTTTCTGAGAGGTTCCTTTTCGCATGACAGCCCAATTCCCAGTTCCACCATAGTTTGAAATCTGCCGGTTGCCGTAGTGTACGGAGATCGAAAAACGTTTGAGGGGAAATCTCCCTTGATCTGAACAAAACAAATTAATCAAAAATGAACTTGTGCAAGGTTCTTGTTTCGTTAGTATTACTTGCCTTTGTTGTCTGTTGCACCAGCTCATGCAAGATCTCTCTGTCCCACAATACTGAGTTCATTCCTGACATTTATGATGCCGAAAATGTGATTTTCACACGTTACAATTCTTCGATTCGATTGTTCGTGACAGGTGGAGACAATATTTTTGAGTTGACACGTGACATACCTTCCAACTCCTGGAAGAAGAATTCATTGTATCATGAGAAGGCTTACTTCTTGGGTGTTGTTCAATACAAACAATGGTTGTGCACCGTGGACAAGCAAGGTTACTTTTACGCGGCCGACTTGTCAGTTTCTCCCCTGGTTCTCAATCGCATCTATCACATGGAGGACATGTCGTTGCCCAATGGTATGGCAGCCGATGTAGAAAGTGGAGTGATTTATGTGGCGGACACTGCCTTTTTGAAGAGCAGTGGAAAAATTGTAAAGTTGAGGATGAAGGAAGCACCAAACAGCAACAATCAAATGAATCCTTCATCAATGTTAACTGTTACTCAACAATCTGATTGGATCACGAGCCCTCATGTGAAACACCCCAATGGTCTCAAACTGTTCAACCATACTGTAATGATTTCAGACACCAACAAGGTTGTGGCCATACCAATTAATAGAGCGACGGGAGGACCTGACATTGCAAACATGAAAGTTCTCTTTTCCAAGGGACTCACCATCCTAGATGATCTCAACTTTTTCACTCCATCAGAAAGTGATCAGCCTCTGTTAGTTGTGGCAAACTATCTGCAAAGTTCACTCATCTTCCTTCGATTGCCAACCGGTGAGAAGTTGTATGAAACTTCAAAGCTGGCCTTTGCCGGGCCATCAGCTCTTGCACAAGGTGTATCACCGCTTTTCTCCAAGGACCAAATCATAGTGACCAATAAGGGACTCGTCGACACTCATACTCCTTGGGGTAATTATGTATCTTATGTGAATGCTACAATAACAGGATGTTACTAACTCTTGCGTCGTGTTATGAATAATAAATTAACTATATTTTGTACTACAACTTCTTATCTCTTCTCTCGAACACAAAACTGGAGCAAAATAGCAGCTGCCAGTATGAAAGTGGTGGACAGTCCAAAGAGGCAACCCAGATTCCACTTTTCATTCTTCTGAGAAAATCCAAAGAACTTGATGATTTCTTCGGCTGGTACCTTGACTGGAATAGAGCCCTGAGGATTGAACAAAATAATTCGGCCTTGCAACTCATTCACTAACAGCGATTCTAGTGTGTATCGATATGGACTTATGTACTGAAATAGTCCCAGAGCAAACGGAAGGAAACGAATATTGATCAAGAATCCTCCAAACAGCATTGTGAACCTAATTGATGACTGATGTTAGATCAAGAAGTCAATCTGAAGAATTAAAGGAAATATACTTACAAATTATAACAAAGGAAAATCATATTGCCAACTGTGACACTATGGACAACGGATGATATACACAAACAAATTCCTCCCATGGCAATGTTGAACAGAGTCAAGTATGTTACAAACCAGACGAATATGACTGAATGATCTGTCCGTAGTCCAACAAGGAAGTAACAGCAAGAACTTAATACAATAGGAGGGATGATTCTCAGAGGAACAACATCGAAAATCATTCGGGAGATGTAGTAAGCCAAAGCTCTGTAATATCCAGATGCTCGTTCTGTTAAGTACACCTCTCGTTCAGCAATAACTACATTAACAAAAACAAAAAGTTAGTTGCCTCTATAAATCGTTTTGGAACGGAACATGAATGAAGGAAAATGCACTTACATATTTCCAAAGATGACATCGACACCAGAGAGAGAACTACGGTCAAAAAGAAAAAGACACCAATCCTGTTTTGAGTACCTGTGAGATCCAATGGTAACTTGTAGAAAATACCTCCGAGTACGAGTCCCATACAGATCGAGAAGAATAGATGCCCTGGGAACAGGAAAATATTTCGAATGAAATTCTTGAATGCTCTTCCGGAGAGTACTAACAATTGTTTGTAAATCGAAGTGTTGTAAAGACCATTTTGACATGTGTATCGAACACTGTCGCCTGTGAGTAAGATTGGAGGTTTTCTCTGTCTCATTTCTTCTCTACTGAACTTTGGTAGCTCCATGAATTCGGAGGAGCTATTTGTGACGTCTTCATATGTTGTTGCATAACGAGAGCTGTTATTTGAGCTCACATTTTGTCTTCTTTTTCTCAAGATAGTTGAAAAGACATCGCTCTTGGGCACCCTTCCTTTCTTTGCCACAGAGGCACCTACAACAAGATCAACTGAATTAAAGAAACAGGGTTAATCAAGACTGAGAGCGAAAAGATATCTCAAACGATGTGGAGACATACGCATAAAATCTGGAACATTAAAATCTTCAGGCTTATCAAATCCTATCGACTCAAAGTGTTGTATCGCCTTATCGGCATCACCTGAGAACACCACTTTTCCTTCACTTAAGAGCACCAACTTGTCAATCAGATCGAATATTGCACTGGAGGGCTGATGAATCGATAAGATAATGGTTTTGTTGTGGTTCCGAGCTAAATTATGGAGAGAAAGCATCACTTGATGTGCATTGTAACTGTCAAGACCACTCGTAATCTCGTCACAAAATATGATGGGCTTACTGATGACCAGTTCCGCTCCAAGAGCAACTCGACGCTTTTCTCCTCCAGAGAGACCTCTCTTGATATTCGATCCAATGCGTCGATTGGACAAGTGCTGAATTCCAAGTTGCTCCATGACCGCTTGTACTCGACTTTCCTTTTCCTCATGTGGCACATGCTCTGGTAAGCGCAACTGTGCATTCATCATGAGATATTCGTGTACTGTCATTGTGGCCATCATGATATTCTCTTGCAATACATATCCCTTCAGTAACTGATAACGATGATCAATCGGTTTGGAACCAACGAACACATCTCCTGTCACAATACCTCCCTTCTTTCTCCCCGCTAATATATCCAATAGGCTCGACTTGCCTGCACCTGAAGCGCCCATAATGGCACATATTTGTCCCTGTTTGACACTACCGTACACACCGTCCAATATTCGTCGTTTCGTTCTTTTAAACCAACCGCTCGTGATCGTGTAACTAACATCTTGGAATGAAAAATCAAAGACTGAATGTTGAAGGGCTTCGTTCTGGGCCTTCCACTCCTTCATTATGTAGTAATTTTCATATCTCGTGTATGAAAAGTGAAGAACGATGAACACCAGGAAAGCAAGTGCTATTCCAACGATGGCAGTGCTCGTTTCGATAATTACTTGGTTATTGTAGGGAATAGTAGTTGAAGGAGGCTCTTCCACAACTTCTTCATTGGTGGTCTTCTTCATACATTCACTTGCATAGCACTGCGTTTCGATGCGAAGTTTCATATCCTCTTTTTCAAAGAAACATGATCCCTCGTGTTCCCCAACTTCATTCGATAGTCCACAGTAGAAGTGGGAAGGGCCATTGAAGGAAGGTATTAAAAACGCCCATGCATCAGCTGCCTCATCAATGTTCGGATTCGTGTCACAAACACTGTGATCACATGACCACAAGACATGATCTGTTTGAATCATTTGCTTACAATTGTGTAACGCACAATTCATGAATGGTTCGTTTGCACTCAATGAACTTTCACTGCTACTGCTCTTGTAAACATTCATTTGACAATCTGATTGGTTATTCTTTGCGCAATAGTAGGCCATTGTGAATTGTTCGCTCGGTTTCAACTCAACCTTTGGGAAAACACTGGAAAAAGTTTCCTTGACCACTTTACAATTAAAAACTTTTTGGTCAATCGTATTGAACGTTTTCATACTTTTATCACAAAACAGATTGGAATCATCGTGAGTATCTTGACAAGCTTCATTTGATAAACAATTGGAGCAAAATATGCCACCATATAATTGATTGTCGTGACATTGACATTGTGTGATTTGATCGGGTTGACTGGAAGTTTGAATGCCATGAAAGCAGTAGAACAGAGAAGGATTGAAATCAGCAATCACTGTTCCAATGACCACAACAATCAACAGCAACAAGTTGATCGCATAAAATTTTCGTAGCATGGTGAACGATTTTCTGTGTCGTGGAGAAATTATGGGCTGGCCAGGCGGAAGATGAGAGCCAACAGCGAACCTCACCTGGATGGTTGTTTTTAGAGTTGCACAGACATGGAAATCAAAAGTCGAGAACCTCAAATAGGACAACAGTCGTGTAACTACACTCCTGAAAGAACTGGTTCTTCCTTTCTCTTTCAGACACTGTAATTGTTCTCTGGTCAAGAAGTTTCGCGCTTCTGAACGGTTGTAGCGAACTAATAATAAACTTGCAAGATATCAGGAACCATGAACAGCTGAAAGTTGAGTTTTATTTATTAGATTAGAAACCCGTTGGATTTTTGAAGTTACTAATTGGGCAAAAGTTCTCCCCTCTCATGGTCTCTGTGCTACAAGAATTTATTAATATGCACAAACTGGATGTCACAAAACTGATACTTCTCCTCAAGATTGTGGATTCTCTGATATCCAAAAAACCAATCCACACCTCTTAATCCATTGTATATAACCTCTAAGATTCTTCCTTCTAAAACGATGCACCACACTGCCAACTCCTCTCCAGCCCCAAAGGAGGTCTATGAAACTCCAAAACAAACCATCAAGGCTCCAAAATCCATGCCAAGTACACCCAGAAAGATTTCTAAACCAAGGCCCCGAAGGATAATCAACGAATCGATCGTTAGAAGGTTGTTCTAGGCGTTTTCAGCTCGAAATCCACTCGACAACAAGAATCTCTTTCATCTGTAGGATAACACCATTTGTAAATTTGTACATAGAACTTGTACAATGGAAGCAAGGCAAGAAGCTTGCTTTCTTCACATTGTGCAGTACCCTGAGCAACAAACCACCAAGATCCAAGGCGGTTTGTTACTCCAATCTCTCTCTAGGTCCTTCTCCAACTGACATCATCCCAAGAGTTCCCCTTGCGTCTTCTCTTGTTTTGTCTCCAAAACCAATTTAGTAAATTGTCTTTTATTTCCCCTCCTATTCATCAACTACATTGAACCTCCTTTCCATCAAGCTGCCGCCAAAAACACAAAAAAGAAACAGAGAGGGACGAAATGGGCAACGACGATCATGACGCCAACAACCACTACAGTAATAGCTCCTCTGAGGAGTCCACATCAACAACAACAACAACAAGTGATCACAATCATCCTCCACTCGTCATTGTCAACACAACAACAAATGTAGACAACGACAACAACACTGTGTCGACTATCACTACACCAACCACACCAACCATCATTGTTTCTACACAGGCATCCAATCTCTCCTCTATTACTCCTACATTGTCTTCCAAACATCCTAAAAAAAGAAATTTTGCAACGACACCTGTATCGCCATCACATGTTCGAACCTCTTCTTCTTCATCGTCATTGTCCATTATGGAACGAGTTCAAAAGCTTCAGAGTAGAAATGCCAACCATAGTCAAAGCTTTGATTTTGGAGCTTCTTCTTCCAGTCTCATGCTACCACACAATAACAATAATATGATGACTAATAATAACAATAATAATAACAATAATAATAATAATAATAGTAATATCAGCATTCACAATAATAATCGAATGACTCATGCATCTCCATACAAGGAACATTTTGAATCAGTTGATTTTTATTCAACATTGTCATTTGCACCAGAAGAGGATGAGTATGATGATGATGAGAGTTATTTGATGCATAGTGTGAGTCATTATTACATGAATGATAATATGAATACTGGTGGTGGTGGTGGTGGTGGTAGTGGTGATCATAGTAATGCAACTACACCAACTACAATAGTGATGGAGAGTAACAACAATAATGATTTGATGCCAAACAGAAATCAAAGTCACACGAGCAGTATTCATCTCATGGATGATGAAAATGATTCGAATCAAAATAAGAACAATGATGATGAGAATAATCATGTGAATGATGATGATTTGAATGAAAACAAGAATGACAGTGGACAGGAGAGTCAGAGTCGAATGAACAATGGCAGTCGTTTGAGAGGTCGTGTAACACCGAGAGATGATCGATTCTTGTTGCACAACAATACCAACAACAGGAGAAGACACTATTACAATAGTCGAGATAATTCCTGGGTACAGGATCACTACTTGTCAAGATTATTGGGTTATCGCAACTTTTCAATGCTGTTGTCACTGTGGGATCACATTTGCACCGCATTGTCATTCATTTACTATCCATTGTACCGAATTACAAAGGGCGTACAAGTCAGAGCACTCATTTTCTTGATTTGCCTGGGAATTGTTGCTTCGTTGATTACCCTGTCGATTGATACGTGTATTTTTGGTATTGAGAATGCTCATACGAGGTTCGGACAAGTCACAAACAACTTTTATGTGAATTATATGATTTATACGTTGTTTGCACTGTTTTCTGCTGTGTTTGCTGCTGGGTGTGTTGACTTTATCAGCAAGGACTCTGCTGG
This sequence comes from Tetramitus jugosus, assembly GCA_937625935.1. Taxonomy (NCBI): domain Eukaryota; phylum Heterolobosea; class Eutetramitea; order Acrasida; family Vahlkampfiidae; genus Tetramitus; species Tetramitus jugosus. The sequence continues at coordinate 136,657 of OW569345.1, read as the reverse complement.
ATCTGGTCTTCCAGAAATGAAATCAATCTTGTCTGGTAACTATATGGCTAGGTACTTGTCATTGAGAACCATGGTTGGAAAATCATTGGGAGTGATTGCTGGTTTGGGCGCAGGATTGCAAATTGGAAGACTCGGTCCCTTTGTCCATCTCAGTTCCTGCATTGGAAATCAAATGTTGAAGCTCAAGTACTTCCGCAAGTTAAGAAAGAGAGAGTTTGAGAAGATTAGTATGCTTCAAGCCGCTTGTGCTTCTGGTGTGGCCTCTACATTTGGTTCTCCGATTGGTGGTGTGTTGTTCAGTATTGAAGTAACAGCATCCACATATCCCGTCACTAATCTGTGGAGATGTATTGTTGTCACATTGTTTGGCAGCTTGTTCTTCTTTGTGTGGAGAAGAATTGGTATTATTAACACTTCACAGATTAATCTGTTCTCCACCGATTTTCCTCCATATCCATATGAACTACACGAAATACTGTTGTTTATTATTGTAGGTATTGTTTGTGGATTCATTGGTGCCTTCTTCAACTTTTTGTTGATCCAGACTATCAAATTGAGAAAGTCAGTCAGATTATTCAATGAGCATCCATACTATGTTGTTTGTGCAGCTACGTTATTGACAGCTTTGGTTTCATTCCCTACTCCACTCATGCGTTTCTCTCCCAACTATTCCATCAATGTCTTGTTCAGTATGAAAGATTTGAAGACGGAATCACCTCTAACAACCTTGTCACTCATATCTGTGGCAAAGTTCATCCTAACTCCAATCTCATTGGCTCTACCAATACCTTCTGGTATGTTTGCTCCAGTGTTTTCAATTGGAGCCTTTTCAGGTAGACTGTTTGGAGAGCTTGTGAAGCGCTATCTGTACTCCAATACGATTCCAGCTTATTATGCAGTTGTGGCTGCCTCAGCCCTCTCTGTTGGTGTCACTCGAGCAATGTCTACTATTGTCGTCGTGTGTGAGTTGACTGGCCAGTTGTCTCTCATGTTGCCTGTCATTCTAGCAAGTGTGTTCGCTGTTGGTGTTGCCAACTTTTTCAACGAAAACATTTATGACAAGTTGTTGAAGTTTAGAGGATTGCCCTTGTTGAGTGATATTGTTCAGGAGGGTGATGCATTCAAGATTCCAGCTAAAGATATTATGAGAACTGATCTGAATATTATCAGTACGACAGACACGGTCGAGTACGCTGAGCACTTGGTACAAACAACCAACCATGCTACATATCCTGTCGTGGACAATAGAAACTCAATGATACTGATTGGATCAGTGAAACGCAAAGATCTCCAATTCATGTTGCATAATTCTCGTCCAATCACGATTCGACCATCCGAGACCAATACAACAGCTGAAACTGCAAAGGAAGATTCAGGCGATTATGTGGGCACGATCAATGAAAAAGTGAACAAGCTCTCTGGTGGTGCTTCGTCCTTTGTGGTGCCAATCGATGCTCCACCAACCATCCGACTCGTCTCAGAGGATCAAGACAGAGAAGTGATTGTACCAATTGATCCTGCACCACTCAGCACATCTGCCTTTACTCCACTTCCCAAAGTTCACTTCCTGTTCCTCATGTTGCGTTTGTCCCACGCGTACGTAACAGTTGCCGGCAAGTTAGTGGGAGTGATCGCAAAGAAGGATCTGATTATGCTATCCGAGACCAGTTAAATTTAACGTTGTATGTGTGGTTTTTTTCCTGATGTAATAAATGTGTATGAATGTTTACAAAATGGAGATTTGTCCACTGGAATGGACGATGATGACATGTGAAAAAAAGTCTTAGAGGAAGTACATTGGTCTGTTGGAGTTGGCACTGGCGTGATCAAATGGAACATCCTTGAACAATTTGAACTCGCGATCCAAATTCTCAGAAAAGGACAAAATACTGGCCAGGTTGCCACATCGATAGCAATAGTTGGGAGCACTCCACACAGTCACCATGCTCTTCTCTCTAAAGTGATACTGATAACCTTCCTGTACCAATTGATGCGCTCTACAAATCAACTCCAATCCGTTCAAATGATTGAAATCAGCAGTCACACGATAACCAAACATCCAACCGGCACCTCGAGGACTCACAGTCCACGTATCAATCTGATCCTCTGGATCGGACCACATGAGATCACAGAATGGACCTTCGTGAGGAATCTCTTGTCTTCTGTTAATGGTTCTAATCTGATCAATGGTCTTAATGTCAGGTGAGAGACCAGCGTGCACACACAGCACCTTTCCATCAATCACAGCAGCCACATTCATGCAATCAAACACTTCACAAGTCATTTTCCATGCACTGGCATTGCCATACTTTCTCAAACATTCGTCATAAAAGCCATAAATTTGTGTAATTTGTCTGCTTTCGTGATTGCCTCTCAACAGTGTAATGTACTGTGGATATCTGGCCTTCAACAGCAACAGGTAGGTGAGTGTTTCGAGACTGTTGAAACCTCTGTCGACAAAATCACCCATGAAAATGTACTTTGTGTTTGGCAATTCTCCACCAGTCTTGAACAATTCGAGTAAATCGTGGAATTGACCATGAATGTCACCACAGACGGTCACTGGTGCCTGAACAGGTTGAACATTGGACTCTTCAATCAAAATGTTCTTGACCTAGTGATTTTGTTTGTTGTTTGGAACAATTGTCATTTTTTGATGATTTTTTTTTTGGTTGGTACAAAAAAAAAGGAATGTGGTGAGCTTTTTTGCAAATGATGATAAGGGTGGAAAAAAAACAAAGAACATTCTCAAATCAACAAATACAACACAATGGGCACAGAGTGTGACTCATTGTTGAAACATGTTGAAATCTGAGAACGAAAAAAAAAGTGACGTACAATGTTGCAAAGCTTTTTCAAGTCTTGTTCGGGCAAGAATTCACACTTTCTTACTTTTTCTATCCACTGGTCCAATTGAGTCATCGGTTGCTTCTTTTTGTGTGTGGTGTTTTTTGTTGTTGGTTTTTGTTCGTTGATTTGTTTTTTTTTCTTCCTCCATCAAAATTGTCCGCCGTGAGGAAGATTCCCTTTGATGTTTTGAGAGGAGCTTGCTGGTTGCTCCTGGTTGCAGCAATGCGTGATCTCTTTGTGGCTATGAGAAAGAAATTCTCGTCAATTACACCTCTGTTTATCAGATATTAGTCTATGGTTGCTCATGTGATACTGGAGGGAGATTTGTAGCCAAAGGTTCTTGAACAACTCCCCTGACGCTGGTCGATTAGTCAAGTATGCTTTGCCAACGAAACTCCAGTCACATTACTCGCCTTTCTTAAGCACGCTCTTCTCCTTCAAATTAAATACTCCTACAGTATTATTCCCCTTGCGCGAAATGTCGCATCAAAGTCTTTTCCTTTGTTGAGTTGAACAAACACACAAAAAAATATCACGGATATGAATCTGATACCATACTTCATTGTACTTGCGAGTGTTGTGATTTCTCTTTTTTCCTTTTATCCTGAGCTTTCACTACGATCCGTCAGTGAGTCGTTGGCAACTGTAGAACCCGTTCAATTGTTGGTTGTAAACGGACGATTGAATACGAGAGCACAAGAGGGACATTATCCTCAAATTTGGGTCGGTCAAGGAGAGAATCAAGATTTTGAAGAGTCAAGAGAATACATTGAGTCATTTGCTGTGGTTAACGGTAAATTTTTGGCGGTAGGTTCAACCGAGTATGTGAGACAGGTGATTGATGGCAGACCTGTGGAGAAGGTGATTGATTTATCGGAACCAGAATGGAGGAATAGGTTTATTATACCTGGATTTCATGATGCCCATGTGCACTTGATCTTGGGAGGAAGGGCTGTTTTGGGTGTGCCTCTGCGTCATGTCAACAACAAGCAAGAGTTTGTGCAGAACGTTCGAAACCATATTCAGAGACACAAGTTAAAGAAGGGAGACTGGATTTTGGGTGCAGAGTGGAATGAAGATCACTACCCTGTTGGAGAGAGTCCTGTCAAGGAATGGATCGATGAGTTTACAGCCGATTATCCTGTTTATCTCCTGCGTATGGACGCTCACTCGTGCTTGGTCAATTCAAAGACATTGGAATTAGCCAGTATTACTCGTCACACTCTAGATATGGAAGGTGGTCATATCGAGAAGGATCCTGTTACTGGAGAGCCAACAGGCATTTTGAAAGACAAGGCAATGACTCTTGTTCAAAATATCCTTCCTGATCTGGATGATATGAAATCACTGAGAGCTGCAATGGATCAACTGGCCGCCAATGGTATCACTAGTGTTACCAATATGAATTACATTGGTGATAGTTGGAAGGATTTAGGTACTTTCCTGAAGGCAAGAGAAAATGGGCACTTGAAGGCCAGAATATTTGCCACAACAAGGATGCAAGCTTTGGACGAATTGATCGAGTACATTCAAGTTAATGGAAGAGGTGACGATTGGGTTCAATGGGGAGCATTGAAAGAGTTTTATGATGGATCTTTGGGCAGTAAGACTGCATACATGTTTGAGCCATTTGTTAATACAACCAATTGTGGACTCAGAACAATTGATCAAGAAGAGTTGCTCCAATTTGCAAAGAAAGCATATGGCAATGATATTCAAATGGTTGTCCACGCTATTGGAGATCGATCAAACCATGAGTTACTCAACATTATCGATCAAGTGATCCAGGAATCAGGGATCAAAAAGGATCATCGATTCAGAATTGAGCACGTTCAGCATTTAAATCCAAAAGATGCTCCTCGATTTGGCGATATGAGAGTGATTGCAAGTGTTCAACCTTGTCATCTCATTGAAGATTCTGCCAACGTTGAAGGGCTCCTTGGTTCTGAGAGAACACAGCAAAGCTTCTCTTTCAACACACTATTGAACAGTGGTAAGGCAGTAAATGAAGAGTTTCCAATCTTGGCACTTGGTACAGACTGGCCTGTTGCCGAGTTAGATCCAATATCTAACATTTACACTGCAGTGACTCGAAAAACCAATTCTCATCCAACTGGATTTAATCCAGTGGAAAGAATAAGTGTGAGAGAAGCACTAAGAGCATACACTTATTCAGCAGCCTATGCATCTTTCAATCAGAACAGATTTGGCCTGATCAAAGAGGGATACTTGGCAGATTTGACCATCTTATCTCAGAACATTCTCAAAATTGATGCCGATCATATTCCAAAGACCTCGATCCTTGGAACTGTTGTCGGTGGTAAGTTTACGTTCACTTCTACCTCCTTACAAACACCATAAATTATCCTTCACTGCTTGTCCGTCGATTCTTCTTCATCCTATTTCCTCCTCGTGGAAGAAACATATCATACGGAAGAGGCATAACTCTTGCATCTGGATTCATCTTGAGCATCCGAATGTATTCTCTTTTACTTTTACTTTCGCTGTCATCTGTCACTGTCGTAGGGACGGGCAAACAGGAATTCTCACATGGGTTTGTTTTCTTCATCCATGGATCATTAACAATCGACAGTTGCTACGATCTTTGATGGTTGTAAAGGAGAAACAATGGCCATTGGAAGACGCACCAGCAACAAGAAGTTGCTGTTGTTGCCAGTATTGCTGGCTAACAATTTGTTGGTGATATTGGGAATAGTGGAGGAGCCGGAAGAAGGCTTCATCATGCTCGACATGGACGCTCCTACAGAGTGGAAGCCAGTACCTTGGATGGAGCCAAGAACGAAATAAATGTATGTGCCATAAAATTAACATTCTATTTGATCACTTTTCAATAGGCATCTGGGTTAGAGCTACTACTATTGTTGGCTGTTTGTTGCTTGGAACCACTGATAATGGCAATACCAGAGCTCGTTCCAATACGGTCAATGTATCCCTCTTGGATCAAACGATGTGCATCTGGATAGCTTCTGACGCCACCTGATGCCTTGACTTGAACACCACTCTTGAAACCGACGACTCTTCTCATCAGCAATACATGCTCCAACGTTGCGCCACCGCCCATGAAACCCGTGCACGTCTTTACAAAGTGAGCACCAGCCAACAAACACAACAAACAGGCATCAATCAACACCATATCACTTGGCAACTGACTCGTCTCCAGAATAACCTTCAATTTTGCACCGTGAGTGTTACAGAGCTGTGCCAATTGCTTAATTTCTTGATAGACGAAAGCATATTCTCCATCCAACAGCTTACCCACATTGATAACCATATCAATTTCATTGGCACCCAGTTGAAGTGCCTCACTCGTCTCCTGTACTTTAACAAGAGTGGAAGTGGCACCGAGAGGAAAACCAACGACAACTGCCGTCTTGACACCTGATCCCTTCAACTTGTCCACACAAGTCTCCAATCGACACAAATTAACACATACAGCATAAAAGTGGTGATCAATGGCCTCTTGACACAATTGTTCAATATCTTTCAGAGTGGCATTTGGCTTGAGAACTGTGTGATCAATGTATGACTCAATAGGCTTGTGCTTCTCTTTTTGTTCCTCCAAGTGATCATTCAAGTGTTCATTGTTGTTGGGATGGAGAATGTGTTCATACTTTGCAGTATCGATATCGTCACCCTTGATGCCTTGTTGTTGCAATGTGGAAAGCACAGATTGCAATTGTTGTTGGATTTGTTCAGTGGCCACGACTGGTGGTGCGCAGCTGTTGTTGTGACTCATTCTGCTGCTTATTATTATTATTGTTTATTTTACTTTGTTTTTGAGGATTTTTTTTCGTGTGAGCTCTCAAGATCATCTTGTTGTTGCTGCTGATGGTTGTTACTTTCTTCATGTTGCACCTTTGGCTTTTTCCTTATCCTCTTTCGCTTCTTATTTGTGTTGTGCTGCTGCTGTTGTAGTTGATCATTCTTTTCACTCTTCTGCTGTTCTTGCTGTTCTTGTTGTTCTTGAACTTGATCTGGAGCAGTTATCTGATCACCACCATTCTTCTTCTCCTCCTCCTCCACAGATGTGTCATCTCGTAAATCTTGTTGTTGTTGCTGTTCACGTGAGTCAGCTGCCTCTTCTTTTTCTGGCTTGTTCTTCTTTTCCTTTTTCCTCTTTCGTTTGAGAGCTTTGCTTATTCGCTTCTCTTCAATCTCCAGTTTTCTCTGCTCCAGTTTCTCATTAAACTCCTTTTCTGCTCGTTCCTGTTTCCATTCGAGCTCCATTTGCTCTTCTCTCATCATTTGCTTCTTTCGAAGCTTTCCATAGGTGTGAAATTCTCCGGAACCAGCACCGGCAGTGGAAGAACTGGTTTGTTTAATTTCTAGATCGGCTCTGTGTATCAGTGGAACATCGGCCGTAGGGTCAGACGATGAGGACATGTTGCGAATTCGTTGTTTTCTGTGTCTGTCTGTGTGATCGCTTTTTATCGCATGCTTCATTGAAGAAATTCGGGCGTTTTGTCGGCTTAATCGCGTTGCCGCCTTCCAGCATTTTGTTGACTTTTAAAACCCTTTTAAAGATGTTGAATAGACAAAAGAGATGAAGAGAGCACTGGATGACAACCAGGTAGCTCCGGAGAGTAATGGAGCTCCATTAGCCAAAAAACTCAAGCAACAACAGTCCAATTCTGACCTAGTTGAGCAATTGAAAACTCAATTCTACAGTCAAACCAATTTGTCACGGTCTGTTGTTTTGAATGGTGGCACGAGTGGCAATGGTGAGGAGGATGACAAGGAACGTGTCTACGTGCGTCGTTTTCTCACAGACAACTTGCTAGCCAGTATTTTTCATTTTTTGACTTCGGATGATGTGATTCTGGGCCAATTCGTGTGTAAACAGTGGTACTATGCCTTGTCCAAGAGTGTAGCATTGACCACGTTTGCTTCACCTGATGATACTCATCAAGTAATGTACAGTGAGGCTCAACACTTCAAGTCCTATGGTTGGACAGAGAGAAAAGCTCTGCGGTATTTTGATCAGATGATACGCAATGAAGCACTGTTGGAGAGTGTTGCGATATCGGGTGAGATGTCATTTACACTGTTGCTGCACATTGCATCGAGAGCAACAGAACGAATGATTAGAGATAACGCTCGAAATGAGACCAATGGTTCCTCTGTCAACAGAGTTAAGAATTTGTCCGTGTCCAACATTGCTTACCTCGGTAATGCGATCAGTGATAAGAGGTACTTGTCCCGATTGGCTGCATGCTTTCCACAATTGAAGTCTTTCGATTTGGGAACATCAAAGTCGTACAAGATAGTGGAAGTGTTGCAAAGTTTTACAAACTTGAAGTCATTAGTGATCGATGAGACGTCATTTGTGTTGCCTAGAGAACTGAGACGAAAGTACAGGGAAGGAGAAGAAGAAGAGGAGAGTGATGAAGAAGACGAAGCAAATTATGGAGGCATGGATTATGGTGAGGAATTGTTGACCCCTGAAGTGGTTCATAAGCAATGTCTCAGAGCATCTCCTGACTTGACATTCTTCAATCAATTGGAGAAATTAGTGGTGAAACGTCATACTTCATCGCTCTATCTCATCTTGGCACTGCAGACGATGCCTAATCTACGTCATCTTAATGTTGGTATCAATTTTGAGTCACTGGATTCAGAGACAGATACGATTCAGTACATTGTAGATCAGATGAACCAGTGCAATATGGAAAAGTTGGTGTATTTGGATATTCGTATTTCCAATGTGATGAGTTCTATGACCCAAATGCTAGTTGAAGCTATTGTATCTGCAATTGGAAGAGCAACCTCTCTCGAACATTTATCATTCGGGCCAGAAGAATGGAATGAAGAATTGAATAGCCTCTTTATCAAGCACTGCTTGGATAAGATGTATGAAGCAAGCAATCTATCATTAAGGAGTCTTACTGTTGGAAGACCCTCCATCTATCCCAACACTTTCCAAAGGATATGCAACATAGTTTCCAAGCACAAAACAATCCACTCTCTCGATGTACGGGTGAGAAATCAAGGAGGTGTTGCCAATATCGATGGTTGCACTTGTTTGACCAAATTGCATCTCTCATCAACGGCCATAGGTCCAACCACTGTGCAGTACATTGAATCATTGTACAACTTGAAGGATTTGGCGATTGAGAGTAGTGTGAATATCGATTTTAGAAAGCTTCCAAAGCTTCACACTTTGGCTCTCCGTGGAAGGAGTCTATCGGTCGATATTTACTCCCCCTCTCTGATGTCTGTGAATTTATTTTCATGCTCCGTATCTAATGTCACGATATCATGTCCAAACATGTATGACTTCGTTCCACCCACTTCAGCAGTTTCTCTTAAGCTACTCTCATGCATCAAGTTAGCGAAGCTTTTTTGTTCAGGAAGGGAGCTTCTTCAATGTCACATAGAGAATTGTCCAGTACTCTCTGTGTTAGATATGAAGTCCTCGAATTCGCTGGCACAGCTAAATATTATTGATTGTCCCAAGATTCAGACACTCGCCTTATCAACGAACAGTTTGGTGAGCTCGTACCACACACCGCGGTCGTTTATCAATGTTGGTTCGAAAATGCTACGACAATTGCACCTCAACAATTGTGAGATTTCTCAACAATTCCTCGTGGATGTTTTCACAGACTCCTCAATCAACCTCGAATGTATTATGTTTGAACATGTTATTTTTGATAGCTCCACATTTGATGGGGAGCTCTGGAGCAAGGAGAAAGTGAATACATCTGTAAGAGAACTTACCATTAGCAGATTGCCAAACGGATCGAATTGTATACCATTTAAGTTATTGAGCACGTTAGTTCCGAATATCGAACGTCTCTCACTTTTATCTATCAATAGTCTGGAACCTGACACAGAGTTGGAAATGATAAAAGCACTCAACTCATGGACTCATTTGGACGACATTAACTTTGACAACTTAACATTCAAACCTTCAAACGAGTCAATGATGCAATCTCTCAATCTCTGTAGCTTGAAAACATTGAGACTATCACAGAATCAAGTTATCCATCTCACACTACCCTCATGTATTGCTCAGACTATTCAATCATTGGAGGTGACTGGACTTTTGAATCCCAATGGCATTATGTATCCCTGCCTTAAAACCTTATGTATGATGAATTATTCTTACCATCACTGGGATAGCGCAATTATTGCCGGTACATTACAATCCTTGTCTCTGTTCCCTGAACTTGAGCGACTCGAATTGAAGGTAGTGTCTCTGGCTCCAACACAAATTAGGGACACATTGAAGTCATTGGTGCAACAAATTCCAAAGTTGAAAGCTGTGACTTTTAAGTTGAATTTTTATTTAGATGACGAACCACCTCCCGAGCCCATTTCTCTCTACGATGAACTCCATACAGAATATCCAGCTCTAGAGATCATGATCCATACATAAAAGATTTGGAACCTTATCAGACCTTATCAGTTTTATTCTGCTCGATTCGGATGTACTTTTCAATCCACAGTACAAGATTGCAGAATAGCGATTTTCAAAAAGGATGGTCGTTGCAGGGATCGAACCTGCGACCAATGGCTTATTAGACCAACGCTCTACCGACTGAGCTAAACGACCTTCTATATTTAGATATTTCAAATAGTCAACTTCACCCCACTCCAAACGAAAAATTTGTCTTGTGGGAAGTTTCGAGGTTCGTTATGGTTGGTTGGCGCATGGCTTTGGGTCCAAAGGAGACAATAATGGACTCGGAAAGTGTACTGTTGGATGGGAAACGGACGGATGGAGGATGCTTTTTGATTGTACAGGTTGGTTGGTGGCGGGTGGGCATTGTATTGGGAGTTTGGATTCATTCAATTGATTTGGCTTGCTAAGGAAGGAACAGGATTCTCACCGTTGGCAATGTTCTTCACGATAATCTTATTCTTCACCAGACTCTGAACCTGCAGCTGACTTTTCTCTGTTTTCACCGTGGGTGTCATTCTTGTTCTTGACGTTGTTATTGTTGTGATTCTTGTCTGAGTCATCACCGTTTCCACTCTTTGTTGTTACATCTATATCTCTCACAGGACTTCTCTCATCCCTCTTTGCTCTCTTTCTGTCATAGTCAGTGTCACTCTCTCTGTCAGAAGCTCTGGAAGGTGATGAGCGAGAGGAGCGCTTTTCATTGTCATACGATTCTGATCTTCTTCTTCTTTTGCTGCTGCTTTCATCTCTTCTTCTGTCTCTGCCTCTGGATCTGGATGGAGAGTAATCATCACTTCTTCTGGATGAGGATGATCTGCGAGGAGAGTCGTCTCTTCTAGGGGAGTAGTGTCTTCTTCTGCTGCTCTGATCTCTTCTTGGGGAGTAGTCTCTTCTGCTATCAGGAGAATAATCTCTTCTTCTGCTTCTTGGTGAATAATCTCTTCTTCTGTTGATTGTGTTTGCATGTGATGGTGTTAGAGTTAAAATCAATTATTTTTTGTTTGCTTGTGCTTGCATTCACATCAGGCGCACAGAAACTTGACAAAAAAGCAATATAGCTATACACAACAACAACAACAACAACAACAATAATAACAACAACATACGATGGACTTCTACCAGGAGAGCGTCTTCTCGAAGGACTACTTCTCGAATCATAGTGTCTCGAAGGACTTCTTGGTGAGCGACCTCTGCCAGGAGACACTCTGACTCTTCTGTGTGATGATGATGATGATGATGATGGACTGTACCTTCTGCTTTGTTGATCAATCATGCAGTAACCCAACAACACGGAAGCAAAACAACAATCGGATCAACAACAACAACAACAACAAAAAAGAAGTGTTTGTCAGCATCATTCACTCTCACCAATTGGACTCACTCACCATATTCCAATGGAAACATGCTGCATTAATGACGAAAAAGAAACATACCTTGATGGTCTACTGGTGTCTCTTCCTCTGTTGTTACCACTGCTAGTGGTACTGTTGTTCACTTCATCTTCTCTTCTGCCTCCTCTGACTCTTGGTTTAGACTTTGTGATCTCAATATTAATTTTAGCATCTCTAATCTCAGTACCATTCAATTCTTCGATTGCCTTCATGGCATCACTCTCATTCTCATATGATACAAAAGCAAAGCTATCTCTAAAACGTTTCTTCAAATCGCATCTCACCAATTTTCCAAACTTTTCAAACGCGCTTTTCAAGTCTTGAGGTGAAACATTAGGAGTCAAATTACCCACAAACAATTCTGTCATTTTTTCTATTTCAATTTCGTTGTGTGTATGTGTGTATCTCTGAATCACGTGTTTTTTGATTTGTGAACGTGAATGGTTGTGGTTTTTTGTGGTTTTTTGCGCTTGGAAGGAAAAAAGCTTGAAGCGGAGTCTGAGAGTCGGGCCGTCAAAAAAGTTAATTTAAGATTGAGATCAAACCGGTTGAAGCTTCCTTCCAATATGTGTAATGATGGTTGACGCAGCTTCTTCGTTGTGGACGTGCGACGTCACTACAGTAAGGGGAACTTACCGTGTGCTGCCAGTATTTATTTTAGAAATCTGGAGAGCGAACCCAATCAGAAAACACTACAACAACCGATTTCTACCCAACCAACCCTCAATTATTGTACTATAAAACACTACTAACTGTACTATACTCATCTGAAATAAAGAATGTCCACTCCTAACAACAAAACTGTTCCCTATCCAATGAGACAATTGGGTCTCTTCACTTTCATTGTTGGACTATCCTTTGGTGTTCAGTATCTGCAATCAAGAGTACTGGAGAAGCCAAGCACGCTCAGTGCGGCTGTCAAGGACGAAGAGAGAAAGAAGTTCCTATTCCAAGGAGATAAGAGAGATCCACTCTTCTTCAACTATGCCAAGAATTCTGCTGGTGTTCATTGGCCAAAGTGGGATAGAAGAGATGACCCTGAGGACAACATCTATGAAGAGTTTGTCAAGTCAAAGAACGAATAAGAGGAGAACAGCAGGATCCAATCACTCACAGGTCGTTTTTTACAAGCGAAGAAGAAATAATCATCATGAATTGGGGGGGTCGAATCTCTCTTCGATATGAGATGAACGTAATTTTGTAATAAATAGTAATTTGAAGAGATCATCGCGGTATGCACATCAAAAACACCAAGATGTATTATTACTGTCTTCCATCCGGAAATAACAATCTCTTCTTTTCTTCAGTGAAAACGTGTGGCAAAGAAAAGAAAGCAATAGACCTCCAACGATCGTTCATTGACATGTCTTTCACAGATCCAAGTGCTCCTCCAGCTCACTCACGTGTCATTCAAGGAGTGATTAACATTGGTCACGATTTGAGTGACTATGTGTTCTCAGAGACAAAAGAACAACAAGAATTGAAGCAAATTGTTCAAACAGGGGACGTTGAACCGCCAGAGTACCAAGACGAGACAATAGGAGCTGACACTGATGAAACAATGGTTGAAGAAAACTCAAGCAACAACCGCTCGTGGTCTCGTTCATTTTACTCATTTATTTACGGACAATAAAGCAAGCCAGATGGTATTCATCACTCCATGTTGTATTTCTCTGTCGTATAACTCCGACAACATCGAATGTCACACGTCAGAGTCGGAAGTCACTTGTCTGTTTGTTCAATCCCATTTTCACAACTTCTCGATTTCTTCACAGGCAAAGAAGCTCCACAAAGTTCATTGGACAGATTCGACACTTCGAGTTGTTGTTGAGAGGGAAAGCAAAAATCATCGCAAACAAACAAACAACTCATCGAACCGCTCACCCACTCACTCAAACAGAGTTCCCTCAACAAACAAAGCAAATTCGGAATTCTTTTTGCTGATTGATATCCTGTGGTTTTTGAACGGCGTGCAGCACAAAACAACCAATCCCAACCAACAACAACAACAACAATCATGTTTCAGAATTTAGTGGAGAGGGCCATGTTGGAACAGGGCATGAAGCCTCTGTCTCTTCAAAACAATAACAACAACAATAATAATAATAATAACAACAATAATAGCAATAACAATCTACTAAATGGTAACAATAATAACAACAATAACAATAGCAACAATGGTGGGAATAATAGTAGTAGTAGTAGTTCATTTCGAACATCGTCATCAAAGTTTGATGATACGTGGACATTGAGAATCGGTGATCAAATCAGTTTTTATATGGATATGGATACGGGATATGCCTTTTTGTCCATATCTGGTATTCAGAATTTTAATACCAAGTACGTGTGTTGCTGTCAAAATTTGGTTCTTGTTTTTTTGTTTGTTTCATTGTTGAAGCTTTGTTTGTGTCGATCGACATGAGCATCTGATTGACACTGTTTTATTGTGAATTCCATCTTGTGATTATTGATCAACAGGTGTGGAGCTATTGAGACCAACTCTAAATCACAATTGCCATCCAATTTTAAAGGTATGCTTGCCTGTATGGTGCTCTCTCATGTTTTTTTTGATTTTTTGATCATATCAAACTCAACTGACTCACACACATAACAAACACAACATGAACAACAATAGAATGCGTATTCGTTGTTCAAAATCAGAATCAATACACTGCTGCCAACACGTTTTATAAGAGACTTGATTCACTTGGATTGAAAGAGTTTGATTTTCGAAAGGTGAGCAAATATGTTGCTGCTGCAGCGGCTGCTGCCTCATTAGCTGCCAACAATTCCTCTGCTGCTAGTGCTTCGAGTGGTGGTGCAAACAACAGTAGCAATAACAACATGAATAATAACAATGCCAATGCGACATTGGCTCGAGTAGCATCATCATCGAATGTTGCAATGGAAAATGCAACGAATCCAATGAGCTCTACATCGGCCATGTTGAGTCAAATGAGAGTGGCAACTCCACCGAGTATAACGAGTCAAATGTCAATGGCTGAAATCAATATGGGAGATTCGATATTGGGAAATCATACGGGTAGTAATCACGTGATGGACAGTTTGTCGTCCGTGTTGTTGGTTGAGAAACAGTCAGAGCTACAGGCACTGCAGATTAAAATGGAAAAAGAAGCCGAACAGTATGTAGTATTGCAACACGTTTTTATTTTTGTTGTTGCGATCAAACTAACAAAAATCATATTGATGCAATCAGGAATCGAGTGGAAGCAGAGAGAAGCATCGGAAAAGTAGTCTCGTATGGACAAGCGATTCAGCTCTTACACTTGAAAACGAACAAATATTTGACGATTGCTAGAGAATCTGCCGAAGTGCAAAAAGATTGCATGAGATTGACATTGGATGAAAATGGAAATTCGAACAGTGTGTTTCACATTATGCCATATTACAAGTTTAGAACCGAAGGTCAAAAGGTTCTCATCTCAGATCAAATTCGCTTGTGGAGCAGAAAATCGAATCAATATGTACATTTGAGTAAATTGAGGTACAAGCACGAGAATAAGCCTGAGGTCAATATGAGTACTGATACAAATGAAGCAAAGTGGAGAATGAGACTCTTTACACCCTTCTTAGGCATTGAATCTGCAAAAAAGATCAAAGCAGGTGATGTCATTCGTCTCTATCACAAGGAAGCCGAAGGTTTTATGACGGTGGATGACCGGAATCAGATTGTGAAGATTAAGTCTGATTTGGACGAATCGGCGAAAAACAGTTCGAACACAATGTTCGAAATTGAAATGTATGATCCCTCGCGAGGTGGTTGCTTAAAATGGAATGACATGTATCGATTGAAGCATGTTGCGTCAAACAGATATATGGCCGTACGAGTTCCTGTCATTCAGGACAGCGATGAGGAGTTTAGCGATGAGGAGGAAGTACAGTTGTACACTACTAGATCATCTGAAAAATTATTGTATGATAGCGAGCTGGAGAGAGCGAGTAACGATGACGATTCCATTTCATCTACTCTGGAAGATGTTGACGATTATTCAACTGAAGAGGCTGAATCAGGTCTTTCACCCAGCGACCGAAGGCGTGCTAGCAGTTTTCTTGGTGCTTCCTCTCTCAACCTCTCCCAAGCTCGAAAGGGAGGTCGCGGTTGGGATCTGCTCCGAAAACAAGTTTTACAAAACAATGTTCTCGCTGCGAATGGTGTTAGACGCTCCATAACAGAAGTTGCAAAGAAGTACGAACTATTTGTTGATGAACCGACAGCTACTTCTACGTTGTTTACTTTATGTCCTACGAGTAAGTCGAAGGGACATATATCAGTCGATTCTTTTATGAGAGTCAAGCACAGCATAACGAATAGTTGGATGCATGCTGTGACATCTGACAAAACAGATCTCACGAGGTCGCTATCTACTATGAATGTTCGATCTGCGGCATCTGCGAGAGCGAAACGAAGTCATTTTATAAAGCTGGAAACGTCCAGTGTGATGAGTGAAGAGGATGTAGTGGTAGTCCGTACTGTACCACAGGAGCAGATTGACGACTTGTTATTCATCCAGTCCATTGCTCCCATCATGGACAGCATGGTCAACAAATTAAAAGTGAAGCAAAAGATGAAGAAAACCGAGTGTAATCAAGTGACCAAGGCATTAGTGCAGTTGATTATGTTCTGTACCGAGTCGAATGAAACAGATCCAATGAGAAGGGAGGGTATTCCTTATTATAATAGACAAAACTATTTGAGAGAGCAGAAAATGATTGACAAGGTGATTGATCTCTTGAAGTTACCATTCGAGAATGGTTATCTCAGACCTGAGGATATTCATGAGGAGCATTTCTTCACCTACAAGGAAATGTTCAGGTACGCATATCGATTCATCAAACAATGCTGTAAGCTGAATGCTGTGAACGGTCTGTACATGTCTCGACATATTGGTTTCATCCAATCACAGATTGAGTATGGATTGGGTGTGTCTAGTGCATTGACTGAGATTCTTTCAAATAATCTCGAACTGCTAAACAAGATCACGACAGAGGAAATTCGCTTTTTCGTCAATTTGTTATCAACATCGAGCAGAAGTTCAGACTATTTGGGTTTCTTGTGTGCGCTGTGTGATGTCAACTCCACTCCTGTGACCAAAAACCAAGATTTTATTGCCCATATTCTCTTGGAGGGCGACTCAGGTTCAAAAGGGCAGCTTATGATACCGCACAAAGACAATGATGTGATAATGATTAACTTTGGTGATCGTTCTCTGCCGCTCAAGGACTTCTTTACATTGGATTCAGGAAGTGTTCGTACTGTACGAAGGTTTGATCGAAATCAACTTGAATTCTTCCAAAACTCGATTGAGCTGCTCGGAAAGCTATGTATGGGAAGAAATACGAGAAATATTCAGACTGTATCCCAGCTCATTAATTTTGATACAATCCTAAGTTGTATTGACGACAATTCATTGCCTCCTAGACTGAGATCCAATTTCTGTCAGCTCTTATTCCACTGCTATATCGATACTTCATTCTATGAGAAGAAGCCAGTTATTGTCTTGACTCGAGACATGACGCCTAAAAGATTACAGAACAATCAAGAGAAGAGAAAGGACGCAAGAAGATTTGGCCAACAAGAGGCCAATATGGACGAATTGAAGAAATTTATGACTCGATTTTACTCAAAGCATCAATCTTTGGACAAGGCAGATATCGAGAGCAATAGATTCATATTTATGCTAACATATATTTGCCGTACTTTGTTTGAATTTGGTATTTATTCAAACTTTGACCAGATCGATGAGATTACCAGGAAACTTTTCCAGGTTCTTGATGGTAAATCTGATGTCTCCTATCAAAAGACACTCACAGCTGCTGAGAGATATGTGCAAGATGAACAAAATGTTGTCATATCTTCGATTAAGCTCGAAATATGTAAGATTTTTGACATCTTCTTCGACCAAGTGCAAAACATCAGAATCTCATATCTGACAGAGCAATTCTCTGAGAATCTGCAAACGAAGAAAAAACAGGAACTGGTGGATCAACCAAGAATGGAACAAGAGTGGGTTCATAAAATGTTTGCCTATACGGGTGACAATATCAAGCCGAGCTCACGGCTCAATGATCCTCAATTCCAGCAAGTATTCAATCGTGTGATGCAAGACTTGATGAATTATGAAGACCAGGACCTTGCTACAAGCGCCATGAAACTTCTATTCAGAGCTCATAATCAAAAGGAAGAATTGTGCAAGTTGTTGCCTCGAGTAGAGTTGCTTGTGTCACATGCGATGTTGACGAGTTATCTCATCTTGAACAAGAATACATCGAGACTTCGTCAGTTCCTTGCTGGTGAACAAGCTGCTAAAGTTCGCGGTCAAGAGGCCATTGATATTCGGAACTTGATCCTTATCATCATGAAGGATTGTGAAGAGAATGGACAACGTTCTCAGCGTATTTTGAGAAATCTTCAAGCCCATGAACTTGCGATTTCAATTCTTCAGAGATCGTTCAGTGACACTAGTACTCAAAATACTCTGTGGAAGTACTCTATATTGATGCTCACCGAGTTTGTCAGGGGCAATCAGGACAACCAAGGTGTACTATTTAGGCACTTGGAGTTCTTGATCTCTCGTCTCACTTCTATACCCGATATGTGTACACTACTATGTGAAATTGTGAAGGATAATCCAACTCTTTGCAGTACAATCGAAGAAAAACATATTCGCTTCTTTATTGATAGTATGGCCGAAAGCAGATTGTCCTCAAAGTATTTAACGTTTTTGAGACATCTGGTACGAAGCGATGGAAGACCATTGAAAAGAAATCAAACGCTCGTAACTAAGAATCTCATGGAAAGAAAGAAGGATGTCATGATTCTTTTTAGTGATGAAGAAGGTTTGAGAGAACGAAATAGAAGAATTCAAAACAACGAACACATCACAAAGCCAGATGGAATCCTTAACTATCATATCACCTTGCTTCAGCTACTGTGTGATTGTGCTGATGGTAAAAATCATGTGAGTGAGGTTAAACTCCAGGCTCTGTTGAGTGTTGATGATGTATTGAGTCAGCTGACTGAAAGTGATTTGATTCCGGAAGTGAGAGATCCTCTCCTTCGTTTCCTCGATGAAGTCTACATCAATACTGAAAAAATTGAGGCTCTTAAGATCACGACGACTACCAAGCTGCTCATTCTCATGGATCAGATTTGCAAGGAATTGAATTATTACTTAGTCAAGCCTCGTGTATCCAAAAGAGCCAAATTGGCTGCCAATAATGCTATTCTGCAACAGTACAAAAACTCTATGGTCGATGAATCCACTGCTACTCCATCCAAAGCGTCTTCCTCTCAAGCATCCGCATCTGTAGTAACGGAAATCGTGACACTTGATGATATCTCGATAACGGAACCCCAATACCATGTCGATGATAACTATGTGTTCAACTTAGCTCTACCATTCATTCTGAATTATTATGCAAAGCATGTGAACACGAATGCTCTTCGAACGAAGAGTGACGTTCATGATCGTATGACCGAGCAACTTCTCAATGTGATTATTTCGATCTATCGAAAGACGGCCGATCCAGCGCAAAGAACCTCTTTAACTAGAACTGTTCAGGCTATGTACAAGAAGGATGCCGTTATTGCTAATCTGGGCTCATCCTGCCGTCAATTGGTTCTCACTTTCTTGCAAGATACAATGAGAAATGCTGCAAAAACCGTAGAGAAATCGAGAACATCACCTCCCAAACTTGAGGAGAATGATGAACGTGTCTGTAATCAATACTCATCCCTCATCATCAGACTAAAGTATCATTTGCTCAATATTTCGGATATGCCTAGTGTGGCTAAACTATATAACGAGCAAGGAGATTTGAATACTCTCGTGAGAGTTCTTCGAAGAATGTACGCTTCAGGATACAATGAAGCAGCAGTTTTTGCCACCCTCAAAGCCTTGAAGACACTACAAACAGTCATACTCAATGCTAAGGAAGAGAGTGAGAATGAACCTCGATCGAGAAAGGGTAAGGAATCAATCTTGGAGAAGAAACTAAAGATGATGGCCGACGCGGAAGCACCTGCTCTTGTTCTCGAGCTGGTGTGTAGCAGCACTAATAGTATTGTGCGAGAAGCATTGGAACTTGGAATTCTCCTGCTTATTGATGGTAACAAGATTATTCAGAGAAATATTTATCTCATCTTTACGAACACGCACTCTGAACCCTTCTTCGTAGCACTTCGTGATCGAATTCGTCTAGCCATTAGAGAAATCAAAAAGAAACGAGATTTCATGAAGAAGCGAATGTTGAAGCTGAAAGCATTGCACGATTCAAATCGAATTACGAAGATTGGAGACTTAAAGAATCGTGATGTTGAAAATATTAAGTCCATGCAACAGCAAGTGCTAATTGCTCAACAAATTCATCGAACAAATCAATCAGAATCGCTTAACAATGATCTTCAATCAATGGATCTAGTCAAATTAGTTGATGGTGATAATTTTGAAGAAGTTGGCTATATCAAACAGATTTTGAGATTGCTTCAGTTGTTGTGTGAGGGTCATTTTGGAGAGATGCAAGATTTTGTGAATAATCAACACACGAACAACTTGTCTGTCAATCTGGTTCAAGAGAGTCTTCAATATATTTTGGCCCTGCAAGCCTATGTAGATGGAGACACGATTGGGACCGCAGTTCAATGCTTCGATACACTAATCGAATTCATTCAAGGTCCATGCACCAATAATCAACAAGTTTTAGGTCTTAGTCCTAAGCTATACTTCATGTCGAACGATATCCTTCAAAATGACAATCCAGAGCTGTCACTTCGATCAGTCCTCAAGCTACGATATAAGATTATACTTAACTTGATATCTCTGCTCGAAGGAAACAGAGATAAGAATCTATATGGATTGATGCGTAGTTCTATCAACATTACTGCCCTCCAGGATACTCTTACGGAATGTGCGATCGTGCGTACTGGTGCTAATGATTCGAAGCTCTTGACTCGGATCCGAGAGGATCTAGAAAAGGCTGGATCTAAGGAACCTCAACAATCCGTGCTCAACAAGGTAAAGAAGTCTTATGAGAGATTAGGCATGCATGTGTACTTCCTGCTGAATACTTTCAGAGATAAGAAAACATTTGACGAAGAAGTGGATGAGAATTTGAATCGCTGGTTCACAAATGAACAACAACGCAAAAACTTGAAGCCATATCAAGACAGAACAGGAAGAATAGAAATATTGAGAAATAACTTTTTGGAGAGAGTGTACTTCGAGAGACCATCGATCTCTTCGAATATGATCGAGCAAACAAAGCAGGATTTTCTGATCAATTGTGATAGAGAGAGTGCAAAGAGCAAGGTGAGAGCCCTGTTCGAAGAAACTAACAAGTTTAGAGTAGAGATGGAACATTATGAAAATTTTAAGACCAATGCAACACACATCAAGCATTTATTCACTAGTCCAGCAAAGGCGCTCAAGTCATTTACTTGGAACTTTGTGGAAAGAAACTGGAGTCAGTTGAGAATCTTAGTCTTCTTGTTCTCAGTGCTACTAAATATCATCGTGTGTGTGACATATAAGAAGACGTTCGATACTGAAAATGGTATCATTCCAATTCCAGGTGTCGACACTCAAGACTCAACAGATGCGATACTAAGCGGTGATTTCACTCATGCAGGTGCCGAGATGGCCATATTTATTTTAGGTCTCATACAGCTGTTCATGGCTGCGGGTCTATTCGGACTCTATGTGTACTTTTATGCTAAGCTGAAAGTGAAAAAGCAATTCAGCTTCGAGAAGGACACAAAATGGGAGAAAAAAGATTTTGATATCGAGTTCGTGTTCAAGTATCTATCCTACACTCTGAAAGATACTCAAATGTGGACATTTTTGCTATTCTTCGGTATTTCATTCCTCGGATTTTCAGTCTCCCCACTCATATATTGCCTATTGCTGTTCGAAGTTGTTGCAAGAGCTCCTACTCTCCGAAGTGTTCTACAAGCCATTCAAAACAATGTGAAGTCTCTGGCATTGACAGGTGTGCTGATGACCTTTTCGGTCTTCTTCTTCTCAGTGCTATACTTTAGTTGGTCGGCGTCTGACTTTACGTTGGGCGATGGTACTCGATTGTGTGACACCCAGTATCAATGCTTTGTCGCCATCTTTAATTATGGTCTGCGTGGTGGTGGTTTCTGGGAAGATATCATGGATCCTGTTGTGAGTCCTTTGCGATTTGTGCTCGATATGGCCTTCTTCTTTGCTGTCATTATTGTGTTGATCAATATTGTGTTTGGTATCATTCTGGATGCCTTTGCGGATATTAGACAGAATGCGGAAAACACTGAGAAACTCATCAAAGACAAGTGTTTCATCTGCGATATTGACCGAGCGAGATTCGACATGAAGGCAAACGAAGGTATTACCTTCCACGATCATATCAAGCATGAACATTACATGTGGGACTATGTATTCTTCTTGATCTATCTATTCGAAAAGGAAGTGACAGAATACACTGGTGTGGAACAATACATTTTCAATATGGCCGAGGGTGACGATATCTCCTTCTTCCCAATATTGCGTTCTTTGACTCTGGAAGAATCAGATGCAAAGAACAAAGTACGTCACATCAACGATCAAGACGACTTGGATGAGCAAGAAGGCGAATTGGGTGAGTGGGAAGATCCACATGCAAACAAGTCCTCCAACACTGCCCCCGCTCTCGAAAGAAAGAACTCTTTCAGTGGTGCAAACTCCTTCAATCTTTCGAGCTCGAGTCTCAAACGAGAGGATTCACTCAATAAATGGAGTTAAACTCCAATACTAACCTTTGTTTCAAAATCAAATCTAGCTCTTTATTGATTCAGCATAATAATAATTATTTAGTTACTCTTTGCCTTCTTGGTGTTGGTGGCCGCAACACTCTTCGTGGTCGTGCCGGTAGCAAACAAGTCTTCATTGACCCATGCATAATAGGTCATCCACACAGGGAAGACGAGCCACACGGAATAGATGGCCACCAATCCACACAGAGCCAAATCATTCTTTGGCTTCAACAATGGATCAAACAAGACCGAACCCAGAATGGGAATGAGAGTAGTAGCGACATGTGATCCATAAATGATGGTCGGAATGCGGATCCAGTTTCTCTTCATCAAGAAGGCATAAATGCTCACGAAAAAGAAGGGAAATTGGACAAACACCTCAACAAATGTCATACTCCAGAACCAGGTTGGTTGCTGAGCACAGAGCTTGTCTTCGAACATGACCGTGTAATTCTTCATGGCATCCAACAGGAATGAAGGATAATAGGAAGATGGGAGAACAACTTGAGAGTCACAAAACAGAGTGATCGGAACATGGATCACATAATAAAAGAGGATCAGGAAGTTGGCAACCTTGGATGACATTATATGTTTGTTCTTTTGTTTTTTGCTTGCTGGGAAATTGGGTTTTCCGTCGGACTCACCGATCAAAATTTTTGTGTTCACTTTTTGGCGCCAAAAAGCAAACCAATTGATTATCGCCATGCCAAAGGTTTACTTGACTAGGATTGAACAATTTTCAGCGTGTCATCGCTTGCACAGTATTCACTTGTCAGATGAACAAAATGAGGCAGTGTATGGCAAGTGCAACCACAAGAATGGACATGGACACAACTACAAGCTAGAAATTACATTGTTTGGTGAAGTGGATGAGCAAACGGGGATGGTGATGAATTTGGTGGATCTCAAGCAGATCATCCATAAGCATGTGCTCGATCAGGTGGATCACAAGAACTTGGACCTGGATGTTGCTTATTTTCACACAAGAGTCAGCACAGCAGAAAACATTTCAATTTTTGTTTGGAATGTATTGACGGAGCATTTGCCTCGGGGTTTGTTGTACCAGGTGAAAGTTCACGAAACGGATAAGAATATTGCGGTTTACAGAGGCGAATGAAGGAATAACGAGAAAAGAACGGCAAGGAGTTTGCTGAAAAATCGCAATATTTTTTCGCTACTTGATCGGTCAACCAAAACCCTCATCTGTAATGCGACCGCCCAAGACATCGCAGTCTGATTATTGCAGGATCATTGTTCGAAAACTGGTTCTGTGTGATGTGAAATTGCCTTTTGAATATTCACGAAGAGATTCTCAAGTTTGTGACACCTGGAGAGCTCGTCGGTCATTGTAAATAAAAAATGTTCGTTTGAGTTTCCAACGTGTGTTCCTCCAATTGTCCTGAGATTCAATTTTGTAAGCGGAACGGGCAAATCTTTGCGATGCAGGTTCCTCAAGCTTGAATAAAGCGTCACGAGAAGCGAATGAGGCGTTCATCCAAAAAACCAAAAAACAAACCAACACACCAACAAACCACCCCAAAAACAAACAACCAACCGCAAAGAGTGAAGCTTTAAACATTTTTTAGCGATTCGCTACACTTCTCACTCTAGATACCATCATATCCACCAATCCAATCCATACCACACATATCAAAATCAACAAACAAATTTTTAAGACACACAAACAAAAAATGATGAGACGATTTTTAAGCAATAGCAACTCCCTGTGCAAATCATGCAACACTCGATTCCATTCTTCTACATCTGCACTACAACAACAATTTCAACAAAACAACAAACACTTTGTCATTATACAATGGCCCAACAATGAAGTGTCTCTCAAACTAGACAATAGAAAAACAGCTCAAGAGCACGACGAGTTTTTCAATGATATTTCTCAGTATGCAGAGTCTCAATTGCAGAGATTGCACAATTTGAAACCAAAGCCACAACAACAACCATCTCCACTCGAATTTTCTCATCACCCATCACGACAATTAGATGCTCTCTTGTCTAACAAGAGCACTAGTCACACTGCTCCATGCACTTACTCTGTACAGTTGAATTCCATTACCATGTTTGATTCATCGATTCTCAAATCAGCCAATTCACCATCACCATCAGCTGTTGTTGTTGTGGATGGCACGACGGAACAACAACAAGTGACGATTGCAAAGACTCGCAAATCATCATCCACCAAGAAACAGGTCAAGGCAGCAACAACACAAATCAAATCATCTGCTCCATCAGCAGCAACAGCAACAGCAGTTGCAAGTGGAGGTGTCAATCTAGAACAGTTGATCAAGGAAAAGAAGGAAATGTTTGTCATGCAAGAAGTCAAGAGACACTTGCAAGAACAGCAACAAAAGATGCAACAACAAACACAACAGCAACAGCAACAACAACAAGAGAAGAAGCAAGCTCTAGAAGAAGAGGAGGAAGATCAAGATGTTGATCAACAAGCCTTGGCAACGGAAGAATCCACTGCCTCAGTCACTGTTGAACAAGCATAGAGATTTTATTTCCATCTCGCGTCATAGTAAAAAGCTTTTTCAATCTCATTCAAAATTCGAGTCCTTCGACGACACTTGTCGAATACAATCACTCTTTTAAGGCGCCCTCTCAAACAATGTGAATAGATAATAGTGTTTTTTATTTGGTTCTCCGTCGTTGCTGTTGTTATTACTGTTCATATTGTGAATGTATCCAGTTGTTGTTGCCTCCTCTCTGATGTGTGATTGTGCTACATGAAACTGAGCACTCTTATTTACACAGAGAAAAAGGAGGAAGTCTTATCCAATTGTACAGTTCCTTCCAACATGTCTGGAAGGTAAGAATTGTTGACTGTGCCCTTTTGTTTCAAGCTCCATCTCAAGCTCTTCAAAAAGTCCAATTCTATCTTTTGTTCTTCAGTCAATGCGTTGCGCTTTTCACCTTCTGCCCAATATGGCTTCAACAAGGATGATTGCTCATTCCACATGTCCACATATCCCTCAACGTACAATGGAGATAGTCTAGTGTCTAGAATGGGTTGAACGTCGAGAGATTTGTTGGAATAAGTGGCATAGAAGAAGGTCAATGGGAATGCGACGACGCCAGCCATTTTGACACGGTTAATGTATTGATGAGCGGTCAATGGACCAAAGATTCTACTGAAATTGAAGGGCATTTTTGATGATTATTATGGATGTTGGTGTTGGTTATGGATGAATATGATATTTTCCCGTGTTGTTGCAAGTTTTTTGTTTTTTTACAAATTATGAATCTCCGATTCGGAAAAAAGTAATTTTATTGGCGGCGATTTTCTGGTTCAATCAGTCAAGCGCTTGGAGTTTAGGCTGACTGTGCCTGCACGTTGGCTGAGAAGCCAGTGCTCTTGGATTGCATGTTTTGAGATGGACCATAGTTACTAAAATTTGTTTTCGTTTTGTGACAAGAGAGAGATAGTGAGAAAAAAAAAGCGAGAGGTGAGTTTTTCCTTGTTCTTTGATACAAGAGACAAATTTGTGGTTGCGCGATCAAAAGGACTTACGTGTATTGGTTTCTGTCTCCTCTAGCTCTGATAAATCTCAAGAAAAGTTCACTGTTGACGTCGTAGATCATGATTAGTCTTATTGTTGCTTGTTGCTTGTTATTCGTGTGTGGAATGTGCGTTCTCTGTTTTTTTTGAGTCGGAAACCAAATTCTCGCGACCTTCTGTCGGCAGAACCAAACACCAAGGATCAACATCAGCGCAAGTTTTTTCATTTCATCGCCAAACAACCAAACAAACAACAAAACAATCCAATATCCATCATAACATCATCATGCACAGAGCAACAACCAATAGCTTACGAGCACCATTGTCTCTCCTTCAACGTCTCTCTTCATCCACCACCTCCACCACCTCCTCCAAAAACAACAGTCTCTTTTTCCATTCTTCTCTTTTTCAACAACAAACTCAACAACAACAACAACAAAATGAATCAACTACGACTCACTTTGGTTTCCAAACTGTTCCCGAACAACAAAAACAACAAATGGTGTTTGACGTGTTTGCCAACGTGGCCAACAAGTATGACATTATGAATGATTTGATGAGTGGAAGTTTGCATCGCATGTGGAAAGATGTCATGATTGAGGATCACTATAGACCACAACCAGGTTGTACATTGTTGGATGTGGCTGGTGGTACAGGTGACATTGCATTTCGAATTGTAGAGTACATGAGAAGACAAACGGCAGCATCAGCAATGAATGGTAGTGTGCCACAGTCCAAAGTCATTGTATCGGACATTAATCCCAACATGCTCCAAGTGGGTAAACAAAAGTCGATTGAACTGGGATTGGATCGATTGAAGGAGTCGAGTGGTATAGAGTTGGACTGGTTGGAGGGCAATGCAGAGAGTTTGCCCACGATTGCATCGGACAGTATCGATGGATATACGATTGCATTCGGTATTCGTAATGTGACTCACATTGATAGAGCACTCAAGGAAGCACATAGAATTTTGAAAAAGGGTGGTCACTTTTTGTGTCTAGAGTTTAGCAGAGTGGACAATGAGGCGTTGCGTCAATTTTATGACTGGTATTCGTTCAATGTGATTCCTGCTGTTGGTGAGGTGGTGACCAATGACCGTGCCTCCTATCAATACCTTGTCGAGAGCATCAGACAGTTCCCTGATCAGGAAAAGTTCAAGAGCATGCTCGAGGATGCTGGATTCAAGCACACAAAGTACACTAGCATGAGTTTCGGAGTTGTCGCTTTGCACAGTGGAATAAAATTGTAAGGGGAATAATGAGTTTTAATAGGCTACCGCCAATTAGTTCAATCGTGCTAGTCGTTCCTTCAAATTGGACAAATCGGATTGATTCTCCTTTTCTTCTTCCCGGACGAACTTGGCCTGAGTAGCAGCCAATCTGGCTCTCAATGCTGCAGCATCGGTCGACTGTGAGAGAGATGAGGACCGTCTTCTTTGTTCGTCCATTTGTTGTTGCTTTGCCTTTGCTCTAATTCTGTTTTTCAGTGCTTCCAATTGGTCAGAGGAGGCTGGAACATTGGCTAATGGTTGATCATTGAATTGAGGAGGTTCCATCGGCAAGTCACTCGCGTTATTTACCTTCACTTCTCTAAATCGTCTTCGAATGTCTTGGACAGAGAGTGATCGGCTCAGTGCTTGATCTTCGGGGTTGATATTGCCTAGTTGTTGCATTTCGTGTTGTCTGCGCTTGACTTCAGCTCTAATGGCGTCCATAGATGACAGACCGTATGAGGGTTTAGTTGTTTTGGGGGCATCTGCTGTCTCTGTTTGAGGTTGGGGTGTATGTACTCTAGTTTCAAAGTTCTGTGATGACCGACTCTCATGCTCCTCAATCTTGGCTAGCTGGCGCTTAATATAAACCTGGAACACTTCACTGCAGCGGGAGAGATGGATGTTAATGTTAGCAGATGGATAGGTCTTCTTGAATTTGTAAAGTCGGAACAATCCAGTATTGCATGTGTCCTTGTTGCTGATACAGTTAAAAATTTCATTCAACATTTCATTGGTCTCTTGCGTATTGTTCGTTTCATCAGGTTCAGTAGAGATATTTTGGATCGACTCTGTGTCCTTTTCCTTCTGCTTTTGAGCATTTGTCAGCATTAGTTCAATGTATGACACAATCAGCGGATTCTTGTGCGTAGGGATGAATGATAGGTGAGTTCTAATACTCGGTCCCTTAACCTTGACAAGTTCATTTAAGATTGTCTTCACGGTTCTCAGAGGCAAGTCATCCTTGTTCTTGAATTGAGTCGGTGGATTGGCAGTCAAGAATTCGTGAAGGTCCATGAGGAGAATATCAATCTGAATGCGGTCCACAGTGCTCTCTAGTGCCTTGGTTAGCTTGAGAAGGCATTTTACAACCAATTCAGTGTACTTCTTCATGTGGAGCTTGTCATGTGAAGAGGCGAGTAGGTTCAACAATGAGGTGTATGTTGACGTTCTGTTGGAGTTTTGAAGAATGTTGATCATTAACTGGTTGAATGCTCTCAGCAAGTTCTGTCCATCTTCAAGCAGAGGCAACTTCTCATCAAGCAATCTTGTTAGAAGTTGATGAATTAGGTTTTGAAGAGTATCTTTGTCGATCAATTCCATGATATTCCTCTTCGAGAACAGAATCATCTTGGTATTGAGGAGGTATTTGCAGAGTCTGATACTGATCAAACCGGCTGTGGCTAATTCAAAAGCATTTTGAATACCAGATGTTAAACAATCTACTAGTTCTTTCACGTGAGGTACGACAGCTCTCCTATCATTGTTCAAGATTTCAACCAGCTTCTTCAAAGCGTTGATTGTATTCTCATCGTTCGTTCTATCGATTTGGATTGCACCAATAAGTTTTTGGATAGAGATCGGCTGAGAGCCATCAAGCTCTGCAATATTTAGTGTTGGAACAGATCTCACTGGCATTTGAGTAATTTGCTCGTGAACTCTTGTGCTGATAGCAACAGGTTCCGATGAGGGAACTGCTTCAACTACAGGTCTTCGTACAACAGTTCTTGGTTGCTTGAATGATGAGGTTAGAACTGGCTGTGTTACACTCTTTTCTTCGACATCATCATCAATTTCCATAGGAGAGGATGCAGACTGTGAAAGAACAGGAGTAGGGATCTGAGCATTCGATGCTAAGAGAATTCTCGACACTTCAGGTTGATTGTTCACTACAACTGGGATTGATGGAACAGCATCAATGTATTTGTCCAGGATGGCATTGACAGTTTGTCTGAAAGCTGGTTTCAAATCTCTACAATACTTTCGGACTTCCTCTACTCCAATAGCTGCCACAATTTCTGGTAATATCTGTTCGGCCAGTTTCCTTATGTCTGGTTTTGGATCTTGGATTGATTCGATAATTGTTTTGACGATGGGTTCAAACGTTGGTGCATCTCTCTGCTTGATAGTTGGCAAATGGTTGACAATGAAGGTAAGAACATCTTTTCTTCCCTCAGGATGCCCCTTTTCTGTTGAAAGTCCCTTAGGGAAGAATTTGAGCATCGGTTCCAATGTAATAATTTCTACCCATGCTTCTAGGACTGAGAGAGCGAGTGTTCTAACTGCCTTGTTATTGTGCGACAGCTTGGAAATAATGTTTGGTAAGATGAGTTTGCAATACTTTTCGACAGAGGGACCCGTTGCAGTTGCTACCAATATCAAAAGAGATAACGTAGTTGTCAATGTTTTAACATTCGGATCATCCAGTCTCTTTTTGAGAGCATTGATAAGTTCTGATAAGGTGGGTTGAATTCGCTTGTTCGCCTCAATAATGAGTTGCTCAATTTCGTTGACCGCAGCCAACCGATTCTTCCAATTACCATCGTCCAAGTTCTTTAAAATTTTAGAAGAGATCCTAGACTTGATATCAGTTCGAGGCAAGTCACCTACTGCACCACTGATTATAGGTGCTGCATCCTCGCCTCTAACTTGCTTGACGGGTATCACATTGGTCACTTGAGGCATCTTCTCAAACTCTGTCTTGATCGATGACAAGAGAGCAGGTTTCACATCACTCAAAAAGTCTAGCAAACCATCACCCATATACTTTCTCATCTCACATAAGAGACTGGTACAATTCTTTTTGATTGCTGGGTTGGTATTTTCCAGGCACGCCTTAATAAATTCAATCAATTGATCCACCTTAATATACGATACACCAAAATCTGCGACAGTTGATGACATCCACATGATACCTTCAGCTGTGATTTTTGGGTTCTTGTGTCCCAAGAGCTTCTTATATAAAAGAGAAAAGGGGAATTGAGGATTTAGCAGTTCTGCGATTGAACTGAGACACACCTTTCCTGCATCCTTTGCCTTTGCTGTTGCTAGTTTTTCCACAATTCCTTCAATAGAAGAGACAAGAGCGCCTTTAGAGAAAGTTGTTGATTGAGAGACAATCAATGTAACAACTTCGATCAGTTTTGTTACTACTTGTAGATTTGACTCTCCCCATCCAGGTACATAGCCAATATAGCGCACAATAATTTCTTTGTGCAATTCAACAACGTCACTCGATTCTGTAACGAATGTTTCAAGTTGTTTCAATGCTTCGACTCTTTCGCTCCATTTTGCCGAAGTGAATCCAGTAATGATATCTGACGCAATAATTTCTTTGGCCTTCTCGATTACTTCTTCTTTGGATAGTGAGGATTTTGTGTCAATATCCTCTTCGGGGGCTGATTTTTGAGCTACAGGTTTCTTGGCTGTGGTACCACTTGTGGGTTTGGCTGGTACTCTGCTGGATGTTAGAGGTCTGCTTGCTGCAGAAGGTAGAGTAGATGAACTTCTTGCCGTGGTTCGGGGAGCAACAGGTTTCGAGGTTTTAGGTGCGGAAACAGCTCGCTTGGGAGGTGCTGGTTTTTCTTCAGTAGAAACAGGAATTGATGTTACACTCGAAGAAACAGTTGCAGAACCGACAGGAGAAGCTCCATAGCCATTTAGTGCCTGCGTAACCTTCTCCATTTTGGTCTTGTCCAATTTAGCTAAAAATGAAGACATGAAACGATCACCTCCAAGCCACTGCAAGCGTGCGAGTAATCTCAATGAACTTTCTCTAACTCCGGCACTAGCATCGTCAGATAGTTCAATAAATTTCTGTGCCATAACCTTGTGCGCGTGTGTATGAAGTGCCTTCTTTCTTGAGAGGCAAGACTCTAGTAGTGAGAGACAACCTTGTTTAGACACAGCATGTGATTTAAGATCAAGTTCAGAGGTGTAACTATCGATAAAATCCTCAATTGGTTGCGAAAACTTATCAATAGAGTCAAGTGTCTTAGAAGCAGCATCAATCAATTTCTTGTCCTTAAATTTTTGGAATAGCAGAGGTACTACAGTAGAAGCATAGGTGAAACTACTCCTTAAGCCCTTGCACAATTGTTCGCAAACTTCAATTGCTTGTTTGATAACGACAGCATTCTTATCTGACTCGATGATAACTGCTAGTTTACCTATCAGAGGATAATAATCGCCAGATTTAAGCTTTGGATAACGAGCCACAAGTTCGAAAAGATCAACCAAGGCTTTCTTACGTTCTGCCCACTTTACGCTCGTTACTTCACTCTCCCATTCATTAGGAATTTTTGATAATACATCCTGAGGCTCCAACAATTCTATAGGATCAATCTCTTCTTCTTGTGGCTTTGCAGATTTTACTTGTATCGAATTGTCCATTACTTTTCCGGATCGCACTGCTCTTATTGGCGCAGATGTAGTTTCCTTTTCTTTGTCGAATAGAGCAAGAAGATCCTTCTTCTGGGCAGGTTTAATTTCCCAAGTGTCCATGATCATAACCAAAGAATCCTTGAGCCATCTGTAGAGTTCTACAATGAGTTCAGTTGCTTGTGTCTTGATTGTTATATTGACTTCTGACAAAAATAATGGCATTTTAGGTAAAATAGACTTGATGGCAATAGCGTTCTGTCCAAAGTTCCGGAGTAAAAGTGCAATGCACTGGATAGATAGAGATCTTGTCTTTGGGTTCTTCTCATTTGCAGCTTGTCCAAAGTACAGTAGTTGTTCCTAAATTACATTTGCAATCAAAAAGAGTTAGTAAACAAAGTTACATTCGACAACTCCAAAATCAAGAGCATTAACTTACCAAAACTGTTACACCACAATCAATTTCAGTGTACATGAGCAGAATATCGTTCACCAGTTTCACAACACTTTGCTTTGTTGAAGGATAGGCCTTAATCACGAGTGGTACAATTTCTACAGCTGTTTTTGATGCTTGTTTATAGTGTGTAACAAAACAAAGGACGACTTGAAGGCCTTTTTCAAGGGCTGCATGGTTCTTCTCTGTTGCACATTGCGATAAATACTTTCCATTCTCAATAAAATCATTGTCAGAACTTGTTGTGCTCAGCGTAGTTATTAATTGATCATAAGCTTCACATCTTTCCTTCCAATTAGAGCTACTAATGAGATTGCCTTCGCTTTTCGCCGATGTCTCTCCCATTGGATCATCAGCTTGTTGTTGTAGATGTGGATTCTTTGCGTTTTCAAGTCTCAATTGTTCTTCCAACATTCTTTCAAAGAGATCATGAGATGATGGCGGAACAACGACATCCTCTGTGGTTGTATCCATGTTTGTATTCTCGAAAGTCATAATCTAGTTGTTGCTTGTGTGTTGGTTGGGTAGAAGTAGTTGGTTGTGCGACTTGATGTCAATTCGTTTGGTTGGGATAGTGGCCCCCGGAAACGTTCAAACTTTGGCGCCAATACTTGATTCGCGAACTGCCGTAACGACACCAATTTTTGGCGGTCTGGCGGTGATCGGTTGTTTTTTTCTCCGGTTCAATTTTACAAGGTCGCATTACAGCTCAAAACGAGGGTGAAATTCTTATTTCTTGAAGTGGCAAACAGGTTTACATTCCAAATCAACACAACCATAATTGATCTCAAGAACAATGATCTACACTGGAGAAATTGATAATGGCCAAATGCATGGAAAGGGTACGCTGATCTACCCAAACAAGGAAAAGTATGAGGTATGTGAATTGATGCATCGTACTTCTTTGAAATTACCTATTATTTTAACTCACCTTTTGAATTATTAGGGCGACTGGGTATTTGGTAAGAGACACGGTATCGGTTCCTACTATTACGCCGATGGATCTAGGTATGAGGGAGAATGGGTTCAAGATATAATCAGTGGTAAGGGATCTTGTTTCTATGCGAGTGGAAACAAGTATGTTGGAGAGTGGGCCGACGGAAAGATCAATGGCAAAGGAGTTCTTCTTTATGGTGATGGGGATAAGTATGATGGAGAGTGGCTAGATGGGAAAATGCATGGCTATGGTACTTATTTCTATGCAGATGGAGACAAGTACGAAGGAGAATGGAAAGAAGATAAGAGACACGGAAAAGGAGTTGTTACCTATGCCGCTGAAGATGGTAGTGTTGCCGAGAAGTATGATGGTGAGTGGATCGATGGAAAGATGCACGGATGGGGTAAATACTATTATGCTGACGGAGGTGTTTATGAAGGAGATTGGAAGGAGGGTAAGATGCACGGAGAGGGTATCTACTTCTTCCCTAATGGAAACAAATATGAAGGAGATTGGAGAAGTGATGTCAAGGATGGTTATGGAGTCTTGACCTATTTTAATGGAGAGAAGTACGAAGGGTATTGGAAGAATGACAAGGCTCACGGCAAAGGTACCCTCACATATGCGCATGGAGATAAATATATTGGTGAGTGGAATGCAGCAAAGAAGAATGGTAAGGGAGAGCTTCATTATTCCAATGGAGATGTGTTCGAAGGAGAATGGAAGAATGATAAAGCCCATGGATTCGGCGTGCTGACATACGCAAATGGTGCTCTCTACGAAGGACAATGGATCGATGATAAGAGACACGGGCATGGAGTCTTTAAGAATGTTGATGGCACAGTGTATGATGGAATGTTCGAGAATGGAAGAAAGGAGGGAGAGGGTGTACTGACCAACGCAGATGGAAGCGTATTCAAGGGCAAGTGGAAGGATGGCCTGATTTATGGCATGGGTTACTATTTCCCAGCTCCAGATTCAGATTTGAACAATCCTGACTTGTAAAATGAGATGTATTTGAGCCAATGTGATGAAACACTCCTCATTTAATGGACAGCGCCTTTGTTTTTTGAATTGCAGTTCGAATGATTTGCTCTCGATCTCTTTCTACATCTCTCAATATGTATGCTACTCTTTGGCTGTGTGACATGATTCTATGATCCATCTCTGGTTGCATGTCGTCCAGGAAATCCTCAAACAAGTAAGCTTGAAACTCGTTTGGTAAAGGAGCAGGATCATTGTATGCCACAAACAACTCCTCGTCATCAATTTCAGAATCCAACTGCTCCATCGTAGGTAACTGTTCCGGTGCAATAAAGAATCGAGACTTCCAAACAGGCGTGTTCCTTGCTTCCCACTCCTGATATGTCATTGTCGAATTCATACTATGATTTAATCGATGTACCATGTGTTTTGCCACCTGATCCACACCTTGGTTAGTTAAATTCGCTTCTTCAACGTGATCATCTGCTTGATCTAGTTGTGCTGCATCTTGCCGTGCATTCTCCTGATGATTCAAGAAGACGACATTGGGCAGTCTTGGATCTATATAGGAAGCACCCATGGCCACCAATGGTCGTAAACTAGTTGCGCCACCATCATCACTATCATGTTGCTGATCCTCATTACTCACTCGGCTCTGGTCACCATCCTCATCATGACTCGACACCATATTCTGCGCAAATTCCTTCAAAAACAATAGAGTTGACTCTGGCGAATAATCCTCCTTGTATCCATACCATTCAAGCAATGCAGCGACTCCACCTCCCACCTTTCCATCCTTTCCTTCAAACATTGTAATCCTTTCCCGCCATTGCTCTAAAATACTCCGCCATTTCTTTCCCCAAATGGACTTGACCCAGGAGTATTGAACGAATTGAGCACCGAACAGTGCAATCAAATAGAACCAAATGTACAGAAATGAGTGATATCTTCTCGGATCCAAGTACGTTGCCGTCACAATGTGAATGGGAAGAGCGGAGTTTTTAGATCGGAGAATCTCAGCAAGAGCCTCGCTGTTCATGAGATTGTGATTCAACAGTGGGATCTTTTGAGTGTTGTTGTTGTTTCTCGTCGTTGATGTCATTTGTGATCATTCGATTGTATGTTTGGTGATTAATGTTTTGTCGAGCTTAAAAAAATTGAGAGCGCGTTTTTCCCAGTTCAACCAGCCAATGGAAATTGCACACTCCGACAACAACAATTTCCAACCATTTCACAACAAAAAGCAAGACACGAAAAATCACATCCAACAAACAATATCATCCTTCCTCATCATCATCATGCAACAACAACCAACATCACCTCACACGATTCAAGAGCAATTAACCTTTCGCTCATTCAAGCAATACCTCATTCCATCCATTCACACCATTCAATCTTCTTCTTCTTCTTCTCAACAACAAGAACAACAACAAGAACAACAGTCTCCAACTGACAACAGTGGTGACACAATCAACATTATCAATAGTGAAAATAATAGCTATAATAATGAACAACAAGAATTTCAATTATTGTTGCACGGGAATGGACTCATGGTCATCACACTGTCCAAGCATCATTTTCTAGTCGCTCAACACAATCGATATCATGTCACTCGTATTCAATTCCATCACACCAATAACAATAACAATAACAATATATCATCCACTGCAACAAAGATTCATCATCCACAATACACCACAGCCAAACAACAAAAACAACAAAAGAAGAATAAGAAACAAGCAGAGCGAGAACGAATGATTAAACACAAGACTGTTCTCTGTTCCATTTATTATCATGATACGACTAATACTAGTAAGAATGAGAATGATAGTAGTGATAGTCGTGGTGATAGTGATGAAATGTGTGTTCAATTAGTGTGTCCATTGGATTGCAAGCTCGTGGAAGTCAATCATGAAACACTGTCTCAACAACCACGGCTCATTCAGACCAATTCAATGACATTTGGCTACTTGTGCATATTGGATGCGAATCACTTGTACAAGACGAGTGATCAATTGCATCGATTCTTGATCAACAAGTGTAGGATGACAACTGATTCTACACTAGGTGTGTTAGATGCGGCAATGGAGTGCGATTAATAAAAAATGAAAGTAAGCGATTGTTGTCAAAAGTTTATTGAAAATCTATTTGTGTGTGTGTGTGCTTGTTGTTTAATCGTTGTGTTATGTAAGTTTAGTCTCCCTCTTGTTGTTGCTTGTATTTGGCATAAAGCTCCTCCATTTCCTTCTTCTCCAGTTTCATCTTCTCCTCAGCTTCTTGTCTCTGTTCCTTGGTCACAATTCCCCACTCTTGTTTCATAATGTTTCTTCTAAAATCCGGATCAATCATCTCCAGTGTTCTCTCCATGTCGTACGAAATGACTGCCAATCTAAAATACTTTTCGGCACAGCGCATCATATCTCTCTGCACCTGATCACAATAATTCTTGTACGATGCCAGTGCATACAAGTCCTCTGATAGGAAAATGTGCTTCCACAGTGCCTTCTTCTTCTTTTTTGCCTGTGTTTCAAAGCATTTTGTGCTCGCAACAAACAATTCAGAGCACGCACCTTGACTCACCTCTGAGAACATGTTGGTTCTCAGTGTAGAACACTTGCTGTGCTCTGGATACGCCACACAATTCAACTGCCTATGTATTCGCTCATTGTGGTTCAATTGTTTGCGATACGAGGTGAGTGCCTGTGCAATTTGAGATGTCTGATGCGGTTCATTGCGAAACATGACATCTAAATCTGCTCTTCCTCTCGCATCAATATTCTCAATCACATTCATACATGGTCCATAATTGACACTCTTAGTACCACTCTTACCACCACTCTTAGTACCACTCTTATCAATCTTATCATCCATGCTCTTACTATTATGATTACTATTATTGGCTTGATCAAGTGGATTGGGAATTTGATTCGAAAGGAAACACTTTTCCATCGAGTGTCTCAATGGTTGCCACGAAGGTGCAAACTTTAGGAATGGACTCGTAACGCACAATGTAAATTCAATGTAGGATGGTTCATGGTGCAATGAACGATCCAAGTCATGTTCGTGCTCTGCCAAATAATTTACATATTTTCGATATTCTTTGATGCATCGGCGACCATAGGAATCACTCAGGAAATCAGTCATGATGTACTACTCTCTCTCTGGCTATTGTTTTTTCTTTTTTTGATATTTTGGAGCGTTTTGTCGTTGTTGAGCCATATGATTGCGGGGAAACTGTGCGTCATGCAAAAGAGAAAAACTCTGGGTAATCTTTTTCTCAGGTTGGGAAAACCGAGGGACCAAGAATGGACAAACAGTAAAGTTTGTTGTATTCCGTAACACCACTAAACAGGAATGTGGGATTTATTATTGATGCATGATAAAGTCTGGAACGTCCTTCAAAAAGTCGTACTCGGTTCGAGCTGTGACTGTGACTTCAGTGGAATGGTTTCCAGCGGCGGCAAAGTTGGCCTTGAACAACACTTCGGCTCCATTGTGTATTCTCGCAATAAATGACAGTTCGTGTGCACTGCCAGATACTGTGATGGAACAATCTGGGATCGGAGGTATCGTACTTTGCAAGATAAACAGATTGACTGCATCTTGAATCTCAAGTGGCAGAGTATAAGACTTTGAATTCTCATTGTCCTGTCCAAGTTCAGCCCATGCAGTAGTAAAGTCAGTGGTTGTCTTTCCGCTAAAGTAATCAGTGATTTGAATGTCAACATCGAGCAAATTGTCGACTTTTTCTTGTTTGACTTGACCTGTTTGTTCTCCAGTTCTTGGATCGACACCTACAGATTGGAAAGACAGAACATTTCGAACTGATGTAACAGGCAATGTACTGGCATTCTTCTCTAGAGCTACGAACGCATATTCGGGTTCATTGTACAGAAGTAAACCAGCTTCAACAAGGAATTGAAGAGACAACTCCTCTCCAATTTCACTTTCAACCATTAAATTTTCTAGTTCCACTGCAGGATTCATGTTAGTGCACTCAAACTGCAACACAATATTCTCTGGCCAAGTGTGCTTAATAACTCTGACAACGAGATCCGAGTCT
Organism: Tetramitus jugosus; assembly: GCA_937625935.1. Classification (NCBI taxonomy): domain Eukaryota; phylum Heterolobosea; class Eutetramitea; order Acrasida; family Vahlkampfiidae; genus Tetramitus; species Tetramitus jugosus. The sequence goes on along the minus strand of OW569345.1, from coordinate 98,587 downwards.
GGCTTTGAAAGCAGTATTGGGTCCTTTGTGGAGTGAGGAGCACCTAATCTTTTCAATGGAGCAATCTTGGAGAAGATGTCTCTAAAGTAAGGGTTGTTCAAATCTTCCTCCATCTTCAAGTATTGCTGAATGATGACATTCAAGCGATTTGATAATCCCTTTGGCACACCTGATCGAGCGCTTTGGTGTTGAGATCTAGAATTAAAGGTGATAATTACTTGTCCTTCCTGTTTGATGATATCTGCTTTGATTAAAATTAGATCACCAGTGCTCATCTTACCAGAGAAGTGGACTGTGTGATGATCTTCAGAAAACACTCTACCTGTGTTTCCACAAGGCGCCAAGAAGGAACTACATATCAGCTTTTCAACAAATAGTTGCATCGACGAACTAAACGGATAGCTGGTTGATAAATCTTGATCTCCCTGTGATGATAGTTGATTCCACTCAGAAGTAAAGTTCACTTGAGGGAAATCGACAACAAAGTCCATTGGAGTCAGTTCGACATCTTCAACCTTCATTTGGTAGGTGTTTCCACCGCTCTGTAAGTTCAATAAATTGGGAAGGTTTCCAAATGGTAGCTCAGAGGTATTGTCAATCTTTAAAATAACAAAAGCAGTACCCTTCTGTTCCACAAAAGGTCCAGTTTCCAAGTTTTCAATGCTAGTCAGCCCAGTTATTCCGTCTAAACTAATCTCCGTCGCTAGTTGAACAATTTCCATCTCGTCATTCTTATTCTGAATATCATACTGAAGAACGAGATGTTGGGCGTAGATGTGTTTTGTGCATTCAACGTGCATATCATCATCTGGATCAGTCAAAATAGTTGGTTCAGATGATGCAAACGGAACACCCATAGAAGTAATCTTGGGTACTTTTGATAGAACAGCATCAAATGATTCTTGTGCTTGTCTCTCTCTGATTGAGGAATTATTGGGCTGAACGAGATCATTGTACTGTAATGCTAGTTCACTCGTATGCTTCTCGCTCTCTGCATCAGTAGTTCTAATGTTAATTTCGACATTGATTCCATCTGGTGTAACGTTGAACTGATACTGAACAAGAACAGATCGTGAAGGGTTGTACATTTTTAGAGCATGTTGTGTGGTGTCTGGCTGCACTACCTCTCCTCCTTTGATAATACACAGATGGGATTTCTGGACGAAATGGTTGACAATATCTGGTAAAGAGACCATTGCTTCCAATGAAAACTTCTTGGTGCTGTCTGGTGAAGGAGTCGTGGCAGCATAGACACGGTCAAATGCTGCCTCTGAAAATTCTTGATCGCTTAAATTCTTCTTCAATGTGACAGTTCCTGCATTGTTCTCAACATTCTTAATTTGAGTATTCAGGTTGTTCACCATTTCAGAAACTAAGTGCGGCATAATTTCGTGCTTATTCGATCTGGCTGCAACCTCAATCAATGATCCGTTATCCACTCTCTTTACTCTCGCTTGGATCAACAAATCATCTCCATCAACTGTAATACCAGCAAACGATAAAGTATGATTATCCTTGCCAGAACAGACACGGGTAGATTCTAATGGATTCAAACCAGATTGTGTTACAAACCTGGATACGGCTCCTTGAAGATCAACATTCTCCAGATTCGTGGTTTCTGCTTGTTCACATCCCAATGAGGACCATACACAATCAAAATCTATTCCAGAGTTATCTCTGACAAAATCCATCTTTGACAAATCAATGGTTTGCAAGTAGATGTATCCTTCTCCCTCATTCTCCCCATTGCTGATAAACTCAAAATTGAGAGTATTTGATATGACTCCTGAAGGCAGCTCCAAACCATCACGTGCTAGTGTTGAGTAGATGGACGTTTCTACATTATATGGGAGGTCTGCTTCTAAGGAAAAATCAGCATACAGACCTCGCACTTGATCTAAATTGTGTTCCACGACCGCATTCTGTAAGATAGTGTTCGGTATTAAATTGGTACAAACGAACTGAATCACGATACTATCAGGGTGAGTGTGCTTCACTACTTCTACTTTGATCTGTGCTCCCTCAACTGAAGACAGTGAAGTTGATTTGGAAGTTTTAAGTGGTGTTCCCTTATGCTGAAGTTGAGGAATCAAACTTAGAGTATTTTGTCGTGATAGTTGCTCTTCCTTGTCTTCTACCTTCTCCTTCCTCTCCATAAATATTCCACCAATATCTTTTAGAGCGTCAACAACTTGATTGCAATCCGAAGAAGCTCCTTTTGTTGTGATTGAATAATTTTGCGTGTTTGAGTTGAGTATCGCTTCGAACAGGACCGAGTTTTGTCCAAGTGCTTTTGATATGATAATCTTGTTGCCATTGTTATTTGCATCACATATGTGTGGTGCATCCGAAAGATACGACAAAACCTCATTAAGCACTGTCGAATCGATTTCAATAGTCTTTGAGACAAAATGTTTCGGCAGTTCACTGTTGCTGTTCGTTAAATAATCAATGATATTGACAGGTAGTACTCCCATACGTACAGACGATTGATGGCATGTAGAAGTATACTTGAGAACAGGATTTATCTGCCCGGACCTTATCTCACCGACTCTCTTCAGTTTCAAGAAAGTGAAACCGCAGTCAAGAGCAGGAACATCAACTGATTCACTCTTGTAGTTTCCTTCTAGTCCTTCGATTGACTCGAAGCATTCTACTTGCACATTATTATAGACGTTGTTTGAAGTATTTCTCAACTCAAATTGGAGCACTAGTTCATCTTCAAAGACATGCTTGATCACATCAACCCGAAGAGAAGAGTCGATAGTAGTAAGTCTTTCTGGAAGCGATGAGCGAACTGGTATTCTATCGCTTCCCAAACACTTCTTGAGTAAGGTTGTGTAATACATGGCATCTCTCTTGCTGTTTTCATCGAGCAGGAGATCAGCACACTTTCTAGACAACTGCTCCAATTGGTTACTTAAATGTTGGTTGCTTGAATCCTTGGTAGTTCTCATTCGGTTCTTCAAGTCTCTAATTTCACTCTCAACTTCAAGAAGTGCCATTGCGCTTTGCATGAATTGACGCTTTGCATTATTGAATTCGTCTTCTGAAAGTTGCTTTGGCTCTGAGATCAAGGCATCTGACGCGGAGGTAGTAGGCTCAGTCGCATCTACTCTGACCTCTTTCTTCTCTGCTTCCTTCTTCTCCATGTACTTCTCAACCACAGAGTCCTTCCATACTCTAAACACTTCTTCTCTCTTCTTTGGTTGATTCTGCTTCAAGTTCTTGGCAAGGTCATCAAAGAGCTTGGCCAATTCTCGAACAGAAACGTTTGACAGAGCCAACAAGTCATTTTGATCTTTGATAGAGGTACCAGTTTCCTCCAATAACTTTTGTACTTGTGGATTGAGATGAGAGGTATCCATTCTTGTCCTCTTTCTGATTTGGCTTGGGTTGTTCTGATGATCGAGAGTAGGAACAAAATTTTGGGGTGTTTACTGGTGAGCGTCATTGTAGCATTGTTTCATGCCGCTGTACAGCATTCTGGTGAATACTCCGACGACCGACAACTGTTTCTTCTCTTCTTCATCAGAACGACTATGTCGAGATGTAGATTCGCTGTACGGTTCTGGTGTACTCTGATAGGAAGTAATTCTTGCGTATGACTTCCCAATTCTTAGCACAGGCGTGCAGCCATTCAACTTCACTTCCTCTGAACCGGCGATCAATTTCCCTGAATACCTTATCCCTGAAAAGTTTCTTGTCTTCGCTGGATGGATCATGAGGAACGACACAGACATCATAACCGTGCAACTCTGTCAACATGCGATGAGAAGGCAACAATCGATCCACTGGACTCAACAGCAATTGTTGTTGTTGTTGCTTGCCACCTTGTTGATGAGATATGACATCATTCGCAGTGAACAGTATGCGTGGACCAGCGGATTGATACAGATCCGGAATTCCCTTCTTCAAATTATCGAGCGTTCTCACAAAACGAAGCATATGCGCGTCCAGAGATGACTCCAAATAGGGAATCACAATCACGTGACACACACTGTACAGGAACAGACCCAACTGAAGACTCATCATCTCCGATTCCATTGCATGATGCTCCAATCCACCACCTGCACCACCACTTCCACTGCCACCAGTACCCGTACCATCCATAAACAGTGCCTCACAGTCCAGCACAAGCACACGATCACTTGACACATACAATTGAATTCCTCGCGTCTTTCGCTCGCACGTAATGAGCTCATGTGCACCACTCATTTCAAACGGACCATGGAGCTCTCTCCGATCATCCATCGCACCGTCCACCGTTGTCACATTGGCAATCATATTGGCCAATGTACTCTTTCCAGTTGCTCTTCCACCCATGACAGCAACAACGTGGAACTCATTGACGAGCAACAAGTTGTTTGACTCTGATTTCTTTGCACCAGTCACGTTGGTCAATAGTTGAGACACGCGATCCAAGTTCAATTCGTGATTCTTGGTCATGAAATCAATAGCAGCATTCCCTCCACTGCTACTACTACTACCACTACTACTACTCGTTCGATGAATGGTAGGTGTACTAGTAGAAGCAGTAGTAAATAATGCACGATTCACTTTTGAGGATCGATCTGGTGTTACATTTGCACTTGTTGTTGAAGGTGTAGTTATTGTTGGTGTTGGTGTCGTTGCTTCTCTTCGTAATAGCATTTTGGTCATTGGTGATGTTGTGGTCACATTGGATTGTTGCGCATCACCACTTGTTGTTGTTGTCATAGTAGTAGTAGTAGTAGCTGTGGTATCCACGGACATCATGATACGATTCCTAGAGGGAGAAACAGACGTATGACTGATGCGTTGATGAGGACTCTTTGATGATTGAGAGCGTGATGAAGCCGTCAATGCATTTTGATTTTCATTTGATGATAATAATAATGGTTGTGCTGTTGTTGTTGTTGTCGTTGATGCAACTGTAGATGATGTGGATGATACAGATGATGGTGCTCTCATAATCTTGGGAATAATAGTGGGAGTAGAAGACGATGATGATGCTTTTGAGTGTTGATGATGATGGTGATGATGCTTTGGTTGTTGTGATGGTGGTGTAGCAAAAAAGGCAGACATGTTACTCTTTTTCTTGTTCTTCACTTGTTGCTGTTGCTGTTGTTGTGATGATGATGACTTTCCACTGCTACTTGATGCATCACCCGTTGATGTTGCTGGAGATGTTGGTGATGATTGGAACAGACGAACCTGGGCTGATTTGCGTCCAGTGGGAGATGGTGTTGATGATGACATTGATCTCTCTTTTTGTTGTCGTTTGATTTTTTGTCTCAGAGTTGGTCGGAGGATTGCTTTGGTGGATGGGAGGATACAAAGGATATCGAGTTTGTGTCGTCCAAGCATCACAAGAAGGTAGGGAATGGCAATGAAAATAAATAATGGAGGGTTGTGTATTTACAAGATGGAGGTAGCCATCCGATAGGCAATATCAACAATGTTTTGAGGAATAGAGTCCTCGTAGCAAATGTAAATTTCGGTCAAGTCACCATAAGTGGAGGATGAGATTGGCAGCATGGCTCCTACCACCCAGTATTTGATCGTATGGGGTGCAAAGCTCTCTGAATCTTCGACATGTATCCCGTACTCGACAATCGGTTCTGTTCCTTCCATGAGAATGGGTCGCTCAGCGGCGTGACTCATTCTCTCTGGTTTCGTAAAATCTTCATCCACCAGGTATTCACTCTGTCTTCGCAGCATGAGTGTTTGGCGTATGATGCCACAGTACTTTATGAAGATGGGCTCGATTCGGGACAGATTATCAGTCAGTGAGATAGGAAACAAGAGAGTGCCTTGAGCCTGGGAGTGAATGACATAGTTGAACAGGACATTGTAGGGACCAGTTGTGGCACTCGACAAGATTTCCAAACTGGATTGATCAATGGTCAGCGTGTGTGGCATAGACTTGATCGGTTTGTTCGGCTTGGGTTTCACGAGGAATGACGAGGGGTCAGCCAGTGGTGGGTTACGTCTTGCCATGCACTGATCTACCATGCGGAATACATTGTTGGCGTGCATTCGTTGAAGACAGAGCCTCATTTCATTTGTGGTGAATGGATCCTGTTGACTGTACACGAACCAAAAAAGATTAATCAACCAATTCATCCAACAATAACACATAACAAATCTGTACATACTTGAGTGCATGCTCTCTAGGAGAAAGCACGTTACACAGTACCTGATTGCCTTGACATAGGACAACGAGAAGATACTTTTTCTTTTGTATCGTTGCACCATCAGACTTTGGCTTCACTAAGCCAAATGGATTCGTCTTCTCCTTATAAAATATCTCATGTACAGTTATAATTTCAGGGCTGTCTGCTTTTCTCTGTAAATGATTCATTGCTTGAACAAATGACACAACCTTCTTTGTCAGTTTTGGAGTCAGATGAGATGATAGTAAGAGACCAGCATGCAGTAAGCATGTGCCCAAAATGAAGCAAATGTGAGGTGTTTTCATCAGATCCTTGGAATGGAAATTGGCCTCCAGCAAGTTTAACTCATTGTCAATGAGTTGAGAGAGGGACAGTGGACATTGTAAGCTCGGTATAGACTAAATATATGAGTAGAATAATAAGCTGGTTTAGTGCTGGCTGAGAAACAATAACGGCAAGCATCAAACATAAATATAGTCAATACAAGTAAGTACGTACAGATGAAAACGTATCCATGAATCGCAGTGTATGCTGAGAAGGTCGCAAAACATTGTCAAAGAATCGTTGAAACAGAGCATCCAAATCTGCATGAGCATGTGGATCAAACACCACAGAATCGATCGAATCAAACGAAAATTTGAGCAATCCATACAGCGACTCCATATAATTGGCCATAAACAACTCGTGCAAATGAGGCAACACCAATATAAACATCAAATCCTCATGAATCAACCTGTATGTCACCACTAACTGCTGCTTCTTTTTTAGCTCTAATCTCAAACGTTCAATACTCGCCTTTATACTATTGTATTGATTCTCGTGGGATAATGATTTCGATTTTGAGGAAGGTGAGCCTTGACTCGATGAAGGAGATGGTAGATCATGCAATGTAAACATGTGAGGAGATGCACTCGAAGAAGCACTGTTTCGATCAGGTCCTGCTGAGCTATTTCCCGTCGACGGAATCAAGTGCAGAAAAGCGAGCGGAGATTCCATGACATCTACTGAACCGCCATAAGCGGCATGAAAAACTCCTTTGAGCTGTTCCATAGATTTCGCGTGAATGTTGGAGCTTGCAAGACTAGGATACATGTACATGAGCTTTTGATCATCAAGTGACGATAGACATAAATCAACATAAGAGCAATAAACCAATTGACAACAACACAAAATCAACAACAATTCAAGTGGAAGAAAAAAAAGTGTCAATCTTCAAAACAACATCACGAACGCATCACGCACTACAGAGTTTCAAACACGGGAATACTCACATATTCTTCATCTTCCTCGCACTTCATTCTGATAAACATGGCACAGTGAGCATACTTGTGCCTGTCCAATAATTGAATCTGAGACAGGTTTAATGAGGGAATGGTTGAAGTGGAAGCGGTTCGATTTTTACTCATCTTGTTTTCATTTAATATGATCTTGAACTATGCACTGTGAAGTCGTTTTTTGTCTATTGTTTGTGTTGAATTTTTGATGGTTGAGAGGGGTTGTTCTCACAAAAATTCAAGCCGGTGCGCGAACTTTGAATTCCGATGCTTGCCTTCGCCATGGTGTTTGGCAAATGGAGCTTACTGGCAGTTATTCCAGACACCATCAATGTACAGCCTGCTCTCGCATCATTCAGCTCTTTGATTATACTTGTTACGGATGTACCAAAAGCACAATCACCTGGCATTCTCGCTAGCTTGCACAAGATTTCCTTGGGCAAACCGTTTAGGCAACTGTAAATTCTTGATCCCGGGTGTCTTGGGAGCGCTGGAATCGGAACACAAAATGGAGAGAACAAAAGTGTTTACTAGTTGTTGGTCGTGATTCTAAAAGTCCTCTTGTTCTTCATTGAAGAGAGCCAGAGTCTCTGGTAGTGGTTCAAAGCCACACTGCCTAGCGTACTCCAAAATCTTTGTTGCACGCACATAATCGCCATGATACATGGCCAGTTGTATCAATCCATGATACGTGTGAGCATTGGCCTTAATTTCTCTCTCCTTCATGTCTTGGAGCACAATGACCACATTTTGATTCGATCCATGAAGTGCATAGGACTTTAACAATTGGTTGAACATGTCGGTATTCAATCGGATCATTGCATTGTCCTTGAAGAATGGCTGCTTGAACAGTTCAGCAGGTGCATTTGCATATTCATTGGCCAAACGAGTCATCAACTCATATATTTTTGTGAGAAGACTACATGCGACTTCTCCTCTCTCCATGGAAGAACCAATGTATTGCAATACTTGAATCAATTGATTGTAGAGAGCTGAATCGATAGGCGTAAACGACTCATCAAACGCCTCTTGTGTATCATCTTCAACTTGTTCGTCCATGAACACATCTGCTTGACTGTATCGCTTCTTGTTCTTACTATTGTTCTTTGATGATGATGACACGGCAGAACTTTCATCATCTTCGCCTTCTTCTTCTTCTTCTGCTTCGTCATCATTCTCAAACAAGTCCTTGTTCCACTCATCTTCTCTATTATCAATCGACTCGATCACAACATCGTCTTCACTCTCAGCAGTCAACAAATGTGCAGCCTCAATAAACACCATCTTCTCCAACGAATAAACCATTTTCTTCAATTCATCAACCACTGACTTCATGAGTGCTTCCTTGTCTTGCATGGGTGTCTCCGTTATCACTTCACCAATACCATTATTTTTTTCATCTTCCACAATTTGTTCAAACTTAAAAATCAGTTTCTTTAGTCGACTAAAGTGATCCAAGTATTGATTTTTTTGAATTTCAGTTTCTGACATGGATTCCTTCGCATCTTGTTCTTCCAATAATGTATTGTTGGAATGGTCTTCATCAACAAATTCTTCCTGTTCTTCTTCTTTTCCCTGTTGTTGTTCTTTTTGTTGTTGTTGAGATAGAGTGGAATGCAAGTGATAATTGCGTTTTGTAGTTTGTGGATGATGATGATAAATAGAACAAGTGTTGCTGTGAAGATGGTGAGATGAAGAGGTGCGTGGATGGCAATGGAATTGGATGGATGTTGTGTGATATGTGTTTCTCATCATCATTATGATTGGTTGTGTTGTGGCTGGTAGTTGTGAAGATGATGACGCAACACAGAGTTTGTTTCCATGATTGTGGATCTTTGTGATTCTCCTTTGTGTTGTGCTCAATGTGGTTCGAAACATGATGACGGTGAATATACGACGACTATTGCTTTTGTTGATATTTGCGTGGATGGCCTTGTTGTGGAAAAGAAAAAAAATGCCGCTGCTTACAATTTGTCGGGTGTGCGCAGAAAATCTTCAATACTGCGACAATGAAAAAAAAGCACAAGACAAACAAATTGAACGAATTGAGAACGAGAGAACAATGAATTCCCCACAACGCTCATCTCATCAACAACAACAACAACAATCCGCATCAGAAGATTCAACAGTATGTGTCATTATGCGAACCAACATTGATCACACCCCCCAAACAACCATGAGCTAACACTTTTATCATCAAAATTGAAAACAAATTTGATATCAAAAATGACATCATCATCATCATCTCAGAGAGTTTGTTTCTCAGCCAATCATAATTACTTTATTCATGATGTACAATATGATTTTTATGGCAAACGAATGGCCACTTGCTCTTCTGATAACAGTATTCGCGTATGGGACACTCAACATGGTGGATGGCAGTGTACCTATGATTGGAAGGCTCACAACGGACCTGTTCTCAAGGTCCAATGGGCCCATCCAGAATTTGGTCAAGTGTTGGCCTCATGCTCCGAAGATCACACATGCAATATATGGGAGGAAACACTGGATGAGAAGCAACAACAACAACAACAACATTCATCATCTTCATCAACTACAGGTGACAGTCATTTAACAACATCTGCAAACACTCCGTCATCCACCTCTTCATCTTCATCTTCATCATCATCGAAACGCAAGCTCAAATGGACACTGAAATCAACACTTGTCGATTCACCACAGGCGATTGTTGATATAAAATTTGCGCCAAAGCATCACGGATTGAAATTGGCAACGAGTTCTCTGGATAAGCACGTGAGAATTTATGAGGCACCTGATGTGATGAATCTGTCGTATTGGACAGTGAATCAAGAGATTGATTTGTCAAAGAAGGGAACAGTGGCTCGATGTTTGTCATGGAATCCATCGAGATTGGAAGGACCAGCACTCGTTCTCGGAGAAGGCAACTCTGTAAACATTTATCACATCAAGGAACGACACTGGAGAATGTGTCTTTCATTAGGGGAGCACAAACAAGCAGTGAACGATGTGTCATGGGCACCGAACATGGGTCGATCCTATCACTTGATTGCCAGTGCGTCCAAGGATGGAACTGCACAAATATGGAAGATCAAGACTGAGGCAAACAATTATGAACTGATAGAGAGATGGGTGCTCGATGATCACAAGGCAGAAGTGTGGAAAGTGGAGTGGAACATTACGGGAACAGTGTTGGCAACGAGTGGTGATGACGGAATGGTCAGACTATTCTCCTGGATTGGAGGAGCCTGGAAATGCACATCCACCATGAATGCTCAATTACCAGCGGAGAGATAAGTCGTACTTTTGGAACTTGACAATAAACAAGTAAACAATTTATTCGATGATTCATGTACAATACAACAGAGTGGAAGGATTTATGGATGATAAATCAACAACACCTAATGTTCTTACCTCCTCCGCCTTCAGCTGCCTTTGGCATAACATTAATTCCTTCTAATTCATGGCCTCCTTTGTGATCCTTCAGCAATTGTTTTGCAATGTCTGCAAACACTTCAGCGACATTGTGTGCTGTTTTGGCTGATGTTTCTGTAAAGAGAATTCCATTCTCGTCTGCATAGGCCCGAGCCTCAGCTGTGTCCACTTTTCGCCTGTCATCCAAATCTTGTTTGTTCCCAGCCAGAGCAATCACAATTGAGGGGAACTGAACTTGCAATTCCTTGACCTTTCCTTTCGCTCTCGAAAATGAATTATAATCAGTAATGTCATAGACTACAATGGCAGCATCAGAACGTCTATATGTGACCGGAGCTAAACTTCTGTACCTTTCATTTCCTGCTACATCCCAGATCTCAAATTTGACGATACTAGGTCTGGGCAATTTCATTTTGTGTAAGAATGTGATTCGGAGCGTCGAGACAATGAAATGATGTATACGGATGCATTGTCATTTAAACATACATACCCTTCGTCTAGCGGAACGGTATGAGTCAGAAAAGAAGCACCGATCGTTGGTTCTAGAAACTCCTGGAATTGATTACGGACATACCGCAGGATCAAGCTAGATTTACCAACAGAGGATTCACCAGTGATTGTCAACCTGAAAGGAACAGGCGCCTTGGTCTGCAACTCAACTGACTGTTCGGTCATTTTTTCTGCGTTGTTGTGGTAATTGCGGATCTATGTTTTTGATGTTTGTCCGCACTGATTAGTTCGTGCACGCCAGTTCAAACAACTCAAAGCTTTTCCATGCGATCGCTTCCAGAATTCTTTTGACACATTCAAAAAAGCAGACAAAGCAAAACAATGTCGCAACCAAACAACAAAAATGAACTATTGGCCCAGTTGCACAGAGACCGAATGAGAAGAACTGGTCGCTCCAACAGTGAACCAAACTCCATTCGAAAATCCAATCGACTCTCTCCTCAACCAGCAACTGGGCTCGATCGCAACAAGCTATTGGCAGCCATTGAAAAAAGACAAACAACAACAAACAATAACAACAATGAAAATTCTGCACAAAAGAACAATGACGATGAAATGTTGAACAAAACATCATCGTCACTGTTGTCCAATGATGCTGTAGATCTCACTGCATTATCATCTTCAGATGATGATGGTGATGTAATTATGATAGTGAACGAAACAACAGCAGAAGCAGATGATTCTGCATCTAGGACTGATACTACTTCGACAACTGCAAGTAATAGTACTAATGTGACTACTACTGCTACTGCTACTACTACTACTAGTAGAACTGCATTCAATCATTATCGCAACAATAACAATACCAACAACAAACCTACCAATGTGTCAACAACAACAACAACCATAAGAGATCAATTAAAGCAGAGACAAGAGAAACTCAGGAGGCAGAATCGAATGCTCTCACCAAACATCAAGACCATGAGAGATTTGCACATTGAACATCAGCAGGAGAGAAATTATCGAATCGAGGGCAACAGTTATTCATCGTCATCTAGGTCCTCTGTGCACACCATTGAAAACACACTGTACGATGCTGATCGACTAGGAAGAGAAGCTCTGAAATTGACCAATGAGTTTCGAGCACAGCACTATTTACCACCTCTCAAGTGGTCTCAACCCATTGCTGAAGTAGGAAAGGTGCACAGTAAGAATATGGGTGAAGGACGTGCGCCGTTCAATCACGATGGCTTCTCGGAGCGTGTACAAAAATATCCTGAACCATCCAGTGGTGCAGCAGAGAATTTGTCGTGGAGCACGGAGACTGTTGATGCAGCAAAGGTGGCAGTAAATGGGTGGATCAATTCACCTGGTCATCGAGCCAATTTGTTGGCTATTCATACTCACTGCGGTATTGGAGTGTATCGTACTGCGAGTGGTAAGATTTATATGACACAGCTCTTTGCACTGTATGACTAATTGATTAAAAATAACAACAATAACTAGAGAAATGATGAAATACTTGATTCCTTTTGCTTTATGAGGTAGTAGGATTTGTGTTGTTGATTTGTTATTGTGGATACAAGTCTTTGGATATGTCTTGTGTCACCAAGTTTTCATCCGAATGGATTTGATCCCACGCAGATGCAGTTCCAAAGGGCGTGAACGCTGTTGGATGAATGCTTGAGCTTTGATAGTTGTTCTTGTCCAGGCCTTGACTCTCCTGGCTCTTCTTCAATGCAAAGCTATCTCTTCGTCCCAGGTTGTATGTAGGTGACCCTTCTTCTTCGATCCGTTCATGTCCTTCAAATGAGGGGTTCGATTGTTGTTTGTCAACCAAGGGTTCTACTCTTTCGATCTCTTCCTCATGGTCATCCAACTGGAGAATGTTGGCATAGATTTGCTTGTGCTGTGTCTCTTGTTCAACCATCCTTGTGTGATGTCAATGTATACTAATGAACTACTTTCTATCTGGGGTGATTTGACTGGTTTGTATCGCTGATACTGCGCTTCTAGGTCGAGCTAGAAACAGCTTGAAGTTGTTTCAATGTATTTTTACTCCATGGTGTGATATTTCTGAAACCGTACTTGATTTTACAAAACAGTGACAAGACAGTTGACTGTTCGAGAGTAGTTGGAAAAGAAATGGGAAACCGAGCAGTATTCATTTACTCATCAAAGGTTTGTACATTGTACTCCAACATTGAGCTCGTGTTGTCTGAACACATGCCCTGTCTGCCACCGAAAACACAATCAGATCCATAGACTCCGTACTTCTGGAAACTAACGAGATGATGGCTCATTATCATCAAATTTGTTGCTAAACGTACAATACAATAAAAGTTATTTGTGCTGTGCATCGTTTATTATTAATTCTGTGCGTTGTTCAGAATAAATCTAAACATCGAGGCAAAAGTGGTATTTGCCAACGAATCCGACTTTTGATTCTTGGGCATTTTCAATGATTGTTGAGCTACTGTTGTTTCTATCGGATGGTCTACCTTTGGACGCTTTGGTTGGTACTTCTTTTTGTTATTCCAATCACTATTCTCAGATATTTGGTGGTAGCTTCTCTTCAATCTGTTTCTTTCGTCATGATTGTCTGATGGTGCCATGGAGTTACTGATCCGAGAATAAGACCTTCCAAATAGCGCAATAGAATTGATTTCTTCATCATCCAATTCAGATTGTGCCAGATTGTGATAAAACTGCAATGCTGTTTCATCCGCTCTGACCTTTCTTGGCTCAAAGTTCAATATTTGAATACCATTCAGTGATCTACATCGAGATAAAGCAACATACGCTTGGCCCTTTTCGAAGATTTCTCGCATTGATATTATGCAATAATCCAGGCTCAGACCTTGAGTTTTGTGAATGGAAAGGGCCCAGGCCAGTTTCAATGGTATTTGACATGTTTTGGCGAAATGGCTTTCTGTTGTTCCAAAAATTTCGAATGTAGCAGGCTCAATTACTTGTTCGTGATTGTTTTCAAATCTGACGACCGGCAAAAGGTCGTTGGATTGTAACCAATCTGAACAGTTCAACGGTGCATTCATGAAATACTCACCCGTTTTAACGAACCTTATTACTACTCCCCGAGAACCATTGACCAAAGTGCCATCTGGATAGTTTCGTGTGAGCATAACTTGAGCTCCAACCTTTAAGTGAAGAACTTGTTGGATATTGCTTTGTTCAATACCCTTTCTGATCATCTTATAGTCAACAGAATCGGTAGGAATTGTTTGCAACTTGATAGAATCATAGTAGTAATCTGTCTGAGCGGTGAGGACTACTTCCTCGCTTGATAACTTTCTCAACTGATTATAGTTCTGTTGATCAACTAAAGTATTTCTAGCATAAATGTTCGTTGGTTCTATTCCATCTGCTATGTTTTTCAGAGGTCTAGACAGCGCAAAAATTCTCTGTTCCGTTTCTGGAGACACTCTTCCATATCTAATCTCATTCAATATTGATACAAATTCTTCTTGCTCTTGTCTAAATACCTGCTTCAACTCAAAACTATAGTGAATACATCTACCCCATGAAGCTGAAGTAAAGCACATTTTCTTACTTGAATGGTTAGACGATGTATCAACAGGAGGCAACTGAAGAAAGTCGCCACACAATATCAATTGTATCCCACCAAAAGGACAAAGCTGGTCTATGGGTGTACGATTTCTAATTTGCTGGTAGCATCGAATTTCAGTTGCTACTGACTCCAATGCATCAAAGAAATCTGCGTCAAGCATTGAAATCTCATCAATGACCAAAACATCTGTTCTTCTCCATTTGTCCTTATTCTTCCATGCAGACGCCTTGTCAATTTGTCCATTTGGTCGAAGTTGAATGCCACTAAAGCTGTGAATCGTTCTCCCTTGAACATTTTGTGCAGCTATTCCTGTTGAGGCAGTAACAACGACTTGTTTTCCTTGTCGTTTCAGCTGAGAAACCACTTCTCGTAGCAAAAAGCTCTTACCAACACCAGCAGAACCCGTTATGAAAACATTGAATCCTCGCAAAGCAACCTGAAGAACTCTTTGCTGTTCCTTGCTGAGTGTGGACGTGCTCGTTTCTTTCGACATTTTTTAGGTGATTTTTTTTAAGTGCCTCTTTTTACGGTAGAAAGTAGGCAGAAAGGAGGCGACTAGTATATGATCTAGTATTCTTAATATGAAGCTTATTGCGTCCTGGTGACGTAGTAGGAATAGTGCTTATGGGCAGTGTGATTCGCTTCATTTTCGCTGCTCCACGGCGGAAAAGAAATTGGACAACCACATGATTCATTTCCTTATCAAATGTTTGTACATCTTCTTAGGCTCCAAGAAAAAGGGTCCTCACCTTCAATGCATTGATGCAGCAATGAAATTGCACCTCCAAGAGAAAATTCACCAAACAAAAACAAACGAAAAACAATGGTGATCCTGTTCCCATCTCATGAGCCTCCTGCTCTGTCTGATCGTGTCCAACGAATGCTCTACCACTTTGATCCGTTGGTTCTGCCCGATGACGGAGATATTTTACAGTTGATCAACACGGAAAAGTTATTGATCAATTGGGAATCCCCTTACTTCATAAAGAAGAGAGATTATATCGAGAACAATGTTGTTGATTCTCCAACATCATTGGAACCTGACTTGGAGAGTGTGAAAATTGCATCCATTCATTTGCGTCCAGTGATTGAAGTTATGCATCCGGTGATCCATGAAACACTCATGGCTGCGAACAACATTTTGAGTATTGTTGATGATGTTGAATCTATTCAATACTTTGCACACTATGAATTGTTGGACGAGTGTCTACGGTTGTATCAAGCAGGGGAGTATTGGCTCTGTTTTGCGTTGGGTATTACAATGTTTGAGAGAGCCATTGGTGATTTGTTGTTGAGCTCTAAGAAGGTGTCACCTGAAGAGATTTCTTCCAGAGAAATGAAAATCAATGATATATTGACGAATCCTGAGATGAGCAAATACTTGGGCGATAATGTTCTGTTTATTATTCGATGCTTCACCGGTCCCATCCAGTCTCTCAATGCTCGAAACTTACTCTGGCATGGATTTCTAGGTTGCAATGATCTGCCAAACTCGTTCATCTCCTTCTTGTTTGCTCTGATTGTTAGTGTCGGAGCGCTGCCTGAAGTACGAGCAAAGAAGAATGTGAGAAACAGTTTCGACTTGCGTCCCGTGATGGATTCAATCTCGATTCCGAAGGTCAGTGTGAGCGTTGAGCAGATGTTGGAGTTGACTGCGGATACTGAGTTTATACCAGCCAATCGTTTGGTGGATTGGCAGAAAGCTTTCTCGTTGTATGATTCAAAGCAATATTTTTATTGCATCTCGCTTCTATTGCCTTTGTTGGAGCATTCGCTACGAAGATTGTTTGGAATTGTGAACAATTGTGAAGATCGAATACATTGTGCCGACACGGATGAAGCTTACACAACATTTGATGAGATTCTAGATACGATCGTTACAGACAAAACAACTAAGGTGCCTAACAAGTTATACCAGGAGCTAGGAGACAAGATTATGCACATGTTGTTCGATGTTCTATTTTGGAAGGATGGACCAAGAATACGTGACAAAGTAGCTCATGGATGTCTCGTTCCAAGCAATGTTCCCTCATCTATTGCAGACATTCTTGTGTACTTGTGTGTGATTTTGTTCAAGAAATACAAGTCACCACCCACAGAAGAGCATAGCAATGATGATCAAGAATCAATCATTCATCTCTATTATCATTCTTACTCTTCCTATTTTCATCCCGCTAAGATGCTCGCTGAGGACATTGTACAATGTAGGAATGAGTTACTCAGATTTTATGACAAGTATGTTGAATGCACTCTACCGAAACATCAGATTGCCAAAGAGCTAGGAAAACCTCTCGTCCTATTGGTACCAGATGAATCAACTTGTCTCAGTGCGATCCGAAATCTTCAAGATCAAATACTTATGCTTCATCATACCGGAATCAACTTTGACAATTCTGACTCCGCCTCTCAGGATCTGATCTTAACAGAGATTGAGTTTCCGTCATATTTTGTGGGTAAAATTGGAAACTGTATGTCTGTAGGCCTGAATTCCATCTATGTTCTTAGAAAGGTTGTTTTCCACCTTCGAGAAGTTTTTACGATTACTGGTGAAACATATAGTCAGAGTATGACGTTGATACTGAATCGCCAGTCCAACAAGAGAGACAAAATGCTTGCTGCTAAGTTAGCAAAAAATATGAAAGGTATCCATCTGTTGTCTCAGTTGATACTTTCAATGGTGCATCTGCTCTGTCTAGAGGCAATGAAAGAACACACGAGTGAGAGTTCGGAGCAACTTCGTCAAGCATCCCTGTTCCAGACTGTATCCCTTCAAGCTAGTCTCAAATGCAATAATTGGGATAAGTTGATTCGAAATTTGCCCCAATTCATCCTCTCCTCCTCGACATTTATCACAGCCAGTCAAATGAATCATTCCAGGAGTAAGGTTCCTTAAGCATCAATGGATCCATTGTCAGAGATTTGACATGAACGTCCCCAAATGATTGAACCTCTACACATCATTAAGAAACATCGTAAGCCAATAAGGGCTCGGTATACAACAACTCCTGAACTGATTTTTTACTCGTTTCCCAAAGAAGAAAACATCGACCTGTCAATGTCAAACGGTCAACAAAACCAACGAAACAGCAACAAAGAGATTGTGCGTTTGTGACGGGACACAAAAACAAAAAACAAGAACATCTACCACAAACAAACCAATTCATAGAAGACGAGTAAATGGACCCTCATGTGCTCATCCAGGGTTTTCTGGACACACAACTACCCCAATGGGTCAAAAAACAATCCAAAAAACGCAATCAATTCTCCTCTGGAGATTTATCGTCGGATGATTCTTTTGGCGCCACAAAAAAGTCGGGGAAGGGAAAACTGTCTTTCTTTACGACGGGATCGCGACCCTCCTCTGCTCAAAAGTCGTCCAAAAAGTCTCTTTCATCACCCATTGTGCACTACACGGATCGATGCTACTTTGTCCTGCGATACAACAAAATCAAAAACTGCAGTAGCTTATCATGCTACTGGACTGATAAGATTACGCCACTTGACACTCCCATCTACACGATTGATATGTATCATGTAACATGTGTCATTGCACTCAAGAATCACGTGATTGAAATTGTTTCACTCTCGTCTCACCTTGGCAGTGGTAGTAGTAGTGGTGGTGGTGGTATTTCTGATGATTATGATGGTAGTGGTGGTGGTGACAATGATTCGAATCATCGTAGCAGAAACAGTAACAATACCGGTAGCAGTAGTAGCAGTGGTAGCAGTGGTAGTGGTGGTCATAGCAGTGGGATCAAGAGTAGCACTCCTGAAAGAATCAGTTTAGATGCGTGTCATGATCATCTCATGGTTCAATGTCCAGACACATATCAATTCAGGCATTGGATGACACATTTGGAGCATGTGAGGAGCATGTCACTGTTTACATGTGAGAGACACGATGTCATGTTTTCAAACATTTCGAGTGATATGCTCACTTCGCTCACATCGCTGTACAATAGTGTTGTTCAGAGTCTCAAGTTTCAATTCTCAAAACATCACAAGAGCTTGTCCAATAGTAGTAGTTCGAGTCATGATGGATTCTCGCCCAGTACGTTCGCATCATCATCATCATCGTCATTATCTGTCGGTGGAAACTCGGGTAATCAAGCATCGAAACTTGTACTGTCAAACAGTGCACAGTGCAGTCAAAAAATGATTAAACAGTATGGACCGATTCGTGTGTTGATTACGCCCTGCTCAAAGTTTGATTTCACGAATCGATTCGAGGAAAGAAGTACAACATGGTGGAACGCATTCAGAGAGCAGTATCACTCTCATATTGTGTTTTCTGATAGTGAAATACCGAGATCTCCTGCTGATGACTCCAACTTGAAAAACATTTTCTATTTGGGTGATCCAATCTATGGTAGAGCTTATTGGCCACACGCACTTCGAAATTACGCACTCGCAAAGCTCATCAAGGAGAAGAAGAAGAGTAAGGAGGTGATCGATTTGATATATGGACCGGCTTTTAGAACTGTTCACAGTCTTTTTATTCTCGTGTTCTTAAAAGTCGATGGTGTCTATCTAGTGGGCGAAGGAGAGATTGAGAAACAGTTCAATTGCTGGTCGCATGGAAATTTTGGTAGTATTGGTGCAATACAGTCAGACCAGGAGTGTGCATCCGAAAAGGTGGACTTTTGGGCGTTTAATCAGACGATCAAGATTCCAGTGTTTAACTTTGATTCGATATCGAATCCGGACTCATGGGAAGTTGCATCGCAAAACTTTGTCAAGTTGAGTCTTCAGTTTCCACTGGGTAAGAATTATGAGATTGAGTATGAGATGAGATTTATGCTACGAAACCCTTCGACAAACTCTCAGATTGAGCCAACGTTTGACACCAAGATCAGTGCGCCAATCTCTACAGGTGCGTTTACGTTGGTGGTGCCAAATCCAGATAGTTCATCACCTAGGGGCCCAAAGAAGATTGGAGAATGGATCGCTCGTCTCCCAAGAGAAACAACGCTCGCATGCGACAAATGTAGTGATAAGTTGGAGAAACAAATTTTGGAACACTTGAAACAAGTGTGGGTCGAGGAGGTGTACAATAAGGCAAGAGTACCTCTTCATCTTTATGTTTCCGGTCCTCGAATTTTACTAGCGACAAAGGAATTGGCCATACCGATCAAAGTATTCGTGTATCATGATCCGAGACATGGATGGAAGAATGAATTTATAACAGTACTTGAAACTAGCATGTCCTACAAAGTTAAAACGAACACGGACAGTCCACCTCTTTCAGCTCGTGGACGAAAACGTCAAGATACCAGATTGAGTACCTTTAGCAAACAGGAAGCATGGCTGTGCGAATATTGTGACTCACCTATTCCCCACAAATTTGATTCTATCATTACTCACGAAGAGAAAGCTGTTGGTCTAGACACTGTACCAGATCGTGTGTGGAGCAAGATAGATCGCTGTCCTGAACGGTTGCGCTTAATTTTGTAGTACAAACATGATATCTGAGAGAGATTCACTCTCGACGAATTGATTCATTCTAGGAAAACTTCGTGCAACTGCATTCTTACTCACTGTAAAATTCAGTGTTAGAGATATTGTGATGTGGATTAGCAGGAAGGAGCGTACATACATATGCAATAGAAGACCGATAACACAGAACTAGACGAGAAAGAGACTTCATATTTGTCCAACATCTTCCGAGGCCACAAGTCAAGTTTAGCGCCTTCTGTCTCGTCACCATCGACCAAGTAAACATCATTGTCTCCTGTCACAGCAACAAATGTTGTTGAACTAGCGTAAATATGAGCAAAATTGACTGGATTGCAACCAAAGTTGATTGGCCCAGCGAAGAATTTGGATGAAGTGCGTAGTTTTCCACCTGCATTGTTGAACAATAAGCTTTAGCGCGATTATGAACTTGGAAGATACACTGTATAGGACTGAAGTACTTACCTTGTAACATAGCAAAAGAGTTGGATCTGCTGGCAATATCGCGCACAATACAAGAACACTTTACTTCAACCAACTGTGATATGAGAGCTGTTGTACCAGTTTTGAATAATTGATTGCCTGCATTGGACCTGAATATTAAAATGCAGTGTTGATAACAACATATTAGTTTTTGGTTTTCTCTGGTTAACTTGCATGAATACATACCCATTCACCAATACTCGACCACTCTCAGTCAACATCATGTACGAGTGATTGCCCGCAACAATCTTATGAATCAGCTCATTTTGAAGCAACAAAGAGTGAACTTGAACAGGAGAGGTCAACTCACGAGGAACAATTCCACCCACAGCCCCTTCACCACGCGAGTCTGGATGCAAGCACAAAAGAAAGTGTGAGTATCATCAAGTAGCATCAACATGGTCTACATGGTATACATACTCATGCCACAGCTATAAATGTTGTGCCCATACGAGGAAAACCCTTGGTACCGCGGGACAGTGACAAAGCGAGTGGATAGTCCGGCACACACGATCCGAATGCATTTCTCATTCTTTAACAAAAGCGGATCCATCAACATGGGTTTGGTAATTCTCTCAAAGCATGGATATCTCAATCCTAGGCAATTCGCATTATTTGTTCCCATAACAAAGACAGCACCTGACGCACAGACAAAGAAACACGCTGTATCGCTCACTTCCATTCCGGTCACTCGATCCGAGAGTGCGCAACCATGGTCGAATTGCAATTCCTTGACACACCTGTCCATAATGATACCTCCAACCATGGACCATGAGCCTTGCTCCCAGTTTTGATCCCATAGCACCACACGACCTGACTGTGTCAAAATAAAGATCACACTCTGTTTCACAATCAGCTGCTCTACGGGTTCATTTCCAAAGATATCACCGTTCAATCCAAACCAATCATCACCAACGGTGAGTGACGGATCCCGCACACGCACCGTTTGGCTGTTTGCTGCGTACTTTAATCGCACCAACGATTCGCGCATTCATCAACCCTTTTTATTGAATGTGTTGTGTGGTGACTAAAAAAAACAGAACTCAAGTTTGATTTCACTCTGGCAGTCTCCTTTTCCCTGCATTTTTTCTCTTGAGAAAAAATCAACGAACAACAACTTCTTTACTGTACAATAGAGCAACAACTCACACCTCTTCTTGAACAAGAAAAATGTATCATACGACTCGCCGTCTCCTCGTTTCCACTGCCAACCATCATCCATTGTCATCTTCACGTTCTCACCTGAACTTGTGTCGTGCTGCTGCCAACAACAACTTGACGTTGAGAACAATAAGATCATATTCGAATTATGAACAAGTGTACAAGCAATCCATTGATTTTGAAAATGGTGGAGCTCAAGATTTTTGGCATCAACAAGCTCAGAACATTGCATGGATGAAACCATATGACAGTGTGCTTAGCTTTGATAGTGATCCTGAGAGAAACCCCTATGGAAGGGCCCAATGGTACGTTGGCGGCCAAACCAACACATGTTACAACGCTCTCGATCGACACTTGCCTCAATTAAAGGACAAAACTGCGCTGATTTACGATTCTCCGCTGACTGGCGGCGTTGTCCAACATTTGAGCTACGGAGAAATTTGGGAGCGCGTAAAGATTTTGGCGGGCGTTTTACGACATCGATTTCATGTGAAGAAGGGTGATACGGTGATGATCTATATGCCCATGATACCTGATGCGATTGTAGCTATGCTTGCGTGTCAGAGAATTGGTGCGATTCATTCTGTTGTGTTTGGTGGCTTCTCTGGTCACGAGTTGGCCTTTCGAGTCAAAGATGCACGTTCAAAGCTCATCTTGTGCTCCAATTTTGGTGTCGAGCCCAACTCAAAGGTCATTGATTACAAAAAGTTTGTGGATCATGCGATCAATGAGCTCGAAAAGGATGGCGTCCACGGTGTTCAGTGTCTCGTCTATCAGAGAACACTCAATAACAAGAACTCCTCCTATGTTCCATCGCCACTGAATCCTCAGAGAGACTTTGACTGGGAAGATGAGGTCAAGAACTGTAAACAGCCAGTAGAGGAGTGCGTCCCTGTAGATTCCAATGATCCATCCTACGTGTTGTACACGAGTGGCACAACAGGTTCACCCAAGGGTGTGATTCGTCCCACTGGAGGTCACCTCGTCGCTCTCAAATACTCCATGTACAATGTGTTTGGTGTGAGAGAGGATGATGTCATGTTTGCTGCATCGGATATTGGCTGGGTTGTTGGTCACAGTTACATTGCATATGGTCCGTTGATTCATGGTGCCACATGTATCCTATATGAGGGAAAACCAGTGTCGACACCTGATGCCAATGCCTATTGGAGGCTCATGAGTCAACACAAGGTGAATTGTGTGTTTGCTGCGCCTACTGCATGGAGAGCCATTCGCAAGGAGGATCCCACCGGATCTGGAATCAAAAAATTTGACATGTCTTCGTTGAGAAGCGTGTTTGTTGCCGGTGAGAGATGCGATCCAGAGACTCTGAAGTGGATCTCTGGTATTTTGGACAACAAGATTCCAGTGTTGGACAATTGGTGGCAGACAGAGACAGGATGGCCCATTTGCTCCAAGATGCTAGGTCTAAACGACACCAAACCGTTGGATATTGTGTCTGGATCATGTTACACACCAGTGCCTGGATATGATGTAAGAATATTGAGTATGGAAGGCGATGATTCATCGGAAGCAAGTGGCCACGATGGCAGGAGTGAAGGTCAAGTAGTGATCAAACTGCCTCTGCCTCCAGGCACTCTCTCCGGTCTATGGAACAATGACGATAGATACAAGAGTGGTTATTTGGAAGCGTATCCAGGATATTATAACACTGGAGACGCTGGACACATTGATCAACGGGGCAACGTGTACATTATGTCCAGAACTGATGATATCATCAATGTTGCAGCACATCGATTGTCTACTAGTGAAATGGAGCAAGTGTTGACAATGAACAAAGCAGTCTCCGAAGGTGCTGTTGTGGGAATGTATGACGAGATTAAAGGCGAAGTCCCTGTTGGCTTCGTTGTGTTGAACAATGGTGTCACCAAGACAAATCAAGAGGTTCAACAAGAGTGTGTGCATTTGGTGCGTCATGAAATTGGACCTTTGGCTTGCTTTAAGAACTGTATTGTTGTGAAGCGATTACCAAAGACCAGGTCGGGAAAGATCTTGAGAAACATTCTGAGAAAGATGGTCAACAAACAAGAGTACAAAGCACCGGCAACGATCGAAGATGAATCAGTTTTGGCAGAAATTAGCAAGGAGATTGAGTCATTCAAGTTTAGAAATTAGGGTTGGTTTGTAATATACAGAATAAAATAATTAGGAAGGGTTGTTGGTAACATTAACTTTACTGTAAAAGATCTGACACCTTTTGCGCAAACTGTTGCGTGGTAGATGAGATCTTCGGATTGGAAGCTATAGCAGTAAGTAACTCCAGAATGTCCATTGAAATCAAAATGAACTTGATGACGGAACCTTCTTCTGCCTCTTCGTCAGGTCGTATCTGGAGGGAATGTACGAGAGATCTGAGCATCAGATGGATATTCTTGTCTTCCAAATCACTAGACCCCAGCTCTTGCTTCAACAAGGATATCTCCGCATTTAGTACTTGAACCAAGACATCTTCTTCATGTTCCTTGATTTCACTAAGCATCAATACAAGATTATGAACAAAGGCAAAGAATGGCTCTCGAACTGGTGCTTTGTCACTTGCAGAGAGAGACCAAGAAGAACTCTCCTCCAAAACATTGTCAGTGATCACACGAATTTCAGGCATGATTACTTTGAGTCTTAATTCTGTTGAACCCAGTGCATTGCAAAGCAAACGATAGAGAATCATTCGGTTTGCAGCAGGCTGCGCTTTTTTGTCCAATAGTAACTTTGAACAGAAAGAGTTCCGCTGAGAATAGTAATCACACATTGCAGTGGAATATCTATGGCAACACAATCGAATCAAGTCTAGCACTGGGAAGTGCTTTGCTTGAGGCCATGTATCCAAAATCTTGAATACAATACCATGTAGTTCATCGTTCCACTTGAAGGAGTGAGATACACTATCAAGACAGTTCATGACATTTGTCAAGGTGCTCAGTTCAACCCCACTCAAGGCTGTGGAAGGATCAAGCAATGATGAATTGAACTCGATTAACTTTTTCTTAATTCCTGCAACGTTGCCTGCACTATAGAGCACATATTCAGTACGGTTGCGACTCGATTCACCACCAACTGTGGTAGTCGAGCATGTGGTAAATGTTAGAATATCATGAGCCTGACATAATCCACCTGTTGCAGCAGTAAAACCCATCCAGCAACTACTCTGATTCAATACCTTGTTCAAATCGATCTGAACATCTCTGAGAATCCAAAGGCCATCTACTGAGACATGCATTTTCTTTGTTGAATGATCATACACAAGCTTAGCATGGTGAATTTTGCCATCATTCAACATGACTCCATAGTCCGATTCCAAATTCTTGGTACAAGAAAGAGAGTAGTGATGATGAGCAGAATTGGGTTCTGAATATCTCGTCTGAATCGATATGTGATTGCCATCGGGGTCATTGCATCGATCGTACGTACAATAGGTATCAAACTCTATTGCCACACTATTCTTGATACCTTGGTATCCTATGCCACATCCACCCTCACCAATGGCACTCGATGAATCTGCTTGCAACACAAATGCAAATCCATCAGCTCCTCTTCCCACTGTTCGGAATGTGAAAGATATGTAGAGTGATCCCAGTTGAGATATGTCCAGTTTTTTCTGATACCAAACTGCTCCGACTTGTGATGTCTGGTTGGGAGTTAATCGTGCACATGGTTCATCACCCTCTCTAAACTGTCTTGCCGATGCTAGGAATGAAAAGCTTGAACTCTCGCTTTGGAATAGATTGGGGTGATCGCGGCTCCATGAATCTAATTGCTTGATATCGACGCCTATGGGTGGAGTAATGCACATGGATTTCTTCTCCGTGGATGAACTACCACCTTCTCCTCTGCTCTCTACCCACTGCTTTGAACCAGATTGTCTACCTCTCAATTCTTCCACCTTGATCGAATCCATTGCATCTCGTTGCGTCTGCTTCAACTCTTCCTGCTCTTGCGTCTGCATGAAATTCAGCTCTTGAATCTTCTGCGGCGTCATTACAAACTGCAACTGATAATTCATATTGGTCAAGCACTGCGCAACAAAGTCTTCTGAGACTCCCAGTTGTCTTCTTCTCATTTGAAACTCCTCCGTATAGAATTGTTTCGTATATCTTCGAGTCACATCGACCAACTCGTCAAAACCCGCTGCCACAATCATGTTCAGCTTCTTGCCCCAACCAGATTCATACATTTGACTCGCATCCAACGTCGCTTCACAACTATCGGCGTGTTGCCATCTCCGTTCAATAAACACCTCTGTCCACACATGATCTGTCCAATCGTTCACAAAACGAGCCTTGTATCCCATTGCAATGCACATGAGTGTAAAACATTGTGCCCATTCGCCACAACGACCCCTTCTCGTCTCCAACAACCTACTCGCGTGATTGTATCTAGGAAAACGAGTCATTTGTTGGCACGAAGAGCACTGATAGACTTCAACGACACTTGCCAGGCCTTCTCTCTCCTGAGCAGTGTTGGGCCCACTGCGACCAATGGCCTTTGTCTGTGAGTGACCACAGTGATCACACGGAGGAGCATCTACCCACTTGAAAAACTCTGATTTGAACCAGTGGAGCAGCTCTTTAATGACATAGTGATCCATGTCATGCTGTGCAATGGAATCTTGTGGTTGACGATTTTCTTGTTCATACTTTAACTGGGCTTGGTACCGTAGCTTGTCCTCTGGGATCACAGAAAGGGCTCTTGCTTGCAACAGAGGATCACTGTATTGACAAATCATCTTGTGGGCACTCAACAGACGACCAATGAACATGGATTCGTGTTGAGTACTGTGTGGAATGAACATGGGATTGATCTGAGAAATGTTATTGTTGTTGTTCATTTGCTTTAATACTTTTTCTTATTGGATGTTTGGTTGTGTTTTCGACGCTAAGCTTTTTTTCGTTTTTTTGATCTGGAAGTTCCTCAACTGAAGCGCCAGTCAGCCTAGCCCATGCAGATCAGGTAGATGGAAGTGTTGACTCTTCGGACGGAAGAGACATCAACATCTTGTAGTGTCTTCTCTCTTCAATTCATTTTGAAAGTCCGTGCAGCATTCGAAAAATAGAGGGTCCCTCTTTCAAAAATAAAGGAATCCAAGCAAAACAACGACACAACATGAATGGCTTTGATTGGAGAGGTGGAGCTGTAAAAGAACACAACTATGTTACACGAGCTTGATCCCAGTATTGGAACGTTGATGACGCGCTTTCCTCTTTGTGAAAACCAGCAAATGCAGTGGGAAAGTCACGATGTCTCCATCATCAGTGTTTATGAAAAATACAAGCAGATGACTGAAAGGAACTATGATTTGAACACCAACGACGAAAGAGACAGTTTCTTCAGAGACCTGGTGCAAGCAAGTTTCGAAGATGCTGTCGTTCGCTTGCGAACACACCAAAAGGAGTTAATTATTGAACGAAATCCTATTCCAAAGGTGGATGAATTTTTGGCTTTTGAACTCAAATTTCAATTGCGAACAACGATCATTCAAATGATATCCACAATGAGGAAAGCTCATCCCTATGACGACTTTGTCACCACTAGCACTGTACCGATGACGAAGCAAGTGTTTGATCACTTGTTTGGACATTTGCCTCGAGCTATTTTACAAAGGAAAATAGTTCGATCGGACATTGAACGACAGAGAGTTATCTCCAACTATCAAATGTTTCGCTCTTGTTTTGGACAGAATTACCCTCTGCGCACCTGGAAGGATGGAACCAATTGTACTTCCCGTGCTCCACTATATATTTATTTTCACAATGGTATGAATGGAGATTTGGGATTGCGGTTGAAGTTTCGGCTCTTCATTAAGGATTGCCATGGACGACCAATACTTAATTACTGTAGCATCAAGGCTGGTGAAAGCATTAGCTTAAAAAACACGAGAAAACAATACAAAAAATAAATTAACTATGCCCAACTATTCTCGACAAGGTCAGCTCTATCTGATTCAACCTGATAAGTATCCTCCATCTGTTCATCTCGAATTGGTCTAATGCCATGTCGGAGATTAGAAACTTGAGAATTTAGTTGTTCAACTATACCCTGATCAAACAGCGACCACTGTAATACATTATTCTTATCCAATCTCTGACTAAGCCTCTTGACTCTTGTCGTTGTAAGAGACTCACTATGAGTTCTATCGTAGTTCTTGTGTGCTTCACATCGGACATCAAATTTAGACAACACCTGGAGTAGGTAATGTGGTCCCAGATGATTATCCGATATTTCATTGTCTTCATCCAATACCAAATCTTGAAATTCTTCTGTACCGTTCAAAAAGGGAGCTAACGTTGTATCGTCAAGAGTGCGGCGATTTGTTTTGGTATTACTCGTCATAAAGTTAAGACGTTCTATTCCTTCTGTATTCATTTTCCATGGCAACAACCCGCTATTGACACCATCGATGAAAGTATTTGTGATATGCTTGGATAACATACGATATGTTCTCTTTTTGAAGAAAGACCAATCATCAAATGCAACTGAAGCCCAGTACTTCACTTTTGAAACTTGATCTTGAGTTGGGCAATGACTTTTCATTGCTTCTATCCATTTGCGCATAGCCAGTTTTGAAACACAATCATTACTCTTAATCATTGATTCAATTTTTGGCCATATCAACAGAACTAAGGAAGCAGCGTAGCATGGAGTCATGATTCTCTTTGTCGCTGTTTTTTCAGACAAAACATCGAAGTTAATGCCTAATCTATCGAGCAGTTGTTGAACCATCATGAGGGTTGGAAACACTGTTGG
Organism: Tetramitus jugosus; assembly: GCA_937625935.1. NCBI lineage: Eukaryota > Heterolobosea > Eutetramitea > Acrasida > Vahlkampfiidae > Tetramitus > Tetramitus jugosus. The sequence continues at coordinate 69,845 of OW569345.1, read as the reverse complement.
CAGTACAGTTGAAGTACGTTCACTCAATAATGAACACAAGATATTTGCCGACTCAAAAATGTTAGACACACTGTACGAGTAGTTATACTCCTCGCATATCCGGAAAAATGACTGATAATCTTCGATCTCGCAACTATAAGCATCTCCAGTTAGCAGGTATTGCTGATATACTGGAGTGTCCCTTAAACGTTGAACAAATTGGTACTTGTCTGTTGCTATCGCATCATGTACAATCTGATCTCGCAAGCTTTTCCCTATTGCTGAGCAACAATGTGTTATGTCAAAGACTACCCGATCTGGTCCATACGTTTTAGATGCTGAGGAAGGGTAGTCATTGAGAGTTTTGATGCGACCAATAAGATTATTGTCCAAATCATGTTCACACCCAAGACATGATTTCGTGAGCTCCCCAAAGAACGCTGCCAGTTCTTTGTAATCTGAACATAAGAACAGATCGAACAACACTAGTTCGCGAGTTCCATCACATCGTTGTACCAACAAATAGTATTTCTTGAACGCATCAAAGTAGTTTTCGAACAAGTATCGATTCAACCACTGCATGTTATTTTGGGTTTCTGTTAATTCCATGTATGCAATAATCGTGAACATATAAAAGGAGGGTCTTGCGTTTCCAAGAAATAGTGGGAACAAGCAAGCCAAAGTTTTATCCTTTCGGAATTCCTTTGATGAAAACGGCATCGTTCGTTTTGTATCGCAGCTGAAAAGCCAAGAATACTTCTTCAACTTAATGGCAATGGTTCCGTCCTCGTTCATCGAAAAGCTATTCGATAGCATGCTTGGGATAATATCATGAAAGCGCATGACTTCTTCGAACTGTTGACATGTATGACTTTTTGTTTCCACAGGAACTTTGGAATCTTTCCATTGTTCGAACTTGTTGATTAATTTCGTGAAATCATCTAGCGTAAAAACAAAGCCACGGCCCTTTGTCGGCATCTGTCCAAGCGGCATTCGTTTGTAAAGAGTCTCTTTGATATGATTCTCCCCCTCTTTCACCTTCTTCAAGCTAACAAATGGACAGTATAAATTTGCACCGCATATCGTCGTTGGGAAGGGTGTGACAAATATCATATTCTTCCTCTTTTTGACAAAGAAGTACCTCAATTTTAACCATTGCATGTCTGTGAGATTGCAATAGCTTTTCATGAATGCTGCTTCTTTTTTCATTGTTTTCAATTGATTGTCGATCTCCTTCAACCGAATAGATAGGACTCTGTTTTCATAATTAGCACACAGGGCATTGATAATACCAGTCACTAAATCATTTGATTTGATAGATGCTGTATTTCCACTGAGGAACATTATTAATATATCCAGAATAGCCTGTTGAATAGGATATTCTTGCATGTTTCGGGATTGATAGGGCTTGCAAATATCCACAAGAGCGACAACAATTTTTCTTCTAAGTCGATTTAATCTAGAAGTTTCTGATCGGCGATTGGGCAATATATTATGGATACCCACACCGGAACTCGACCCCACTGTCTCTATTGTCGAAAATATGTTACTAATATCAATGGGATCTAATGAGGAGTATCTAGCGACGGTGGCAACATTAGGAGTATGACTCGATTCAAAATAATCTGCAAATCCATCCAGTATTGAGAATAAACGACATTTACATGCCACTCGCAATACCCCCCGCAATGAAACGTAGTATCTTCCACCTGTCACTGACCATGATGAGTCTATCTCTTGCAAGAACCTTTTTGCATACTGCCGAAATTCTCTAGTTTCCGAAGGAAATTGGCTTCTCTGAGTCATGATACTGGTAATATCGTAGATTTGACCATTTGTAGAATAGACAGGACCAAAAATGCCTTCCTGTAGGAGTTGGTCGTTGATTGTCATAGTAGGTTACTCGATTCTTCTATTTCCAAGCTATAAATTTGTTTGAATACAACAATTTCTTTGTGTAAAACTCCCACATCGCTGATTCGTGGGATTTTCCTACTCGCACTTGATGAAAAAACAAGTGCAATGAAAAAATTGAACCTATTTCTCCGCAAAAATGCGCTGGCTCTCACGTCAGTTGTTGTTGAATTGGATGATGGAACGAGAAAGACATTTCGATTTGAAAGGGAAGATACTCCAGACTCGATGGGTGTGATTACAATGACTCCTCGCTTACCCTTGTCTTTCAATGAAAGAAAGATTGCCATCCTATGTCTCGCCGTTAGGGAATTTAGCGGAGTATCATGCTCGCTGGCGGGGAAAAATCTTGAAGATGTTGTGGATATCTTAAAATTTGGTTTGGTTGTATTGAATGACATACAACGATTGAAGTATCTAACCTCTTTTCTTTATTATGTTGTTAGGAAACGGTGCACCCACAACAATGGATTGTTCAAGTCCAATTGCAGCGCGTGTCCCAAGCTCCTCACACTACTTGATCGTTATCCCCACAGGGTTGTGCACTTTGTTACTTACGCAAAAATGCAGTTGGAAGTGGAGACACAGGAGACTGTGAGTCTTCTCTGCACGGACATCAGGGAAATTCGCGCGGGACAGCAGTTTTTGGAAGAACACGGCACCACTTCTTTCACTTGCATTGTGCCAGAAACATCCTGCAAGCTGAGTAACTACCTGAGGTTGGGTAGAATTCAGTATGGTGTTTACATGGCCACTGAAAAACTTGTATGTTTTGACATGGGCCACTCAAGCTGTATCTCGTCACTGCCCATCACCAGCTATGAAGGAGCGTTGATCCAGAGGTTGTGTGAAAAGATTGCACCACCTCCATTGGTTGTGACTGACCGGTTGCAAGATACTGATGTTTTTATTGAATAAATCATGCTCTAAGTTGCATAATCTCATCATCCTTTTGTTGTAATAACATTCGAACATCCAAGTCGTTGGTCACTGGTTTCGTAGTGACAACTTCGTCGTTCGTTTGGGCAATGTGAGTGATGTTCACACTGCTGTCGAGATGCGCGTATGACTTTTGTCCATTCACGTTTCTCTTCTGCTTACGCAACAGGATGCCCTTTGTTATGGTGAGGACTTCTCTCGCTGTTGGACGTGACATTGGAGCTGAATCGATACACCTCTTCACAAGCTCCATCTCCTCAGGATATTTCTCTTGCTTAGAATCTGGGATCTTGCCTGACCGTAGACCAGTCAATATGTGAGCTCGCTCAGATTTTGTAGCAAATGGATGCAACATCTCAAAAAGAATGACACCCAGACTGGGTGAACACATCTGCCTTATCATCATACATGGATGTGGCATATTGTTCTGGTGAAGCATGTGTGCTCCGATAAATCTGATCCAATTGGACTCTGAGACCGTTGAACAATTTGTTTGTCACCATGTTCTGTGCCATGTTTGTTGAACTTTGTGTGAGCAAGGTTGTCTCTCACTGATTTAGCCAAGCCAAAGTCTCCAATCTTGAAAATGTTATCATTGGTAATAAATACATTTTTTGGCTTGAGATCTCGATGCATAAGCTCCTTGCTGTGAATGTAGGCAACACCCTCGGCAATTTGCTTGAAAAAGTTCATGCATTGACCATAATCTACAACGCATTGTTGGACACGATTTTGATTCCACATGTAATCCTCCAACGTATTCTGTTGACACAGTTGCATTGAATATATAAAAACATTTCGAACTTGTTCTTCTTCTCGTTGAACATTTCGGCCAATAGATTCTTGACTGCTTGCTGAACTGAATTGTCAACAACAGCTGGGGATTAGTCACCTTTTCAGTTATGGAGCGGTGAGGAACTATTGGTTGTCTGGTTGCTGTTCCTTGTTGCTTCTGTTTGATGGCATATTCTAGGTAGCTCATATCCTGTGGGGAAGGAGCAATAAATGATGATTGATACTTGTCGTATGGGTGTGGCTCTTCGGGTAGTTGAACAAGACTAATTACAGAATCGCCATCACTTGAACATTCAAACTTGACGTTATCTGAATTGAGCGGCATGCTCGGGGTGAAGGGAGAAGCAGGGTCAGCCTCTTCATCAAAACTAAACTGAACATTATTCGCACAATCGTCATTGGCCCTCTTGATATTTGCATCAACACCTATATTAGCAAATCCACTGCTTCCACTATTGACAGTGCTTCCATCGTTGATGTTGGATTCGAAATCATCCACTTTCTCTGAATCAAAGTCATCCTCTTCATCGTCATCGCTGTTTTCTGGCTCGCCATAGTCAGGATCTTTCCAACTAGGTTCGAACCATGCTTTATTGTATCGCACGATATTCGGATGATCCAAGCTTGCCAACAACTTCACCTCACGAATAACCTTTGCGTATGTTTGTTCAAGTTCGAGCTTATTTCGGAAACAGAACTTGATTCTCTTGATGGCATATTCATGACCATCGATGCGATGACGTGACCGAAATACAGAACCAATGGCTCCCTTTCCTAGCTTAGCCTTGCTGCCCCAATCTTGCTTGAATCGAGAAGTTGAGTAAAACATGAAATCAAAGAATGGAAGCTCTGTTGATGACACGAGTAGATTTCCTCTTCTTGACATTTCCATGTCTCTTCCGAGACCAGAGAGGAAGGAACCAACAGATTCCGATCTCCGGAGCTTTGATTTCGAGGCGGCTCCTTCTGTAATCTCACCTTGTGGAGCCGCTTCGGAAAAGGCTGGCCAATTTGAAATAACATCAAGCATAAAGTCCTTGCACACAGACTTTAGACAATTGTGACCAAGATCGAGAATCAGACAGATAGCCATACTCTAACAATTGAGTGCACATGCTCTTGAAATAGGTTGTATCAGGAGTGAACTGTTGACAAACATGTTGAAGAAGGAACAGGAGCAACACTTCTCCTTCTTATCTACATTGTCGACATTGATGGGTGCGGATGCAGAGAATGCATCATCACTGTTGTCACTGTTTCCTAAGGGTTCTTGAGAAGTAGAAGACGGACGCCGTGTGACCAAGGAACTAATAGTAGCATTGAAGGTAGGAGTCGTCGAAGAAGACACTGTTGCTCCAGTGCTATCATCATCCTGATCAACACTATTGTGTGACCGGTCCGATGCTTCACTGCCCTCGTCTCCACTGGAAACGAATGTTTGGAGAAACATTTGCGCCCTGCACTCGTCGTGCCCGTTGAGAAACTCCGGCTAGTTCTATTCTTTGTTTCTCTCTTGGTTTTATCACGATTTGCAACCGTTGGAGCTGGCAGAAGATGACTCATTCTTATTTTCATCATGATCGTCATCACTGTTGTTATCGTCTTCATCCTCTTGATCTTGTTCTGGTGCAATCCAAGTCTTCTCTCCAATAGTTGAGTCTTGAATCACTCACTGGGTTAAAATTGGTCTGTTTCTGCATTCTCAATAGTCATGAAATGTCTTCTTGGGTCCTGAAATAACGATTGCTGAAAGTAGTTTGTTTTTGCTTTCTTGTTGGTCAAAAAAACTTGACGGCGTTTTTCACAGCGGTGGAGCATCCAGCACCACGGAGATATGTCCAAATGTCCGATAAGTTGAAGAGCTTGGTTTGACCATTGTTGCAACCAAGTGAACAAGTGCCCATTTCTGATGTAAGAATAGACAAAAAGATCGGAGTTTTTTGATGGAAGGTTGAATATGGTTTATTTCTCTATGTACAGTATGGATGGACGTGTCGAATCAGGTAATCTGAAGACTCTCAGAGTCACTTCTATCTGTAAAACACCTAGTAGTGTGGGTTGAGTGATGGGTCAGTCGTTCACACACACTCCTAGTAGGCATTCCTTCGTCTGTTGCTGTTCGAGTTGGTAGGAGAGAAGACTGATTGATCTGGAATGGGTGAATCATCGAATCCTCTTCCCAGAGTGGGACTCATCTCTGACTTGCTCGATACTTTAGCTTTGAATTCATGGAGTGGACCCTTTTGCTTGTCCAATTCTTCATAAGAAGAGCTCTTGTTTTCGTTGCTGTACAGGGGACTAGACAAGTCTGTCAGTCCCAACTCTGCCTTCAATCCAGTGTCAACACCGAAACCAAAGTGAAAGTATTGATTACCAAAGGGATCAGAGCTGTATTCATTGTTGTAGCTGTTGTAGCTGTTGTAGCTGTTGTAGCTGGTTGATGCGTAGTTCTTGTTGTAGTGACTCATGGTGATACTATAGTGGTTGTTTGTTGTTGCTGTTGTTCTTGTTGGTTTTTCTCTGCTTGCTTTGCTGTTTTCTCCAGGTTAGTTGAGTTGTTGATGTGTTCAGTTTGAGGTGTTCACTGCTGTTGAAGAATAAGCTTCGCAAGGTTTTCTTTCCCTGTTTAGGAATGAATTTCATTGAGTCAACAAGAAAAGATTTGATTCGTGACTAATTATATCACGAGAGCATTTACGGCCCAGTATACATAAGCAGGCCTGTTACCGGATAGAACAAAGGGAACCGTTTTTACGGAGTGGAGCATACAACGTTGAATCTTCTACTCCTCCAAGTTGAACTCATCCAGCTTGGAGAACTCTTGTTTGAAATCACTCAGGGAATAGCTGTCCCAACCTTGTTTGATTTGAACTGAACATAATAACAAAACACGTGTGTTGTTAGCTAACACTGCATTCTGAGTGCATATTTGTGAAAACGATTCAAATGTACATACTGTTCTTCAGCTTGTTGCTCGTGTTACCGATAAAGTTATAGAAGTCAGCAACGCTCATTCTCCAGTTGTTGACCGAATCTGCCGGTTCAATATCATCAATCAACAAACTGTGATAATAGTAAAAGAAGGCATATGCGAGATCACTCTTGAACTTGGATTGGTCTTGAGGAGGTACTTCATTTGGAATACTGAATGGCTTGGTGCAATTGTCCTTTGGATTGGAAACGGCATGATAAAGATCAGGGCTGCCCACAAGTTGCAATAATGTCCTTACTTGTTGTCTGAACTGTTCGATATCCTGTGCTTGGCCAATGGCAGATATTGGTTCCTTGTTCTTGAAACTATTAGGCTTAAGAATTTCGGTGACCAATGTAGCAAACTCCTCTGGATTGACAAATTCGTCCTTGTCTGCATTGTGTTTCTCCTGCCACTTTTGTAAAATTCTCTTTGCATTGTTTGCTCTTTGCTGAGCAGGCATGAAAGCAAACATGTGATCGGCCAAACGTGCCAAATCATCAGAGGTCAAATATCCCTTTGCTCCACTGTCATAGGAATGGAAGGTCAAGGTGGCAACTCTCTCCATGGTGAGCTCTTTGTCTCTCCAATCGGCCAATGCACTCTTGAAGCTCTTATAATCAGCAACCAAATTCCCAGTTGACTTTACACCAAACATCTCGAATGTGCTCAAAAAGCTCATTCTACTGCGCAAATCCTCCAACTTTTGCTCACCTGAAATCAACTCTGTTCCACAATCTTTGGTGGTAAATCCGACAATTAACGTTCCAACGAGCTCTGGTGAAGTACTAGCGACTCGGAACACCTCTATATAGAAACAATGATCGAGTATTAGAATAAATGTGCACTCTCGTCACATTCTCTTCAACACAAATCTAGTGAAAACATACTTTGACACTTTGAATTCCTTGGTAGCTTGTTCAATTTAATCTCCACCGTATCAATATGATCATTCTGGTTGAATCGATCATAGTCTACCAACTCAAACGAAATCACCGCGTCATTATCACCTTTTGGCACCTCAATATCAAACGTCTCGTCCCAAACAGGATCCAACGTCTTATAGATAATCTTTGTCTTTGCCACTTTTTTCTGTGTGCCTTGACTCTTGATTTTAATCTTGACATAGGGATCGCTCTTGCCATTGAGATCCTTTGCTTCAATATTGTACGCTCTGTCAATGTGAACCTGTAACATGTTTGATTCTTGGTTTTCTTTGTTTTTCGTGTTATTTGACAAGTGAAAGTGACACTTTGATCGAAAAAGTCACGAATACAGATATGAACCACATCCAAAAAGAGTAAATTGAACCGGCGACAAAAAAATGTTGTGTTTACTGTGGTCTTGGTGCGGCATACTGGGCATACATGTCAGGACCGCCGGCTGTTGTTGGTTGTGTTGGATAAGGAGCAGAACCATCTGGTTGAGGAGTTCCAGCTTGCGGATATTGCTGTTGATAGTATTGAGCGTAATAGTTGTTGTACCATTGTTGGTAGGCAGCAGCTGTAGCTGGAGAGGCACTTGCGTCGGCTTCAATCTTTGCGACTTTGGCAGGTCCATCGAGCGAGTCTTCAGCTTTTCGCTTCTTTGACGTGGCAGAAGCGTGTGTCTTCAAGCGCAATAAACTCTGTTCCACAGTTCGTATATGTTGAATGGTTGAATAATTAATCATGTAGGACAAGTATCTCTCCAGTACAGAGATCTTATCACTTCCAGATAGTTGATCCTCAGACAGAGCAACTACTCTTTCGAAAATGGTCTGTAGCGTGCTTGTGAATGACTCGGAATCTTGCTTGTTTGCGTTCTTAACTTCATACTCAATAAAAGCGAACCATGCATATGTACTCGATGGTATTTCTTCAACACATTGGCTCAACACTGACCTTCCACCTTCGACATCGTTATGCGAGTCACAAACAAAGTTTGCGTGCTGTACCGATAGGAATGCTTTTGATTCATTCGATTGAACATTATGTCTTTGTTCTGCGAAGAGAGCAATTGCTTCGCTGTGCATGTTTTGCCGTCTGTAGAATTGAGCAAATCTGACAATTGTTTCCAAGTGACCCTTTCCTACACCTTCGATAGAATTTCTGAAAATTTGCTTGGCAATATCAGCGTTGCCCTGAGTCTCTTCAAACTCTGCCCACAATATCTGTGCGGCTGGCTTTCTCTTCAAAAATATCGTGGCAGCTCTGTTGAAGGCCTTTCTAGCATCAGAGAAACGGTTCTTGCTCTCCAGATAGAAGGCATATCTCTGCCAAAATTCAATATACAGTGCCTACGATAATAAACAAAATGTCAATACATTGCACACACAAAAAAAATCAAAATCAAAAACAACAACAACAACAAGAATACCTCAATGATACATACACATGCAATCAAACATCGTTCATATAGCTTAACGACACGATCTTCATCACACTTGTCTGCCTCATTCTCCAAATATCGTCTCCATGTGCTCAATTCATTGACTCCCAATGGTTGCACGTGAAAGTATGGTCGTTCAATTCCCTGTTCAAACTCATTTCTTCGCTTTAGTTCCACACTCGTTTGTTGATAGATTCGTTCTCTGGTGTTGATCAATTCTCTCTTGCGAGCATCTTCGTCACCATATGATTCATACTGTGCCAATTCTTCCCCTGTCAATAGAACACTAGTGGGTCTAGAAGAGGCAAATCTCATCAATTTATCCCAATATTGATCCAATGCCTTCAATGGAATATATAGAACTCGTGTGTACAGTGAAAACACATTGGCGTACTCTTCTTGCGACTCTTCGAACTCAATGTACTTATCCCATAGGATCTGTGCCAAATAATCATCACCAATTTTTTCAATTGCTCTCTCAAACAAACTAACAAGATGACGCACAGATTTTTAAAAAAAAGAGAATTGTTAATCAGTCCATATATCTCAATTCATTTGTGCACAATGAAAAAAAAAAGCAAGCACACACAAAAATCAAAAAAACAAATACAAACTAAAGTCATACCTTCGAATATATTTCAAATCATCTGACACTTCAGCCACATAAACACAATAGTGCATCCACAAATCAACAGAATATGGAATAGCATTCACTCCTCTCTCATATACACTCACAACAGCTGAGAAACCAGATGATTGACTCACTTCCAAATCTGCATACTTTTTCCAATAACCATACAACAATGGATATTCGGTCAATAGTTTATCATAGGCCAATCGGATCAATGGAACATTTTGTTCTTGTTCTCGCTTTGAAACATACAATTCCCATTTTGAAAAGTCTTCTGGGTTGTTCTCCAGTTCCTTTTCCAGTGTGTTTGCATCTTGAGTCTGTGGTTGTGCTGTTTGAGCTTGTTGTGGTGGTAGTGCAGTGGCAGGTGATGGTGATCCAGCGACTGACGATGGTGGATAGTACATTGCTGACATGATGTTGTTGTTGTTGTTGGATATTGTTGTTGTTTGAAGTGTGTGGGTGGTCCGAGGTATGTTCTGATCACAGGTTCCAACGTTTGTACGCTCACGTGAAAAAAATGTACGTTTGTTTGTGTGTATTTGTTGTTTTTGATCGATCAAATTAGGAATGGTTCGTCGAGTTTATTGAACCTTCATGGTCAACTGGCGCCCAAAAAAAACTGACGGAGCTACGGGGATTTCGCATGTCGGTCTGCTATTGAATGATGCTAGATTTGATTCGCTGCATCAAACGGTAGTTTCGACAACAAACAACAATGGAACGAATAGAGAAGCCAGTAGAGGCTGTACTGAATGAAACAATATTGCTAAAAGTAAGTTTGCTTGCGCTCCCATGACATTGTTCCACTTCCTTTTCTTACAACGAGTCTTATCAGGAATCCATTTGTGTTTTGTGCAATGAAACAAGTTCAAATTTACCCAAAGAACACCGATACGAGATAAAGAAGTTCTTAACACTCATAAAATCTCTCGATGTGACTCTCGAGCAAGCGACCGAAGAAGCCAAACCGAAAACTCTTCAATACTATGGATCGACTCTGTTATATGAAACGAATTCGCTGTTAAACAAATTGCATGATATCATCGAGGTTCGAATGATCCAAGGTATTTGTTACGATGGATTGGAATCGACATTCTTAACCGACTTGACCAACCTGTACAATAAGTTGTTAAATGATATCATTCCAGATCTTCCGTCTGGCTCCGGTGTGATATCGGTGCCTTCAAAGGATGCATTTTCGCGATTGAGAGCCATCATGTCAGAGAATACTCCAGGGTTGAACAATTTAAATATTTTTTCGCTGTCATTCGAAGAACTCGATGTGATCAAAGGGTATGCAGGATTTGAGTCCAACATTATTAAGTACGGACCCATTCTCGTGTCATCAAAAGGAGCATTGAAGTTGAACTACTTGTTCCTATTGAAATCGCACCTAATATTTGCAAACAAGGAGTTAAGAGTGAAGAAGAAGTACAATCTAACTCAAATTCCGAAAGGTTGGTTTGTTTTTCAATCATTGAACTGTTGTTCAGTTTTAGTCTTTCAACGCATTTATTTACTCTATTTTAGCAACTATAAGAAACAATATGTTGGAAATTATGGATATCCGTGTCTGTTCGTCAGAGATAACACTATGGTGTGAAGCAATCAACTCGACGATTGACAGCAAGAACAAAACTGAAGTTGTAAATAACAGAAGAGAAGATGACCGAACATTTGATGTATTAGTAACTGTGAAGAAAATGGAGAACTTACGACCTTCTCCGAAAAGTAGACCCGATAATCCCTTCTTTTTCATTGGTGTCGGCAACCCAGAGCACTTTTGTCAAGATAGAGTCGAACGATTCAAATCTGCTGGTAAGAAAACGAGAAATCCTGAGTTTAATGAATCATTCACCTTGAAACTTAGTCCTCTGAAAGAGCTCATTATTGACATTAGAGTGTACAGCAAAGTATCTGCAGGCAGAAATGATTTTTCTTATGGAGTAATCAACATTCCACTGAATGATCTAGTGAACAGCAACGAGGAAGAACGAAAAGAAGAAATCAATGCTTGGTTCGATATCATTTCAAAGGGAGGAAAAGAAGGAAGAGCTCACATATGTATAGAATTAGTGAAACCTAGTATACCCAATTGGATATTCAGCTGTAAATCTATTCAAGCTCTTCCTCTTGCAATGCACGATCAATTCACGATACTCGAAAAAGCACCATTTATTTATGCAGGATCTAATCTGGAAGTTGTTGCAAGCGTAAAAACACTACCGACTGGATTCAGTATTGTCGACTCGGTGAGTGGAGCAACAATCTACTCGATAGAGAAGTCATCCATGATTCGTAAGGAGTACACGATAAAGAATGAAAAGAAACAACCATTTGCTCGGTGCTTCCACAAGATGAAAACCATTCGAAAGAAGAAAATTCGAATGATGTTGGGTACGAATGAGCCATTGTATTCTATGGAGGGAGGATGTTTCGACAACAAATCTACGGACAATGAAGTAATGGTGTTTAACATTTGTGGTAAGCCCGTAGCTTCCATTGTCTTTGGTGATAAAACATCTGAATCATTGGGTAGTGCCATCCTTGTTGACATTCTAGATCCACTCATTGACAAGGCTCTGTTGGTCGCTTTCACACTGTACGTCATAAAAACCTTGCTCTGAAATCAACAACAACAATAAAACCCCAACCGCACCAAAAAACAAAAGAATTCAGTTGGTTTGTTTCCAAAGTCAAAGACCAGGAAAAAATGAAAAATTGTTGAAACTCACTTTTCAAAAATTTCAATTTCGTGGCAGCGAATAACGGTTCACTAAGCCACATGCCACAGTCCAAAGTTTATTATGGAATTGTCGCCCATCATCTGTTGTGCCACTGAAGAAAAGAGTACGAGTGCAAACCTTCCATGATTTGACATGTGCTATTGTATTTTCGACAACAATGCGCACACATGCCCATTGATGATTGAATTCCTTGTCAATCTCTAACAACGCACATCCAGCCTTTCTCTTAGTGGAGACAACCGAGGCATGTTTGATCACAGAAAAAGCTGGATCTCCTCCGATATGTTCATCGGACTCCAAGCGATTTTCAAATAAATCTTTGCATCTCGTGTAAATTCCTGCATCATTCAAGGAACCATTGAACGATGGAGTTAAAACAACAATCCTTCCCTTACGCGGCGTAACACCGATTATTGCACTAAAAGTGTGCTTTGATTTCTTGCCAGAGTAAGTCGATCTTTCAAAGTATCTGTCGTTTCGAAATACCTTGATTTGTTGCTCTGAACCATCAACAATCATCACAACCAACCTATCCTTCCACACAACTGCTTCACTTATTCGATTCAATCTTTCTTCTGGAACAAAAATTTCATTCTTGAACGCATCATACAAAATGCTAAGTGTGGTTTGAATATACTTGTAACTGGAACTTACGTTTAATCGATACTTTACACCAATACTGAAGTAGGTCTCGCCTTGTCGCATCCATTCCAATGTAAGACAAAGCTGTTCCAACGATGATAGTTGTCTCGGTCGACCCATACCCACGCGTTTGTGGTATGTCTGCTTCAGAGATACCAAAGTTAATTGTTGTTTCAGTTCGTCATGCAATAGAAAAAATGAATCCAAGGAAATGCCAATGAGACGTTGGAACGTGTTCTTATCTCCTGTAATATATTGGTAGTGTGAAAGAGCTGAAGTAGTTGTGTGTCAGTCACTGTCATCAGAAAAACATTGAGCAAAAACTCCATCGGCAGGTGCATCGGTTGGTGAATTTCGTTCTTCATCGTCATTGTTGTTTTCTTCATCTGAACTGGCATCATCCACAATGCTGTTTGATTGTTGTTTGTTGGTACACTTCTTTCTTACAAATGTTCTGATTGCATTTGCATTTGTGTTTGAGACCAGTTTAAAAAAGCATTCAACTGAACAGAACACTAGGAATGGCACCTCTGGTACATGAATGGAAGAAATTGCACAAGTACCCGTACACTTTTTCTTACAGGAACCACATTTGACCTTCTTCAGTTCGTCAGTAACTTTTTCGGCTCGAACAGTGGGGCTTTTGAATAGTTCAGTAAATTGTTTCTCCTTCGCACGGAAGAGGTGATCGATTTCACAGTAGTGAAATGTTTTGTTACCCAGTTTAATTTCAATGACCGATTGTGCACAACTCATTCGATTGCATCCCGACCAAGAACATTGGTATTTACCTTTCTTTTGCTTCTTTTTCGAAGGTGAATTGTCTTCAACTCTCTTTCGTTTCTCTTTGGAACTGTTCTCTTGTGGATCAGATCGATAACTTGTACTGTGTGTTGCGACATTCGTCACATTTTCTTTTTCTTTTTTCCTAATACAAGACGAAGTGTGCGTGAGTAAATCAATTGGATCAATTGTTGTTTTGCAAATAAAACAGTAGCATTTGCCGATAGGAATAACGAATTCTCCATTGTTGTTATGATATGCCTCAGTCCTTGGTTGTTGTATGGTGTTCGGTTGGTTGATGATCGTAGTATTCGGTGGTGTCATTTCCTGTGCTTTTGCTAGCAAGTTTTCCATCACTCTTGCTTTACGCAACTTCCTCCTTTGTGACTTTGAAAAAACGGGCACATTGTTGTTCTGAGTAGCAATTGGTACTCGACCCAATAACTTTTCAACACATGTCTCAACAATTTGTTCGATATCTCTTTGTGAATCCATCTAATAAAAGAAAAATGTTAGTCTTCCAATCTTGATTTGCTCACAAAAGCACGGACTCCGGAAACCGTGGCAGAAGGAGCTCCTCTTCATGGACCCCTGCCTGCTCATAGAGATTTTTGTAGTTCAAAATAAATTTTCTGATGGTACAATGACGAATCGTACACATTTATTTTTCTTCTACATCACTCACATCAAACACTCAGGGGCTCCAACGAAAAAGCCAACAAGGTGTTCTTACCTTATGATTTTTGCTCAAATTGGCTGATGCTATGAGCTCTTGCACCTCTCGACAAGATCTAGTTAGGGTTGGTGTTGAATTTGTTTTTATTGACTTTGGGATTCAGATCAATGATTTGGCTTTTGAAGGTGGGAGACAATTCCAGAAAATTTTGTCTTTCAGAAATTTCTGGAAAATTTTCGAAAACTTCTCCCCTTTCCGAACAACCCAAGTGATCAGTCAACAACACACATGAGCAACAATAACAAACAAATTGCGGCAATTAGCGGTGCAACAGGTAGAAAACAACAAGCACATCCATTTCTCCATACGAGAACCAATCCAAATGATCCTCTGAGTTGGTACTGGTGGATCAAGGGTCGTTTTCTGAGTGATACGCCACCTGATTTCCTACCGTCGTCAAGCAATGATACGCTCGAACAGATTGCATGGTCATCCATCAAGTATGATCACTTGGGCGGTCCCAATACGGAACATGTGTTATTGACATTGTTGGACAATGATGATGGTGCACGTGAGATTGTGGTGAAAAATCCGAATCGTGCATGGGACATGTCGTTGAGTGCAGGACGAATCATGAAGCGAGTGTTTCACTTTGAAAATGCATTGCATTTAATGACTGTTCTCATGCACATTCTCGTGCTGTTGCCATTGACCAGTACATTTATGCAAACCAATCAACTGAGAGGCAATCAATCAGGTATTGTTCAATACTTGTTGAAAAAGTTGTGGTTGTCATCATCTCGTTCATGACCAGCATCATCATCATCATCATCATGATAAGGTGAAGATGACAAGCTGTGATCCAGTACATTTTCAGATGAGAGATGTGTATGATGAGATGCAAACAGAGGCATTCTTCCAATATTGCTTTTTATTGTTCATTCGCTGTGGATGCCGTAGATGTTGTTGTGGTGCTAACAGAGGGTGAACAACACAATGGACAATGACTGCTCTTCTCCAGTGTCCACTTGTCTATCTCGAGTGTGTTCAAATAGAACATGATCCGATTGGGCAGTGAATCAATAAGTTCCTGTTGCTCTTGCTCTTGTTCCTGCTGTTCATTGTTCGTCTGATCTGTGCTATTACTGGTGGATGACGACAATGATGACGATGACAATTGCAATCCATAGACAAACCGATTGACCATCAAGTGAGCACACATGGCAGCCAAGTAGCACGTTGATGCACCGATTGGATGCTCCTCTCTCGGTATAAATTCCAAGTCCTTCAATTGTTCGATGCGATCGACACTCAATCGATCCAAATGATCCGACTTGATATCGGACATGCACGACCAACAAGCTCCCCTGCTCTTGGCATGCACATAATCTACAGTAACAGTGGTTTGAAACGTTCCACCACTAATGAACGTTAATCCCAATCGAAGACACAATGATTGAACTGCATAGTCCCAATAATCTCCCACATCAATCATATTGAACACGACTGTGCATTGACGTGCGTATTCTACGATGCGATCCCAGTGCTTGATCACATCCAACTCATGACACTCAATCTCCGTTCCACAAATATTCTGTTCCTCTAGAATAATCTTTGCCGTGTGAGCTTTCGATTGACCCACATGTGACTTGTTGTACAATAGTTGACGGTTCAAGTTGTGTGTCTCCACGTGATCACAATCCACACAAATCATCTTCTTGACACCTAGACGCAACAGATCAATGCTCACTGTGCTGCCGAGACCACCCAGGCCAAGCACGAGACAAGTCTGTTGAGAAATGACATCTTGGTTCCAATCTGGAATTCGTATCTGACGATCCAAGTACGTGTGAAACAGTGTTTGATCGTACAGTGAGCGCTTTTGTTGTTCGGCGGATGATGACGACGACGATGACACACTCATGACCAAACTTTGTTGTTGTTGTTTTGTTATTTTTTCTTTCAACTGTTTGTCCAGTTATTTCGTGTGTTGCTGTTTTTCAAGGAGAACAACCTGGTGGTGGTCTTGAGAGAGGAACATGAGCAAAGAGACTTACAAGAGTAAAGGTCTTCTGCTGCATGATCGGCCTAATCTGTTTTTCCGATTCATTTTACAAACAATTTTTTCATTTCAGGTCGCAGTCAAACAAACAATATCATCATCATTTTTTTTTCTTGTGTGTGAACGAACGAGCGAACGCCAAACAGTATTTCGATTGAACAACAAACAATAACAACACACGCAAAAAAAATGATTGGACAATTCTTGAAAAAATCATTCATCAACACCACCGCCAGTAGCATCACCACCACCACTCATATATCATCATCATGCTGTCTGCGTCGTGCTCAACAACAACATCGTCTCTTCAACACTCAATCATCACTCATCATGGGCAAGACTGACGGCAACAATCCACTGCCCACTGCTAAGCCATATGAAATTGCGCGAAGAAAAAAAATTGCATTTGCCAAAAAACAGGGCAGAGATTTGTTTGCAGAGCAGGAAGCTCAGAGAAGAATTGTCCAATACCCAAACAAATTTATTCTATTGTGGTTACCATCTCTCCTCAAACCAACCAAACAAGTCGTCTTCCATGTGCCAATGGATGTGACCAAGCCTGAATTGAAGGAAATTTTGACCAATTACTATGATTTGAAAGTGGAGAAGGTGAATACTCTAATTTCGAAAACAAAGAGCAAGCAAGCGAGAAGAGGCAGAGGACAAGTGATGCACGCAGTCAAGAGTGTCTATTATAAGAAGGCTGTGGCCTATTTGGAAGAGCCTATTGATATTGGATTTGATGAGAATGTGAAGAAGACGATTGAATCGTTTTATGACAGAAGCAAACGCAAACAGTTCAAGGAGGAGGCAATGAAGGAAAAGATGCGCGAAGCTCAACAAAAGCAAGAAGAATTCGTGGACAACCAAGAGCAACAACCAGCAGCAGAACAAGCACCTGCACAATTGGAAGCCAAGTAAACAAACAGCAATCTCAGTGCTGGAAGATTACAATAAATCGTCATATCAAGAGTCCATCGTTTTTATTATTGTTGTTCCTGTGGTGGGACAAATGTCAAGATATCTTCCTTGGGCACCGTGTATTGCACTTGGTCCTCCTTGGCACCACTGCCCAATCTCAGATATTTGATGTTGACCTTGTCTTGTTGCCACTCGTCTGGTGCAATGAGAATGGCACGATCAGCACCAATTCTGTCAGCATAACTGAACGCAGTTCCAATCTTCTTTGGATTGCCCAAATACACATCGGCAACACGTCCAGCTTCTCTCAGCTGGGCCACAATGGAACAAGCAGCAGATCTCATTTGTTCATTGAATGGAATGACGAGATCATTGATCACGTGCTTGGTCACATCTTGAGGGATCAGATTCTTGTCTCTCAGAATCTCGAGGATCACACAGTCACCAAAACCGAAACCACATGCAGGAACGTCTCTCTTGGATCCATAGGTGCTCAGAATGCGATCATATCGACCACCACCACAGATTGCTCTCTGCAATTCACCCTGTCTAGCAAATGCCTCAAACACAACACCGGTATAATAGGACAATCCTCTCACAATCGATGCATCAAAGATTAACCATTCATCGTAACCGTAGCCCTTGGCCAATTCGAACACGAGTCTCAAGTCCTTGACTGCTTCATGTTCAGCACCCAACGCCTGTTCAAGCTCTGCAATATTCTTAATGGCCATGTGCTCCAGAATTTGCTTTCCAGTTTCGTGACTCAATCCTAGTTGACTCAACTGGCTCAACACTTCTTCTTCTTCCAGTTTGTCCAGTTTGTCAATAATGACGCACGTTTCTGCAAAAATCTCTTGTGGAACAGCAAGCTTGTCCAACACACTTTGCAACACTTTTCTGCTAGAAATCTTGATTCCAACGTCTTGTTTCGTCAGACCAACAGATTGGAAGAGAGCAACGATCGCTCCCAATAGCTCTGCCTCAGCACTCGATTGTTGAATGCCCCAAATGTCCATATTCCATTGATAATGCTCTCTCTTTCTGCCTCTTGTCGTTGTTTCAAATCTCCAGCACTGAGGAATGCTGTACCATTTGACTGGGAGCAAAAGAGCTTTTCCTTGTTGGAGAATGAGACGTGCCAGTGTAGGAGTCATCTCTGGTCTCAGAGCTACAGCTTGTCCACTTCTGTCCTTGAAGTGATACATTTGTTGGGTGATTTCTTCTCCGCCCTTTCTTTTGTAAAGTTCCTCCGACTCCAAAATCGGAGCATCGTACTCTTCAAAGCCATAGGATTTGGCAACGGCATGGAACTTGGAGAAGAGCCATTGACGTAGTCTCATGTCCTCTGGTGGGAAATCTCTGGTTCCAGCGACTGGTTCAAGAGCAATCATGCCTCCTTTGCCCTTTCCTGCCTTTTTCTTCTTCTTTTTTTCATCTTCTTCTTGTTGTTGCTGTTTTAGTTGTGTTAACTGTTCTTCTAAAAGTTTGATTTGTTCTTCCGTTGTTGTTGTTGTCGACATGGTGGCGTTCTTGTTCTTGTTGTTGATTGTTGTTTGGTTTGTTGTGTTTTTTTTTCTCGTTTTTTGAAAATGTGCTTGAGGAGATTTTTGCCACAGGGGAGGAGATTCAGTATCTGGCAAGAGAGCACAGAGGAAGTTCTTGTGTGGGAACGCACCGTGTGAAATTCGATCGGGAACTGATTGTTTGTATTTGAAACGAATAATGAATGATTAATATCTATTATTATTTTATTTACTTCTTGTTGGAGAACAACTTGTTCAAGATATCGATCGTCTTGTCAACGTTCAATGTCACATCGTCATACTCAATCTTTGTTTGCTTCTTGGATTGTCTGTCGAGCAAATCACTCAAGACAACTTCAATGGTTTGAACAGTCTTTCCTGCCAAGGTAGCATCAACATTGAACTTACCTGGGCTGGACATTGTGATCTTGAACTTGATGGCCTTTTGTTGCAGCTTGTTCAAGCTCGATGACTCGATAACCTTGTGCTTCTCAGCCAAGTGCTTGTAGCTGAACTTGAATTCGTTCTTCTTGTGCTTGCTGGTATCATAATCAGCATTGACGGCTTCAACAATGTATTGATTCAAGCCTTCAATTCTTTCCTTCAAGAATGAACTGTGCTTTTCAAGACTGGCAATCGATTCAACCAAACGATCTCTTTCGATCAATTGCTTTCTCTTGACATCTCTTTGATTCTTGATATCACGAGTGACATCAATCAACAATTGCTTGTATTGAGTTTCAGGTTCAAGAACCTTCTCGTCCTCAAGGATTGGCAAAGCATTCTTGACAGCCTTTGTCTTCTCAGACAACACAGCAGCAACTTCAATGTCGTGCTTGTTTTGGCTGGATTGGAGAGATGCAGCGTACTTTTCAGCATTGCCCAAAGTAGCAACCACACCAGCACCAATTCTATCAGGAGGTAACAATCTCAACACCTTCTTGAAGTTGATCTTGGTTTCGTGGTACAACTGGGTAACCTTGTTCTTGGTATCACTTTCAACAGTGGCAGCTTGAGGATTGATCAAAGAAATGGCAACTTCTTCGTTATCTTCAGGAGCCAATTGCTCTGGAACAGCAGAGACGCTCTTCAAGATCATTCTCAATGGATCTTCATTGTCAGGGCAAATCTTTGCAATTCTTTCATTCAACAATCCATGGAGTGAGAAAAGTTCGTTCCATGAAATGGTGATGGTTGGTGTCTTGGTCAGAGTCAAGTTGATGTATTCGTTGACACCAAGGGCTTCTTCTGGATCTTCAACATTGATAAAGTTGGCAATGAATGGAAGATAGCTTGATTGATACTTTTCAGCGATCCATTCATTGACAGTTGCGTATGGATCAGTGGAAGCGAATTGAATGTTGGAAACCAAGTTGGACAGAACCTTGGAAATGACAACAAGGTTGTTACGCATTTCCATGGAAATCTTCTTCTTGGTCAATTGGAAGCCATCAGGAGAAACAATCACAGGATTCAAGAACTTGAAGAAGATCAAGAAAGTGAGAGCATGAGCCAAGTCGTCCTCTCCAGCACCCAAGTATCTCTTCTTCAACTCGATGGAGATTTGCTTACAGACCCATCTCAGACCGTATGGGATTTCATTGATGTTCTCAGAGAGGGTGGTCAAGAAGTTGTTACAGACTTCGACTAATCTCTTCTTTCGGCTCTCAACAGCCTGTCTGACTTGTTCATTCTCCAAAGCCTTCTCGTTGGTGACTTGAGCAGCCAATTGAGATGGATCGAGAGCCTTCAACAACTTGACAGGGTTCAATTCCAAGTTCAATCCCTTGTCAGAGATGATACCGTCCAAAATCTTGTCATAGAGCACCTTTTGCAAGAATGCTTGACCTTGGAGTCTTCTGGTGTATGAGATAATCATCTTTGGCAATATACCAGAGGAGTTGTTGAAGAATTCCTTGGCGTTGGAGTGTTCACCAACCTTGGAAACTTCGAGCAAGACAGTTTCTTGGAACAATCTCAGGATCAAGAATTCTTCACGAGGAGAGAAGGCAAATCCGAACAGAGACAACAGAATCGTGTCCAAGAACTTTTCCAACTTTTCAGTTGGCACAAAGTAGAACAAACGAGACAAGTATCTGCCTTCAGCTTGCAACAAGTACATCATTCTTCCGTAGACTTGCAATTGTTGCAATCTCTTCTTTTGTTCTTGGTCATCCTTGACAACAACTTCGTTTGCTCCCTTTCTTCTGAACAAACCACGTCTGGCTTGAGACTTGATCACTTCTTCAATCTTCATTCTGTTGTTGATCAAGAGTTGAATCTTTCTTTCGAGATCATCAACTTCCTTCTCAGTGGCAGAGTTGTCCTTCAATTGACGAATCAATTGTTGTCTCAATTCGTTGATGACGGCAGTCAATTCATCGTCTTCTTCAAGAGCGACCATGCTGCTCAAACTGGCCAACCAGTTGTAAGGATCCAATTGGAAGATTTCTTCGTCGCTAATGTCCTTCAATGACTTGGCATAAGCTCTGATCAATTGTTGACTGGCTTCATTGGTGATAGCCACACCGTTGATAGAGATATCAATGCTATATTCACCGATAGTGTCTGGTTGGAATGAAATAGTGTAAGAACCATCTTGGTTATCGGAGACATCAGTCTTTGTGATGGTGTTACCAGAGGTCTTGTTGTGGAACTTGACATCAACAGCATCAGATCCAGTAGCTCTCGTATTTCCATAGCTATCGAATGTTTGAATGTTGAATGAACAGGTAGTTCCGAGTTCAACACCAGACAATCCCTTTCCAGAGAATTCAGTCTTGTTGGCATCACTGACACCAGAGTCAGTAGCAACAACGTCGCATGGGAATCCAGAAACGTTGTCATACTTGTATCGGCGCAAGAAGCCCAACAAGTTGCTCATGGTTCTCTTTTGGGAGTCACCTTCTTCAGTGCTCTCAGTGGTTGCAGCAACAGGGCTCTTCAACATGAGTTGAGCACTGTATTCACCAATGAGTTCAATAGAGAAGCTCACTTCATAGTTACCATCACCATTGTCAACAATGGAGACCAAATCTTCACGAGAATACTCCATATTTTGCTTGTTGGCAATAGGCATGACAAAAGAGTCACCTCCCTTGGAACGTGGGTTACCAAACTCGTCACATGAAGTCAAGGTAAACTTCTTCACCTCACCTGCCTTGACAAGCTTGAAGTCATTGGATGAAATGGTACACTTGGATGGATCGGTGACACCAGTGTCAGCAACAACGGTAGCAGTGTTAGAAACAACTTGTCCTTCCAGTTCAATGCGCAGTTGATAGTTTCCACTGTTGTTTGCAACAAAGTCAAACTCGTACTTGCCGTCATTGGAGTCAACCATGTTGATTTGAACGTCCTTTGAGGAATCAGTGGAGTGAGCCAATGTAGCAACAAACTTTTCACCACCAGATGATCTATCGTTGCCCAACTTGTCCTTGGCTTGAATGGAGAAGGATGCAGGTTGACCAGCAACAATGTGAGCCAACTTGTCCAAACCGATGACAACGGATTGAGATGGGTCAGAGACACCAGCGTCCTTGACATTGACAGTCTTCTTGTCGAATGCAGATTGACCGTTCAATGAGATGTCCAATTGATAGTCTCCACTCTTTGGACAGGTGTACTTGAAGACATAGCTGCCATCTTCGTTATCGACCACAGTAGCTTGAACCTTTTCGCTTCCGTTGACCAAGACTGCAGAAAAGTTTTCTCCACCGGTAGTCTTGACGTTTCCGAATCGATCCTTGGTGTTCAGTGTGAACGATGTTTCAGAGCCAGCGGTGGCCGATGAAAGACCTAATCCGCTCAGTTCAGACTTTGATGGATCACTGTCGCGTGATGGATCAACTTGAACATTGATTGGACATTGCTTGAGCATTGTCTCTTCTTCTTCTTCTTCATCAATGACATCTACAAGTACAATTTCCATGCGGTACTCACCGGCAACTTCAGGAATGTAGGTAACCTCGTATTGACCGTTCTGCAAGTCCTTGACTGTACCGACAACAGGTGTTGACTTGATGTTACTCTTGAGGAAGAGCTTGACTTCGAACACTTCACCACCGACAGTCAACTCACGCTCATCAAAGTCTCTAGCCTTGATGATAAACTTGTTTTGAACACCGGCGATACCTCTGTTGACAGCGTCACCTTCGAGCACACAAGTATGGGCAGATGCGACATTGTCGTCCAGCAACTTGTCGTCCAAGTCGCTGTCAGAGTCATACAGATCCTTCTGACCATCGTCTTGACCAGATGAACCAGACACTGTGAATGTCATTTGACCACCCTCCATATCTTGCAAATCTCTCCATGCTCTCTCGAGATCCTCTTGATTGAAAACGAGACCAGCAGCCTCCAGATTCTTCATCTTGATTGCCTTGCCCGTCTCAGCCAAAAAGTTGGCCAACGTGTGCACAGTACTCACGACTTTGCTAGGTGATTTAGACTCCCAGAGATCAGTCACCTCGAACAAGTAGATTGTCGGTAGTCTAATATTTTTACATGCTAACAGGAATTTTGAAATGTTGTCCACAGCCATAAATTCCAACACTGTTCCCGTAGATTGATGAATCTTGCCCACTGATGTAGGGTCAAACATCTTGGCCAACTTGGCCAACACGATACCATCTCTCAGTTGATCACAGAATGTGGCAGCAGAACCACTGAGTTTTTCACCGACAACCTCTTGAATCCATTCCTTGGCTTCTTGTTGTCTCACGAGAAACTCGTAGGCCCGTTGTTCAGCAATCGACGTGTCAATGTTTTTGCTCTTGTCTCTCTTGAGTGGTTGATTCTTGAGTTGAGAGCCCTTGACTGCTCTTGTTAAATCATTCATTATTGTTGTTGTTGTTGTTGTTGTTTAGTTATTGGTTATAGGTTGTTTTGTTCGTCTTGTTTGTATTATGCGCTCACAAAAAAACAAAAAATAGTAAGGAGGAGAATCAGATATTAGTGAGTCAGCCACACAACTTTTTTTTGGTGAATGGGAGATAGGGTTGGGTGTTGTTGTTGCGAAGAACGTTTGTTTGTGTTTTGGACAAAATCTTCACAGCAGTTTGTTGTTGTTTTTGTTGGTGGTGGGCAACAGGGATGGCACCAGACTTGGACAAGGAACTGGGAGTGGACGATCGAATCCTTACAATTGTTGATTCGTAATGAACATTTTACACTATTCTCGATTGACATGCGACATTTGACGAGATGTGACATCGACCAAATCTGATTTACCCGACAGTACCTTGAGACAAACACGGAGCAAGAAGATGATTCTCATTGTTTGTGACTATGGACTAGAACTTCTGGCTTCTTTTCGTGTGTTGCTCAGAGAATCATCTTTCGGTAAAATATTTTGGCGGCAGATCCGCAATGTACGATGATCGAGTAAAAAAATGAGCTCACAAATGATGCTGATCAATGGAGATTACGACCTGCCTCCCTACATTTCTCGCATTGACTCCATGAGAGTTTGTGCAGTGATCGAGAAAGCAATTGAGAAGCTTCAATTGCTGAACATGCTCACAACAGATGTTTCTTCGTTGAGCGGTGAGAGCTCGGCAACGAGTAGTGCAGACGGAAGCAACAATCAGAGTCAGTTCAACGTTGTGGTACGTTTGATTCTTAGAATGAGTACTCTCCCATGAGTTTGGAACTGACATCATCTTTTCTTCCATAGGCAAGTATCTTGGAGGAGCAACGAAAGCTTGGAGCCCGTTATGAAGCTCTATCTCAACAGAGGAGTAACAAGGATCAAGATGTCTTCACATCGATCAAGGAACAAAACGAGAAAGAGTCAGAGCTCGCATCCATACAGGAAAAGTTGAAGGACAACACGAGAAAACTTAGTAGAAATTTAAAGGAAACACCGAATGAGCTAAACAACTGGAAGAAGGTTCAATCCGAGAGAACAGAGATACAGAATGTTTTGTCCAACTGTTTAAGGGAGATTCAAAACGGATTGCTTCCACAGTCCAAATACAAGCACTTGAAGACTCCACAATTCAACTATCCTTCTTCTCCAAGTACTCGGCAGAGGATTGAAGTTAGTTATGAACTATTTTTCAAGAAGGTCAAAGATGAGATCAAAGATAGACAAATGCTACAAACCATTCAGGAGCATGAAGTTCAACTTAATCGATTAGTCAAGAGTTTACAAAAGGATGTGAAAAAGGAGAAGGACATGAAAAAGTTTGAGGTCGAGGAGCGCACACAAAAGGTGAATGAATTAGTAAATCAACTGAGAGAACTAAAGAAAATGACACAAGAGGCGAAATTGAAGACTGTAGCCACAGACAATGCTGAATTTGAGTGCAGAAGAAGGCAGGAGCAAATTGAATTGCGTGCGTTAGAACAAGAACTACTACTCGAGGAAGAAATGAAACTAAAAATTGAAGAAAAAGTGTACAATCAGACAAGTGAATTCCTAGATAAGCGCAATGCAGCACTCAGACAAGTTGGATCGGAATGGAGAGACAAATCTGACCGAGAAATTGAAGAGATGAGACAGAAGCTATCATACTGGGAGGGCATCAGAGAAGATCAGATTGCCCTCAGGAAGAAAATGGAAGAGGATTTCAAGCGAGAAACGGAGGAGATGGCAGTCAGGGCACAAGTAAAAGAGGCTAGAATCGAACAAGATCGACAAGATCGAGAGAATGAACTATTTGACAGCGCAAATCGAATCAAACTCTGTTATCGTGCTTACAAGGCAAGACTACGATTCGAAGAAATTAAGAAGGAAAAAGCACTCAAGAGGAAAATGTTGGCCGAGGAGAAGGCAAAGAAGAAGAGATAATGTATCATTTTTGACAATTTTCTCATTTGTGCTCTGAACTTTAATATTCGTCATCATAATCATCGACATCATCGTCGTCATCTCTGTACGATCTCCTTGTTGTCTTGCTTCCTCCATAGGTCTCTCCCACAAAGTTGAATGATCCTGCAGAGCCTGATGTCTGCTTGGAGTCACCATCGGCCACAAACTTTGAAGGTGGCTCGGTCATGTCCGAGTCCAATGCTCCCAACTTGTGCAATCTCCATTCTACATTGTCAGCACTAATGTTTTGCATTCCACCAAATGCCTGTAGACCAATCCACTGAGACACCATTCTGCCCTTATTGTACAACAGAATCATTGGACAGTTTCTGTCAGGGAAGTTTGCAATTGCAGCATTGCCTCTAATCTTGACAAACTTTGCATACGTGTGCTTTTGAGACAATTGATTACAGATTTGATCAAACACCTTGCACTCGTCCTTTCCAGGTGCAAACAAGTGAACCACCACCCACACATCATCAGTCGTCTTACAAATCTCATTGACGTACTCTGGTGCAGAAATTTCATAGACACCTCTGTACTTGTTTCTCTGTGCTTTTTGCTTCATTTCCATCAATCGCTTCCTTCTCAACTCTTCAAACATGCGCTCTCCTTCGTCATCATCATCATCTCTTCTCTCATCTTCCATCTCATTCAATTGATTGAGAGATTTGGTTTGCAATGACTCGTACAGCTTTTGTCTCTCAGTCTTGTAGTCTTCTTCATTGATCTCTTCTTCGTCTTCTTCTGGCAGTTCTGGCAAGTTGCCCATCTTTCGCTGCAATTGAGTCCATTCTGTTTCAATACCGTTGATCTTTGACATTTTTTTTGTTCGTGTGTTGGTTTATTTATGATTGGTGGTTATTTGTTTTGTTTGTACAGGTTGTTTGCTTTGTTTTTTGTTTTTGGGAAAGGAGGAGGAAACAACGAATCAATCACACACACAGAGAGTCATGTGCAATTTTTCTTCTGCGAGATCGATATCAACAAGGACAAGAAGTGATGGGTGATGCGATCGAACTTGAAGTTTTTTCGTTCAACCAGACTCCTCCGACTGCAACATTTTTTTTCACATTCCGACTTCAAACACAAAAATTCAATTTGGCCAATGACTGACGACAACCAGACGACCACCATGAACAACAGTCATGTAGAACAAGACTCCACCATCACACAGGAAGAAGAAGAAGAAGAGCTATCTGAAATTTTTGGAGGCAGCATGTTTGAAGAACCAAAGGATTTTCGTCCACCGACACCTCCACCACAAACACTGACAGTCGTCCTCACCAAGGAACTCTATTTTGTTGTCAATCTCGTTGGTGAACATTCACTGTGGGCACATTGCTTGTGGAACTCTAGCAAATGCATCTCCAAATGGTTTGCGATGGGCAATACTCCGATTCTCCGATGGAAGAATACAATTGATTACAATGACGAGGAAAAAATGAAATCTGCGACATTGGTCGAGCATCCAATGCTTTATGAGAGAGAGCCAAACATTATGCTCAAGGAATGTCCATCCATCAAAGACAAGTGTGTCATGGAGTTGGGTGCAGGAGGTTCCTTGCCCAGTATGACATGTATGCTCCTGGGATCACGTCGAGTGCTCTGCACGGATTATCCAGAAGAAGAGTTGTTGGATAAGACGAAACAGACTTGGATATCGAATTTTGGTCAGGAAGAGTATGAAGAGATGGAGAGTGAGGCACGAGTAGAGGTGAGAGGTCACTTGTGGGGCAAGAAGGAACAATTGAAGAGGAGAAGTGATTGCCTGTATGATGAAAAGGGCAGGTTTGTGCGCAAGATGAACGAAGAGGAGCTCGAACAGAAACAGCACAATCAAACAGGCCTAGAGTCTGAGACGATAGTGCACGATAGCAGCAGTGAAGAGCAACAGAGCGATGATACGGACGAGTTGGAACGACATGCGGAAAAGTTTGACATTATTATTCTCAGTGATCTGATTTTCAACACGAGCACACATTGGGAAATGATGACAACAGTCAAGAGTTGCTCCATACCTGATCATACAGAGATTTATTTGACTTACTCGCATCACAGGCCACACAAGAAGAGACAGGAGCTGAAGGCATTCGAAGAAGCAAAATATCTTGGTATAGAATTTGAACTCTTGTTCGTGCAAAAGTATCCAGCCATGTTTCCTGATGATCCCTATCCTTTGGAGGAGAGAGAAAAAGTGTGGATGTGGCGAGGTAAGGTGAAAGCAAACAAATAAAGATTTAATCATGGATTGATTATTGCAAAGTTTATGCGAGTATTTATTTGTTTACTCTTGATCATTCTGGACTGCCAACAGTTCAAAGAATTGTCTCAGGGCATCAGCAAGAATCTCAGGCAAAGATTGAATGTCTCTCAGGATAATGTAGTATGGGAATGGGAATTGATCAATGTAGGATGTCACAGTGAGCTTTCCATTAGGATAAGAGACAGATTTCAGTTCAAGAATTGAGTCCTTTGGATTTGGATTGTCAATCAGAATGAAAACGAACAATTGTCTCTTTTCTTGTGCTTGTCTAACCATCTTGACAATACTTTCTCTGTCGAGCATTCGACCATCAGAGATAATGAATGCTAGTTGAACTTGCTCAGTATTGTTGACAAGTTCGAATGACTTGTAGGCATCAAGCATCGATACTGCATCCTGCATGAATTTGTAAATCTGAGTCTGATTCTGGTTGAATGTGAACTGAGCCAATAGTTCAGAACCTGCTTCATCAGAGAATGGACGATCGAATGGATGAAGGAGATTAACTTTCTCACCAAAGCTTACAACAGCAAGTTGACCAACCTCGAGTTGAGACATGGCCTTGCTGATCAGAGTAACAGCTTCGCATGCCATTTGACCGGCATGATTGTCACCCATGGACTTTGAGTCATCGATAGCTAACAACACCTGATATTGTCTCTTGTTTGGTTTGGTTCTTCTGAGCCAAATCTTATCCTTTCTGAACTGACTGGCAATATATGGGATGACCTTCTTCATGTTAATTCGTTTACCAGTCTTGTAGTCACCCTTGAGTTTTGTTGCCAGAGTAGGCTCGAGGATTAAGCGCAATTGTTCACACAGTTCTTGAGATAGATGATTTGTGATCATGTCGAAACGTTTCCAAGCGTCCTTGCTCTTTTCGACCTTGTCCTGGTCGTTTCTCCATTCACTCAACATGATATCCAATTCTTCTCTCATCTTCTGAATGTCCTCCATGGACAGATTCTGTTCCTCTGCAATTGAATCGAGTTCAACTTCCAAATCTTGTTCGGCGTGTTGGCCTGTTGAAACATGAATTGAGCTTGGCTTCTTTTCACCTTCTTCAACGTTGAATTCTTTTTTAATTTCAGGCTCAGCATCGACCATCTCCTCATCGTTCATCTCATCGTCCTCATCTTCATTATTCTTTTGTTCAAATCTCATGACGGCCTTTCCAGAGTTCTTGCTGTTTTGCTCGTCTGCCTCGTCTTCACTGTCGCTCATTTGATCCTTATTCTTTATATCCTTGGACTGTTCTGACTCGTCATCGCTGCTCTCATTGTCGTCATCACGATTTTCAAGTTCAGGGAAGGCATCAGCTTGTTCTTGAGTAGCTGGAGCTAAGACTTGCATATCATTTTCCTTTTGTTCTTGATCCTTGTCAGCAAATTCAAAGTCATCCTCTTCGTTTTGGTTGTCATTTCCATTTTCTTCGCTGTCTTCCTTCTTGTCCACCATGTTGAGCTTCTCCTTCCATTCTTTCAGGGCATCTCCCAAACTTCGGTATGGGTTTGGATCGAATTGAGCCGCATCAGACTTATTCTCCTTCTTTTCCTTCTTATTGTCGCTTCCTTGATCGAAACTCTCTCCAGACTCAGATTTGTTTGTGTCTTTACCACTCTCTTCTTCTGCTTGATTGTTCTTCTTTTCTTCTCGCTCTTCTTCAGGTTCGTCATCCTTGATCTCTGAAGCCTTGCCTGCAGTGTGCTGCACTCCGAATGGTGTTTCTTTCAAGTCCTCTTGGAAAGCTTCTTCTTCTTCTGTGTCGACACGAGGATTATCTTTCTCCTCTTCCTCTTCATCATCACCCATCTTTTCATCTTCTTCCTCTTCTTCCTTTGTTTGATTTGTTTCATCATTGGTGGAAGGGTCAAGACCCGGTTGATTGTCGTCGTTATTTTCATCTTCCATGATGTCATCCTGTTGAACGTTTTCTTCATTCACTGCATCTTCTGTTTCGATTTCCTCGACATCTTCCTCACGATGAGCGGGTAGAGCATCAGGAGCTTGGTCAGCGTTTTCACCTTCTTCCTCTGAGTCATTTTCTTCTTGCTCACCATCGTCAGAATCGTCGTCACCCTCATCACCTTCATCAAGATCCATTTGTGATGGTAGTTCAAATTCTTTGTCTTCAGGTTGACCTTCATCTTCCTTCTCTTCGTTTTCATCTCTCATCTGATCTTCGGACACAATATCTTGGTATTCCTCTTGTTCAACCTCCTCGTTTTCTTGGTTGGTGTCAACTTGTGGAGGTTCCTTCTTCTGCTTCGAGTCTTCAGGACCTTCTCTTTCTTCTTCCTTTGCTTGCAGTTCAGTTTCTTGCTTTTCATTGGCATTTGATCCATCATTGTTCTCATCCTCTCGGTCATCATTATCGTCTTCGTCATTCTCATCCCAAAGTTTCTTATCTAGAGTTTCCTTGTTTGGATCGTTGTCATCAATTTCGCCCATATCTTTGTCCATTTCGTCGTCTTCTTCTTCCTCTTCCTCTTCGTTGTCTTCTTTCTCTTGTTGATCAACATCTTCGAGTTTGGATTCGAAGTCAGTCTCTACTTCGACTGCATCATCATTCTCCTTTGGTTGCTTCTTGGGCTGATCTTCCTTTTGAAGATCCTTAGCATCCATGATTTGATCTTCATTTTCGATTTGGTCTGTTACATCGTTAATACCTTCACCTTCATCCATACCAGTACCTTGAGAGAAATCAATCTGGCCAGATTTACCTTCACCTTCACCCTCACCTTCTTCAGTCGCACAAAAGCCCTCTCTGAATAGAGTACAGAAGATGGAGAGCAAAATAAACTCAAGTTTGGTGATTGCCTTATGGAAGCTGAGGAATGGATACTTGAACAAGTCAATTTTGTCCTGCAGTTTTCTCATAATTGGTTGAATTCTGCCAATTATAATGACAATAGAATTGTTGATTTGTCTCTGCTTTGCGGTGTCTGGTTGATTACTTGCTTGTTCCAATAGGGAGTGAAGTTGAGCAATCTTTTGATTCACATCACGCAGGCCTTTGCTTAAGACGTTGAATGATGACTCGAATAGAGTGTTGAGTCTTGCTACACTGTTTTCTTTGTATTCGTTTAAGAATAGTGACTCGCCGTCTCCATCTTCATTGACATTCTCTTCTGGATCCTTGTTTGCTACAATTTCATCAAGGGTTTCTTCTTCAGTTTGGAATTGTTTGATCAATCGCTGGGCGGAAAGTTGAATGCTCGTCACAAGATCAGCACATGTTTGTTTAAACTTGTCAGCCAAATCAATCTTCTTTGTGGACTGTTCCTTTGGTGTTTGAGCGAATTCGACAGCTAGTTTTGATCCTTCTTCGACAAGAGATCGAAGATCTTTGCAACGTCCAACAATTTCAGGTGATTCTGTTTCAAGTTGTGTCACAAGATTCTGAATGTCTGGCATTTGTGAGAAGTTATTACTAATCATGGACAGATGCACCGACGTGAAGATTGTTTCTGCGCGTTCAACACTCACTTCATCCAACACCTTCTTCTTCGTAATGATGAGATCATGAAGAGTGCCTAATGTCTTAGCAGCTGAGCTTCTTTCTATTGAGGATGTTGTAAGATTCTGGAAGAGAATGCTTAATTCGCTCAATAGTTCCGCAAAACGACTGAAGAAATCTTGTTGTTTCACAAGCCATTGCTTAGCGTAGCGCTGAGGCGGCAAAACTGAAGTCTTCATCAGATTAGTTTGGTTGGCAGCATTTCTTAAATCATTGAATACTCCAATAGAGACGCCAAGTTGGTTCTGTTCAGTCTGGAGAGCGGCAAGAGCTGCACGCTGTTTCATTGCATAGTGGAACAGATTCTCACTGAATCCAACCATTTGTCTCTTTTCCTTATCATTCAAATCTTCGGATGGTTCAGTATCATAAGTATGACGCAAGTGTTGCAAACCGTAGATGCTCTTGTAATAATAATCGTCAGACTTTAACCACAGAGCTTCTGTCTCTTGACATTTTGAAGATTGGTTTAGGGCTACCCTTGATTGCTCAAATATTAATTGGGTGGTTGTCTGTTGCTTGACCTTAGCGATAAGGGAGCTGATACCGATTGTTTTCAATTCTTTCAATAGGTCATTGAGCGCTCTCTTCTTAATCATTGTTAGCGCTCCAGGTTTTTGCAAATCTTTCATACGATTGATAACGGTCGTACTTAGGTCTTCGAGATGGTCAATGGTCATATCACACTCGTTCATAACCTTGTGGTTTTGAAGAACGTACTTGGTCAGGTTGTGTTCAATCTTAGAATCAACCATGGCGAGCTTTTCACCAGAAATGAGATCATCTTCCTTCAGATTCAAGGATTTTTGTCCTTGCAGCAGGTAGGTTCCCACTTGAGCGGCTTCTTCCACAGATTTCGTTCTGAACACTGTTGCTAACTTTTCCAACTCGTCCGACAATGCAGGCACAACTACTTCTTCCACCTTCTTGTTCTTTCTGACGCGCTTCTTTTTCTTATTCTTGTTCTTTTTGCGTTTCGCAGTTGCAGAGTCTTTTTCAGCCACAGCAGCAACTGCCTGAGGATCATACTTATCCCATATGTCTCTGGCTGGCTTCACAAGAATTTCATTGAATCCTTTGCTGAATTTTCCTAATTGTCTTCTGCTCTTGCTTGTTGATTGGCGCAAACCGTCAACATTGACATCTTCCCATTTCATCAGCTTAACAAAGTTCTTTAGCTTTTCTTCAATTGGTTTGACATCATTTTCGATCTGATTCTCAATTGCATTCTTGAATTGTGCATAGAATCGATGCATGTTGAAAAGAATATTCAAAAACTTTTGCTTCAACGATACAGGAAGCGATGTGGTAGTAAATTGAGACTCAATTTCAGCTGTCAGTTGAATAAAGAAGTTAGGAAGCAGTTCCAATCTATCGGTAAACTCTCCAACAGAAGCAGTTCTAATGTAGTCTTCACAAATTGCCAAGAATGAGGTTGCTGCTTTTTGCAACTCTTCGTCACTTGGGAGTTCGTCCGGATTAGTGTAAGAACTCATGTTAATCATTCTATAGAATCTGAACCACCACTTCACTGCTTTTGTTCTAGTTTCCTTGCGCTTTGACACAAGCACACTTCTCCAATTGTCCAGTTCCATCTTTCTCCATCTGATGATGAGAGTAGTAAGCTTCAGGATCTGTTCTTTGATGGATCCAGCAGGCGAGGTAAGATACTCTTGCCACTCATTGGCCTTCATTAACAAAACTTCCAATCCGGTAAGAACCTTGATGATTGGTGTAGAGACAGACAAATCAAGAATTCTTTCGCAAATGTTTGTCATTTGTACGAGAGTAGGATGCTTTTCGTACTTCTTCAACAATTCATTGAATCGTTGCACCATTGGGAGCAGGGTGTTAAATGCCAAGCTGACTTCAGGAATATTCGAGTCGGAGTAGATGTCGAACACTGAGACATCGGCTGGTTTTGCTTGAATGTTCAGTTTCTCAGTCATCTCAGAAATTGCTTGACTACCATATAGAATGAAAGGCAGAAGACCAGACTCACTCATGCTGGAGCTAGCATTTGTGCTTGAGATCAACTTTCCTGCCACCTTCATGGAATCAGTGAACAATTGAGTACGGATCGAGTTCAAGTCAGCCTTATTGTCGTTTCTATCGGCCTGTGATATCTTAGTATATACTTCTCGATGGATATTAACAAGTCGAATGATTTCTTGGGCATCATAGAGAACTTGGTTCAACTTCTTCAACTCCTTATTGTCAGGTTTCTCTGGTGCAACCACAGAAGAAGTCTCGTCTTTCTTCAAAAATTGGTCATAGTGATCTAGGTATGTTGGGAACATTTGTTCAATTTCTTTTGCCAAAATATCTTCGTCTGTCTCGATCACCGTTGTCTGTTCCTTGTACTTGTAGAGTTCGTCCTGTTCTTTTTCATATTGTTTTGTTTCATCGTCAATGAGTTTGAACAGAGCTGAATAAGCAGAGAACACCAAATCTATCGATGCAAGTACTTCGCGACTCACGTATTGATGATGCATTGCATGCAGATGTATTTTGTCCATTAGAACTCTGACAACTTCAATCAATGTTTGATATCGTTCGTATTTGCGAGAGCTTCTCAATCCAAGAGTCAATGCTGTGTTAACGATACTCAGGTTTGCTTGGAGCATGGATAAATCATTAGATGAAGGGAATCGCACAATGTCTCTGGTAATTGTGCTAATCTGATTTGATTCGACCTCGCTATGTTCAAGAGTTCCGAAATAACTCAATAATCTCAAGCCATACTTGATCTGGTAAACAGAGGTAGTAAATGGAACAAGAACATCCGTGTAGGAGCTGTAGCTGTTGAGTAGATTTCGGGTCACAGAGGACATATTGTTTTGAATCATATCTTCCTTAACAAGCACGTCAGTAACCAGATTGGTTGGATCATCGTGCTCAGGGAGTGAAAGAATTGGCTTTAGCAAAGTATCAATCTTGCTTGTGACAAGAGCATCGACAAAGTCCTTCATATCCTTGTACAACATCTTGAAAGGTTGTGTTACAGGTCGCACAACAACCTTATCCTCGATACGATCGATGGCTTCTTTCAGTGTTGCTAGTTGTATGTTCATTTTCTCGGTATCAAGATTCATGCTCGATCCAGTAATAAATCGCTCTATTCTGGTGAACATATCGATCTTTGCCGTAACTTCTTCATAATCTGGTGTCAACAAATCAATGGCAACTGAATATTTTCTAGCAGGATCCAAGGATTGAGCAGGAATTACCAATTTGAGACGCAAAACACCAACGAGAACCCAGATTCTAGCTCTTAATACGTTCTGGTTTTGACTAATGTCATGTCTTAACTCTAGTAACTTGGCAATTTCGACAACTGTGTTCATGTTAGCTCTCAAGCGAGAATCAGAGGAATTGCTTATCAGTGATCCCAATGTTTCAACAAGGGAGGAGCAGGTCAAAATTTCGTTCAAAGTATTCTCCAACTTCAGAGCATCATCATTACTGAATGACTTCTTAAAGCAGAGAAGGGTATCAGTGAAGGTATTGATGACATGAATCCAATCTGAGTTACTAATATCCTCTTGGTCTGTAGAAGTACACATAAAGTCGACAATATGCTTCAATTGATCGATCTTCGTATACCTTGCTCTGATAGGCACTGATTGCCAATCACGCAAAATTGACAAGATTCTAACAGAATTAATGTCTTGGAAGAGACGATTAGGGCCCTCAAGTTGTTCTGGTGTGGCTCCATCGGTATTCGACTCGAACTGCTCGACTCTGTTATAACCATTATCCCATAGTCTGGCATTCCATTTAGCCCACATGTCATGCAGAACTGCGTGGAGTGGAGCTAATTTGACATATACTTCGTCAATCTCGTGAGAAGAAGATTGCTTATTGATGTTAATGCTCTCAAGTGTCCAAACAAATGTTTGATATGGCGCCATGTCCAGAGGATTTCTTGGTGTCTTTTCAAACACGTAGGAAATCAAGTTTTTGATCTTGGCCAGTAGTTCACGCACAGAGTTATTAAATGATGGAATATCCGTGAAGAGTTGTCTCTTTCTCAATTGAACAATGAAATGAGTGATCATTGCCAAAATTGATGTTTCTTCAGCAACACTGTTGTACTCGTACAGTGGCAACAATTCCTTGGTTGTATGCTTTGACAATGAACTGCTTCTTACTCTATCTTCATCGTCGTCTTCGTTACAGTTGTTGAAGATAAAATCGAAGATTTCTTCGAGTTCGAATTCTTTTTGCTCTCTCAAATGCGAGGCCTCACGATTTTCCTTCAACTTGTAGGTAGACTCAAGTGTGGCCATCAAATCGGACAAAGAATTTCCAAGCTGTGCAGCATTGCTATTCTTCTGTTCGTTCAACCAGTTGATGGTACATACGGCCTTAACCAACATAACCTTAATATCAGGTTTGTTATCAATGTCATGGGTGTGGATGAATGTTTCAATATCATTCTTCAACATAATCAACTCAGTCGAACTCAGGTTCTTTGGATGACCTCCATACTTCCACAAGTAATTCTTTCGAGAAAGAGAGTCAAACAACTTTGTGCATCTCTCATTCACTTCCAACATGATGTTACTTAAGTGGTTGTAGAAGTTGATTGTACTCTTATTGGAGCACTTGTCCATAGACATTGCCGCCAAGCTCTTTTCGAACCAGTGCCAATAAATCAGGAACTCTTCAGTAAGTACTGTTGAATTTGCCAAGTATTGCCAGATGCGTATTCTGGTCTGGAAGAGACTCTCAACTGATTCGAGCATTATTTGCTCTTGATCGTCATTGATGATCGAATCGATGAGTTGGTCCGCTGCTTGAATTAATGGGAACAAAAATTGCACTAGATCAGTGTCAGATAACTTTCCTTTCTTCTTCTGAGAGTTGTAGTTCTTGCTCTTTCTAATTAAGGAGTCTGTCGAATTGTTATAAATCATATCCTCTTCATACTTTCTCGATATAACCTTGGTAAGCATGGAAACTCTATCGAATAGAGAATCACTCAAGGTTCCATATAATCCAGAGTATTTGAGTTTCTGATATAATTGTTTGTTGAGTCTCAAATCCAATGGTTGTTGGGCGAGCACATCAATTAGGGCTTGTTCATTGATATTTGGAAGCACTGACTTTGTCAATCGCTTACTGATATCCTTGGCCAATCGACTGTCTGACCTCTTAGTGATCATGAACTTTGTCTTTTCAATAATCCTAGTTAAATCTGGCTCTCCTTGACACAGGTACATGAGGCGGTCAAGCCAAATCATGCGCAGTGGAGCAAGATCAACTGGTGTTCTCGAAACAAAGAATTCGGCAGCATGCCCAAACTGACTGATCATTGTTGACACTGCACTCTTCACGAATTCGGCATCAACATCAATAGAATTGATTGATGGATCGACCAACTTGTGAACAAAACTGGATGGTAATTCAGTTATCAATGATGGCCAATTCAAGTTAGCAGCAACAGATGCAAGAGAAATCTTCTGTTTGCCTTGAAGTTGATTCTGAAGCTTCAATGCTAACAATTTCTTTGCAGTGTAGTACAACAGAGCACCTTGGCGCAATACTGACCTGTACTCGGCATTATTCACGCAAAAACTATTTTGACTCAGGAATGCGGAGGGCAAGATTGACTCGTCCATGGATAAATTGTCGTTGGCAACAATTGTGGATGACAACAAGACAGCCATCTCCTTTTGGTGTGGTTGCAAACACTTGTTCCTGATGTAAGTGCTGTCGATCGAAACAATCAATGCCTGCTCAATCGGTAATCCTCGACTAGCTTCCGCCAAGAAGATTTCAGCACAACGAATCAGATCTCGCAATGTTGGGCGATCTTCCTCAGTTGTTCTTACCTTGTCCAAGAATTCATTGTGGAGAGTCATAATCTTGTTAATGACCAATGGAGATTGAATACCCACGCTCGAGAGTAGAGTAAATGCGTCCTGTGAGGGAATCCTGGTTGGAACAATAGATATTTCAATACCTCTGTTACGCATTGCTCTTGAAATCTCTCCATATTTTGGATCCATGACCATGAAGATACGGAAGTGATGATGTGGTTTGACCACCTTGATTTCACCATCAACCAAACCTCTCTCGTTAACCACCAGAACTCCATTTGGTTCTAGTAAGCCGTTCAAACGATCCAATACCGTTGGATTACAGAAGTTGACATTATCGATCAAGATCCAATGGCCAGCTTCCATCGAACGAATCAGAGTGCCATCATTCCAAGCAAATCTGCCCTTCACACCATCATTGATGAGTTTCTCAACTTGATTCAACTCGGAAATGCAATGATCAAGCTCGCTCTCAGCGGATTGCTCAAGTTCGTCTGCAGATTCATAAATGGATCTAACGACAGTTCTAACTAATTCCAGTGTTCTTAATCTGTCATCTCTGGTAGTGGCAGGAGATTTCAAGGTTTCTTCAAGTGTCGCCCAATCATTGTACAATTGCTGAATTCGATCAACAGCCTTATTGTTTGTACACAATGAACGTGCCAAGTCATCAAGCTTGGTTTTTGCTCTCATAGCAACATGTCTCTGCTTCTGCAAAGGATCAACTTGCTCAAATGTTCCGAGTAACTCGACTGTGTCCGTAGAGCTGCTCATTGAGAACTCATTCAATACATTGCCAGTCATCTGGGCAGCCAATCGAATCAAAGAAGTTTTTCCTGAACCCGAATTTCCAGTTAAAATGCACATGTAGTTCATTTGGATGCACTTTAGAATATTCTCCAATGGATTCAAGAAAGAGTGCAACAAATTGTACGAAATATTGCCGCTAATGGTTGCATGGTTGTTCTTATCGTTCTCAGAGAGGGAAGCATTGGTTGATACTTCAGATTGGCCAATTTGGACTGAATGTGGGGTGATTGTGTAGGATGGATTCACATCACATACATACGCTTCGCCAAACACCTTCTCATAGAGCTTGGAAATATATAGGCGATCTTCTTCGGTTCTCATTCTTTGTCTGTACACACAATCAACAAACCTGGAAGGATCATACTTGCCTGATTTCATGTTTTCACTCAACAGCAATTCACACCATCGGAACACATCACGGAGATTAAACTCCCAAGGACTGCCCTTGCGTGCAAACTTGTAATTGATCATGGAGTCTTCATACATTAACTCATTAAAGTTAATCATTTTACGAAGATTGTCCTCACCAATATCACCATACATCATCATGGCGATGAACAGTAAATCTTCAGACTGCATTTGTTCAACATATACTTGTGTGAAACGATTCAGGAAAGATTTTGGCAAACCCTTTCTACCTCCACCTTGCTGCAATGGATTTTGAGCACCAAAGATACGGAAGGACTTTGGACATGAAAAGGTTCTGTTCAACTCGGGAATATAAATCTCTGCTCTGTGATCGAGAACAGAGTTCAAACCTTCGAGGACAGATTGGGAAGCAAGATTCAACTCATCGAGCAGGACCCAATCACCAGCCTTGAGTGCAGATAGGAAGATACCATCGGACCAACGGAATTGACCACCAGCGCCACCTTCTACTGGCAGATCACTACCCAGCAAGTCCATCATATCTGTTTGCTCACTCAAATTAATACGAACGACATTGTGACCTGAAGCCTTTGCAATCGCTTGAATCAACGAAGTCTATATAGTCATTGTGGAGTTAGTACATGGAAGTAAATGGGACAAGTACAAAAACATTCAACGCAAAGAAAGAAATACAAACCTTTCCAACACCTGGACTGCCTTCCAAGAGCAATGGCTTTCTTAATTGAAGAGCTCTCAATACCTTCATCACATTCTTGCTGGTCGTTGGCGCGTTCAAAGAATAGTGCAGTGATTTTGGAATGGAAGTTGGTCCATGATCAATAAAGAATGGATAGAAACCAAACGTGTTCTCATTGGTTGATGCCTTTAGAGAGTAGCTAGTCTTCTCCTTCAAGAATTGATTCTTCAAATGTTCAATTTCATCAGCAGATGTCTCATTCTCAAACTGACCAATCAAAAACTGAAGAGAATCACTTCTCAAGCTCATTCTGGTCTTTTCTAGAATATCAGATCCTATACCAACACCTTCTAGAATAACGACTTCAGCTCCGTGAACATAAGATTCGTACGGATTCAAATTCAACTTGTCAACTGCAAGGTTCAAGAACTCGATCCAAGAAATAACATCTCTGATACTGAGTATTCTCTTGGACTTCTTGCTCTTGAAAAAGTTGACAAAATCGACCATCTTGACATTGAAGTGAATGACCTTTTTGGACAATCTGTTGCCAATAATCAAAGCGAGATCCTCCTTGACAGACAGAGTTGGAACATAAATTTCGGTAAATCTGTTTCTAAGTGCAGGAGAAAGTTCCTTCTTACCAAAGTCGCCACCAGGATTCATAGTGGCCATAACACGGAAAGATTCAGCAGCACTAATCTCCTCAATATTCTCAGATCCCTTTTCAGGCAAAACGAGTTCTCTAGATGGTTCCAATACTGAGTTTAGTCTTTCCAAAACTGCGTCCTCAGCCAAAGAAATTTCATCAATCAAAAAGAGGTCTCCATTCTTCATTGCTTCGACAAGAGGACCGTCGTACCAAACAAAGAGAGACTTCCACTCTTGGTACATTGTTCTAATCTTCAACTGCAGTTCGAGCAATGGTCTCTCTGCAAAGTCATCATCAGATGACTCTTCAGCTTGTCTTTTCTTCACAATCTTGTTGCACACCTTCTCCAAAGATTTAATGGCATCGCCAAGATCTTCAGTCATATCAGGTACGGCCAGATCAATCTTGATAATCTTCTTGTATTCCTCTGCAAATTGAATGATGAGATTCTTGATTTTGACCAGAAGGGTGTCACGTCCACGAACAGGACGCAAACTTCCCAAGAAGTCACTGGTTTCTGTATGTTGGTGACAATTCAAAATATGAAGATGATTCTTCAGAATTTCGCTGTAGATTTGACATATCGTGGTCTTTCCGCAACCTGTTTCACCTACAAGCAGCACAGGCTCCTTGTACTTTAGGCACTTGCCGACCAAAGTGAAAAGTCTTCTCATTGTTTTCGTCCAAACAATTTTGGCGTCTGAATTCATTTGAATTGACTTGAATTCTTCAGACTCTTCACAGTCATACATCTTGTCAATGTCTAATGTGACACCCATGCACTTCTCAAGGGTTTCCTTGACAATAACCTTTTCGTCGTCTCGTCTGAGTCTCTCGGCCAACAGCATGAAGCCTTCCTCAGCAATTTCTTGTTTCTCCTTGTAGGCATTATTCAAGGTTGTCACACGTTCTGCCCATCTGAACAAATCTCTTGGCGTAATAAAACCTCCCTTTCCTGCAAAAATTTTGCTGCTCTGACGATGAGTTTGGAGACTCTTCATCACATTAACCATTCTATCAGCTAACCGAGCAGATATACCGCAACGTCTTTGGAGAATAATCTTGAGCTCATCTCCAGGAATGTCGTCAACATGGAATTCGAGGAAACGATTTCTAAAGGCTCTTGAAAGCACCTTTCTACCTCCATATAATCCAGGTGGATTTTGAGTTGCAAATAATTGGAAGTGTGGGTGAGGCTTGATAATCTCTTGAGTTTCAGGAATAAACAGTTCTCTGTTATCATCCAAAAGTCTATTCAGTGCTTCCAAAATATCTGAAGGAGCAAGATTCAACTCATCAAGAACGATCCAATATCCATTCCTCACTGCCTCAACAAGAATACCTTCTTGGAAAACAAGTTTTCCATCTGAATTGGTAATATACGTTCCGAAATATTCTTGCAAATCAGTGGACTCATGATTATTAATTCTCACAAATCTGTGACCGGTACGCTTAGCGAGATAGCTCACCATACTAGTTTTACCTGCTGATGTTGGACCTTGCAACAAGATAGGATACTTGTTTGTTTTCAATGCCCTTGCCAAATTCTTCAAATGAGTTTGTACAGAAGGTGTGATGATAAAGTAAGGGTCATCTTGAACGGTAAATTGGCCAGTCTTTAACCAAAAGTGTTCAAACTGAACATATCCATCACCAGGACATCGAGGTACGCTAGCTAAGCTCTCCTTGGACTTCTTACATAGATACTTTCTAATAATTTCTTCCATCACAGAAAATGAT
The DNA here is from genome assembly GCA_937625935.1 of Tetramitus jugosus. Lineage (NCBI taxonomy): Eukaryota > Heterolobosea > Eutetramitea > Acrasida > Vahlkampfiidae > Tetramitus > Tetramitus jugosus. Next base: position 28,187 of record OW569345.1, on the reverse strand, counting down.
GATCTACTCAATAAGGTCAAGAAACCCATGCAGAAACCTTCGTACAGAGCTCGTTCGAGACCATAGATAGGCAGAACAACAGACACATATTCCAGCGACCGTGAAAGAGTTCTTAAACTATAATGAGGCTTATGACCTGCACCATCAGAGAGATTAACCTCCGATTGTGCCTTTGCCTCCAAGTAGAAAGAAACAATTGCATCAGTTGGGGGATTCGCAATCTGATGCTTCTCCAAATACTTGCTGACAACAATCTTCAAATCATCAGCATCAGTGAGCTCGTTCACATAAAACTCGGTAAATCTATTACGCATAGCAGGAGGCAAATTCTTCTTGCCGATATCCGTTGGCGGATTCATACAAGCAAACAATCTAAACTCAGGATGTCTCTTAACTGGCTCAGTGTCACCCTTTTCAGTAATGAATAAGGTACCCTCTTCGCCATCCAACAAACTACTCAATCTCTCCAAGGTTTCAGTCGAAGCCAAATTGATTTCATCTAGAAGAATCCAGTGACCTTCCTTCAATGCCTTCACTAATGTACCTTCGACAAAGGAGAAGGCAAAACTATTCTTGACCAAGTTTTGTTGTGTGTTAAATCTCTCAACAGAAACACTAAACTTCTCCCAGAACTGTCGCAGAGTTCGTTGTCTTTCAGTTTTTTGAACCTTCTTGGATGGTTCATCGCTTGCTGCCTTGTTCTTTCTCTTCTTTGACTTCTTGCTAACAGGGACATCTTTCACTTCTTCTTCTTCATTGTCCTCCTCTTCTTTTGCAAGCTTCTCATAAGCTTTCTCGATAACCTTTTGGAACAAGATCACAAGTGAGGCCCAATTTCTCTTCTCGAATTGTTCCTTGGTCTTGACAAGGAATGATGAATTCTGCTTCACAGAAAACGTCACAGAGAAGAGCTTCTCGAAATTAGTCTTGAGCGACAGAGCAAGAATGCGCAAGTCAACAGGTTTGAAACCTCCTATAAAATCAGCACTATCTGTTTGTTGATTCAAATTATGTACAATAAGCTTCTTGCCAATCAAGGTTGCTAAATGTTGTACTATTGAAGTTTTGCCCGTACCAGTTTCACCAGTCAGCAGAACAGGCTCCTTCATTTGAACACAAGCAGCGCACCGTTCCATCAATCGCAAGCTCGCCTTTGTATGGGCAAATTTTCTGACATCGGCCAAATTCTCAGCGAGACCCTTCTTGTCTCTACCCATGGTGATTCTTCCTACAGTGACGCTTCCGGCACCCTCAACTACTTGAGGTTTGTATAGCTCTAGATAGTGCGAAAAATCTGTAATTCCCCACACATGGGCAATCGTATGAACAACAGCATTATAAACATTCTTCTTCACAATCATGCCACAAAATATGTCAACTGCTTCATGGAAAATATCCTTCTTGATTTGACTAACGAGATAATCCTTATTAATCTTGTGTCCGTAGAATCTATTGATTCTCTCACACCACTTCAATAAATCTCTGAATGAAAATAGACGACCAAAGCTTCGCAACTGAGCAAAATCTTTGGAACGGTTCTTCTCCTCTTCTTCCATAATCTCATTTGTTTCGCCCACAGAATCAATAGGCAGCGTTTCTTTCGTGCCACGCAAAGTTTCATACGTATCCAAAAAATTTGGAGTTAAATGAGCGATAGCAGGAAACTTGGTCTGCAGAACAATCTCAATTTCAGATGATGATAGCTTTTCGATTCGAACCTGATTCCACAAATTTGACATTGCCAAAACTCTCTGTCTCGATGCAGAACCATTGAAAGATTCTACCATACTCTGAGTTGCGAACAAGTGAAATCCGGTAGAAGCAGGTATGACCTCATCACGAGAGGGAATAAATAAAGTGTTTGATTCGACCAGAGGTATAATTGCAGAAACAATATCGAATGGTGCCAAATCAAGATCCTCAATAAGGATCCATCTACCTTCAGTCACAGCCTTTGTCAGCGCACCTGGTTGCCATTTGAACTCTCCAGGAACATCTGTACAAACATATGTACCGAGCAAGTCCTTGCTATCAAACGATTCATCCAGATTCACCTTGATCAAATCAGTGTTTCCAGTCATGTGTGCCAACTCTTCGACAATGGCCGTCTGTAATATTCATTGTGTGATGCGTAGATGGGTAAAGTATGATGAGTTAGTATACATGTGAATGGGAACAAGTACAACAAAATATTCGAGTTTTCCAATACAAACCTTTCCGGCACCTGTAATTCCCTCGAGTAGTACGGGTGATCCCTGAGATACAGCCATTGCGACTGCTCTTGTATTGGCGATCGATGTTTCAGTAAATATGAGTTTGGAAGAGATTTTGCTCTCGTTGGACGCGCCAATCTTTTTGGGGAGCCAGACACCGCAGACCTCCACCATTAGATTCGATTCTTTTCTTGTTGTCGAATGATGATCAACGACAGATGATGATTCTATATCCATGGGCTCTCCGGTCAGTGTCCGTGACGGCGTAGTAGCGGTACTACTCTGTGAGTACAGGGCCAAAAATTGATTCAAGTGCAATTCTTCTTCTTCGTTGGAATCAATTGCAAATTTTGTGTTTTCGTTGAATGATTTTGCGTTGGCCAACATGTTAGCCTCTACTCCCTCGTGTTGCAACAAGAGTGACACGCACTTGGAGGCATACCACTTGACTTGTTCCTCTGGGTGTTCCAACAGTGCAAAAAAGGGCGACCAATTCCACATTTTGGCAAACTCTTCTGGTGAGTGATTCAACAAGCGATGAGCAGTCTTGATCAATTCCAAATAATATTGAGAATCCCTATTCTTTTGTGAAATGATGCGATCCAACAGTGATGGTCTACCCTTCAAATGCATAATCACAAACTGCAAAAATTGAGGAAACAGTGGTAATATTTTACTCAGTGCACAAGTGACCTTGTCGTGCAAATCTTGATCGGTGCTCGCCAAACACTGATGAACCAATTGAGACACGACTAATGGAAGAATTGCTTTGCACACTCGAGCAATCAAATATGTAAAGTTGGCATCAATGAACAAGGATGCCAAAAAGTTGTGAACTTGATTCAATAAATAATCATCAATTGTGGATGACTAATACACAGTGCACGACAAGAGTGAGAGAGAAAATACGAATTTGAAAAAAAAAATATTTTTGCTTGTGTGAGTCAAAAGGCAACCAACAAAAGAAGAATCATCATCATCATTATTATTATTGCATCATCAAGAATATTTACCTTTTGTTCCTGTTGAGTGACCTGAGTCAAAAATGTTTTAAGCTTCTTATTGTTGTGTAGACCTTCTCTCTCCAGTGTGGATAAGATGTAAGTGTATGAGATGGAGACTGTTGCTGCTCCATTGATATTGTTTGTTGTCGAACTCATGTTTTCTCTCAGAATGAAAAACTGTGTTGTTTTATGAGTGAGGGGGATGGTGGTGGAAAGTATTGTTGTGAGATGAAAAATTGATGATAGGATATGTGTGTTCCAAACAACAAAAAAGTCTCTCTCAAACAGTGGGTAGGGGTGTGTTTTGTTTGTGTGAAGCTTTGCTTTCGTGTGAAACAACAAATTTTTGGTTCAATCGAAAAATTGCTGTTTTCACATGAATGCTCCACAAATTCGTTGAACATTCGTTCGGGAAAATGTTGTGTTGCTCCGCGAATTTGAGGGCCACAGTGAAAAGCACAGAGAATCGTTCGTCGTGAACATTCGCTTTATTTGAGTTATTTGACCAGTTTTTTCTCCCTCTGATCTGCGTCTTGCACCTCGTGTTCCATTAGACTTTCCATGCACTGTTCGTACTCTTTCTTCTCAAAGTCGCACTTGCTATTGTCAAAGTTCTTGTTTCGGAAGCATTTTTGCCACCTGCACGCATACTCGTGACACGGTGAATTCTTGTCATCCTCATACTTTTGTCGACTCTGTTCAGCACCCATTGTTGTAACGTTGTTGTTTTTCCGAGATCTGCTGATCGGCAGATCAAACAAAAGACCTTGTCGAGCTTGAATCCTGTCAGGTCTTGTTGATCAATGCACCACAATCAAAATGTGAAAGAACGGAACAAACACAAGAGAACTTCACAACAAACAACAAAAATCTGCTGATTGTCCTTCTTTTCTTTCCACAATCCTGCAAATCTTTTAGGCTTACAATCTCCATCTCCTCACAAGAACCAATGCTGTCCTTTACTGATATGTTGGAAGATGTCATGCGACACTTTAAATCTTGCATGTTTCTCAAGCCAATGAACCGAAATGCTCCTTGTCCAACCATGGCTCAAATCGATGTGGACAGTCGAGTCAAGTTGAATCACTTGTTTGTGCCCAATGATATTCTGACTCTTATTTTGAGCTTTTTGGAGCCGTTGCCTCATCTCGTGCGTATCCGTCAAGTGAACACACTCTTTTTCACAACAGTGCTCACGTTGTTGTTAGAGTTGAAAACGTTGAATCTTTCGAGCTGTCGAAGTGCTCATCCAGACACATTTGTTGCCTTTCTTTACTTTTTGCATTGTCAATTGAAGATGCATGGCAAAACACTCGAGTTGGACAATTTGATTATTAATGTTTCAATGATGGACCATTGGAATGAAATGATCAAGTGTAAGATTATTGAAAAGACGCACAGGTTAACAATTGATGATGCTGGATCCTATTCCTTGACTCCCAACCATGAACAAATGGCAAACTCATTGAGCGAGCTCGTTTTGTACAACTCTAAGCGTTCGAGCTATTTCTTCATTGGTGGTCATCGTGGCGAACAACACTACAAGCTCATAACAATAGGAGATTGTCGCAGTGTATCAACGGACAAGCTCATGTCATACGATTTAGGGACGATGACATTTGATGAGATGAGCCTTATTCTGTCTCGGTATGGACTGCTAGGTAGAGTCAAGCTGAGTCAGCTGCCCGATAAACCTTTCCCTGGTATTGCTTGCTTAAGAAGAAATCCAAGGTTGTATCCGATTCTACAGAGCAATCTTAGGCGATGGATGCTCGGTTTCCTTTCCGATCTCAAGATTTCACTGGATTCTTCATCATTAGGGGAGACAAACTTTAAGAGATTTTACGATCGATGGTTTTATAGTGCGAGCATAGTCAATTCTCGTAAGAACTTGCTCTTTATGGCACGGTTGATCACGAGGACTGACATTTATCATTTGGTGTGCGCTGATGCAAAACTATTGGATGACTCTGTTGCTTCCAAGAGGAATTATGGTCTGCACGGAAATACCCTTTCCTGGTTTGCGACTCTCCATCGCGCTATGCGAAACAATAAGGAGTTGACAGACAATTTATTGAAAACGAGCTGATAAACTTTTGATCCGAGCACTTACTCGCTCGCTTACTTTTTCGTTTGTTTAAATGGATTGGTGGAAGAGATTGCCGTGACAGGGTACAGTTTAGTGATTGGAATGTGGAATCTCTTTCCCCAATAATATTCACTATGTCGACCTCCATCATCCAAGTAGTAGTACAGTGCATTTCTGTTCAAGAAATTTGGAATGTGTGACATGTGATCTCTCACCGTCTGTGTTTGAACAACATCATCGTTGTCAGGGCCAGTATTGCCGCTATCCAAGTAGAATACCTGATGAGATGGAGCTTCTTTTCTCAGAATTGTGTTGTTGAAGTCTTGATTGTTCCACCAGAATGAGGAGGACATACATCCTGCTCTTCCGTAGATGGCAGGTCTTGTCCATCCAGCATAACAACTGATTAACCCTCCCAATGAACTTCCTAAGATTCCCAGTTTATCTCTCATAATTCTAATTCTGTCCTGATATCGCTTAACGATCAATGGAATCACTGTCTGTTGCACAAAATTCAAGTAGATATCACCCTTGCCACCAAATCCTTCAGATGCATCATAAGAGTAGGTTAGTTCGTTCATTCTGTCCGGTGTGTTATCAACTCCGATTACAATGACTTCTTCCATGTTTCCTGCATACACTTGTTGATCAATAGCGTCCTGACACATCCAAGCAACACCACCAAAAGCAGTCTCGGGATCAAACAAATTTTGACCATCGTGCATTACAAGCACATTACTATGTACTTTGAGTGTGTTCTCATAATAGGACGGAGGAAGATAGACCCACAAGTTTCTCGTGTTGTTCAATTGTGGAGACGCGATACTGAAGATTCGCTCAACAGTTCCCTGACCATTGTAGAACCAAGGGTATATCGTAATTGTGCCCCCACTCTGTTCAGGAAGAACAATAAAGCTGTTGCTTCCCACTGACCAATCAGAATCATCAATCAGTGCTTTCACTTGTAACCTGTTGTATTATGGAAACAAGAAGAAATAAGATAGATGACAAGTTTGAGTGTCAGTAGTTCATTTCAATCGATACTTGTAAGCATTTACGGTCCAAGAGTGAGAAAACGATATCTCTTGTTACAACATACGTTTGTTGAGCACGATCCGAGGTATACTTGAGTGTAACACAATATCTACTGGATGTATCTTTCATTGCTGGTACTTCTACACCTTGGTTCCAGCTCAAGCGAGGCTCAGAGACCACATTGGATTCACCTCTGAGAAACATGCTGTTCACTCTCTTTGGATATGCAATGCACAATTGGAGGTCATTGACGGAATGAGTGGACAGTTGGTGACTCTGGTTGGTCAAGGAGATCAACACGACAAAGAGAGCGAGAGAAACCTGTAACAACAGGATAACAGACGAGAAAGAACATGGCATCTTTAGGGTGACTTTTCTTTTGGTTTGCGGGGAATAATCCGGAGGAAGTTCTTGAGTTTTGACGTTTTCAAGCGACGATTTCGTGCTGATTGTGTGTGATTTCCGTCGTTACCATTTAGTCTGCAATGTTGCAGGCGAAACTTTGTTTGAGACCCATGATCTGCGGGATAAGTGTGACAGCTGCATCCACGAACATTCTTTTCTTCACAAATCTGCTGAAAGAGTCACACTGAAGCAGGTCCCTCAGAAAAAGTGAAACGGCCCGAAAGACGTGATCTTCTGGCGAAAGCTCTTTGCTCAATTTCTTCGAAACTGTTTTTCTGAGCTCATGGGGTAAATTCAACTCTTTTGGTGCTTGAACTGGGATGTACGTTGAATATATACTTTGTTCTCTATCCTTCATTTTCTCTGAATTCTTGCTCTTGGTTAGGGACATGAGGAAGTCTTCGGCCTCATCCAAAAATTCAATTGATTCTGAAGAGAATTCATCTCTCAAATGCTGAGCAAACAAGGATCTAAGGGTTTGATCAGTCATTGTCATACTAAACACCTGGGCACGGTTCTCGGAGCAGTACGTTGTCACAGAAGTTACCAGATCAGGATGAGAGAAGTGAAATTTGAGAACATCCATGACTTCCACAGGCTCGATTCGATCGAACATACCAAAGCCAGACTTTAGGGAAGCAGATGTCACCCACTTGTAGATGATATTGGATCGATTGTCAAGCACAACCACTGCAGGCTGCGTGATTCCATCATCGTGAGAAGAATCATAGAAATCTGAGGTGTTCAGAGCACTTTTGATAATTCGTTGCATTACCTTAAAAGCATATCCTCCCTTCTTTGAGATTTTAACATTGAACTTGTTTCCTAGTTCACATTTTGTGTCACTGATCAGATCAAAATCTAATTCAGCTATCTTTTTCATCTGATCGACAAACTGTTGTTCTTGAGAGCAGATGCCGTAAACTTCTCCACCCATGGATCGAATATCATTCAAACTATCATTTACTTGTCTCAGATACAATGGACAATTTCCACACCAAGTTCCACGATAGAAAAAGAGAGCAGTGAATTTTGAGAGGGGAGCAACAGTTCGCACCCACTCAGTCATTTTCTTCTTAAGTGCCAGCTTTAGTGTTTCATCCTTTTGCTTGCATCTTGTGCACTCACCACCAGTAAAAGAGTACTCTGGGTGACCACAGTCGACATTCTGGATTAACTTGCACGTATCTAAAGTCTCAGACAGAATAGAGACAGCACTTCCCATGTCGTCGTCAATCAGATCTTGAATCTTGCCATGTTCCATTTGGAGTTTGAGTATCTCTTTTCTCAGCAGCTCAACTTCCTCAATTGCAGTAGTGCCTACTTCTATGATGAGCTGGTAAAGTTGGTTCTGGGCTTGAGCAATCTCATCCTCAACAATTAGTAACCTGACAACATTGAAGTACGAAGCCATAACAGGCTCTTTGAATTGGGCTTTCCTGTGATTAATTCGTTGGGTGAGGTCAGTATGGTTGTTCATTGGTTTGTTTTGATGTGATGTGCCAAGTGTCACCCTACGATTTTTGAAGCATGAGGTATATTATAACTGGTATCCATCAAACGAAGCGCTTTATTCTTTGCCTCTTTTGGTCTCTCCCCGAAGAATTCTTCCGATACGAACTTGCCCATCAATGATAAAAGGAGAACGAGCAATCAGTGTAAAAGTTTCTGGCCTGGGCGTTCCGAAGATTTCGCATGAACAATAAAGCACCATTTGAACTGCTTCCTCTCTTGAGGAAAAGAGCTGCATGGTGCTCGCCACAACCTACGTAACACATTTGATCAGTATTGGGAGGTGCAGGACAATTGGACACGACGACTGGATGGGGAGCAAATTGAGCGTCAAACTTGTTTGAACCGAGATTCAATTGCAAGTTGTCATTGTTTCCTATTGCTACAATTCGATCTCTCGTAATCAAATACACGACCCTTCGACTCATGGCAATGTCAACCACAGGTGGACAATCTCTCATGACAACCTTGCACGAATCGATGAGTGACGGAAATCGAGGCGGTGTGACAAAGTGCTCATTAATCGGTATGCTACCCAAGCCAAATATGTACACTTGATAGCTCTCTGTAACCACAACAGAGTAATCATATTTGCATTTTACCAGCGCAACTGGTTCTCCCATGTCTATCAATGTTGAAGAACATGCCTGGTGAGCGATCGTCTTTTCTCCTTTTTCACCCATACTGAAAAGGCGACCCTTGTTCGTGAGCACCATGTTATGGAAAGAACCACTTGTCAAAGTTGTAATATGTTCGTCTTCGTCCAATTCAAGTGGTACACGGAAAGGAGACTGAGAGGGAGATGATGGTAACACCCCTGTGGAACATGGAAACAAAAGTGTGTAAGTCACTCATCGTGGAAAATAAAATTGAAAGAATTGACTGCTGCCGAGAGTGCAGGCTGAGAGTGATAGATTGACAGATAGATGCCATGACTGATACATACAGTTCTGACCATGAATAAACAACTGTGTATTATTCACCAAAAATAGAGAAAAAGAGTACGAGCATGCCACCTGAGTGACCTTTCCGTCCTGGTGGGCATCCAGCGGAGGCATCTTGTAATAACCACGTACGTCCTTCTGGGGACCGCACTGCTGATAGGTATTGTCATCATTCTGAACATAGACATCACCACTCTCGACCAAGAAAAACATACGCGTATATCCACCAAACAACTTTTTCACCGGTTCATAACCAAACAACTTTGGATGCAGCATGACCAAACATAACTCTATCGGGTCTGTTTGCGAAGTGGAAGATGGAGTAAAATGACAATAGAATACCACTCCATCATTCATCAACATGTACGTCTCATTGTACTTGCACTCAATCTGAACAATATTCTTCTGCGAGACAATGTACGATTCCAATGACTCACTCACACGTTTTTCCTTGAGTTGCTCGGACGAAAGATTTTCCTCTTCATCATCATCGTCATCCTCATGTTCACTCGTCGTCTGAGATTTCTGACCGAGAAACCATGCACCACGACTAGTGTTCTTCTTCTTGGTTGGAGGAGTGACTTGACTTGGTTTCGCATGAGAACAAGGGATGGTTGGATCCTCGTGAATCAAGAATGGTGTACGAGAGAGAGAAAAAGTGGCCATAGGGTGGGCCACGGAAGAGTCAGTCACAAATCGACCAATGAATGCAACTTGGTTGGACATGTGCTCTGTTGTTGGGATCCGTCACACAGAAGTTTTTGGTTTTGTTTTTTTGGTTGTTTTTCTGCTGTTTTGTGAACTTGCACAAAGTTTTGGGAACTTGGGATATTTTCGATTTTTCTCTCCTGACAGCTGTGTGACATTTATTGAGTGTTTCTTAGACTCTTGGGAGAGAGTAAATGTTGATCATATCGTTTTCATCTCGGGCATACAGACTCACGACCATCACTCTTCCTTGCACTGAGAGCGCAAACTCGCGGGCAGAGACTCCCTTGCCGTTGCCAGCAATTGTTTCAGTATTCTTCCATGCGAAACTAGACTTTTGGAACAATGGGACAACAGATTCGTTCTCCCTTGAGTCTCTAGAAGCTTGTACCAGCAAGTTATTGCTCTGCAATGCAACTTCATCTCTCATGAAGGCGAATCCATAGTCCGTTGCAATCAATCTTTCTTTCTGAGTCCATGAACCGAATGATCTGTGATAAATATCCACACCTGATCTTCCGTCATATATTCTGGAGCCCCATGAAACAGCCAAAGTCTCACCATCCAAACCAACATTTTGGGCGTAGAGAATGCTTGAGCTGTAAACATAAAGTTGATCCTTTGGCTTGAATGCTTGAGAGACATCAGATCTCTCATATCCATGCACAACACCAGAGTAACTAGAAGTTTGGAATGAGGAGTCTGCGAGTATCAAGTACTTGTCGCTCACCTGAACACGGAATGGAGTGGAACAGTTTCCAAGGTTACTCATTTCTTGTTTGAGTGTGATCTCAGGTCCTGATCGATGATAGACAGAGATGTAACATGGGTTGGTAGAATAATCTCCTCCAGCTTGAGTGACTGCCAGCCACTCACCATTGAAGCTAAACATCCAGTAAACAACTTTGGAGGTTCCAATCTTGATGGGAATGATAGATTTCTGTTCCCATATTCCACTTGATGATGACTTCAAGTAGTACAAGAATAGTGGAGTTCTTGAGATATGAGGTGGTTCTCCTTTGATCTTATTGACGGCAATGAACAATTCACCATCATCAGTTACTTCATACCCAAACTCCTCATAAGAATCTTCTGGTTTTGTGATCACTGTCTGACCGAGAGTAAAATTGGCAGTTGGGGTAAGACGTTCGTAGATGTAGTAGGAGCTTGAATCACGTCTGGAGGTACGAGCTACCATAACCAATGAGTTTCGAGATAGTTTGATCTTATCAATGAATGAATCTGGAGCATGGATTGACTGCAACAAATCTTGTCCTTGAACAGTGGCCATGATGGCCAATAGGAAAAGAATAGCAAATGCCAAAGTGGATGCAACTGAGCCTGACATTATTGTACTGGATTAGGAGTGTTTTGTTCGTTTTGTAGGTTAAGAAGAAGCAGATGTAGTAGATTTAAATGCAACTCGTAGTGAAGGAATCCTGATTTTCACCCGCAGTTCTCAAGCATGAATCTGATCTATTCGCTTCAATCTGTTCCGACCGCTGCGCACGCGCGGATGTCTCGGAACGAGCGACTTCCAAAGAGAAAAACTCATGAAAATCCAATCAATTATCCAGTTCATATCCCAAAAGTGACTTGACAGAATTTACAGTATTTCAAAATGATGTTCAAGTTGCAAATTGTGCGCATTTCTCCGAGACAGTGCGATCGAATCACAATTAGCAGTGCGATCGAAACAACCAAACAAGCAAGAGACACGAAATAATATTTTGATATTAATCCAACGATATGAAAGCAATACAAGTAAACAAAACCAAGAGCGGGGCACCGTCATCCGCATCAGATTTGTTTGTCGCACAAGTGGATATCCCCTCTCCAAAAAGTGATGAAATTTTGATCAAGGTTCATTACACTGCTCTGAACCGAGCTGATATTTCTCAGCGAATGGGCAAGTATCCAGCACCACTCGGTGTCAGTGATATTTTGGGATTGGAAGTGTCTGGAACTGTGTTCAAATTGGGAGAGAACGCAGCACGTGAGAACAAGTGGAAGATTGGTGATCGTGTCATGGCTCTGTTGGATGGAGGTGGTTATGCCGAGTATGCCACATGTAACAAGGATGTTGTCATGCCTATTCCAAGTCAGCTCTCACTGGAAGATGCCGTGTGTATTCCAGAGGTCTACCTCACAGCATATCAAACGTTTTTCATGATTGGAAAGTTGGCAGAACAAGGAAAGAAAAAGGTGTTGATTCATGCTGGAGCGAGTGGTGTCGGAACTGCGTTGATTCAACTGTGTAAAGTAGCTGGATGTAGTGACATTGTAACAACGAGTTCCAAAGGAAAGACTGAATTTTGCAAGCAATTGGGCGCAACTCTTGCGATTGCATACGATGGTGATGATGTAGTCGACAGGCAATGGAACAAGATTCTTTCTGAAAAGATTCCAGAAGGAGTGGATCTCATATTGGATCCTGTTGGAGGTGGAAGTTACATTGAGCAAGATATTTCAGTTTGTGCCACAGATGGCATGATCATTGGAATTGCTTTCATGGGTGGTACGACAACAAAAGCGCCAATTGATCTGGGTAGGATGCTGGCGAAGCGTATCACGATCACTTTTAGTACTTTGAGATCTCGAACAACGGAATACAAGGCTAATCTTGTGAAATCATTTGTTGAGCATACTGATAACTTGAATCAATTCAATAATGGACAGCTCTCAGCCGTTGCGTTCAAGGTATTTGATGGATTGGAGCACATGAAGGAAGCGCATGAATTGATGGAATCTCATGCAAATTCTGGAAAAATTGTCGTCAAAGTAACAAAAGAGTGAACTTCTCATGTTGTATTGTTGTTTCTCCGATATTGGTGCAAGATTCAGATTGCACTTGCCACAAACAGCACCACCAACAACAGAAGAACATGATTCAATTCCCATTTGGTGAAACTAAAGGTCTTATCAGTATCTTCAAACCTGAAGCTCTTCATTTTTCTCCATTGCAAGCGTCATTGTTACAGCCGTGGTTCTTTCATCAACTGAAATCACCCACAGCAGAGCATTTTGAAATTGTGAGGTGTCTGTTCTATCTGTTAGATGAACAGATTAATCCGATTGTGAGTCACACAAGTCGACAATTCGATTCTCAGGTGCCTCATCTCTTTGCAAGGCTGATGATCGACCTGCAATATGAACAACAACAACTGGATTTAATCTGCGAACCAATATGCAATGAAGAGCTGGTAGAAGATGTATGTGTGGATGGAAAAGAAGCAATGCTCGAACGAATGAAACTATTGAAGCAATTACCTGGTAGCAATCTTGTGAAACAATATGCTGCATCATTGTACGTGGCCATGTTGTCAGAATGTTACATGGATGAATGGGGAAAAACATTTATCGTTCAATATGTGACAGAGATTGAGAGACTGTGTCATGTGCATAAATTGGAATCTGTGCTTGCTCAAGAATGGCAATCTTTATCAGATTTGGAGCAAGATTTAATAGAATCTGGTGGTTACTCTGATGAACATTACCTAAGTTATGCTCAAGAGATTGTAGAATACGAGAATCAGGAGCAATTCTTACAGCGATACCTTTTGGAATGTGATTTAGAAACCTACGAATCAGCGGTCACTGCGCTATTACAATACAGATTTCGAGAACGCAAATTTGGAGGATCCCAATTGAGACAACTGAGTTTTGGGTTCAAGGAGCAGACGCCATTTGGAGATTGTCAGGAACTTGGTCTCTTTGAATTGTTTATCAACCATGCTCTTTACAATTGTAAGAAAAAATGTTATGATACAACTTGTATTAGTGACAAATGTTGTATTGAGTCTGAATTGCTTGATATGATCCATGGTGTAACCCCCGCAATGGTCAATTGTCTTTCGTTCAGAAGAAAATGGCACACCTATCTTCAGGGAAAACCTACAGTGTTTCAGTATGTGAATCATGATATCTTTCATCCAGAATTGGACTATGAAGTGAATGTGACTGTAGCCAATGCATTGTCTGCTGCAGAGTACTTTCTAGGTGTCCACATTCCCGAATTTGACTATATTCGTCACAAGCTTCGACTGAAAGACATGGTCGTAATGAGAGAAAAAGTGAACCAAAGTTCAACGCATAAATTCACTTCTGAGGAGTTCAAGATGTTTCAAGAGAGCCAGACTCGATATACACTTGAGAGGGGATATACGAGAGAAAAGAAAGCCCTAGAAAAGGCACTAAAATCGCTCGGATCTCTACTTTCGAGTGAGAAGAAGACTTTTTCATTTGAACTGAATAGATCCAGTAAACAGAACCATTCATTAGTGATTATGACTGTGGAGGACCATATTACCCAGTCCAAATATCAAGTCATCCAGGACATGTATGGAGCACATGTGGCCACACTGGTTCCAGAGAGAAAAAACGAAGAGATGACTGTCCACTATATTGATTTTAATTCAACACTGTTTCAATCAACTGGATATTGTAGAGTTATATCTTGATGTAGGGAGCTAGTTGAGCAAGCAAGTATTCCGGTAACTTTTTGATTCTGGTCCTCTGTTGTCTCATCTCTGGAGTGATTTCTCTACACTCCCTAATGTCAGCCCAGAAATCTCTCTCCAACCTCTGTACCACTCTTTGATCATAAATGATGCAGGAGATCTCAAATGAGCCATCGAAACTCCTATAATCCAAATTGCTAGAACTCACAATGGCAAATTTGTGGTCAATAATGTACACTTTGGAGTGATAAACTGCCTTGTAGTACTGATATACTCTCACTCCATAGCTCATCAATTCATTATAAAATCCAGAAGTTGTCATCTTTACAAATGGATTCTCCACTTTGCCTTGAGAGATCAAGTGAACTTCTACTCCTGCAAGACAAGCTGTTTTCAGGGCCATCATGATATTACTATCTGGTGCAAAGTATGGTGTGCTGATAAATATGGAAGACGTAGCACCGTAGAATGCAGAGACGAACATGTGGTGTGCCCATCGATAATGAGAATCAGGTCCACTGCACACAATCTGTATAGGCACATGATCAAATGCATCAATATTATCTACTTCTATAGTGTACTGTGTCGTGTTGTCTTCATCTTGATGCACATCTGGAAAGAAGTGTTCAGGTGAGTAATCCACTTCACGCACATGTTGTTTGATTGTATACTCAAAATCATCCAGAAATGCGGCTTGCAAATAATTGACACCATCTCCCTCCATCTGCAAATGAGTGTCTCTCCAATTGAGAAATGGTTTCTTGTCCACAGCGTAGGTGTTGGAGAAGTTCAAGCCGCCCATGAATCCAATTTTGCCATCAACTACCAATATTTTTCGATGCATTCGATGTTGGATGTATTTAGGTCTCCAATACTTGAATTTGAATGTGTCGACTGGGAAGATGGTCTTGTATTGAATCTGTTTCCTTTTCATTTTTATTCTGCTCCACAAGTGCGGTACTCCGAACCCATCAATCATGAACCGCACTTTGACACCTTGTTCTGAAGCTTTTCTCTTCATAATATCAATTGCTGGACCACCTGTGGCATCATCCTTGAAGATAAAGTAACAGGCATGTATGTGCCGTTTCGCAGATTCCAATACTTGATAAACTGCTGGGAACTTGGCTGTCCCGTTGGTCAAAATTTTGAGTTTCGTGTAACAGATGGACGCATGAGCATTCATGTACATTTCTACAATCATACGCCGATAAGTAACGAGTTCGTTCTCAATAATCCATTGTTCTAGTTTCTGCACATCACCCTCGAAAGGGTCCAACTGCCTATTCAACTTTTCAAGGTGACGGTTTTCCTTGTGGATGATGCATTTAGTGTGTCCACTAATTGAGTATCGAACCATTTTGTGCTTCGTACAGTTTGTGGATGAGATCTTTGGTTGAGAGATCCCACGTTTGTATTGATCAGAGCCCACTAGAGTCGGGCTTTCAAACGGCTAAATCGAGAAAAAATGTTATCTGATGAAAGTTACCATGTTTTATTCACCCAATTTGCCATCTCAACATGCAGTGGCATGAATTTATCAATAGATTAATGGAACATTGCGCTGACCTTTTCCTTCTCGCTGCTGAAGGTCAAGCCAGACAAAACAACATGAGAGTTGTGCTTGTCAACAATTCTTGGAATAATGAGTCTGCAAGCATTTTCTCTCTCACCAGCAAAGCTCAACACTTGAATGATTCTCAACAATTGGTTGCATGAGAAGTGGTTGTAAGCTGCAGCAGAGCTAATGATGCTCGTTCTATCGGATTCGAAGGAACCCTTCTTGATAGAATTCAACAAACCATTGAATGAACCTTCGTCCATGGCAACACCACCACTGACTGGGAATGGCTGGTGAGGCTGGTGAGGTTGATGAGGTTGGTGGTGATGTGGGTGGTGTGGTTGATGGTGGTGATGTGGTTGGTGGGGAGTTGGATAAGATGGTTGATTGATCCATTGTGCACTCACGTCAATCAATCCACCAATCAACGAACCAATAACTGGCACATTAGCTCTCTCAATAATCCAATGATGGTTTGGTGCATGTGGAGTCTCAGCATACAAGAATGGAGAAGCATGTTGGAAGCTGTGCTGTTGGTTGCCAGATGTGTTGCCGTCGAGGGCCAATCCGTTAGCAACATTGACAATGAGATACGAGATGCCATCACCAGTAGGCTTCAACCACCATTGATGATTTGGTGCGTGAGGTGTGGCAGTGTACAGGAACGGAGCTGGGTGCTGACCTGATTGAGGAACATTGGTGTTACCATCGAGGGCCATTTCTCGACCAGAGTGATAACGAGTCTTGAGAAGGAAGGCACCGTTGGATTGTCTCTCCAGAACCCACTTGTGGTTAGGGGCAGATGGGTTGTGACTGTACATGAAGGCACGAGGATGAGCAGGGGAGTGCTGTTGATAGGCACCAGTGTTGGCATCGAGAGCTAAGCCAGTGGACTTGTTCTTGATAAAGTACTCTCCATTTTGGATGGTGTGGTGGGCTTGGTGTGTTGGGTGGCTATTGAATTGAATATGCATCGTTAGTTTAACTACCTTTGTTTGTGTGATTGTGAGCTCTATTGCAAAATCACGAACGATTGCAAAATCAGAAAACTTACATTTAAGGTGAAAGCTTCCAACTTGGAAATTTCCCCTTGATCTTTTCTGCAGGGAACTAAACCTTGAACACGTTAGTTGAAAGGATGAAACCGACTGTGGATATTTATTGTTCGTTATTCTGAACCACCACCATTTCAATTCTTGTATCGTTATTCATTTCATCATGCGTATCTGTTTTGGCTTTGCTCTTGGCCAATGTTTTACGGCCACATTGCATGAATGCCAGGAATGCACCAACCAACATGAGAAGCAACAAGACAATGGCAAGTGGAATTCCAAGACCTAGACCCACACCGAGACCAATGGCAGTGGCACGAGAATTGGTCTTTACAGAGTTGGGAGAATCTGGCGAAGGAGGTGAAGAGATTAACTTGTCATATGTGACCATGACAAATGATGGTTCATCTCCTGTTGAAACTGTACAGGAACAGGTCACATTGTGAGAAGATGCTTGGACAAGGGCACATACATTGGTATCTTGCATCCACGTTCTACTCACATTGTCAAAGTATGTACAACGAGGTTCAAATTGTTCCTGTTCTTGTAACATGGTTCGTCTGGCAATAGGGATTGAAGCTGGGATGGTAATACTCACATTATTGATATAAGCTTTCTCAATTGTGGTGTAAATTTGAGCAGAAACAGCAACCTCAGAAACAATTGTTGAGTTGATAGACTCTTGATAAGAGGAAAGAATGGAGGGAATGTGAGCTTTGGAGAGGATCTTGGAAAGCACAAATATATCTTCATCGTTCTTCTTCCATTGGTCAAGAGATACTGTATCAGAGGAGGAAATACCTATTTGATCATTGCCTTGCATTGGAATGGAAGCCAAGAATTTGGTTTGAATCAATAAATCACTTGAGAACATTGAAGAGAACAATCTAACATCATTGAATCCTCCATAAATCTCATTGGAGTTCAATTCTAAACCATGAGCAACAAGAGTTTGAATTTCATCCAATAGTGAAACAGAAATAGAAGCAGAATCGATGAAGACTAATTGATTGAGCATCTGAACAACATTCTGAATAATGTTGCTAAACTTGATCTGACTAGGTGGAGAGGATGACATGGCATTGATCATCATTTTCTTACATTCGGCAACTGTTATTTGTGTCATTGACATGAGAGATGCGATGGTTTCTTGTGTCAACAAGTTGACCTCATTCTGTGATGGAGTATACTTCAATGAATTTGAACTCAATTGCTCAAATAATGAAATATCAACTCCTTGTTCCTTTACAATATCTCTAAAGAGTGATTCCGTGACTGTTACCATTCTTTCAATCATTGAAGTTTGGTTATTCGAAGAAGAAGACACTCTTCTTGATTTTGGTTGATCGTTTCTCAAGACATGAACTACAATGTCACTCAGAATCATCCAATTTCTGAGTCCATGATATCCAATGTTATTGACCAGGTCGAATTCATTCACTACATCAGACACTTTGTCGATGAGCGACGTATCTGGTTTAGAAACAGTGATCCTTTCTACTGCTTGTGATTGAGCACCAAATCTATCTCTCACAGTTAAGACGAGTGAAAAGTTTCCTGCAGGTAATTTCGTTTTGAGAGAAGGTTCAACACTTGCACTAAAATGGAACAATGAATCATCATTGAACTCATCGGAATTCAAAGTCCATTGGTATGTGAGTGGTTCATCAGAATCAATCCATCCAGTTGCCAAAAATTGAAACTCTGTGTCCAAAGCAACTCCGCTCTTGGGTTCCACTTCAATTATTCCCGAATGTGGTGCGGTGTTAACACTGAATCTAGTGACGGAAGAACCAGTTCTATTCTGTGAATCTGTGCATCTGACTTCTAGAGCATATGTTTCACCTGGAATCAGACCTGAAGAATAGAGAGACAAACTGTTCTTCATCATATTTCTCATCATGCTTGTACTAATGATCGAATCATTGAGCAACCAGTGACAAGTGTATGATGTCTGTGCTTGAATTCGAATTCTGAATGAAATTGTTGGTGAAGCTTCTTTGGAGATGTAGAACCCTGGTGTTGAGGTGAATGCTACAAGAGGGATGAGAGAATTAGTTGCTTTAACAATGATACAATCACTATTAGATCTTGATGCAACATTGTATGAGACACAGACGTTGTACGAGTTTGATTCTGTCATTGCCCTTGAAGGAATTGTAACAGTAGCACTATTGACAGAATTTAGAGCATTAAGTATAGAAGTAGGACATTGACCACCAGTAGAACTCAAACTACACCTCCATGAATAAACTGGTCGAATTGAGAGTCTCTCCGGATCAAAACATGAAGCTTTGAGGATCATTGGAGAGTCAAATGCTACACTTCGATCGCCACCCTCAATTGAAGCAACCAAATCTCTCATCATTACCTGAACAACCACAGTTTGAGTGAGGACTAAGATACTCTGAGCTGTTGTCACTCTAAACTCAAATTCATAACTACCAACTGATTGGAATGCGTTTGGTTCGAAAATCAAATCAGACCCAGACGCTCTTCCCTGGGCAGACAGACCATTCAATTGATTCCATGAATATTCCAAAGTTGATCTTTTGTCAAAAGGCACACAAGAATCAAATTGAGCATATCCATTCAAAGCAAAGCTTTGAGCGATAAAAGTCTTTTGCACAGATGGTCCCCCAATATTAATGAACAAGTCAGTCAAAATGTCATTGGATCTTTGTCGTCCAAAAGTAATTGGTTGTGATGGAACACCACTTTGAGTTGTTACAATCAATTGGAATTGAATGATCTTTCCTCTTTCCATCATTCTTGCTGGAATAGTTGCTATAGGAACTGTTTGGTTTTCTAAAATCATATTGATCTGAGTTGTGTTCGGACCCAAAGCTTTCCAGCTGTACAACAATGGTTCATTTCCATTGTGTGAGTATGAAAGAGATCCATTCAGAACCAAATCACTACAATAGGTAAAACTCTGATTGACGGGTACGATAGCAACAGGTCTCAAATGTTCGCATTGGACACCAAAATAATCAGTTTCACAAGCACATGAATCTGGAGACGTGCATTCTCCATTTCCGGAGCATGTGGATGAATTATCTGCCGGAATCTGGAAGCACCTAGGAATAGAGCAATCGATACCAGAGAATTGATTGGAACAATGACATTGATTAACATCAAAGCATGAACCATGACCAGAACATACTTGAGAACTATTATGGTTCACTAAGAAACAATCAAATTGATCACACTTCACACCATAATGTCCATCAAAGCATGTACATTTGTCAAAGTCAATACACGAGCCATGACTTGAACAAGTATTGGAGCTGTTGTGCTTTTCATCAAAGCAATAGAATTGTTCACAGTTGTTTCCGTAAAATCCATGTGAGCAGGAACAATTGTCGAAATCAATGCACGAACCATGGTTTGAACAGACACTCGCATTGTTTTTGTTCACAGAAAAACAGTTAAACTGCTCACATCTACTACCATAATATCCATCGGCACAATGACAAGTATCAAAATCAATGCATGAACCATGGCTAGAGCAAACCTGAGAATTAGTAAGAGAAACATTGAAACAATCATAGTGTTCACAATTTGACCCATAATAAGGAGCAGAGCACGAGCAATTATCAACATCTAGACATAAGCCATGACTAGAGCAAACATTGGAGCTGTTGAAATTCATGGAGAAACAATCAAATTTCTCACAATTACTTCCATAGTATCCACCGGAGCAAGTGCAGTTATTACCTCCAACACAACTGCCTCTATGAGAACATACTGACGCATTCTGAGGCAAAATTCCAGCACAAGTGAATTGGTCACAATGTTTACCATAGTATCCATCATTACAATGATTAATAAGAACCATGGTATTTTCACCTCCAGCAAAAATTTGTAAAACCTCATTTTGACCAGGAGTAGGAATCAAAACTGGTGAGTTCTTTGATGATGTTGATTCATCAGCAAGATTACCGTAAGAATTTTCACCCCATGTATACACGTTTCCTTCTGAATCAAGAGCGGCTGAGTGGGAATATCCTGCAGCAATTTGTACAATAGTTTTGTTTTGAAGAAGACTCACAGCAGTTGGTGAGTTTAGGGAATTAGTATTACCATGTCCTAGTTGCCCGTTCCCTCCTGCACCAAATGTAAACACTTCTCCTTCATCAGTCAATGCGATAACGTGACTTTGTCCTGCTCCGATTTTAACTACAGTCTTGTTCACAAGAACTCCATTCTTATCCACATTGATAGGGTCAGCAAAAAAACCTAAATCAGGTCCTAGTTGCCCATCCGAGTTGTCTCCCCATCCATAAATCTTTCCATCGTCGCTAAGTGCCAATGAGAATGAACCACCTGAAGCAATTTGAATTATTGTCTTGTTAGTCATCAAAGAACCATTTACACGCGTGGGTGTATTTGGCCAAAAACTTCCCCAGTTAAATATCTCTGATTTGTCAGTGAGTACCACTGTGTGATATGATCCCGCAGCTACTTGTGTTATTACACTTCCATTCAATACAGCACTCATATTGACTTGAAATGGTCTTTCTCTGCTGGTAAATGTACCATCACCCAATTGTCCGTCTCCATTGGCACCAAATGCAAACAATGATCCATCACCAGTCAATGCCATTGTGAAAGCATATCCAGTGGTTAGTTGAATGAGAGTTTGATTCAGTTCCACTTCAGTTGATTGTTCAGCGAATATCGTATCTGAGCCAAGGGTGTAACCATAATCAAACCACGAATTGAGTGAACCTCCCCAGGCATAGAGCCCTCCTTTTGTACTAACCATAGAATGATCCTGACTCACACCAATGGATATAATGCTCCGTGATTTCACCTTGTGACTTTCTTGCCATTTCATTAATTGGAGTTTGGTTCTATCATCATTGTGTCCCAATTGCCCAAATTCATCATTGCCCCAAGAGTAAAGGAATCCTTCAGAGTCTTTAACGATAGTCATAGAATCACCACAGGAAACTTCAACAATCTTCTTTCCACTCAATGGTCCATTCATGTCAACTTCAATCGGTAGTATCTGCTGTTCGTCATACCCACCATAGTTTAGTTGTCCTGCACTACTTGCTCCCCACGCAAACAACTTCCCATCACTGGAAACTGCAACTGTGAAGTATCGACCGACCGAGACTGCAATCATTGTCTTTCCACGTAGTGCACCACCGGTATAAACGGGCCTGGGTACATTAGAAAATTGAAAAGTTCCTTCACCGAGACTTCCATAGAAGTTTGAACCCCATGAAACCACTTCACCATCACTAGTGATTGCCATAACTTGTTGTTCACCAGTAGACAATTTGGTAATGTTCTTATTCCTCAGAAGTCCGTCTACTTTGACAGCAACTGGATTAACTTGAGTAGTGGTTGTACCATCGCCCAATTGCCCTTTAGCATTAGCACCCCAAGAATACGCTCTTCCTTCATTGGTCAAAGCAACGACTAGAGTACTTCGTGCATGAATTTGAGTTACAAACTTTCCCGCGAGAGCTCCTCCAACCTCTTTTGGAGCAGCGTTTCCTCCCCATTGATACACCTTACCATTCGAACCCAAAGCATAGGAGAGTGAGGAACCAGCAGCTACTCGAACAATAAAGGTTTCGTTGAGAGGAGCGACTGTCAAATCAACAAGGACAGGAACTTCACTAAAAGTTGTTGTTCCATCTCCAAGCTGTCGTTGAGAATTTAGACCCCAAGCATACACTTGACCTTCAGTAGTTACTACCAATGCATGGTAGCCTCCCATAGATCCATGCACTACCTTTTGTCCGACGAGCAATCCTTTGACTTGTGTTGGAGTATAGATGTTGTTGTTGGCACCCGCACCAAGACCCAAATTTTTATCCCAATTGCTTCCCCAAACAAACACTCTCCCATCTTCAGTCACAACCATAGAACCAGATGAGGGACCAGAAGAAATATGAAGAGTAGTGGTGTTAGCAATTTCACTGATATCCACTGGCCTTGCTGGTTTGGTTTGTGGCAACAGAGAACCACTGAAGTAAAGACCAGCAAACTTCACTCCTTGTTGTACTGTCAAGTCACCGAGAACTATGACACACAATAAAACAAACAATGTGTACAAGATTACTTTCATTAGTATATATTGTTGGTTGATTAGTTTGATTCAGTTACACTTCTCGCTGGACGAGTTAATAGAATTTAAACCTTACTTGGAACTTCATGTTCCCTAATGATCAAACTACAACCGACAAAAAAGCAAAAAAGATTTTTCATATTCGTATTGTTCTATCCTCATGTTCTTGTGTTGTTCCATCGAATAAACCGAATGGATAAAGGATATCCTCGGGTGGAGACACCTAGGGGGAGATTTTCAGGGATCCTATATAGCACGACTTCCTTATTTGTTAAAAAAGGATTGCGACTCGTGACGTTTATCGGAGAGTTTTACACTTGAAACTTCGAAAGATTATTATTCTTCAATCGTGAAAATGAAATTATTTCGTTTAGCAAACAATGTGTGGTAGGAAGTGAGTCAGAGACTCTAACTCTCATCATTCCAAGGTTAATTATTGTGATCATTGTTGAATACGATACAGACCAGGAGACAGGGTTTTAACTGCTGTGAACCGAGGCAGTACTACATGGTGATGATACAGATGTGAATGCAAAGCTTTGGCAAGTGGAAGAACGGGTGCTTTTCTCAATAGAACTGTCTCGAATGCAAGCTCCAGTCCACTACCAGCGAACGTGGTATATGCAATGCGGTATACCAGTGAACATTACCACGTTTGCCAGTTGAACGTGGTAATTGCACGGTTACCGGTCTAATTTTACCAGGTTTGAATATTCGTTGTAAATTGTAGGAACAGAAACGCGGTAAAAACTGTGGTCACGTCATTCATTGAGTATCAACATTGATGATGCATGGACAATCATTTGCGTGCCTTGATTACCAACAGTCATGGTATAGAGTTTACCTCTCACATTGGAGACTGGCATGTAAATAGTGGAGAGTACGTGTGATTTAGAGATTTGAGGGTAATGAATTATGGGCATGGGCTCCAGGCACTGCAGTAGCTTGACACGACACACAGTCGACTCTCTATCATTGTTGAATTGATATATACCATCGACCATTGCATACCCATCACTTGTTGTGATTAAATCACCTACTCTGAACGTGATGTTTTTGTACGAAGCAGTCTTGTATGATTGGACAGTGACAAGTGATCTGGAACAATCAGAACATATCTTCGATCTCGCCTGGTCCGAAAGAGAACTGGGATCTTTTAGAACGAGATCACTGCATGCAGTGTGATCTACTGTCGCCATGTGCTTCAGAGATTTGATCAAGATTGCTCTAGCATCATTGCGATTGTTGGAGTTAGATACAAAACGTTTCATCAGTTGATGCTTTGCTTCATATCTCATACAGTATATACCCACCAGTGGTCCAAATGCTCTGATTGCTTCTATGAAATGCAATCGATAGTGAGACTTTGGACGATATGAATGTGAATAAGCTTCACCCCAGAGCTGCACATGCTCTTTCAATAATTTATCTAGTTTGACCAGATCTGGCTCTGTGAAGGACCATTGCAGACAGATAGTTAGATATTCCAAGTGTTTCATTAATGATTTGAATTGAACACTCTCTCTAATATCAGCCCATGAGCTAAATTGTGTGCAAATAAATGGCAGTAATGTTGACAAAGAGTATACTTGTCCAGCTGTCACTTCGTTGGAACTAGGATTGTTACTGAATTTCTCTGATATATCTACTGGTACAAATGACTTCAGATCAAGTAGCTCCCTCCACGAAGTCAATTGGTGATTGAATTCAGCTAATGTAAACCATCTATTGTTCGTACCATACTGCAGGAAGGAACAAAACTCTTGCTTTAACTCTCCTTCGAATTCTGTATGCATCAGATCTGGTGGCAGATTAGTGATAACATGAAAGTTTGGAATCTCATTCAACACAGAATACTTCTGGACTCCGTACATGGATTTGAGTCCATCCACATCCACTGCACTCTCCAGAGCTGCAACAATCTGATCATGTACATCCGGTGTTCGAGGAGTGAATTTGTTCTGGTCAGTGCTGCCAATATCTTTACGATGCAGAAAGTGTCTACAGAATCGCTTCATGTTCGAGAAAGAGGTAGAGAATCCACCAAGCTCGTGAGCTGCTTTGTGATCAAGTAATACAACGACAACTTGTCCCCTAAACTTTCGATAAGTGTTGTTGTATATCTTTATGTCCACTCCATCAGAAGCGAATGGAACAAATTCTGACAATATAGGTAATAATATTCCATCCCCTGCACTCTTCATTAACTTTGTTGGAATTGCAGCCATCGGTAGAATGTTGTGCAGTTGACATCTGGTGTATATTGGAAACTTGCCAATCGTGCAATACACCATCAAATATTCTGTTCGATCTTTCAAATAACACTCATCCAGATATAATAAAAACTGAAGTGCATCATCATACTTCTGAAAGAATTCTGAGTCTCTTACTACTGATCCATCACAAATATCATTGTATTTCCCAATATCTGATCTGCGCTGCGCAGATGATTCTACCCATTCTACATTCTTCTTAAACAATCTAGCGAGCAATCCTTGCAGGGGCAGATAGTACATTGTATGTTCACCATAAGTGGCCTCTTCTGGTTTACAATCAAAGAATCTCTTTGCAATCTCCTCATCTCTCTTCTTATCATTCAACAATATACTGATACTGGGAATACAATTAACAATTTTCTCTCTGGTATCATCATCGAAGTTTCTACCAATGTACTTTATACTGTCACATATCAAATGCAATGTTTCATCAACTGATGTACGTGGTACTCCATGCTGAGTTTCTGAAACCATTGCATGTTGAAGTAACTTGTCTAACAGCGTGTTCTGAATCAGCATATGATCAAACTGTGGTGTATTCTGAACATCAGACTGCATACTGCTCCTATCGGATGATTCTTCTTCAAAGAAGTCGTTATCCATCATACCATTTCCACCAAATGACTCACACTCACTGTCTGCAGTTCCATTACTGTTATCCCGTAGATGTTTCTTCTCATGTTTGAGTCTACCACCACGAGAGTAGAAAGATTCATTGCAACGTCTGCATTGATATACGACTCGTGGCATATCGATTGTATGTAAACTCTTGTTGTCTTTGTTGATTTGCTTGTCTCCTGCATTGATGATATGACGTTGCAGCGGAAGTTTCTTGTTGTTACAATTTCCGCACTATTTTTGTAACAGACAGGAAGAAGAAGAAGATAAAAAGTGCGAAGACAATCTGAAGAGGTAAGTACAACGAATCCAAGGTATGAGCGAACAACAGTTCTCAAACAACAGTCAGCAACAAGCAACAGATTTGAATGTACAGTTCTCACTATTGGGTTGGGTTTGGGTTTGGGGATACATCCTGGATTCCCCAACCTAAGGAAACGATTTCCTTATATGGTAATTTTTTTTTTGAGATTTTTTATTGCTCTAGGAGCTTCAGCTGGTTGAGATAAAGAGATTGGCGTGGTTTTCAACTCGATTTGAGCTTTATCGGCTCGTAGAGCCGATATATCTGTGCTGTATTTAACAGATTTTTATCGGCAACAGTGTTAAAACTGCAACAGAGTTTAGACGATTTTGAGTCTGTACTGGAGATAAGACGTACTAGTGACAAATGATTTCTTTGTTTTAGATCAGAGTATTGGGACATTATTTGATCATTTTTAACATGATTTCCTACTAACTATATTTTTTGACTTGATGTCTTATGACTTGATGTTTCTGAAATTTTGACTGACTTGATTTCGCGTTTTTAGGAATAGAATCGGCAGTTTTTATTATAGAATCACAGTAGAATCAGATATTCTATGTATTATTGAGACCTTTCGCTTTAAAATCCTGTAAGTCAGTGAAATAGTGAAGTTTCAAATCTGAATCTAGCTTGAAGATCCAACGGGTCAGAAATACAGACTACTAGCTTTTCTGAATGACAATTCAGATTTATAGATGTAATAGACTGGAAAGCTTTTTCAAAAGTTCTTCTTATAAGAGATTTGAACTCTGACAGTATGAGAACTCAAATTTTGTGTTTTTCTTGAATGCAGAGTTGAATACCCAGACCCAACCCATCATAACTGAAGAGAAGTAGGAATGATTACTCATTCAACATATATTAACTCACTAGATTGCTTCAAAAACATCCAGATGTTGAGCATTGAATGAGAGAATTTCCGTTTTCGACAAAGAGTGAGGAGTGAATGTCAAGAGATGGATATAGAAATGGACTGAGTGATTTGAACTTTCATTAATCTTGTTTGATAAGATTTTAGATGATAGATCGATTCTATTTTGAATTTGGATGAAATTTTTGATTTTTGAAAAGAAAGTTGATTTGGGTTTGGGTTTGGGTTTGGGTTTGGGTTTGGGTTTGGGTTTGGGTTTGGGTTTGGGTTTGGGTTTGGGTTTGGGTTTGGGTTTGGGTTTGGGTTTGGGTTTGGGTTTGGGTTTGGGTTTGGGTTTGGGTTTGGGTTTGGGTTTGGGTTTGGGTTTGGGTTTGGGTTTGGGTTTGGGTTTGGGTTTGGGTTTGGGTTTGGGTTTGGGTTTGGGTTTGGGTTTGGGTTTGGGTTTGGGTTTGGGTTTGGGTTTGGGTTTGGGTTTGGGTTTGGGTTTGGGTTTGGGTTTGGGTTTGGGTTTGGGTTTGGGTTTGGGTTTGGGTTTGGGTTTGGGTTTGGGTTTGGGTTTGGGTTTGGGTTTGGGTTTGGGTTTGGGTTTGGGTTTGGGTTTGGGTTTGGGTTTGGGTTTGGGTTTGGGTTTGGGTTTGGGTTTGGGTTTGGGTTTGGGTTTGGGTTTGGGTTTGGGTTTGGGTTTGGGTTTGGGTTTGGGTTTGGGTTTGGGTTTGGGTTTGGGTTTGGGTTTGGGTTTGGGTTTGGGTTTGGGTTTGGGTTTGGGTTTGGGTTTGGGTTTGGGTTTGGGTTTGGGTTTGGGTTTGGGTTTGGGTTTGGGTTTGGGTTTGGGTTTGGGTTTGGGTTTGGGTTTGGGTTTGGGTTTGGGTTTGGGTTTGGGTTTGGGTTTGGGTTTGGGTTTGGGTTTGGGTTTGGGTTTGGGTTTGGGTTTGGGTATGGGTTTGGGTTTGGGTTTGGGTTTGGGTTTGGGTTTGGGTTTGGGATTGGGTATGGGTTTGGGTTTGGGTTTGGGTTTGGGTTTGGGTTTGGGTTTGGGTTTGG